>CM076570.1:1516830127-1517523560 GCA_034641835.2 Pinus albicaulis
TTGGTTGCTTGGAGAGCAAGGGCAGATTTTCTCTCACATGTTGTATGATGTTTCAAGAGTAGGAGATGTCACTATCATGGTGAAAAGGGACTACTCCTTTGCCTTTGATGATCAAAAATCACTTCCATCTTGGGAGGAATTCCATATTTGCAGCAACATTATTGGAGGAGTCTTTGACAATCATCATGTCAATTAAAGAATTGAACTATGGGTTGGCAGGAGCCAATTTTCATAGGCCAACAATGCTTTTCTTTTGGAGAATGGACTTATTCATGTATTCATTCATCACTTTACTTTCATCACATGATGGGAATGTTGTTTTTGCATCTATTTATTATGTAACATAGTATTTGCATCTTCTTACCATTATCATACAATGCATTTATCCACAAGAGGGAAAGTTTATTGTTGAGCCCCATAAACAAAATGTTGCCAAATTCTATGACGGAGATAGCCATCCTTTGTATAACCATGGGAAATTTTTTGATTATTTCTTTTATTCTTAGTTGACACATTCACTCATTTGCTATTTACTAGTAGATGTGATGATTCACACAACTAGCAATTTGTCAAAACACCACTTGCCATGCTATTTTCGGAAGTTGCAGTGGGAGAGACTGCACTGTGTCCACTTGAGGGATTTTTTGAATCATGTAAAACATTTAATAAACTTCTCATTTGGATTCCCTATGATGATCATGTCCTATTCATCATGGATGAGATGTTTTGGGCCAGCTTGTTCTTCAATGTTAGAGAGGAGATCCTTGGAGGATTGTTCTTCATGTTGCCACTTGAGGGCAATACTTTTTCAGCCCAAGATCGGCACATGCTCTACACTCATCATGAGTGTAGAGGAGGATAGTGTGGGGTAGACTACCTTGTCTACCATGATCAGATTTTCAACCCGCCTACTTTGCATGAGCCAAAGGTGGAGGAATACTTTCAGGAGTTGCCATGTTGGAGGGTAACTCATTTTGTATGGATGATTGCTTGGGGATGGGAGATTCATATGGGGATGGCAGATCCCAATTTCAGCCCACATGCCTCAAGAAATCCCTTCAGTTCTATCCTTGCAGTTTCTTGAGGACAAACAACATTTTGGATGGGAGGATTGTAATATTCCCAAAATTAGCATGAAGTTAATTTGAACATTAATTTTTCTTATATCATATAGGAGGTGAATAAATGGGTAAGGAGGCCCATGAGAAGGAATTAAATCCCTCATAGTGTGAAAGGGATCATCATATTAGCTACATTTTTTACCCTCAAGTGTGAAAATGGGCAAATGAATGAGGACAAGGTCAAGTTTGACCAAGTCAACAACGTTGCCATAGTGGGAGTGGAGGACCTTGAAAGACAGCACAATGTGAAAGGGGAAGAGATATTTTTTTGGGGGAAACCCTAATGTGTGGGGGAAAAGGCAAGAAGGCTTTCATTTCTATAAAGGGAGGACAAGGAAGCCATATAAGGATATGTTATTGATTATAGAATTTGGTCTACACGACTATTTGTTGTCTTCAGTTGTTTAACTGAGATTGTTGTGCTGCTTAGCACAAAGGATTTTCCTATTTATGAATCCTTCTCCCTTATTGAGAGGCCTCTTCAGGAATTTTACTTCATTTCTCCACATTCCAGGCTCAAGGCCAAGCCACCTCCTTCAGCTACAGCGTTATTCCTGTAGCAAGAAATGTTGTGTTGCAGGGTGTAGCAGTGGAGGGTTCCACAACACCATTACCTTGGCTCATCTTTCAGAGGAGGGAGCTTCTGTTCCTCTGGGAAGTTAGTGAGGAAGATTCAAGAGCTTATTTCACATCTTTAGCATCAGGCCAAGCACTTCCCATCTCCTACAGCGCAGTCCATCTCCTTGACTGCGTTATTTTTTAGTGTATTTGTAGTGGGGGATTGTACCACTATTTTGGAGGGTGATATCTTCAGTGATTGGAGCAGCCATTCACCTGAAAGATACATTGGATGAGATTCAGCCATCATATGCAGAATCTTCAGTTATCTCCATCCATTTCCAGTTCTTGAGTTGCAGCTGCTACCCTGCAACTCCGACATTTTTTTTCTTTTGCATATTTCAGCCAATCCTTCCAGGATTGTCTAGAAATTTCCTTTGGGAGTCTATATCTTTGCTCCCCATATTGTATGAGTTGTATATTGATATATCTATGTATTGAAATCATATTGCAGCAGTTATTCCTCATAAAATGCGCAGTCATAGGCTTGGGCTTTCTTCATGTAGCAGTGTTCTTCATATTTCCATGTACATGTTTCTTGAGGCTGATTTTGCCTATCTTGAGTAGCTTTTTCCTCAAGGTCTTGTATACATTTTGCTACTAAGATCTAATATGATGGCTATTGAGATCTTATGGCATTCTATAAGCACGTATCACCGCTACGCCAATGGTGTTTTTACATATCAAGGTTGTCTCCACATTTGGAATATCTTAAGATATTCCCAATAGTGTAGAAATTCCCTATTTTGGGATATTACACACTCTTCCTTGTTATGTTTATCCTTTTGATATACCTTTTAATTTTTACTGTTGGTTTTATTTATTCTAACATTCTTTTGCCTAAAATTTTATAAAAAAATCATAAGAGGGGTTTCATCATCACAATACGCATCTTGTTGCATTTCTTTGTGCAAGGTGTGAATTTTTCTGTGGTTTAAGGAAATTTTCGTTTTGTCTTCCTTTGTTTTTTAGCACCGGGTTCATCTTTTTCAGCTTCTTTGAAATGATTTCGTACCAAAAAATCAATTTACCCCCTTTACTTTTCAAATGAGCTTCAATTAAAATTTTCACTAACCCATGATGATACAAAGCATTGTCAATGAACTATATTTTCCTCTAGATGTTAGCAACCATTTTTCTTAAACTACAAAGCAGGAATTATGGCAAATTGATTTCATTACCATCTAGAAAATTCATCATTAGACGAGCATGGTAAAAGAACATATTTCTGAATCTACACACACAGGTTATGATTTTATCAATAATTAATAGAAAATTTATCCATTTAGTCTTTAAGGTTGTGATCGGAATTCCTTTCTTGAAGACAGAGATATCCATACCTAGGTTCTTAAGGAATACCTCCCACTCTTTTTCTTTAATCTTTCAATTCTTAAACCAACTTTCCTTTGTTTATCGACTTAATCTGTAGCTTCTTCCATGAGATTCTATCAATACCAACTTGATATCCCCAATTTCTTATTCTATACCATCATAGGCACGAGCAAACGATTTTATGACCTCCCTTCTTGTGCCCATTAAACTTTTTAAAGAACTCAACCATCATGCTTTATTAAATTTTTTTCTTCACCTCCAAGTATGCTTCGAAAATTAGCCCATTCGGACCATAATGCATAATAACTCGCATGTTGAATAAGTCAGTTCTAATTTCCCTTTTTTGACGGGGTTATGGAGTGTAGCAAAGGATGGGAACATAATTTGGGTAGAAAGTTGAGTTTTTTGGTAATGAAAACATGGTTGAATGGAATGGGATATGATGCAAAATGAAATTTTATGGGATGTGAATGAAATGGGGTGATATACGAGGAAGTGGAGTGAATTCAAATGATAGAAAGGTTTTCAATAACGGTTTCATACAATTTTGACAAGACATGCGGATATTTTGTGAGAAATAATGCCATGTATTAAGAACAACAACTATTATGTGATATGGCGGAGGAAATGATTATAATCATCAATTTATATCATAATTTAATGTTTCTTTTTAATATTTGACTAATATGTACATCCCTTGTATTCTTCCTTACTAATTTTTTTGATTTGTTATTTTGTAGGTTGTTAAGAGGTTGCTTTAGTTGTGATCTCCATTCAAGTTGTTTGGGCCATGATCTTCATTTTCTTTAACTTTAATTTGTCAAGTCAACTACGGAATTTCATGGAGTCGCAAATTATTGATAATTTTGTAGATGTCTTATTTTTTTTGTAAAATATGAATAAAAATAAATTGGAAAATAATAGGGAAATTCAAAAAAAATCCAGGGTTGCCAAGAATTCCCTCGTATTCAACTTAAATTTTTTGTATAACCATGGAAAGAATGTTGGTTTTCATGGTTATGAAATTATTATCTCTCTCTCTCTCTCTCTCTCTCTCTCTCTCTATATATATATATATATATATATATATATTATGAAAATAGAAATCTATTTACATTCTAAGTTAGAGAGGAATAAGAATCTTTCCGACCAACTTCAAATCAATATTATCTTTCATATTTATAATGAACTTCGGCTTTGTCAATGATTATGATATATTCGTAACCTATGACCATTTACAAGGAAAGTTACTTTTTCTTCATCAATGGTTTTAATTTTTGAGTGCTCCATTATCAAAGATAGTTTCAACTTGATAAGGACCAAGCCAATGGGTTTGAAATTTTCCTTCAAAATATTTAAATTTAGAATAAAAAGTAATGCCCAAACACCCGGCTAGAAATTCATTTCTTTGATAAACTTATCATGCCATATATACCTTTTTTGTTGAACTATGCTAGTTTTTGTGAATAATGTCTTGTCGTATTTCATCAAGTTCATTCAATTTATCCATTATTTGTTGCGGTGCTTCCGATAGATCAAGACCTAATTTTACTTTTGTTTTAAAGGTATTTATTTATAAATCAATAGGGAACAAGGCCACTTTCCCATAAACAAGTTCATAAGGAGTATTCAATCTTTTATTTCTCCATGTGGTACGCCATGCCCATAAAGATTCTAGAAGCTTTTCTTCGCAATCCTTTCTATGCAGATGCACTAATTGTCGGATCTTAATATAGGTTTTATATTCAGTCCCTCTTTACATTTATTTGTAAATCCAAGGCATGTTTTATTATTTCAAGGTTAAAATGAAAGGTCTATGCAATCAATAGGTTCCTACCTAGTATTGAACAATTACAAACTACAAGGCCTAAATACTCTACAAATTCAAGTATAACAAATTGCATAACACCAACTCTAAGTAACGAGTAATTTGGAATAAAAACAATTATGAAATAGACACAAGTTAATAAAACAACATCATAAAGAATTGACACAAGATAATTGAGAAGCATAGCTATAACACATGATTATATCCAACAACACTTGATCAAAAGAGGGGTGAACCTCTCTCTCTTAGAGTCGGTCGAGAATTATATATTACACCAAATTACTGTGTGATGTTGATAATATCATTAATTCATAAAAAGGAATTACAAATTAAGATTTGTTGTTACAAGAAAGGAATGTCATCAATTTCTTCTCGACTGTTTCATACTTATACACAACTATCATTACATGAATAACATTACTTAAAAAACCCATAAATCATGGTGATCTATTTGTTTCAAAAATATACAATAGTTCCCCAAATATAAAAACATAATGACAAGATAGCAAGAGAGCTAGATATTCCATCTATTTAGGTAGTTGATCGCTTTGATGGTTCGGGCTTTCTCGAATAGCGCCACCAATCTGCAATCGACAACATCATGATGGGCCCCGTTACAATGAATGATGTTTAGTATGATTTGTTGATTAATCTACAAGGAATTCTCGTCGATTAAATTTTTCTAAGTATCGTTCCCCTATCGCCCTCGCTCTTCATCAATTAACAATTCAAGAAGAGATGCCAATATGATATACCTTTCATTGGGATATAAATTTATCTCATGAGAGCTATAAAATAGATGGAAGGGGATAGGTGTAAGTAGGTAAAAATGGGTAATTTCATCGGCCAACATATCCCCCCCCAACTCGGCTTGGTTTCATGTCCTCATGAAAAATCGCTCTATGTAGATCAAGGTTAGACCCGATGTGAATAATATGGAGCTAAGTGAGGTCATATTGTTTCTCCCTATCATCCCAAGTAATCGATACCCATTCCTTCTCGAATGATTTTCTTCCACCAATATTCATCCACAATATAACTTGGCTCATATTCTTCTGAGGGTGGTAACTATATAATAGGAAACCAGAACCTTAACACTAGCCAACCAACTCTAGAGTGTTGCATACAAGAAATATATCATGGGATTCTCTCCAATTCTCTTAAAATGTTAGGTGCCCAAAAGAGTTCTCGTGCCCATACGTACCGAAGATGAATGTATCCAACACCTTTGACAAGCGTCCTTGTCCTCTTGCCTAAAATTGCGGATCCGATTTGAGCACGTTGACACACCATCGTTGTGTCATAAGAATCTGGTCCTTTTGGCTTTCTAACTTGAGAAACTTGATAATGTTTGTTACAAATATCCCCATATTGGAAATTTTCTATCCCAACCATCAATGGACGATTTGCTTAATTTTCCTCAAATGTATCAAGGGTCTACTTCCATTTGAATTAATTGATCACAAAAGACGTAGAAGCCCTTAATTAGATATATCCTAAAAATGGTACCGGGTTGAACGTCTTATTAGTGTCTAGGATATAATCATGTATGTATAGCTCACATAGAAAATGTTGGTTAATATAATTATTAACTCTCATATTCCTTTAAAAATTGCATAGGGTCTTCTATTTTGTGACTCAACTCTTCGTGAATGATTTCCAAACGAGAAAAAACAAAATATTTCTCATGAAGGAAAATGGAGTAATGGTTAGAAGAGGGTTTCCATGCAATTATTTTTTATGCTAAAGTAAACATATTGTCCTTATCGTATTATTCGGGACCTCGAACTTGTTCCGCGCAATTATCTAATTCTCTTTTGCAATTTGTCTCTTTGTTGTTGTGATTTTTGATATGAGATATATAATTGCTGACTACCCTTATAGAATTCTACTCGAATTTCTCTTATCTCTTTCGATGAGCCTTCGTGGGTATTTTCCCACACACTGAAACTAAGAGTAGTGGCTATCCACTTTTGGATTTTTGTGGAAAAAAATAAATTCCCGTTCTTCTTCAAGGTAGACGAGAATGTGGCTCCGTGGGGATTCAAATATTATCTCGCGTGTCTTATGCTTGTGTAGATGGAGAGACTAACTCTCCATCTTTTTTGGCATACATAAATACTGAGACTTCCTCTTTGTATTTTGTTTGTACAACCAATGAAACTTTCGCGTTGGTTTCGGGGTTGCGTACGTTTTTGACGTGTTTAATTTGGTTTCCACAATTGCGTCACCCATTTCCTTATCTTTGTAATCTCCTTCTTTAACTGAACATTATCTTTTAACAATAGTCGGTTCTTAGCACCGGACCGGAAATTTTCCTTTTCCCTCGCTTCTTCAAAATATTCTTGTTTTACCAAAATTTCCTTGATCTGTTCTAAAGTTGGTACTCGTTTTTTGTGGAGAAGTAATGGAAAAATCCTCAAAAGTTTCTTTTTTCATCAAAATTTCTTCAATCTATTTCGAAGTCGATATCTGTTTCTTGTGGAGAAGTATCGAAAAATTATTCAACAAGCTCGCACTACCAAATTTTCTTCCATTCGTTCCAAAGTCCATACCGGTTCTCGTGGGAGTAGTATTAGTAACAATCTCTTCTTCCATTCATTCTAAGGTCGATACTAGTTCTCTATGGAGTAGTATCGACCGCGACCCTCTTCTTCCATTTGTTCGAACCCGTACTAGTTCTTGTGGAGCGAGCATCGGCCACACTTCTCTTCTTCCATTTTTTCCGAAGGTGGTATTGTTCTCGTGGAGCTGTATCGACCTCACCCTCTTATGTAATTACTCCTAAGGACCTCAAATTTGGGGGGAAATACTTTCTAACGATACAACTTATGTTGTCATTATGGTGGGAGAAAGAAATTTCCTTTATTATCTTGGAAAAAAGGCCATAAGTGGTGAGAAAGGGGGTAATTTTTAGTTTCCATGCCCCAAAAAATCCTTTGTTTCCACCTCCCGAGTTCCTTCGCTGCCTCCAAAATCATGTTGTTTATCCTTCTATTTCTTTTTCCCCTTTCTCCTTCACTTCCTCCCGCATTTGTTCCATTTCTTCTTCTTCAATCAATTCTTCTTTTGGCCTCACGAGCATCATGGTTGTGAAACTTCTTCCTCTAATAATTCAACCAATTTTTGTCAAGTTACTAGAGTTTATAACATGGCACACATTAACGTAAAATATAACAAGTTTGTGATTTGTGAGGAATCCAATGCCTCGGATCGCGAGCGACGTGTATACAAGGCCATCAATTGCAATTTTTTCAAAAGAAAGAAAGGGATATTTACAACATGTATCTCGATGAAATCGCAGACAAGCTAGGGAGCATGAAATGGTATTTTAAAAGAACATAAAAATGACCTTCAAAGGTGATATACCGCATTAAAGAGGTATGATACATCATACTAGGGCTATGGTAGCGATTTCCTATCATATCCCTTTCCTTTCACGCACAATTTTCTCCCCCGCCTATAAGAATAGCTCGGAAACTTGAATAAGGGTGACATTTACGATATACCACTTATGTCCATAAGGTGGTAACCCAATGACCGATACAATGACTTCCTCGGTTACTTGAACTTCGATTTGCGTACCATCTGCAGCTATTTCCTTCTAGATTCAGTGAAAATTCAACCGTCACCGCTTCATCAAATCAGCAACCACTCAAAGTAAGTATTCGGCCTACATTTGGAAAAATTTTCCACACTTATGGTTGGCTCCATATCTACTCCGTAATCTCAAGTTCATGTCCGATAGTGTGACCACCCATTATCGGCCACTCCCTATAGTAGCATTTGAAGTAGAAGCCAACAATTGAGGGAACATTTAGTTGAGAAACCATGCGGTAACGAAAATGACGATAAGGGAAATTAATCCGAGAGGGTTATGGTAAAACAATGGTAATCGTGGTAATAATTCGTATACATTGGTAATGACAACATTTTAATGTAAGCATGTGTATTCATACATAATGTATTTTCCAATGAGTGTTGGTATGTATGAAGGATATAGATGGAGATAATGATGCAGTGGGTAATGATACAATATGAATGATATGATTGGATGGTTTAAATGGTATTTAATAACACACAATAATAACGACAATGGTATTGTTATTAATTTAAATGTGATACAATATCCCCCCCCAAATTATGGCTTTACCATCCTTGATTGTGATTGGTCATGTCAATATTGAAATGTCAATTAAATTCACGCAGTTGTTCGGGAACATACTCCGAAAACTTACCTGGAGTGAGTATCAACATCGACGAGTATCAACACCATGGGAGTATCAACATCGACAAAGTACCAACACCAGTGGAGTATCAAAATCAACAGAGTATCAACACTAGTGGAGTATCAACATTGACAGAGTATCAACACCACGGTGGAGTATCGGCGTCGTGGACTACCGCAATGGAGATAATTGATATGTCGCAATAGGAGTAGAAACGGGGGAGAGGAAAAGGGCGTTGCAAAGTCGGAGTAACAACAAAAGAAAGGGGAAAAGAGTGATGCAACCTAAGTGGTAACAAGGGAAGGGGGAAAGAGAACTGCAACTAGAGTAGCAATAGAACTTAAAATTTATTTTTATTATATCTATATATATATATATAATCTTATATTTATTTATTTTTTTAATAGTTTTATTAAACAAGAGGTGGAAAGGAATAATTTTCTCCACGAGCACAACTTCAAAACCGGAATCATCATAAAATTATCTAATGAAGGAGTCCCTAGAGGTCGACAATGATACAAGTCGTAGGCAATGTCGATTACAAAGTAAAGGAGTATGCCATCATCTATTGTTATGAGTTTAATAGTTCCATTTTTAAACATTGTGTCGACCTCATATGGGCCCATCCACCTTGAGCAAAGCTTTCCTTTAAAATCGTTGAATCTGGAATTGTAGAGTAACACCCAAGAACCTTTTTGAAATACATTTTTTCTTAATGGATTTTTATCATGCCACTTAGTTTTTTTGCTGCTACATGGTGAAATTGTTCGTACAAATACCAAAAATATTTCATCTAATTCATTGAGTTGATTCAATCAACGTTTCGGGTTGCAGGTAACATCTAGGCCTACTTCAGAGCCATCCCGAGTGTTTTCAACTTGAATTAAACCGTAAATCGCAGGGGATTTCCCATACACAAGTTCATATGGTGAAAACCCCGTTGTATTCATCCATGTAGTTCTATATGCCTAGAGTGCTTTAGAGAGCTTTCATCCCAATTGCAGTGGTTAGCCACAAGATTTTTTAAAAATATTTTCCAATACTTTATTTGTTCTCTCTACCCGACCATTCTCCTAATAGTGATATAGGGATGTCACCTCGGGTCCCTTGATTCCAAATTTCTTCATAAGCGATGTTGTTGAAGGAGATGGAAATTGTTCCCCTCCATCCGAAACTATTTATCCGAGTGCCATATAAAGAAAAGGTTCCTTCAAGTAGGAAGTCCGATTCAATTTTTTGAGTGGATTTTGAAACGGCCTTAGCTTCCACATATTTCATTACATAGTCTACGTATAGGCAAGGATGTGGAACTTCTAGTGAGACTGAGCATTAAATGGCCCCACAAAATCAATGCCTCATTTCTCAAAGGGCTTAAGGACTAGTTGATTATGTAGTGGAATTTAATATGATCAAACAATATGGCCATTGATTGAAAACTATCACACCATCAAACATATCTTCTAGCATCCTATATATAAAGGTACAATAGTATCCCATCCGCAACACCTTCGTGATCGATCTATTTATCATTGAAAGTCCTTCGCAAGATTCATCGGAAAGCCTTTAGGACATCATAGATCTTTTCTCACCTAAAGAACGTCATATCTCCGATATGGTCCAAAGTGTAGAAGAGGTACCTTTCTATCCATGTATAACAGGGTGCTCTTCCGAATAATTCTTCATTGTTCGTTGTGTGACAATGATGAGGTACATGACCTCGGAACAAGATAGTTAGCAACATCCGCATACCAAGGGGTGTGAGTAGAAATTGAAAAATATGTTCATCGGGAAAAATATCTTCTTCGTGCGTATCTTTATTATTAATATTCAGCCCTAGAGAAAAAATCTGCTACAACATTATCTTTCCTTGGTTTCTCCACAATAGTGATATCAAATTCTTGTAGCAATAATAACCATCTTGTGATTGGTCTATGGGTTATAGGTTTATTCATCATATACTGATGGATGAATGATATGTATACACAGAGGTGGGGGTACCCCGTAATATAATGCTGAAATTTGATAACGAAACATAAATTACAGCGAGAATTCCTTCTCGTTACTATATAATTAAGCTTAGCAGGAGTTAGAAGTTCTCACGACATAGTAAATTTCATACAACTCTATGTTCATGTTGTCCCAATAATGCTCCAACTACGTAAGGGAAGCGCACATAGAGATATGGAATGGATGTTTCCAATTAGGGCCACACAATATTGGGTCCTCATAGACTAATTTCTTGATCCCCGAAAAAGTTGATTCACAGCATCAATCCACATAAATTCTACATCTTTAGACAATAGTTGGAAAAGTGGGAATGCTATTTTAGATTCTATGAAGCATCGATAATACCTAGCATAACCAATCAAGCTTCGTACCACTTTGTGTGTCTCCGCAGTGGAAAAATTTATGATTACCTCGACTTTAGCAAGATCAACTCCGTATTCCTATACTGAAAGTAAATGCCCTAGGATGGTCACTTCTTCCATCATCATATGAAATTTCGGTGCTAAGAGAAATGTGAGTATGTTTACATTGATTAAGCACATTTTCTAAGTTTTCAAGACCATATTCAAATGAATCAGCATAAGGAGTAAAATTTTCCTTGTAAATTTCAACACCTGTCATTAATCGAAATCGCAGAAGATTCCAAATATTTCCTATAGGAAAGTAGCAGTGCATTACAAAGTCCAAACAGGGAGGATGCGGTATGAAAATGTTCCCCGAGGTAAAGTAAAGGTGGTTTTCTCCCGATCCCGGGAGCTATTTGGATTTGTTTGTATCCATTGAACTCGTCCAGACACAAAAAATACTTCAAGAAAAAAAGGAAAGTTGGTGAGGGAAAAAAAAGGTCACCATAAGCTCATTGGTGACGGTCAAAAGATCCTTCGTCACTACTCAATGTCACCAAAGTTGGCGTCACCAAAAACCGAATGTCACCAAAGTTGGCGTCACCAAAAGTATAAGTGTTTTGGTGACATTCCAGGTTTATCAACAATAATTATTTTTAATGATAGATAGTTACCGTCACCATTTCATATGAGAAATGGTGATAGACAATAGCCCTCTGTCACCAAAAAATTGAATGTCATGCCAATTGTGGCATCGCGAAAGTATTTGTTGTGGTGACATTCAAGTTCTGCGTCATGAATATTGATTATAATGATGATAGTGACCATCACCATTTCATATGAAAAAATGATTTATTGTGATATGCCTTTCATGGTTGTCACTGTTGGTGCATATATATGGTGACGTTCTTTGCGTCACCATTTCATATTTGGTGAGGGTCAAAAAATGCAATGATAAGCTCATTGGTGACTTCAAAGGTCCATCGCGAATAATGACTATAATGACAAACAATGACACTAACCATTTCGTATCAACAACAATGATTTATGGTGATGGACCTTTCATGGTCGTCATTATTGATGCATATATATGGTGGCATTCATTGAGCTTGTCAACATTTCATAGTTTGGTCGTATAAAAATGTCACCATAATGTCATTGGTGATGGTCAAAAGAGCCTCCATCGCCGAAAAACTAATCGCCTCCATTCCACATGAATATCGAGGCACGATGGAATCGAATCACCAACCTCCTACTTGTAAAGTAGGTTCTCTTCCATTGAGCTAGCACCCTTTAAAGAATTAGACTTTTAAAAAATTATATCTTGAAAATTTATAGATTGCAAATTCTACAAGTTCAAATATATTAAAGTCTCAACAATCTTTTGTTAAACAAGAAAAATATCATTGAAGCCTCAAAGTCCCTACCTAATTGTAATGGAAGTTATCAAAAAGTGGGTGGAGGGAAAAATAGTTACATATAAGAGACTTAATATGTTTTTTTTCTAAGTAAGACTAATTCTATTAAGTGTAAAAAATACTAGTACAAACCGCCTCAGCGCATGCCGTGAAAGCGAACCACCGGGCTTGATAGCACAGCTGGGTCATAGAGAGTCCGGATCGCCTGGACGTGGGAAACCGATCCTCGTTAACATCAAAGTCTCTGCCGCAGTAAAAGGGAAACCAACCTTAAGTTCATGCATACCAAAGTAACATAGATATAGAAACTGAAAACATCCATCGACCATTCTACTGAGCTTGAAACCGGAAAGCAAAAAACTCCAATAATGTTTAAACAAAGAAACCTAGAGAGTTTGAAAAGCGGCGTGTCACCCTTCATGAGTTGGAGACATCGGTTCCTCGATGATCCCGCAAGCATATTCATACTTCCTGCCGTTGTCATCCATGCCAAGCATGACTCTCAACCTTCAAGCCTGCGTGTCCTCCGCCCAGCGCAAAGCGCGAGACGGAGGAGGGATAGTGGAGCAGACGCCGTGAGGCTCTCCTACGCCGATGGAGCAAGGGGCACGAGGCGAGGAGAGAGAGGCTTGGGCGCGAGGGAGCAGGATAAGGGATCTCTTCGCGAGGGTGATAGTAATTAGAGCAGAAACGATGGACCGGATAGAAGTGCAATTGAAAACGAAGCTCGACGATGGGTGTGTCTTCCACATGAAAGTCCCGACAGTGACACCGATGGAAGGAACACAATTCGAAGGAGGGATGGTTGGGCCGCATGAACAGAGTCGGGGATGCATCCACGTCTTCTTACTCTGCGCCGCGTGGGACGGATAGGCTCTTCACCGGAAGAGGAGGAAACCGAGAGATCGAGGAGGTCGCGAGGCAATTTAGAGAGGCAAGACCTCGCTAACTCCTCGCGGCACCGCATCTGTCGAAGACGAGGCATGGAGAAGGGAGCAGGCAAAGCGAGGGAGACACGGGGAAGATGGATCGCGGGAGAGCACAGAGGCCCGAGAGCAGAGTGAAAATGACATAGGAGAGCCAAATGAGCACCGACAGGAATGTCGGTCCTTCAAAAAAGCCATGTAAACGCCCGGAGGAGAATTAACTCTGCAAAAGGCCGTTAGGAGAAATGATGCCCGAGGAGAGTCTCCGTGCGAGCAAGGAGAGCACCTGCGTGACCGGTTGGAGTTTTAACATCGGAATCAGCGAAGCCGGAGGGCATTCACCACGGAGGGGGAGTCGGAGAGCTCCCACAGCGAGCTACAATCATGCGCGCAAGCCATATTGAGAGCCGAGGTCGGGAGAAAGCCGCCATATGGTATGGCATCGCGGGACAATTAAGAGGGTGATCGCCACCCGAGGTGGAAAATTAATGGCAACATTAAGACCAGTATCGGGAGCCATATGGGCATCCCATGCGAGCTCCTTCGGGAGATGCGCGGACCCAAGTCCCATCAAACCACCTCAACATCCACATCAGGAAAGGAACAATCTTTGTGCACCGCATTGTGCATCCGAAGCATTTCTCCTTCATGGATAATAGTAAGGGGGCCATGAGTGAGTGTGCCGTTGTTATCGAGCCCAATATTGGCCAAGAGATCTGCGACTTTGTTCGCCCTCTCGTTTGACATGGGTAAAGGAGACCGCCCTATTGTTTTGAAGCCGACTGCAAATTTTGTCGATTCTAGCAGCCAAACGCCAACTCCGTGAGCCACTTTTAGCAGGGGATTGGCTCCCACAGAAGTCGGTTGACCATGTTGATGAGAACTTGAGAATCCCCTTTGATGATGATGGGAAAGAGATTGTGATGAAAAGAGTGAGATCGAGGCTGCAGCAGGCCTTCAAGTTCTCCGAGTTATTAGTATCCCATCCAATTGAACCATAGTGGATATCTGAATTTCTCCTTAAGTTTCTAAAAATGCTCCAAAACACTCGTTGTACGGATTTTCCCCTAGAAGCTCCATCACAAATTTAATTTAAAAACTCCAAGAGGGGGGAGGAGTCCAATGCAAAGGAGTGTCCGAGGCCACCCCGTTCCCGATCGTAGGAGTAAACACAATGTTGAGATTCCGCTATGCTAAACGAGAGATTTCTTTGGGTTGTTTTGGATAATCCTCTTCCCCGTAGAATGAAGAGCCGTAGATTCCTAGAGATTGTTCTTAATGGGAACTCCATATGGTGTCCATAGTTGAAGCTTGATTTTTAAAAATACGTTTGTTTGTTTCTTTCCATAGTGACCGGAAGAGCAAAGCCAGAAGTAGTTGCCAGAGAGCATTGAGGAGAGAAGATTGATAAGGGCGTTTGGGACCGCTGTACGCAAAATGGTTGTGATGTCACCGTACGGTTGCTCCTTTGGCAGCGGAAGCTACACTTTTCCCATAAGGAGTTGGCGAGAGGGAAGAGCAAGCATGAGATGTTGGATAGCTTCAGCGCTTTGAATGCGACTAGCATAGAGAAGGACCTATAAAACCTCTTTTGACTCGGATTATCCCAAGTGAGGATCTGGCTACGTGGCTAAGGAGCCACAGGAAGGTAGAGATCTTGGGCCAAGTATTGGGGTTCCAAATCACTTCCCGCAGAGAGTCCTTAGGGAGTGGAGAGGTGCATCGAGGAAAAAGGCTTCCTTCAGTAGGAACATGCCCTTCGTAGGTAGCCCCACCCGAGAACGTCGAGGTCCTCTAAGCTTCCCGATCTGCCTCCGCCTGCAGGCCTTTGCCGAGAGCATCCGGCGTGCTTTGAGCTTTGTGAGCGCAATGAGGAGAGAGGGATTCCATTTCTCGAAGCCATTACTATCGGTGGCCATCCAATGATTGCACACCTTGTCTTCTATAGCTACTCTATGATCTCCAAAATTGATTTGAGAGTGACTTTTTCGAAAGAAGATTGGGCTCTTGCTGCCGTGGAGTCGACTCGAACCGTGCGGATTTTCCATTGCGAATTTCCCCAAAAACCATGTTGCCGTATGAGTGCATGGTGTCGTTGGCAGCATTCCAAACGCGCAGAACCCGTTTGCTCGGGAGCCGGCCCTTATTAAGTCCTGCGTTTGTGGATCCGATTTGTTTGCATATTTTGCGCGCTCAAAGTTTAGCCCATGGTGAGTGGATTTGAAATCCATTTCCACCAAACACGTGTTGCCATGACCTCATTGCTGTGCATAGGGATTTCTCAGACCAAGACCGCTGCATCTTTAGGAGTGCAAACGTATTCCAATTTACCAAAGCCCATTTTTTCGATTCTCACCGGAGGAGCTCCCTGTGAGGAAGCTGCTTTCTGAGGGGTTTTAATCCGTTTGAGAACCCATTTTGGAGGGCGCAAGAACAAGCGAAAAGCAAAGAGGCACAGATTGTAACACTTCTTTGATGAGAGTGAGCTCAACACCATATTAAGAGCCACTCTGGCACCCAAGAAGATAACCGAGATTCCATTTTTTCGAGGAGACGATTCTAGGAGGAATTCCCGATAGCAAGAGTCAATGAGAGCGCACCAAGGTATTTCTTTTCGTGGAGAGAAGCCATCGAGAACCCCGCATGCGAGAAATATTGGCTTGGGTAAGAGGGGGAGTATTGAAAGAAAAAAAATCCGAGATTTAGAGTCATTGACGGTTAATCCGAGGGGCTTGAGAAAAAGAGGTTGAGAATTGCCTTAAAATAACGGGCTTCTTGGACGGAGGGGTGGCTAAAGAGCATATTGTCATCCACAAATTGCTAGTGAGATGTGGACGGGGGCTCCATGAAGAGAAATAACTCGTAAACGATGATTGCGAACTTCATTGTGAATAAGTCTACCAAGACCCTCGCCCATGAGAACAAAGAGAAAGGGAGAGAGGGGGTCCCCCACACGATACCTCTAGAAGGGTGGAAGAGGGGGGGAAGGAATCCCATTGATAAGAATAGAGAGAGAGAGGAGGTAATGAGGCTCATAATCCAGCGGATCCACATTTGATCGAAACCAAAAGCACTTAACATTTGTTGAATATAATTCCAATTTAGTTTGTCAAAGGCTTTGGAAAGGTCGATTTTGAGGAGCATACCTAGCTTCTTGCGATCTTAGAGAGTGTATAATTTCATGAGATAGAATTATACCATCGAATTTGTCGCCCTTCCACATATCCCTGTTTGCTCCGGCGAGATGAGAAGCGGAAGAAGCGGCTTGAGCGATTGGCAATGACTTTGGAAATGACTTTGTAGATAAAGTTACTAAAAGAAATAGGTCTGAATTTTCTAGTTCGGCTGGGTTGCTCCTCTTTGGTACCGCAATGAAAGTGGCATTGAGGGAGGGCAAGAGCCGCGTGCATGGTTCGCGATTCCTCCACGAGTTGCCAAACTTCATGTTTTATGAGGTCCCAAAAATGATGGAAGAAATTAACTGTGAATCCGTCCGGGCCCTGAGATTTGCCTTCCTTGAACTGCGCTATAGTTGTATCCACTTCGGGTGAGAGACCAGCGTAGAAGCATTTGATTATGCTGTATCGTAATCAAATTGGGTATAAGTAGCTTGATTTGGTCAATAGCTAGTTGTTCGTTGACTTGTGGTTCTTGTTGGATGCCCTTGAAATAATCCACGCGCTTCTCTTTCCATGTCCTCATGCCTCTCCATGCGCTCTCCTTGCTGATTGGTGAGATGGCCAATCCGATTTTGCATTCTTCGTTGGATGGTTGAGCCGTGAAAGAATTTGGTGTTTCTTTCCCCTCCTTCGACCCAACAAATTCTGAGATTTCCCCGCCTCTCGCAGGATTTCCTCTTGTTTGTATCTCGTCCTCCAACTTTCTTTGAAGGTCGAGTTCCATGGAAGCGTGAGACTCGGATCTTCCTTTGGTGATGATTTCCTGTTGCACTTCCTTCATCTTCGCTTCAAGGATTTGTTTTTCCACAAATATGTTTCCAAAGACCTTCGATTCCAAGTTTTGGTATGTCCTTTGAGAAACTTAAGCCGCTCGTAAACTCGAAACATTTTGGAACCTTTAGGCGATACAAATTTTCTCCGGGAAGCATGGATCATTTCTTTAAAGGAGGGATGAGAAAGCCGGAAGGCTTCAAATCTAAACGCTCTGGGATGAGACCCTATGTTTTTCCATTGGAGCATGATGGGCCGGCTGGGTCGAGCCAACAAGAGGGAGCATTGATTCGGTAATATCTCCCCCCACGTGAATGGCATTGTCCGACATGAGAAATAGATCTAATTTAGAGGCTATTTGTTGTCCCCCCGTTTTTTCTATTGTTCCGTGAACATTCCATTGCTGAAGGGTATATCAATGAGCCAGATTGATATTGATAAAATTTTTGAAGTGGGTGCTTTCCGATCAAGTCTAGACCCTCGCTCCATATTTTTTCATCCATTCGAGTGATCATATTAATGCTCTCGCGAATGATCCAAAGGGGATGGATCTATTTGAATTGAGATACTCCAAGGTGTTTAAGAGCGCAATCTTGTCGCTCGATCTTTGGGGAAAGTAGACATTGATCGGATGCCCATGTATGTTAGTTCCTATAGGGTGGAAGGTGGCCTGGATGAGATTATGAGTTGCATGAAAGTCATTTACCAGCAGAGATCGAGTATCCTAGGCTACTCGCAAGCCCGCCGAGGAGCCGCAGGCGTCCATAATAATCGATCCGTTCGCCGGGCCATTCTTTTGATAGGATTGAGCCCAACATTTCCGATCGTTACACTTGGTTTCCCGAAGAAAGATTAATTGGGGCTTCTCTTTTCCGAATCATGTTCTCGATCATTCTCGTACTTCCCCTGGGCCATTGAGCCCTCTTACATTCCATGAGATTAACTTCATGGGGAACTATTTGCTAGAGGTTCGAAGAATCGAGTTAGCTTGGGATATTTCCCTCGAATCCACTAATATCTCCCCAAGAGCGTGGTACGCTGCCCAATCAGAGTTTTCTTCCTCTCTTCTTGGTTTCCTTCATCACTTTCAAAGCTATCCCATCGATCGCCTCCGGTTGAATACCCAACTTCTTGTGCCGTTGAACTTTAGAGAGCGCTTCCTCGAGTTGATTCTATCTCACTGAGGGTTGATCTTGTCAAATTCTTTTCTTTCTAAGCATCTTCTAGGCATATAAGATCAAGTTCTCCAAGATCAAAGCCTTCTGAATCTTCTTCCATTTGAGTCATCTGAAAAATTTTCCGGGGGCATCATTGCGTCGAATGGGGATTAGAATAATGCCTTCCGGATCCATGAGGCTGAGTCCCATGTCTCTTGGATGAGGGATTGGAATCTAGCGATCAACGAATGTGGCTTTGAATGATCGGGGACGGAGGATGCGGGATTGGGTTGATTTGAGGGGGTGGTGACGGGAGGACGGCAAGGCTTAGAGAGGTGGGGTAGAATCACCGAGGGTCGATTGAGCAAGAGTGTCAAAGCTATTCGTCTGGTGGAAAGAGCGAACGAAGAGCTAGGTTTTCTCGATGAAGAGGATTTCTTGTTATGCCTTCTTCTAGAGGTAACTTTGGTGAACCCATCTGCCGCTTTGTCTTCCAGCTTTCGTACTCGGGATCCGAACATTTAGAGGGAAATATCTAAAGAGATGTCCATGAGCATGACATCTTCTACATCGAAAAGGTACGTGTTCATAATCCAAATGGGTTGAATCCATTCAAAATCATCGTGAAATATACTTAGGCAGCATCGGGTAGGGTCGTGTCCGGATGCATGTAGACACATATTCGACATAGGAGGTGTACCTTCGCAACTTAGTTTCTTCGCTTATTTTTATGAACTCTCCTAGTCCTTTTTAAATTGCCCGAAGTGATTCCTCGTCCCAATATTCAAGTGGCAAAGTGAGTATAGGCAGAATCCATACGGGTGCCCGCTGAAGTTTTCTAGATCCGGGTTAAATATTTCAACCCGATCTCGAGATACAATCCCGCTCGAATTGACAAAAATAGGGGCCTTCATCCATTACCTTATTTCCATCCTCAATGCACGGTTAGAAATGGTCATGTGAAGAAGCCTTTCGGTCTCGAATTGCGAGAGTAACGTCTCCGTTTGGCTTCCATTTAGACGCAATCCAAGCACTGCGTGCTTTTTCGATTGGCCACAACCCCATAAATTTTCCAATAAGGGCGTGGTCCCTCATGTACCGAGTTCGGCATTGATGCGATGATCGGGCGAGGTCAATTTTTGGTCGTTCTGGGAGCAATGGGCTTGTAGGTGGAAGAAGTGGCTTTTGGCATCCCGCTGATTCGCAGGTCGACTCTCGATTCGCCTCAATCTTTCGCTTGTTGTCGAATCGTCATTAGGCGTATCCGGCCTTCCTTCTTGTCCTCCTTAATTTGCGAGGGGAGGCCGATCGCCCCCTCGTTTCGCGACGCCATACTTGTGACCGCAGCCGCGGCTGGCGGGAGGGAAGGACGCTCGTCGGTGCGTGAATGGGTTGCAGAGTGCGCTAGGGTTCCTCACAAAGAACGAGAAACGACAAACCCTATGCGAGCGCTCATTAGTTTCCCGATGGCTTGTGAGTATCTTATCTCGTAAGAGACTCGAATATGTTGAGTTGAATACTCAAGTATAATTGAAACAATGAAGACATTTATAGCCTACAAATGACCTATAACTCATGAAAATGCAACAAATATTGCAAAGGAAATGTCATAAGTGGATAGCATATGGAAGAAGAGCAATGATGAAGAATGATGAAATATGTTACAGGCTGAATGAAAGAAAAAATCTCAATGTTGTTGTTGGGTGACTTTTTATAATTGGGACATTTGTCTTTCCTTTATCACATAAATACCGAAATTAAAATTAGAAATTTTAGATATCCGAATGATATGTAAACTTTGTGAAAATGTAACACGTATCTCAAAGGAACCACGTGGATATATATATATATATATATATATCCCTTTCACATAAAGCGCACATGGGATTTGGAATTTCACAAGGCCACACTCAAAAAAATGACACAACAAGCAACAAATAAAAAAAATTGAAACTTATCACGATAACAATATCTCTTTTGACAGTGGACAACAAACAATAACATACTAATTAGTTCACTTTAAGACCCTGTAAAAATTTGATGTGTTCAATTACGACAAGTACAAAATGGACTTAATTCTAATGAAGCAAAAGAGTGTATACTCAAATCACAAATAGTTATGTATAAGATACTCAATATTTTCGGCTGAATAATCAATTAAAAGTGAAACTTTGAAGACAATTACAACCTATAAATAACCTATAATTATAAAAACCTAGAAGTTGCAATTACACCAAAGATTGATTTCTCACCTTGCGAATCATGTAAATTATTTGTGACAACATAAAAATATACCTTTAAAAGGTTGATTTGCATGCCAAAAAGTAAAAACCAATGAGTATATATGACGCATTTATGAATAATGGCAAAGAGATGACGATCCCATTCATAGGAATCATAAAGAAGAAGAAGCCTTATATTGTTTAGCTTTGAAATATGAGCAGCGGGTCTTCCAACTTGCCCATCACTAATGATGGCCTCTTGCAACAAACCACTTGCTGAATTGAAAAATTGCATTAAAAGAATGAATTACTCTATGAAGAAATTATTTTCAACTAAGAAATTTCTCTAAAAAAATATGGAAATATTCTTTAAGTGAGAAAGATTATTCTAGCATAATATCATGTTATACAACATAAAGTATACTAAAGCACATCCTTTATATACATCTATAATATCACCGCAAATTCAATTATCACTTTGTGCAACATTCCTTCAAGCTCTACAATTTGTCTCCTTCATTCAACAACCTTAATACCATAATAAAATGATCCATATGTGGTGATTTTTCTGTCCTATCTAATGAGACAAATTAAAAACCTCTCTAAACAACTTTTCCACTTTATTCTGCAACCTATACATTTGCATCAAAATGCACATTAGTTTGGATATGGGCGGTTCTATGCCATAGGTATGATAGGCATATAAACTAATTAGAAAACATCTACCCATATGTATAATATATATCATAAATTACATCCGTAGCTTACTTTTTTGAACCAATCTTGTTGATTTGGATCATGGAACTCTAATTTTAAAGGTGGCAAATGCAAGAGGCAAAACATTTATGGAGGAATATTAGAAACATGCAATCATCTATCGCTCAAACCTCTCACATTTAATTTTGGAAGAACATAGAGTCCAATATATTAGTATATAATAGCTATTAAACGTCATACAAAAGTTATGGGTACTCTAGGAAAAATCACTGAATTACATAAATTATGTAAGGTAGGACAAGGTCAAAAAGAAATAAAAAATATGAAACCGCTTCTAAAATATAAAGCATCCAAAACTCATGTGGCATAAGAAAGAGAGAACATTGCATGGCAATGTTGTAGGTGTAGCTTTAAATATTACTTCATGGTTTAGTGTATTTCTTAAAGCATGGTGGTTGAAAGGACTTTGGAAAAGGGTAAGTGGAGAGAGAAGTCAACACCTGCATCAGTACATTTGATGAAAAAAAATCAATTTTTTTACAAGCTCACATAGGAAGCTTTGAGGCCATAATTTGAAGAAGTTGTTGTTATCTTATATGGAGAAGACAACACATAATTGGAAAGATACAACATTGTTGGTGCATTTGGAGAGGGTACTGCGGATCCAAAGGGAAGATACCATGGCATCACGATGTAGAATGATATCTATACGCTTTTCTCAAGAAAAATAGCTTTCGAAATCATTTGTGTTGTTTCAATGGCTCTCCCATTTATAACACCTGCAAATATTATGATAAACAAGATCATGGAAAAACAAAGTAGGCTAAAAAATGAGGGTCGGGAAGTATGGTTAATGGCCTTGTCTTAGACATATTTTTGGTAGAAATCTTGTTTGATAATTGAAAAATGAGTCACACACCTTTTATGTCTGAGTCCACTTTCGTGACACCACTCCAGCTTGAGGTTACTCTTGTAAATTTAAATAGTGAACTCGAGCGATGAACAAGTGAATGTTAGAAGAAAGGGAGAATGGTTAGATAGAAACATATAGTTGAATTTTTTGGAAAAACTGAAAAAGGAAAACCCTTTGTGGTTAAATCATCTCAAAGATCTCTAATGGAGTAGTAGAAAACAAATCCATTTTGAATTTCAATAAGAGTGGGAGCTAAAAATGAAACTCAATAGTTTCAATAATGTATGTAACTCATGATTTTTATGGAATACCCATAATTACGTTTCATACACAATTATGGGTACTCCAGAAAAAATCATGAGTTAGATAAATTATGTAAGATGTCACAAGGTCAAAATAAAAAAAATAATATGAAAATTGCTTCAAAATATAAAAGCAACTGAATTCAGAGCATAAGAAGAGAGAACATTGTGGCAATTATTTAGGTGTATCTTTAAAGTTTACTTCACGGCTTTAGCATATTTCTTAAGGCATGGTGGTTGAAAGGGTTGGAAAAGGTTAAGTGGAAGGAGGAGTCAACACTACATGGTAAATTTGATGAAAGAAAAAAAATCAATTTTTTTTACATGCTCACGAGAGGAAGCTTTGAGGCCATAATTTGAAGAAATTGTTGTTATCTTATATGGAGAAGGAAATATATAATTGGAAAGAGATAGAGCTGGCGATACATTTTGAGAGAGGTACTTGTAGATCCCGAGGGAAGATACCATGGCGACCTTGATGTAGAATGAGATATATACACTTTTCTCAGGGCAAAAGCAATCTCAAATCACAAGTGATGTGTTTCGATGGTTATCCCATTTATACACCTACAAATATTATGATAAATAAGTTCATGGAAAAAATAAAGTAGGCTAAAAATGAGGGTCGCAGAATTATGGTAGAATGGCCCACGTCCTAGACATCTTTTGGTAGAAATTCAATTTGATCATTGAAAAATGAGTCATTGCCTTATGTCCAAGCCCACATTCGGACACCACTCCATCTTGAGGTTACTCTTGTAAATTTAAATAGTAAACCTCGGCAGTGAACACAGTGAATGTTATAAAAAAAGGTATAATTTTCGATATAGAACACAATATAGTTGAATTTTATGAAGGTGACTTAAGAAAACACTTGTGGCTAAATCATCGCGAGCATCTCGCGAGGGAGTAGTAGACAAGAGAATCCATTTTTGAATTTAAATAAGAGTGGGGAGCTAAAAATGGCACTCAATAATTTCAATAATTTATGTAATTCATGATTTCTCATGAGTACCCATAATTAGTTTTAATACACAATTATGTGTACTCCGTAAAACACGAGTTACATAAATTATGTAAGATGTCACAAGGTCAAAATAAAAAAATAATACTGAAAAACTGCCAAAATATAAAGTAGTTGAATTCAAAGGGTATGCATAAGAAGAGATAATCATGGCAATGCTTTAGGTGTAGCTTAAATTTTACTTATGGTTTAGCATATTTCTTAAATCATGGTGGTTGAAAGAGTGGTCAAAGGTAAGTGGAGAGAGAGTCAATATCACATGGTACATTCAATGGAAAGAAAAAAAATCAATTTTTTTTACAAGCTTATAGAGGAAGCTTTGAGGCCATAATTTGAAGAAGTTGTTGCAATCTTAGATGGATAAGGCAACATATAATTGGAAATATACAACATTTCTAGTACATTTAGAGAGAGTGCACCGCAGATCCGTGGGGAGGATACTATGGAAAGCCCGATGTAGAATGAGATCTAGATGCTTTTTCTCAAGCAAAAAAGTCTCAAATAATATGTTTTTTGTTTAAGTGGTCCTCCCATTTATAACACCTACAACTATTATGATAAGGAAGTTCATGGAAAAAATAAAGTAGGCTAAAAATGAGGGTCGAGAATTATGGTGAGTGGCCTCTCATCCGAACATCTTTTGGGATAAATTCGGTTTTGATCATTGAAAAATGAGTCACTACCTTATGTCCGTGTCCACATTCATACACCACTCTAGCTTGAGGTTACTCTTGTCGAAGTTAAATAGTGCAAACTCAACGAGTGAACAAGTGAATATTAGAAAAAAAACGAGAATGTTCGGATAGAAACAATATAGTTGAATTGTATGGTAGGATCTGAACCAAACTCTTATGGTTAAATCATGTCAACGTCTTCCGAGGGAGTAGTAGAAAAGAAATACATTTTGAATTTCAATAAGAGTGATCGGGAGCTAAACAATGACATCGTTAGTGAGGGACTCGGCGAGATGATGGTGAGGTTGATGATATTCATTCTAGCACTATGTTTTCACGCATAGACAAAATTTATGAGGATGAGTTTCTTCCTATGACAAAGGCTCAACCTTATCCTACAACACTTGAATTAAATTTGAGGAATCGGAATGAGTAATGTATGCTCCCGTATAGTTAAAAGGAAACCTTTTAATCTTTGGAGAGATATTCATGGGTTGGAAGTTTTTCCGATGGCCATTTTAAAAAATATGCACTCAAAAGTTATCTCAATTTTGAAGTATGATGGAATTTGTGCTCGGGTTGCACACCCATCAATGTGGGGTGTGACAAAGAACTTTGGACCCCGTTCGGTGCACGGGGAATTGAGGATTTTGGCACTATGTTTCATGCGAGGACAAAAGTTATGAGGATGAATTTCTTCGTATGGCAAAGGCTCGACCTTATCCTACAACACTTGAATTAAATTTGAGGCAAAAAAACCAATAATGTATGCTCCTAGATAGTTCTAAGGGAAGCATTTCGGGGTCTAGAAGAGATTCATGGGATGGAAGTCTTTATGATGGCCATTTGAAAAAATGTGCACTCAAAAGTTAAATCACTTTTGAAGTATGATGGAATTTGTGTTGGGTTTCACACCCATCAATGTGCGAGCGTGACAAAGATCTCTGGACCCTATTCGTGCACTGGGGAATTGAGAATTTCCTTGAATTGAGTATTCCGACAATATGTGCACTCGAAGTTATCTGATTTTTGAAGTATGATGGAATTTGTCGTTTGGGTTGCACACCCATCACCCTGTGGGGTGTGTCAAAGATCTCTGGACCCCCGTTGATGCACGGGGAATTTAGGATTCCATCAAAAATGTGCACTCATAACTTATCTCGGCTTTTTAAATTATAATGGAATTTGTGTTGGGTTACACACCCATCAATGTGGGGGTGTGACAAAGATCTGCTAGACCCTTTGTTCGTGCACGGGGAATTGAGGGAAGTAGAACCAATATTGTATGCTCCCGTATAGTTGCGTGGGGGAATCATTTCAGTTTTCGAGATATATTCATGGGCTCGGATGGAAGTCTTTATGGATATATCCCCAACATTCCGTAAACTCACACAACATATAATATCATTTTCTAAATGTTTTTTATAGAAAAATATTTTCGAAGGTATTAGCTGAAGGAAATTGAACAAGGAATTTTCGAGTAGGTAATCTCTCCTAAAAATTTGGATTTCAAGCTCTGACGAGAAAATCCATGAAGGTATAGTATTTACTCGCAAATATCTACGCAAAATAAATCCAGAAAGATGACAACTTTGGTAATAAAGTTGGACATTTTCAAAGCATATGATAGGACAAACTAGCTATATCTCAAGATGGTGTTAAAACATATGGAGCTCGAGTTATTCGGAGGCTAAGTGAATTATGAGATGTGACAACTACAGGTATGGATTACAAGATGTGTCATAAGTTATAAACTGATTCTTTTGCTATGCTCATCACCGGAGAAAACCTCTGCATTCTTCACACCTCCCAAGGGGTATGAAATAGGGTTTTCCACTCTCATGCCTTCGTTTTTGTTGGTAAAAGAAGGGCTCTGTCGAGCAATTTTGGAAGTAAAACAATTGCTATTCTTAAAAGTGGTCAAAATATTTATTCAACAAAATGTGCTTTTAACTCATTTATTATTTGCTGATTATATATTATTGTTCTCGTGGTTTAAAGAGGGGAGCTAGAAAATTCAAAAACTTCTCAATCTCTATCGTGTGATTAGGACTATGGAGATGAATGTACAAAGGTCATACATTAGTTTTAATGGTTTGAATCATTGTTGCAAACATCAGAATGTTCCAATTTTTCAATGGAATGATAATATCACCCACAAATATCATGATATTTTCATCCCCAAAATATCACAATATTAGCGCACAACATATCACAACATTACCGCACACCGAGATAAAAGTATCACTCACCCGTAGAGGTGCATAAATGTGCCCTTTTTTTTACTTCTTTTCATCATTTTTGTATTTATTTTTTTGCAATATTTTTTCCAATGCCCCAAATATTTTCTTTTCCAAACCCCTCGATTATATTTTCAACGACATGATGTTTTCGGAAGAATGGTTTGAGTTTTAACTCCAAATGACTCATGAATTTATTGTTTCCTTTTAGGCTTTGACTTAAAAAAAATATTCAAATACATAGGTTTCATTCTCAAGACAAATGGATACAAAAAAAGGTGATTAGGGATGGCTGTTGAGAAAAATAGAAAAAATAATTCATTTCTTACGTAATAGATGGTTCTCAAGATGTGCAGATTAACCCTTGACAAGGCTATCCCGGAATCCACCCCCTGTATTAGCATTCTCTACCTTAAGTCCCAAAGGGAGCACTTGTAAGAATTATAAAACTTTGTTGAAATTCCTTATGAAGTGGAAAAGGTGAATATGGTGGGAATCGAGATTCCTTGGGCCTATTAGTAGTGCATAGCTCTTCCCCAAAACAAGGAAAATGAGGTTTGAAGAAAATACAAGTATTTGGAAAAGCTACGCTTGCAAAAACATCCTTGGAATCTCATTACAAAGGAAAGCCTTCATAAATCTATTAATTATTAAGATTCAAGAAGTATGTAGCCCTTGGTTATTTATTGGACTATATAAGGACTCCTTAGAAAATTATTAAGAATATTTCAAATCACTAGAAACCATGGTACTAGCCTTTCCTATCATTAGAAACTCCCTTTACATGGAAAAATATAAATGAGAATAATATAAAGATTGACTTAAATCCAATTATGGGATGTGGTGAACAAATTATTCGGGCCCTAACCTAATAAACCATTTTTTCACAAGAAAAAATGAATTATTTTTTACTTTAGATCAAATTGTGTATACTAATGCTACAAATGTTTGCTAGTGGGGTTGGGAATCAACATAATCTATCAATTTGGGTAGCGAATGGAAGGATTCGAGAGGCTTCCATGATGCGAGCTAAAAATAATGTTACAGGTATGTACACTATAAAGTCGGGTTATATATATTTAATGTATATTTTTGGTCAAGAAGATATGTGATGGTGGATTAAAAAAATAAATAAAAAAATAAAAAAATAAATAAAATAAAAAAAAAAAAAAAACTCGAAGATGCAAGAATATTCCTATGGCTCACAATCAGATATAAGGTTCCAACATGGGAAGGCTTACAGAGGATAGATGACCTAGCATGAGGAATGTTATTCATTGTCCATATGCTCAATATATGTAGAAAGATATATAAAAAATAATTGGAATGGACAATGCTTGAAGAGGTACTTCGATGGAAGAATGCTTTAGATCTTGGTTTCAAAAATAGGAATTAAAAAGTTTTTAGGAAAATTCTATGTCTTGTTAAATAGGGTATTTGGTCTGGTATGTGATGACAGCTCTTTAAAGGGAAACAAATTCTTACTTCCAAGGTTTTCAATAAGGTCTATGGAATTTTTCATGAATGCAAAACATCTTCAAAGATAAGACAACCATGGGTAGGCCATGAAACACATATATTGAAAAATCCTCTCAATGAAGTTTTATTTCGATGGTGATGGACATAGACAAGATAATTTTAGAAATGCAAGAGGTCATTTATTCCCATTTGAGGAGCCCAATCACATTCAAGGTCGATCTAGGAATTGGGTCAAACAATTACACTTGAAATAATGGTCCTTCATCTTCTTTTGAAAAAATCCATGGATAAAGGGCTAGGAGGCTTGCATGTATATGGGAACCACCTACGTTATTCAATAGATGAAAAGTTAGATTAAAATTCAATGTACTCGACTGGAATATTTTGAAAAATGAGTTAAAAGGTACATCATCCTTGTTCTGTAGCTATATCACACACTCATGTATAATGTGAACACAATATGGTGGCTAGAGCTCAACAAAGTTGAAGCTGCATTATCTATTTTGGAAAAATCTATCTACTCGGTCTTCTCGTTTTTAGATTTGAAGGCTAGCGTTGAGGAGTCATGATCAACGTCGCTATGATTCTACACCGTAAATTTCTCAGACAGTCATGAGACTTACTTTTGGCTCCTATTGTTAGAAGATAATCTCAAGTTCTCAATATTAAAATGTAAGGGGGATTTCATTGCTTTAAACCGTGATATTTTTAATCCATATGTATCCGAAAGATGAAAAAAAATGATTTTTATATTCATCTTGTTTTGTACACATGCTTAGAGCGAAAAAAATAATGTGATTTCCATTCCTTCTTTTGAATAGAATTTATAATTTTTTATGAGGAAAAAAATATGAGCTTGTACTATGATTTAGAAAAATCTAGGCATTAAAGCATTCAACTTAATACGTAGCTATCCGGAAAAATTTTCGTTAATTTACATGAAGTTTCAAGTGGAAAATATAAATCCTCTTGCAAAAAAATCCATTTGGTTCAAAAATATGAATAAAAGAGAATCCAATATATGTAATGTTTTGGCTAAATTAATGTATGAGAAAAAAAATATACACAACCAAATTTTGGAAAACAACAACATTCACATTTACAAACCATGACTAACTTTCGACTATCATATTTTTAGATTTGGAAAAAAATTGCCCTTTCCTTCATTAATGCCACAATGGATAGGAAATTGTGCTAAATATGGAAAATAATTTCGATTGCAAAACATCCTTGAACAGATTGAAGATCTAACCGACTAATACTTCTACAATTTTAGGATATACTTAAATTTAAGATAAATGTATAATAAATATAAGGAGATATTATAATTTATAGACTTAACTTGTTGAATATATTCAATTCCATCCGAGGTGTTCTGGAATCAAGTGCTCTCCAATAAGGAACACACTATCGTCAAAATCATCCTCGCTCCTCATATGGCATATTACTATTTTTTTTGAATGTTTTTCAATATTTCTTTCCGAAATTTGAAAAGGTAGCTCTTCGTAGCACTATTCATTGGATTTTATCGAGAGCAATGGACCTACAAAATAAATTTTGACAAAAATATAAGATACTCATTGGCACATTGGCAACGATGTTTGGATGGAGCCTCAGTAAATAAAGGAAACTGATTTCGATGTGTTGCCTAATTTATACATATTAAGAATTCGAAGTCTACATAGAGAACACTATTTCTTAGAGAATTATTTCCTTGAACAAAAGAGAAGTGATAATTAAGAAAAAGTTTCATAACTCAAAATTTTCATAACAGCTTCGAAATTTGAAAAGGTAGCCCTTTGTAGCATAATACATTTTATTTTATTAGCATCAACGAACCTACGAAATAAATTTTGACAGTAAATATAAGATATTCATCGGCACATTGGCGGCGATGTTTTGATGGAGATTAGAGATGGGTAAATAAAGATTCAAGGGATTTTTGATGCATTGCTTATTTTATACACATGAATCATTCAATAAGGATACATAGAACACTAATTCCGAGAGAATTGTATCCTAGAAAAAAAGAAAAGTGATAATGAAAAAGAGTTTCATAACACAAGCAAATTATAAATATTTAAACTACAAAACACAACATTTTCTTATAGATGTCCGTAATAAACCTCATCATGGTATCGAATTAGAAATCAAAACACCGAAATTGTTTGAGAGAGCTAAGTAACAATCGATTTTGATTTTTTCTTAGGTGATACTATGGTCTCAAACATAACTACGTATAGGGAAACAAAGAGTTACGAAGTTTCGATCGCAATGCTAGCTGCAATAGTATATACATGTGGTAAAAAATTTTGTCATCGATGAAAAAATAGCTAAATATCATGAAGAAAATTTATCTCTCATAAAGCTAAGAACCCTCCTATCTTTTTTGTATGAGGAATTTCACTCTGCTGACTATGAACCCCGGAGGTTTCCGGCTCACTAAATTTGTTGCGGATCCGATGTTTTGCGTCGCTACTCTCTAAGTCTTTTCACGGTGAGAAATGGGGCCAAGTTCAAATTCCATGGAAGGGACTTTCCATATGGTTGGTTCGATTTCGGCTCTGCGCTGAGTTCTTAGGGTTGATCAACGACCTCGAGGAGGAGCCGCAATCACAATCTTGTTGTCGACCCATTTTGGGAAATAGGGTCTTGTCTTCTCTCGAAGACAAAATATTGGAGATAAATTTGTTGGGGACAATAGAGAAGAAAAAATCTTGGAGATAAATTTGTTTAGGACCATAGGAAGGATTGGAGGAAAAAAATGGAGCAACGGTCTCCTTGTTGGTCGATGTTTCCAAAGAAATATTGGGATGTCGCAGTGGGCCACGACTCACAAAAATTTGACCCGAAAATTCAAATGAGAGAGTCACCGCTCAGCTGGATCTCGTGCAATATATGTTGGGTCGACCTTTGTACATGGTCTGATGGCACCATAACAATCAAGGGCACTCTTTTAAAATGATTTATGCAAGCCCGCCCCTCTTCAACAGTCATCGTGAGGGCAACCTACTTTCCTATTTAATACATTGTCTTTACACTAGTGTAAGTGTTTCAAAGCTTTGAAATATCTAGGAAAAGGGTTGTTTGAGAATAAAATCCAAAATGTGATGGGGCAATTATGTCAATCACATTTTTACGGCAATGTCATTTTTTCCACCAACCCGTAAAATCTCACTAGTATGTCCTAAACATAGCAACAAGTCCAAAGGCTAATACGTAATGTGCGGATTCGACCGAATGACCAATTTTAGGTTCATGTCTCACAAAAATTATGAGCGGGAGGGAGATATGGATGTCAAATGCCGAGTTCTTTCACACAATGTCGAAGAACCGAGTTTTCATTAAATCAAAATTTTTCCGAATATAAAATATTGAACTGAAAATGTCATGTAAATGTGTCGGGATTTTAAGCGATGTATTAATAAAGAAAGAGGTGGTCTCACCTTTCGCAATTCCTTCGGTAGCTCCGAAGGTTTCAAAAGCTCGTAAAATGGAACAAGGCTAACGGTCATAATTTACAACAAAATATGTGGTGTCCGGTATCACTCGACACGCTTCCGTCCTCATTTACGCCCATCTACTCTGCACCATTCACAACACTCGTGATGCTTAGAACCCCACATAAACCCTGTTCAAAAAATCATTGGGCTTGGACTTGACCCGATTATAACATTATTGAAAATAGGGCAAGAGTACCCTTTGGATCACAAGTTTCAAATCCACGAGCCGATTGTGACCTAACAATGAGCCTAAGTAAAACAACAACTTATCTAATGCATGTATTATCCAAACAACAGCTTGCCCGGCAGCAACCACAACGTACAATAGAAGAATCACAAATTAAACCCATCTCAACTCTATTTTACTTGCTTCAACCCATTCATGTTTATCATTAACGAGAAGATGCGAGAGGATGAGATAAGCTTATATCTTTCTTTTAGAACAATCCAATGCAATCTCGCGAAGACTATTTTTCATCGGATTGTTCTCACAAAGGATAGCAAGCCTCCTTTGAGAGAATGGAGTGACCTGACTAATAGTTTCTCATATTTTCTACATAGCTGGAATGGATCATCCGCAAGTTCCCCATTTCTCTTCCCATACCACTTATTATTTGAGGTCTTGGAAATGCGACATCGCCCATTGGAGAGGCCTCATGTTGAAACCGATAGGCCGGGTAGCGAGGAATCATTCACTAATATGCTCTTTTGTCCATCCCTTCGTTCCTTCCCGAGGAGGGACCGACTTGGTTTGACTTGCACTCCTATATTTTTCAAGTTCAAATTCTCGCATTATGACTATAAAACTTCCATAAAATAATGCTTGGCATGGTCAATGTACATTTGATTTATATCTAGATAATTTCCTTTTGAAAAAGAGAGTCGAATCCCGGTGGTTAAAGTCGAGGGACAATTTATGGAACAAGATATATATAATTTATATAGTAAGAAATATGTGATCATATATATATATATATATATATATATATATATATATATATATATATATATATATATATATGACTTAAATTTCTATGTATTGGTAATGTGAGTCTTGTAAACGAATCACATTGTTGTAAATGAATCACGTCTGGTGTGATAATGATAACTAGTGGACATTATAGAATAGAATATTTTTGGGAAAAGCTAATTGGTTTTGAATTGTTCTTTTCATTAGGTTTAAATGTGTTTTCTTTTGGGAATTATTTGAAATTTAGTTAGCTAGAGAAATTATACTCAGTGCATGAAACCATCCAATGAGGGATAGAGTTCAAACCCCATAGTGTGTAAATTTCTAATTCCATTGGAATGGCTTAAACCATTAAGTTTATTGAATTTAATTTATTTTTTCTATATTTTATAAAGTGTGAAAATATCTCAAAAGGGGTGGATGACTTAATACTTAAACGCCTAATGGATTTAATGTAAAAATAGACCAATGATCCAATCGATAAAGTAAAACCAATGGCCATAGTTAGAATGACCAATATCTCGGAATGGCTTGATGGATGTGTTCAAGGATGGGTTGATAAGTTTATTTTTGAAAAGGGCGATGAGCTCAATGTCAACCATTAAGAATTGGATCCTCTGCTTTATTACGTTTTCAAAGTCAAAAAAATGCTTTCATGTGTTAAAAATGGGTTAATGTTCAAAATCCTCAAAGTTTAAGAACCTTGCTTCAAGTTGTAAAGTTGTTCAATAGGAATTAGTTTGGAAAGGGCCAAAGTTTCAAAAGGGTAAAAGTTCAAAAAACACCTAATGTTTCAAAACGGGTTTAAGTTGGAAAATCATTCAAATTTTCATAAGGGGTTGGAGTTTGAAGTGGTTCTAGTGGGCCAAAATTACAACATTTCCAAATGTATGATGTTTTAAAAGTGACTCAAGTGGATTGAGTTCAAAGATGCCTAATTTGAATTGCTTGAATATGTTTGGCACATGTTATGTCCAAATGGCTCGATGGAAAAATGACCCAAAGTTTCAAAATCACCCAATTTAAAAAAAATGGTCAATGGTATGAAGTTTGAAAGAGAGACCTTGCTAAAAATACTCCAAAAAAATTGATGTTTTAGTTGGCTCTAATCATTAATCTTGAAGAGGGGGATGATACTTTGGAGAGTTAATGTCCTCCATTGAAAGTTATTGGTCACCATGGTTTGAATGAGGTCAATATCCTTCATAAAAATAGAGGTTGATGCTTTAGGTGGGATTAATTTTTCAAAAGTGATTCATACCCTCGTATAGAAGCAATTGATGTTTGAAAGAGGAATGTTGCTCAAGTGAACCTAATCTCTTGAAAGGAGTCAATCTTCAAAATAGCTTTGATGTTTGAAAAAACATCGATCTTTTGAAAGGGTCCATTGTTTGAAGTTTAAAAGGAGGTTGATAGTCTATGAGGGAAAAAAGATACATCATCAAAAAGAAAATCACTAATGTAAACGGGGTTGATGCCTTGGATTATGTCGATGATCAAAGCTTGGTATTTATAAGAAGGCCTTCGACAATTAGTGAACATTACATATGGTGCAAAGCGATGACACCAAATCTGATTTTAGGCATAAGTTGAGCATACAAATTCAAATGAAGATGAAATTTCAAATGAACATTGTATTGACCTTCACACTCACCCTTGGGCTAAGAAAAAGGATAAATTCCCTTGAAAAAATAAATAATTCAAATGAAAGGAGGTGAACCATGGAAACTTGAGTTGATGGGTAAGAATGAATTAAGCCTTTTTTTATTGTAAGAGAGAAATTTTTTTGGACCAAAGAGAGAGGACACACTTCTATTCTCTTGATTGACCATGTCAAGAAGGGGAGGAACCATGTAGGACATGTTATTTTGACTTCTTGAATTGGCATGCACTTTTATTTCTTTACGGATGATGGCCATTATCTAGTAATTATGTGCATTGGGATAGTTAGAGTATCGTAATATCATAAATAACGAGAGATAAAACATTTTATTTATGCTTGCCTCTTTTCATTAAAAAATTTACTTGTTTATTAGCACACTACAACGAGTAATGCAAAAAAAATAATAGAAGAAAATGACCAAAAGAGTAATGAGTAGATTTATTGAAAATTTGAATCAAAACCAAGCACAAAAAGGCATGCAATAAAGTAAGCCATCTCTTTATTCAAATGTTAGTTATCTTTCCTCATGCCTATGGAATGGAAAATAAGGATTCATTACTTCTTGTTGCATTTGATGAGATACTTTACCTCTACATGCGCATCAACATAAGATGAGTTGGCAAGGTTAGATTTAACTAAGCTCCTTAAGGTCAATAGGGTGTTGATCCTAGATTTTTTGCTACATGGTTATGACAATTTTAGAGTCGTTATCGAGGATATTACATAAAAGCATGATTACATATATAAAGATCATATAATTCACTAACGTACTTCGAGGTAAATGGGTAATGAGTCTAAGGCTTGATAATCATTATGACTAAGTAATGGTATTACCCTAGTTTATTTGTATTACATAGTCTAGTTGTAGTAATCATAACTTGGTCAAGCTCCTATAGCCAAGCGAGGACTTGGTTGGGTTCCCAAGTTGAAAATTAAGTAAGGGTAGTTGTGAGGGCATGATAACTAGGCCGAGTTAGGGCATGCCAAGGAACGAAAAGGAATGCTAACACATGATGGATGATGTTAATGCATGTTGAGGAGTATTAAGGGACTTTGTCGAGGCATCAAAAGGGAGAACTAGGTCAAAATGCATGGAAATGAAAAATTAAGAGTGTGTGTCGGGGAATGTTAGTGAATTCAAGTGTGCCAAGGATGAAGTGTGTTAGAATAAGTTCATAATAGGATTTGTAAGAGGCAAGCATACGATTATGATAAGGGGGCTCAAAAAGGAATTTTTAGACAAAGGGAGACTTTGTCTTTGGGCACAATAATATTTTGCCTTTATCTATTATTTTTATATGACATGTGGCACACTTTGGTCGAATTGTCATGTTTTAAACTATTTTAGACAATTTCATATTGTACATTGTTGTGTATAATTTTTGGGGCACTCGGCTCGTGTCGACTTATATCTTGTGTGTATTGTGTATCTTTTGGTTCATGCAAACTCTCGAGTTAATGCTCTATTGTTTATATGAACTGGACATACATGTGAAATATTGCCTATGTAAGTGCGTTAGCGCTCGAATCGCACTTTCTAGGTGCTGAAAGGAAGGCGAGGACATACATGTGAAATATTTGCCTATGTAAGCTCGTTAGCGCTCGAATTATGCGCTCATTAAAATCATTGTAGTACATCGGCTTGGATTGCGGGGCATCGCATGGGTTGAGTTCATTTCTCGTGACTTCTCTTACGGCCCCTCGGCCTCCTCCGAGAGATTGTTCACGATGCGGGTGAGCCTTTGCATCATTTTGAGGTTCCTAAGACAGAGCCTATCGGTGTTCCGGTGTGTGTTACATATCGAGAGAGGTACCGGTGCCTTATTTGCGGCGACACGGCGAGTACTATCTCCGCCCGGGGGTGGAAGGGGTCTCGTTACCTTCGGCTGATAGCACGAGTACTATCTCCACATAGCGTGGAAGGGGTCTCGCCTTCTACATCGGCACAGGGTAGAGGACGGAGGCAAGAAGCCTATGCATGATGAGGGCCCTTCGAGGGAGGCCAAGACAACGATTTTATACTCATCGATGTTGATTCGAGTTCTCCCGACTCAAAGGCTGAAAGAAATCATCTAGGAGAAAAAAGTCGAGATCGACACGTTGGCCCGAGAAATTGCGAGAGAGCTCGGTGGGTTATATATTACTTGGAGCAGCGGAATAAACAAGCTGGGAGGATTAGCACACACTCATGGAGGCACGAGAGAATCGTGAATACCAGTGAATTGGCCCGAAAGAGACCCAGGGTGACGGGACACAATTTGAGCGAGAGACTTGCCTCACGAGAGTCAATATTCATCTAGAGAAGTTTTGTTGGTGAAGGACAATAGGGAAAAAGACATGCTCGGACACATGAAGAATCACTATTGGGCCCGCACACACGTTTGCAAAGCTAGGGATGAAGATCCTGAAGGCGAGTTTGAGAAAAAGCACCGAAACGTCGGAAAAGGCTCGATCCACTCCGAATCTTGGGTGAAGCCTCCTTGGCTAAGCATGAGACATGATGGGAGACCTTCACTCCAAATTTCAGCAAATTTGAAGAAGATTTTGTCATTTTTGAAAATTTTGGTTGCAAAAACGAGGTTTTTTCGCCCCCACGCGTCGCGCCATCCGACAAGCGCTTATGATTGGGACATCTTACGGAGGAAAAATTGATATTTTTGGATTTTTTTATGATAAAATATGCATGCTCGAGAATGGGTCGAGAAATTTCATGAAGTTACAGGTGGTCTTAAAGGTCAAAAAACACTCCAAAAATGGCCTTTCTGCCACTTTTTTGCACCGGCGGAACCGATCTTGGGAGATTGCAGATTTTTGGAGGGGCACATGACATCCAAATTGAAAAATTCCACTTGGGTTGGATAACAGACATCCAGGGATTTCCAACGAGCTATCATGAGCTAAATTTGGACTTCAGGAAGTGCCCCAAAATCAGGCTCAAAGTGGCGCGACGCATTGAGTTTTTGGGCACGACGCATAGAGGAATTTTGCCCAAATTTTCACTTTTCAGCTCAAAAATTCGGCCGGTTTGACTAGTTTCACTTTTAGATGTAATTATTGTTCTCTCTTGATTTAATTTTGTGGCTATGATGTAAATTTGGAATGTTTTTTACTTATTCTAGAGGTTTCATTCACTAAAAAGTGAAAATTGAGTGAATGGATAAGTTTCCTAGCATATAGAGGCAAGTTGTTTGGCTGCCTAGATTTCGACTCCCATGTTTAGAATTGGTTGAAACATGACTCCTAGAAGGATGAGCTCAATCCCCTAGAGGCATGGGAAGGGGTTAGGATGGTATATATATTATATTTTCCGAGACATTTTCGGGGTTGGACTCTTCGGAAAAGTTTGGCACCTCATTGTATATCCATTTTCAGTTTTTGGCAAAGGAAAGACCGAGTTTTTGCGGCACTTGTTGGGATCCTTGTGGGCTTACGAGTTTTGATGATGTTTCTCTCCATGTTATTGTAAGTTTCATTAATGTTTATATGTATGCCATTTCCCTTCTCTATGCTTTTGAATTAAACAAATGAGTAATTGAGGTAGAATTCATTGATTTCGTTTGGTGCTCTACCTTAGACTTTTGTTTAGTTTTATATGTTTTCGTCGATTTGAAGAGGATCCTTGCACTCTCTTGCCCTCTTCAGTTCAACAACGATCTTTCAATCCATTCATTTGATCTAAGACATCAAATTCATTGCCTACCTCGCTCCCCAACTTGAACTCTGCAAGAAGTTGGCCTCATCCCCAAGCCCAAAATTGCCTTTCCCTTTTTTCCAACAAAAAACCCCTAAAAAATCATTTCAAACTCCTTGATTAATATACCTAGCCTAAAATTAGCACTCATTTCAGTCATCTCGGGCCCCTATTGGACATATTTTGCTGAGATAGACCCGGAGAGAGCCCTCTCCTATCCTCGTAGGGCTAGCTACGAGGGCCGAGCGTGGTTTGGTGTTGTCCTTTTTACTGCCTTATTTCAGCCTAAGGTGGATTTGGGAACTAACATAGTGGTGACCATACTGGGGAAGAAAGTGGTTTTCTTGTTGATGTCATTTGTTTTATAGCTACGGATGGAGCCCCGAAGTCATGCCGGGTAGCCTTCGAAACGCTTTTTGCTTTGCATTAGCGGAAGTAGATAAACATTTGCTCGATCAATCTCCGGTCTAGCTTACGAACGTGACATATAGCTTGTTAATTTCCCCAGTACATGTATCAAGTCGAATCTGATTGTTGATGGTGGACAACGATCGGACATAAGAAGGCTAAAATCATTCACCTGGTGACTCCAACTCAATGTAGAGACTCCCATCCGGAGGACTAACTCTTTCTACGAGAAAATGGAAGGATCTTACACTAAGTTCGGGTATCCAAAATGGAATGGTATTCGGGATCTAGTCCGCTTTCTTGTAAACTATTTCTTTGTTGTTCTTGAAGTCGTCCCCGAAAAGTTTTTTCGAATTTGTTGTATGAGAAAGGTGATCAAAATCTTCACTTGATCGTTTCAAAAAGTGTAAATATCGAGTTTCCCTTTGATCCCTGGCCTCCTTACTTTTCCCACATATTATGATGACTCTCTTCGAGTGATGAGCCTAAAGAAAACAAAGTCGATCCCACGGCTCTTGTACATACCCCTACACCTTGTAAAATTCCAGATAGGTATAAACCTCTTGTTTTACCTTATGTTATCCATGCTTTCCCCGCAAATTATGACCTATATCTACCAAGATTTGCCGGTGAATGTAACAATGTCAACGCCGAGCAACATGTGCATAATGTTGAGACTTTTGTTGAACTTTTTGAAGTTGATGACGAAGATGTTAGTATTAGGCTTTTTGCTCTTTCTTTGCAAGGCAACGTGAAGAGTTGGTTCAAAGCCTCGCTCGATGCGAGCATCTCGGATTTCGACGGTTCATCGAAGTTTTCCTTGACGGGTGGGTGATCGCACGAGAACCTTTTTGTGATTATAGAAGAGTATAACCAGACTGAAAAAGACTACCAGGGGGAGACAGTACAACAATTTTTCTGCGATTTAACCAAGTATATTTTTTCGATGCCGGCTGATATAAGACCTTCTCCTAGATCCGCTCTCTTGCACTACCCCGGGTTCCTTTGATCCGGAAATGGAGTTTTAGTTGAGAGAAAGGAATATTGCAACACTTCAAGAAATGCGAGAACAAGGCAGGTGAATGTAGAAACTCATTTTCTGATCCGAAGGGCAAGGTTGAAGGAAGAAGAAATGAAAAAACATAGATCCGGAGAAATCAACATCTCTAGAGGTAAAGCTTAACATGTTGGTAAGTGCGGTATAAGATATGATGCAAAAGAACACCCCAAGGAATAAGTATAATGTTCAAGCCCATGACTTGTTGATTGAAGAAGAACCGATGGCTGATCCAAAACATTTTGTTTCTTATCCCAGCTTGTCATAGTGATTGTTTTATAGATCATTTTGAAGAAGAGAGAAATCTGTTGATATGACATGTATGCTTGATGATGTGTTGTATACCGATGATTTGCCTCAGTTTGATCGGTATGATGATGATTATGTTCTCCAAACGAAGCTAACCTTGCAGAAAAATCACCGACTAGTTTGTGCGAGGAGGAAGTTCACTTTTAGCAGCTCGAGTACAGGTGATCAACCGATGCATATCGGCTATGACAATGACGAGGAAAGTGCAAAAAGTTTTTGAAGTAAGTGAAGGATCTTTTTCCTTTTTGTTTTGATTCGTTTCATTTCATCGGAGACAATTTCTATGCAATCCGAAATCAACTTTCGACAAGTCTTGATTTGAACCATCTTGAGGGCAATGAAAATCTTGTTCCAAAATTTCTCATATTCGATTTGCGACCCCGAATGCCATTGATTTTCAAGTTGCGAGATGAAGAATTGGAAGCTGGCACATATGATCAAATGATACAAGATGACTCCAGTACCCTTTTGTTTTGAATCATTCTAGTTTTTGAAGGGTAAATTGCATAGTAAATATTCAAATGAGCGACCTATAGGAAATCAACAATCTCTTAGTTTTAATGTTGAGGATGAGACAGGGATAGCAAATTTCTTGAGCAAGTTGTTAATGAGAAATCTTCCCCCGAAACGACCGATGAAATCATTTCGATACAAAACCCTCCCTAGCTCCGGATTTGCACCACCAAACGCAATTAAAGGTCATATTACGAGATGAAGGTGTGGCGGTCGAAATATCCGATTTGATGATGCAAGAGGATTACTGCACCCTTTTTGTTTCGAAGCATTTCGGTTTATAAAGCGAGAATCTTCGTAATAGCTCTAAAGAAAAATGTGAACGATCGGTAGGATGTCATACAATTTCAATGGATACAACAAAGCGAGTCTTCTCAAGTTTTTGATGATCCTATTGCTCGTGTGTTAGGGCTGATGTTTGTCTGTAAAAAATTCTTCTCCATTGGCTAATCTTGTGTTAGAAAAGAATGATGATAATAATCTTGTTCAAAAGTCAACTTCATTGTCTTGTTCAACAAATTTTTCATTACAAAGCCCATATCAAGGTATGTAGTCATATGAGGAGATTGTTAAAGGAGACTTTTGTTCTGCTTGGAATCAGCAACAAAGTTTGGTTATTTATGAAATTCAGATCCTTTTGGCGAGCTGCTACTATCACCAAAGAAAGACAGACACGGATGTGAGGAAAATATTAATATCCGGCTATGAAGATTACCCGGACTCGAGCAGATAATGTGTTAATGGAAATCAATAGCTATGTTTATGAAGATCCTTTCACGAGTATTCTTGAAGTCATCCGACTCAATTCATGCTTTGCAATTTTATCGCAAGATCAACTTTATTCCGATTTTCCATGGGAGTTGCCTTTCGATTCTTCCCCTTTTCCTGTGCATCGGAAAAACATTTGGGAAGAAATCAAATAGAAGCCAAGATGCTTACATGGTCGCATTGGTTGTTTCATTTCACTTGATCGGTGTGATGAATGAAATCGTTAGAGTAGGTTTTGATGAATAAGCTCTACTTTGAGCATATTTTCTACTTTGTCGGTTGTGTTTAAGTATCGAGTCGAGTTCTTACTTGAGTGAGTGTCAATTTTTGTCGTCAAGTCATCATTTTTTCGATCATGCATTTCAGTTTGAGTTTTTGACTCCATTTCCCAATGGATGAAGGCAACGCTCGCTTTCCAAAGATCCGTAATTCTTGGCACCTCCAAGGAGCTACCATCCCCATTGGAGCCAATGTTAGTGTCGGTCTTTGCAGCCTTCCTCCGGTGATCAAACATGCTCTTACAAGGTGATTTTAAGGTGTCGAGGTCAACTTTTGTCATTTCGGTGAGCCTACAAGCAAAATTTGCTCACTAAGTACTAGGTCTAGGGTTTGCTTTCACTCCTTCCCAGAGTTGTCCAAATGTCGGTCCATGTCACCATTCAGCTGAGTGTACCATCATTCAGAGGGTTTTCATCATCATGCCGCGATTCCAAAGGGTCATTTTACACCTTGTTCATGCTTCGATTTGTGCCTTGGTAAGGTCCATTTCCCTCTCCTAGGGTTTTGGAGGTAATTTCTCTTGGATGGTCAAATCATCATCGAAAACTTGTATCCCGATGTTCATACACCTTCTCCCTATCCTTAATGTACTTTATTAAACACTTCCCATCACTAAGATCCCCCCAAATGCCTCATTTTTGCACAAACCCTAGTTTCTTGCTACAACTTGGCAATTTTCTAGGCTAGGCTTTCGTGTTTTTCCCTTTTGGACCCCTTCCCCTCACTCAAATTTCTGAGATTCCACTTTCCCCTGCTTCCTAACATCCCTCCCTACTTCCAAAAATTTTCCCCAAAAAATTTAGAAGCCCCTTATCCCCTTCATTTCACTTCATTTCAACAAATCCCTTGTTCCACACATCGGGATAGGTTTCACTCAAATGATGTTTCGAGCAATAAAAGATGAATTTTGGGAAAACTGAGAGAGGTTTTTTGTCTAAAACATGCCAAAGAAGAAAAACCTCCTTCACGTTTTACACGGGTATCATGGTTTTATAGAAATGTCAAAAACTATCGTTGCCTCGGGGAGAATTGAATGCACCTCTCGAAGTGACCTTGGGAAAATCAAGATTTCTCCTAGCCGGGTTGTCCAAATTACTTGCTTTGGATGAGTCAAATGATAACTAGACACAAATATATTTCCAATGAGATATAATGAGCTCAATTTGGAGTTGAGGAAGAGCTTCAAAAGTTGATCGCAACGACGACTCGCCTTGAGGCGGCCTCATTCCCGCTCATTTTGACCAGTCTTGGGAGATTTGACTTTTGGCGAGTGGTAAATGAACTCCAAATTAAAAAAATTCCACTTGGGTTGGAAATTAGATTAAAATATATTTCCAACGAGCTATCACACACCAGATTTTGACATCGGGACGTCCTCCAAAAGCCTCCCCTGCAAAAATGGCGCGACACATTGGGTTTGTGCGCGACACATTGGGTTGGTGCGCGACGCACGAGCTTTCGAAATCATAATTTTTTGGTCGTTTGCTTCCAAATTCTTGTATTGACTTGGTTTTTTTGCTAAATTAAGTTCATAAACTCATGTTTGGTGTTGTTTGAGGGAAGGGATATAAGAGTTTACATGCCAAAGGCTTAAACCCTATCGTTGTGGTAAGAAGTGCTCTCTTAAGGATTTTTGTGTTGAAGTTTTAAAACAGTTTCTTGTGCCACTCCCCGCCTTGTTTTCCCCATCTTCCATTATCTAATTATTGCATTCTATTCCCTTATAATCCCATTATCGCTCATTTCCATTATCCCTAAAACCCTATCTACCCCCATCACTATCACCCATTCCTATATCACTTATAAAGGCTCCAAATCCCGAAGTTCCCCAAGCAGTAAGTGACTGTCCTTTCACTCCAAATTCACTTGTCGATCTATTGTATTCATTGTGATATTTCCTCACAGCCTCTCATTACATATGTGGCACATTTGGTATTGAAAGACAAACTCTTGTTTCACCACCTACATATCAAGCATAAACACCTTGTTTTCAGCACCATGTCGGAGACAAATTCATCATATGAGCGGGGGATATGAGCAAGACGAGTGACTCAACCACTGAGCTAAACGTACCGAGGAGGTCTCATAAAAGTGGCGAGCACGTCGCGGAAGAGCCCATTTCTTTGGCTCATTTGCAGGGCACTCGCCCGCTTGCAATGACATGCTTTTAGCAACATTCATGTTTTCGGTATTGTGAGCTCATATCTCAAATTCAACACCATCGGGAGTTAGTTCGCTTATTTGTCCTACATTTGCATGATGGTCATGTAAACCTTGTCAGAGTGAACTTCACCTTGACACCGAGAGACCATCTCCGAGGCAACCGGGATACCAAACATAGGTGAGGAGTGGAATAAGAGACATCAGTCTGGATAGAGCATATTATGAACCTTACATCGAGCCCTGGTTATATGAGGAAGCTCAACAGGGGTATTCTGTTCCGGTTTTCGAAGGAGTCATATGCGCCATTAATGAAACTCATCATTAGATACTTCAGTCTGTGAGGGTTAGATTCTCACGCCTTTATGCATACCATATCAGAATTTTGATGCATTTCACGAGAGTGCGACTGATGAATATTCCATAATTCATGTGCCGAAACATAGAGCGGATGACTACCCTTGTGTAGAAGAAGACTCAGAGCAACAACATAACAACATTTATCATTATGCGCTCATTAAAATCATTGTAGTACATCGGCTTGGATTGCGGGGCATCGCATGGGATGAGTTCATTTCTTGTGACTTCTTTATAGCCCCTCGGCCTCCTCCCGGAGATTGTTCACGATGAAGGTGAGCCTTCGCATCGGTTTGAGGTTCCTAAGACAGAGCCTATCGGTGTTCCAAGTGTGTGTTACATATCGGAGAGGTACCGAAAGCCTTATTTGCGAGCGAAAGCACGACGAGTACTATCTCCGCCCGGGGTGGAAGGGGTCTCGTTACCTTCGATAGCAAGACGAGTACTATCTCCACATAGCGTGGAAGGGGTCTCGCCTTCTACATCGAGCACAGGTACAAGAAAAAGGCAAGAAGCCTATGCACGATGAGGGCCCTTCGGGGAGGCCAAGACACCGATTTTATACTCATCGATGTTGATTCGAGTTCTCCCGACTCAAAGCCGAAAGAAATCATCCGGGAGCAAGAAGATGAGATCCGCATGCTGACCAAGAAATTGCAGAGAGCTCGGTGGGTTATAGATTACTTGGAGCAGTGGAATAAACAAGCTGGAGGATCAGCAAACACTCATGGAGCTGCAGAGAATCCGTGAAGACCGTGAATTGGCCCAAAAGAGACCAGGGTGACGGGACACCATTTGAGCGAGAGACTTGCCTCACGAGAGTCAATATTCATCTGGAGAAGCTGTTGGCAAAGGCCAATAGGGACAAAGACATGCTCGAGACACATGAAGAATCACTATTGGGCCCGCACACATGTTTGCGAGCTAGGATGAAGATCTTGAAGGCGAGTTTGAGAAAAACATTGAAATGTCGGAAAAGGCCCTTATCCACTTCAAATCTTGGGCGAAGCCTCCTTGGCTGAGCATGAGACATGATGGGAGACCTTCACTCCAAATTTCAGCAAATTTGGAGAAGATTTTTTCATTTTTTGAAAATTTTGGTTGCAAAACGAGTTTTTCCACCCGACGCGTCGTGCCATCCGATGTGTACTTATGATTAGGACATCTTCTCGGAGGAAAAATTAATATTTTTAGATTTTTTATGATAAAATATGCATGCTCGGGAATGGTGAGAAATTTCATGAAGTTTTGGGTGGTCTTAAAGGTCAAAAAACACTCCAAAAAATGGCCTTTTCGCCACTTTTTTGCACCCAGATAGGAACCGGCCTTGGGAGATTGCGGTTTTGGAGGGGCAAATGACATCCAAATTGAAAAATTCCACTTGGGTTGGATAACAGACATCCAGGGGATTTCCAACGAGCTATCATGAGCTCAATTTGGACTTCAGGCGGTGCCCCAAAATCAGGCTCAAAGTGGCGCGATGCATTGAGTTTTTGGGCACGGCGCATAGAGGAATTTTGCCCAAATTTTCACTTTTCGACTCAAAAATTCATCCATTTTAACTAGTTTCACTTTTAGATGTAATTATTGTTCTCTATTGATGTAATTTTGTGGCTATGATGTAAATTTGGCATGTTTTTACTTATTCTAGAGGTTTCATTCACTAAAAAGTGAAAATTGAGTGAATGGATCGGTTTCCCATAGCATATAGAGGCAAGTTGTTTGGGTCGCCTAGATTTCAGACTCCATGTTTAGAATTGGTTGAAACAACTCCTAGAAAGGATGAGCTCGACCCCTAGAGGCATGGGAAGGGGTTAAGATGTTCTATATATTGTATTTTCTGAGACATTTTCGGGGTTGGACTCTTGGGAAAAGTTTGGCACCTCATTGTATATCCATTTTCAGTTTTTGGCAAAGGAAAGACCCAGAGTTTTTGCGAAAGCACTTGTTGGGATCCTTGTGGCTTCGAGTTTTGATGATGTTTCTCTCCATGTTATTGTAAGTTTCATTAATTTTATATGTATGCCATTTCCCTTCTCTATGCTTCTGAATTAAACAAATGAGTAATTGAGGTAGAATTCATTGATTTGCTCGTGCTCTCAGCCTTAGACTTTTGTTTAGTTTTATATGTTTTCGTCGGTTTGAAGAGGATCCTTGCACTCTCTTGCCCTCTTCGGTTCAATATGCGATCTTTCGATCCGGATTTTATGCGGGGAACGCATATGATAATAAACATATAAACATAAATACGAGAGATGGAGCGGAAATAACACTTCATTTCATTAATATCAACGAACCGAATTTTGCTTACGAGACGTAATGGAAATAAAACTAGCTAGGGCGCCGGTAGCTATCTCTCGAGAAGAGATGTGGTGGCTATGTGCCTCCGAGCTCGTGTTACAATGAGGGTCGGGAGGGCCTATTTATCATTTAGAAACAATGAGAAATCCTAAACGAGCCAAAAACCCTAACCCTAGGGAGATGAAGCGCCAAAACTATGGGCCCCGGCTTTGGGTAAATTGGTGTTTCAACTTCCCGTGGGCGTAACTTTGGCATACGATCTCCGTTTGACGCGTACCATACCTCGTTAGAAAGATATATCCGAGGAATACAAATTTGGAATGGGCAACATCGGTCCATGGACCCATGTTGCCCTCCGTTTTCCCAAAAAAACGTCGTTTAGGGCCTCAAAACGGCTCCGGAAGTTTAGGACCCGAAAAAGCGCTAAAAAATAGTAAATTGTGCCGAAACCGAAAAAACCCGAAAATAGACAATGGTGGAGCCCCCAAGTGGAATAGGCGGGTGACCACCAATATCCACCTGGATCACTTTCAATCCATTCATTTGATCTAAGACATTAAAGTCATTGCCTACCTCGCCCCAACTTGAACTCTCCAGAAGTTGGCCTCATCCCCAAGCCCAAAAATTGCCTTTCCCTTTTTTCCAACAAAAAAACTCCCTAAAAATCATTTCAAACTCCTTGATTAATATACCTAGCCTAAAATTAGCACTCATTTCAGTCTATCTTAGGGCCCTATTGGACATCTTTTTGCCGAGATAGACCCGGGAGAGAGCCCTCTCCCTCGTCCTCGTAGGGCTAGCTACGAGGGCCGAGCGTGGTTTGGTGTTGTCCTTTTCTGCCTTATTTCAGCCTAAAGTGGATTTGGGAACTAACATAAGCTATGTTGCTTGTTCGTTTTATGGCCATGGCATAGATGTGATCCTTGTCTTGGTAATTTATTAAGTGGGTAAAGTTCAGCTTGGACATGAGTGGCCTAAGATGAGGTATAAAAGTTCTTAGGTGAACAAGGGACAAATCTACTTATAGTCGGGTGAAATTGATCAAGTTGTTACGATTGAAGGAGACCAATGTCACATGAAATGAAGTAGCTAAGGACTGGATTGGGTTCCCAAGTCGTGAAAAAATGTAATGCTAGTTGTGAGGGCATGAGTGCCAAGGCATGCTAGGGAATGTTAACATGTTCCGGATATTTCAAAGGCATGTCAAATATGCTAAGATGTGTCAAGTGCAAAGGCATTCCAAGATGTGCAAGGGGGCGACAATATGTGTCGTGGGACTATCAAGGTGAAAAAAAAGGAGAAACAAGTTAAACTACAAGGAATGAACACATCATAGGGTTAATAAGTCATCAACTTACATTTTCAAGGGGGGGGCATGCTATGCACACCAACACTAGGTGGAAATAAGTGTCAAGTGCCAAGTGTTAGTGCATTCTAAGTTCCAAATCATCCTTTGTTACTTCTCTTCTACTTTACAATAATTGATCTCAAATTACTTTAATATTAAACCATGCCAAAGAATACCGAGGCATCTTAATGAATGCTAGAAATGCTAATGATCATGGCCTCTTTAGGACTACATCTCTCTTCATCCCCTTGATCAAATGATATCCTTCTCACTCAATGTTATTTCCATCATTCTAAGGCCTCCTTAAATAGTTTTCCCTAGACCTCTTAGGAACCCTCTAGAACTTACGACTTTTATCCACTTAGACCTTAGGACATATTAATTTCCCTTTTTAATTTTATTTTATATTTTAAACCCATCTTGGGTCCAAAAACCCTTTGCTTGGATTCTTTTCCCACAAATCCTTCGTGACCAAACTCACACAAACCCATCTCACTAGGCTTGTGGAGTACCTCCCAAGCTACACAATTGAACAACATAGTCTAGTTGTAGTAACTATAACTTGTTCAAGATCTTGTACTCAAGCGAGGGCTTGGTTGGGTTCCCAAGTTTCAAATTAAGTAAGGGTAGTTGTGAGGGCATGATATGCTAGGGAGGGTCAGTGGCATGAAAAGGAATGAAAATGAATGCTAACACATGTCGAAAATTTCAATGCACGTTGGACTAGAGTGTTAGGGTGTTTCGGGGGCATATCAATGGATAACTAGGTTAAAATTCATGGAAAGGAATGAATAAGAGTGTGTGCTAGGGAGTGTTAGTGGATTCAAGTCTGCTAAGGACGAAGTGTGTTAGGAGAAGTTCGGGAATAGGATTTACGAGAGGCAAGCCTACTGGTTCTTATACGAGGCTTGACATAGCAGCTTTTAGACAAAGGGAAATAACTTTGTGCTAGGAACAACATTGGTTTGGCTTTAGCTATTTTTTTAAAATGAGATGTGGCACACTTTGGCTACAAGCTCATGTTTTAAACTATTCTAGATATTTTAATATTGTACATTGTTGTGTATAAGTTTTGGGGCACTTGACTTGTGACAACTTATATATTGTGTGCCTTGTGGATCTTGTGGTTCTTGAAAATTCTCGGTTAATGTTCTACTATTTATATGCACTCGAACATACATGTGAAATATTGCTCGTATTGTAAGCTATGTTGCTTAGTTTTTTTTATGGCCATGGCTAGATCATTTGATCCTTGTCTTGGTAACTAGTTAAGTGGGACAAGTTGAGCTTGGACATGAGTGGCATAAGATGAGTTATAGGCGGTTGTTAGGTGTGTTGGAAAAAAATGCGAGAGGGGGGGGCGTGTGAATCAGTATTTTGAGCTTACTCAAAACTTTTACTTTTTTCCTTAATAAATTCCATACGCCACTTTAATGAACCCAACTCGCGTATACACGTAGATATCCTTAATAAAACTTGCGTATTATCGTAGAGATTTTATTATGCATAAAATTATTTACTTAGATCGGTGCATCATTCATTCATTAGATGTTTAGTAAGCAAGTGAGCATGTGCAGAAGAATAGAATAAATCATCACACATAAGAAACACACATGAACACCAGGGATTTAAGGTGGAAACCCAATTCGGGAAAAAAAGCCACCGCTTGTTGTCATCTTTCGTCTTCAATATTTATTATAAAGAAAATCGCTTACAATCATTGTACTCGGTGCATACTTATACCAAGCACACGGGCCCCCACCCGCAGAAGGATGTAACCTTCTCTCGTTCTCCGGCATACTACCGGAAGGGAGCTTCAACCCCCGATCGTGTTTACCAACCACTCCCCGGAAGGGAGCTACTACCCCCCGATCTCGTTTACCAGCTACTACCGGAAGGGAGCTACAACCCCCTCACTCGAAGGCTTCGACCCTCAGCACCACCATGGACCACGTTTCATCAATTTTCATACTAGATCCCACAACTTCCACACAACACACCTTGTAGGCCTCTTTTCATCATATTTTCCGATCGGACCCACTCCACACATTTAAGCTCAAAGAACATTCATCAAACCGAAACTTATAACCCATTCAATTCATTCATTGAATCATCAACCAATCAAACAACCAACCACCGATCTTTAATCATAATAAACTAGCAGCATAATGTTGTGTAACCTGACTTCAAAAAAATAGAAGAAAAAGAGATATAAACGCCTTAGAAATAAGCCACTTCGAGGGGGAAACCTCCAATACATTACATAAATGCACAATTCTTGGATGATACAAATGAACAAACCCTCCTTCTATATATAGGAGTCCATGGGGCCACAATATAATCCTAGTGGGGCCACAATGTAATCCTAGCCGACCTAACAATAATAATGTAAGGGCACAATAATAACAATATGGGGGTTACAGGGGGTACAATAATAACAATAAGGGGGGCTACACTAACATAATAAGGGGCTACACTATTAATATAGGGGGCTTAACATGCCCCTCTCCTTCAAACAAGTGTTGTCCTCAACGCTTGAGTAGCTCTGAGTGCTTACGTATAAAATTATCATCCTCCCATGTAGAATCTTCGGTGGGTAAGTTCTTCCACTTGATGAGATACTCCGAAATTGATCGATTCCGTAGTTGTCGAGTTCTTGTTTCCATGACCGCTTCGGTTCCAATATGATTTTTCCTTCCTCATCAAGTTACGGCAATATTGTTTGAACTGGAAGATTTTCTCCCTATAACCTTCTTTAAGCATGAAACATGGAAAAGCTGGATGTACTCGCGAAGAAGCGAGTGAAGCTCCAATTTGTATGCCATAGTACCAATCTTTTGCAACACCTTGTAAGGACCATAGTACTTTGGCGATAATTTATTATCCTTCTTAGCTTGTTTGAGGGACATTTGTTTATATGGTTGTAGCCGTAAAAATACCCAATCTCCTATATCAAAAAATTCTCTCGTCGCGATGTTGATCTCGCTCGTTGTTTCATTCGATTTTGTGCCAAATTCAGGTTATCCTTTAAGAGTTGGAGAACTTCTTGCCGATGCTCGACGTGATCTTCCACTCGCTTGAACCTTCAAATTTTCCCTTAAAGATGATGTGATCGATGGTGGATGATATCCATAAAGTGCCATAAATGGGGTCATTTTTCTGCTGCGGTATGGAAGGAAGTGTTATACCACCATTCAGCCGAGAGGTAACCACTTGACCCATTGTGTTTGTTTATCGAGATACAAAACAACGAAGATATCCTTCCAAACATTTATTTACTATCTCAGTTTGACCATCGATTGAGGATGATAAGATGAGCTATGAGCTAATTTAGTACCCAAACAAGAAAATAACTCTGTCCCAAAAAATTTCCCGTAAAAATGGGATCTACGTCGCTCACAATAACCCTTGGGCTTCCATGTAGCTTTTGAATTCTGTCCACAAATGTAGTAGCAAATCGTACTTGCTTTAAATGGATGAGATAATGCACAAAAAGTGTGCATACTTGGTAAGTCTATCAACTACCACCATGATGACATTCTTTCCTTCGGACTTAGGTAAACCCGTGATAAAATCCATTGAAATCTCCTCCCAACGTCGACTTGGAATGGATAAAGGTTGTAGAAGTCCTGGTCTTAATTGTCTCCACTTTATTCTGTACGGCAAACCAAACATTCCGCCACAAACTTTTGAATATCAGATTTAAGGCCATCCCAAAAAAAATTCTTTCTTCACCCCGTGGTAAGTTTTTTAAAAATCCCTGAGTGTCCTCCTAAAGGAGAAGTGTGCAATTCCGAAAGAATCTTTTGTTTTAGTTGGGAATTCTTACAAAGATATAAGCGATCTTTGTACCATAAGGAATCATTTTTCCAACTAAATGTATCAGATGTACTAGGATCTTGCTGCAACTTTTGAATGAGTGTCCATACATATTTGTCCTTCTTCCATTCATATCTTGCTTCGGTTATCCAATCAGGTTGGATAATAGAAATGGCACAAAGCAATGCTTCCACCTCTTCATTCTTTCTTGAGAGTGCATCTCGCAACAACATTAAGCTTTCCTTTTTTTGTAGATTATTTCAAAGTCATAACCCAACATCTTTGTGACCCATTTTTCTGTTGCTCTTTCGAAGATAGTCTTTGTTCCAAAAAAGTGTTTCGGACTATCATGATCAGTTTTTACCTTGAAGTGTCTTCCCATTAGGTAAGTTCTCCATTTCTTTAGTGCATGCAAAGTATTGCTAACATTTCCTTCTCATAAATAGGTTTTCAGTAAATACTTTCCTTTGATTGGACGACTTTTCAAAAGCAATGGGTCTTCCTTTCCCGCATTAAAACTGCACCAATTCCATTTCCCCGAGGCATCACATTCCACAATAAATGTTTTTGTGAAGTCCGGCGTAGTTAAGACCGGTGCTGAGCACATTGCCTCTTTAAGATGTTTAAAGGCCTTAGTTGCTTCGGGGAGTCCATGAAAATGCATCTTTCTTCAATAATGTTGTTAGAGGTCGTTTGCTATTCTTCCATAATTCTTAACAAACTTACGATAATAGCTCTGTTAACCCGAGAAATCCTCGCAACTCCTTTATTGTCTTAGGGACTTTCCATTCCTTAATGGCTTTAATTTTGTTAGGGTCTACTTTAACACCCTCGTGGGATATAATATGACCCGGATATTCCACCTCTTGTACTCCAAAGAAACATTTGGATGCTTTTGCATATAATTGTTTCTCCTGCAATAGTTTGAGCACCCCCGTCAACATGTTCAACATGATCCTTCCAAGACTTGCTATAGATTAGTATATCATCAAAAAATACTAGCACAAATTTTCTAAGGAAGGGTTTGAAAATGGAATTCATCAACCCTTGAAATGTAGAAGGTGCATTGGTAAGGCCAAAAGGCATGACCAAAAATTCATAATGACCCTCATGAGTTCGAAATGCTGTTTTTGGAATATCTTCGACTCTTCATTCTAATTTGATGATATCCGAACGAAGATCCAACTTGGTAAAATAAATTGCTCCATGTAATTCATCCAATAATTCATCAATCACGAGGAATGGGAAATTTATCTTTAATGGTGAGCTTATTGAGCTCCCTATAATCCCGGGACACATTCGCCATGATCCATCCTTCTTGTGTACCAATACTACAGAGCAGAGAAAGAACTTTGACTAGGTTGAATTATACCCGCCTCTAACATTTCTCGCAATCATGCGTTCAATTTCGCTCTTTTGGAAGTAAGGATATCTATAAGGCCGGATGTTTGGAGGAACACTTCCTGGAATCAAATGAATAGCATGATCATGATCACGAATAGGTGGGAGTCCTTTGGGAGTTTCAAACACCTTGGAATGATTGTCCAAGACTTGTTGGAGATCTGCTAGAAATAGATGATTTTGATGTTGGAACTTCTAGTGAGCATAATTGTGCAATTACGCCTCGTTGTTCTTTCTTTAGAAGCTTTGTCATGCCATTAGAGCTTATTATCCTTCCCGGCTTCCCTTCAATACTCCCGTAGTTCGACTTCCTTTCCTTTCGAAAAGAATTTCAAGAAAAGTTCTTGAAAAATTAAAAAGCTACCGTCCCCAAAGATTGTAACCATTGTACTTCCTAGTACAACATCAGCACCTCCCATAGGAATGGAAAGCATTGGACTAGTCAACACATATTCCCCCCATGGTTAGCTTGATGTTATGGCATTTTCCATAGCAATTTATAGTTCCTCCATTTGCAACCATCACTTGACATTCGGTGCTTTGGGTATAGGAAACAATTTAATTCCTCGGCTACCTTACAATGAATAAAATTATGGGTGCTACTCGAATCAATCAACACTATTACCTTTCTCTTCTTGATTTGTCCTTTTATCTTGAGAGTTTGAGGAGTGGTAATTCTGCCGATTGCATTACACGATATGGTTGGATTCATTTCTTCCTCTTCGGGGTTGGTTCCTGGTGTATATCCTCTTCTTGTTCATTTTCTTCTTCCTCTTCACAATCTATGTAAAATAATTTCTTCTCAAAGCACACTTATGACCTTTAGTGTATTTGCTATCACAACTCGTAGCAAAGCCCTTTTGCTCTTTTTTTCTTCCAATTGTTGTGGTGTCAACCTTGTAGGTTGTGGAAATCTAGATGTAGCCACACTTCCTTCTTTATAGAATTGATTAGTAGACTTCCTTGTTGCCATAATTTTACATTCAACTTTTCTTGCCAACTCGAATGCCTTCTCTAATGAATCGGGTTCCGAACACGAACTTCATGTTGAATGTTATCCTTTAAACTTCCTAAGAAGAGATCAATCTCGTGGTCCTCCGAAATATCGCTTACCCTTATACTCAATTTTTTGGAAGTCCTCAATGTGCTCGCCCCACTAAACCCTTTTGTTTGAGATTTATCAATTGGGTAAAGAAGGTGTTGCTCTTTGTATCCTCATAATGTCTTATCATTTTCCTCCGTAAAAATTGACCAAGTGACAATTTTTTTACGGGAACAAAGCCATCGATACCATACAAATGTATTTTGTTCTAAATGTAAAGTTGCAATGCGTACCTTTTTGTGTGTTTTGCACGTTATGGAGATCAAAATATTGCTCCATCCGTAGTATCCATGTTACGAGATCCTTTCCATCAAACTTCCTCATACCCATTTTTTGGAATATGGTGGTTCTTCCCACCAAAATTCGAGTTTATGAAATCATGATTAACATTTATTTTGTTCTCATCATGAGGTTCTTCTCCTATATTTCCGCCATTAGGAATCATTTCCGGTTTTAAGCTTGTCATCAAGCCTTCCATGCATGCTTTTAGATCATTCTTCATGTTTTCTATGTTGTCTTTTATGTCATCCATCTTAGCTTCCATGCCCACTTCCATGCCATCCATCTTAGCTTGCACACCATCCATTTTAGCTTCCACGCCTTTCTTCAAACCTTCCATCTTTACTTCCATGCCATCCATCTTAGCTTCCATGCCTTTCTTCAAACCATCCATCTTCACTTCCACACCTTTCTTCAAAACTTCCATTTCATTTTTTTGTCGCTCTTTGCGAGAGTGAAATTTGTTGCACTTGTTCTTGTAATTTTGATAGATCATGTTGCAATTCTTCATCTTCATGAGTCATGGTAGAGCCTTCTGAAGGCTTGATGGGTGTTGAATTATTTTTAGGGGCCATTTTAGAATCCAATATTGATATCTATTCTACAATATGCCCTTGGAATCAATTCAACTTGATTCTTCAAACAAGACTTATGCAATTCGGAAAAAAAATACACACCTTTTACTAGCTTTTAGGAGCTCGATATTGAAATTGAATTATCTCTATAGTTGAAAATCTTCGATATCTGAAATTCAGCCCTGTAGTAGATCTCTGAAGCTTCTTTCAAATGCCACAGGTCTGACCTGATTTGGATTCTCCAAGACAAAGTTGTGTCCAATCTCCCACAATGACCTAATTCTAGACTCGTTTAGTAGAGCGAACTTGTACGACTTGCCACGTGTCACTGTTTTGTCCTTTGTCTCTGAAATTGATAGCCAAAAAACTTCAGTCTGTGTACTTGCGACCAATTTTTACGGCACTTCAATCCAATGCCCGGAGAGAGAGTTATTGAAGTTTTCCCACGATCACCTCTTTGAGATGAATTTCAGGAGCCTGAAAAAGCACTACCTTCCACAGATCATATCTCCAAAAATATTGCGAACCAAGCTCTGAAATTTTTTGAAGAATTTCCTCAGGATTTCAGCTTCGCACCATATGAATTTCAGACTCTGAACCTTCGTACAAAAAACTTTATAGCGCAAATGCCACGATGACCTGTTTATGAGCCTGAAAAGATACCTAACTTCCACAGATGATATCTCCTCAAATATTGCGAACCAAGATCTGAAATTTTTATACAACCTTCCTCAAGATTTCAGCTTCGCACCCTAGAAATTTCAGCTTCTAAAGCTTCGTAGAAAAAACGTTATAGCGAAAATTCCACGATGACCTGTTTGGAGCAACGAAACCCTAGAATCCCAAAGCTCGATACCAAATGTTGTGTAACCCGACTCAAAAAATAGAAGAAAAGAGATATAAACGCCTTAGAAATAAGCCACTTCGAGGGGGGCAACCTCCAATACATTACATAAATGCACAATTCTTGGATGATACAAATGAACAAACCCTCCTTCTATATATAGGAGTCCATGGGGCCACAATATAATCCTAGTGGGGCCACAATGTAATCCTAGCCGACCTAACAATAATAATGTAAGGGCACAATAATAACAATATGGGGGGTTACGTGGGTACAATAATAACAATAAGGGGGGCTACACTAACATAATAAGGGGCTACACTATTAATATAGGGGCTTAACACATAATCAGTATTCAAACAACTCGGATCTATATGAAGATATCATTGACAGACAACAGTACTACGACAAAACAGATCGTAGATTTCCTTCGCACACTTCAACAAAACCCTATATTCCATACGTGCTTTTACTTCACTCGAACCCGTGTATATATGTGCTTTTACAGAGACAAACTCGCGTATATATCCGCAAACATTTCAAGACTAACCTTAGATTCCATACGCGCTTTTCTTTGAAAACCAACCCACGTATATACGCGTTTTCGCTATGACGAACCTCCGTATAGATCTGCAAACATTGTAGGGTCTGTGCAACTCTTTAGAACAGATAAACAACTCGAAATCTTACCCTTCACTTCAGAAAAAAATTCGCCAAATAACAGATCCAAAATTTTCATAAACAGATCTAGAATATACATAGTCATTTCGAGTCTAGAGATCCCGATCCATCATTTTATTCATAGGTGCATTATTAATTCAGATCTATCAATAAACTATAACCCATTCCATGCGGATATACCTCGGAGTGAAGTATTCATTCAATACCTGGACACATGCACACCTTGCACTATGATCTTCTTTTCCTTCTATATATTTAGCTTTTACCAATACCATGAGCCAAACCACACAAATTTCGATGGTATTCTTGGACGGAATAAAATATACAAAACAACGCTCAATACTCCGGGCTAATACCATGGTATTTCCCCTTGGTATCATAATTGTAGAGCACAAAAGGCATACACGACTTGGGGGCGTTCGTTTCCGTGTGTATACGCAACTTCTCCTCATAAAAACTGTGTATATGATAATCCCGAATGTATACACGGTTTGCCTTCACAAAATTAGTGTATACATTGCATCCATATGTAGGTTTCCTTCACAAAGGTAGCGTGTACATTGTGACATATTATATTTATCATTTCTCCGGCACTTACCGGAATTCTTGTCTCTATCACATTTGAACGGATCTATAGATACATCATTCTTACATCTTTAACAAATAGGTTGCTTATCATAAGAAACTTGTCATGTAGGTTTCTATCAAGGACAACTTCATCAAGTAGGTTGCCATCAAGGACAACACATTACATCATATTGCCAACAACCTCCCCCCTTTGGACTTGAGGGCAACCATGATGGTGTTTGATCACCATAACGTGATAAATACAATAATCACAATCATTATTCAAAAACCATGATATTCTACCCCCTTTGAAATCAAGGGAAAAGGGCGGATCAAAACAAGGTTTCTCTTCCCTTGTAGAAAGATGAGCTCTATAGATCTTATGTGCGTTCAATTTACCATGCTCCCCCCTCAATTCATGTTGAATCTTCAGACATGATTTTTTCAATGAAGTACATGACTCTATAACTCAACCAAGTATGACCTTTCCTATCACCAAGGACTCATACTTACATCCATGAACCAACCAAGTGGAATTACATATTTGATCGAGCTACCCAACCAAGTGGGTTTACAAATTTTGAGTCAAATACCCAACCAAGTGGGTTTACAAATTTGACCAAGTCTTTACATGATCGAATATAACAATTTTACATCATAGGTCTCATCATGACATTTTCATCAAATGAATTTTTTATAAACAAGACCAAATGAATCTCAAACATGAGATCGGACCACAATAAATATTTAGAATGCCAACAATGTGTCCTTTCCCACGTACTGTGTGCTCCCCCCTTTTCTTATGCTCCCCTGAACACTTTCAACAAAGCAAATCATCAAGGCATATTCATCAAAAAAAATATTAGAGAATGAAACGAAATGTGATAATGGGAACATCACCGAGAGATACCCAACAACACCGTAATTGTTCCGAAAATTCTGACCCAAAAAAAAATGTGCCCAAAGAAAAAACCCATACACGCTTTTATGTATATAAACTCACGTATATACGCGACTATCCTTTATGAAATCCGCGTATCCAATTTAATCTTTTGAATTTAAGCTGATCCGATCTTCTAAGCGACAAAGACAACTCCCATCTTTTGTCCGAGATATTCGAAAGCTTCCACGGGAAGAGGTTTAGTAAATATATCAGCAACTTGTTCTTTGGAGGGATCATATTCCAATTTCACCTTTTGTTCAAGCACTTGTTCACGTAAGAAGTGATATTTGATAGGAATGTGCTTGGTCTTGGAATGCATGACGAGATTTTTGAGATACTCGATGGCACTTGTATTATCACACATAATGGATATGGGAGGTGAACATTTGATTTGAATGTCCCGTAAAGTCCGTATCATCCAAAGAAGTCGTGTGCAACATGATGCGACGACCCACATATTCTCGCTTCTGATGTAGATAAGGCAATAGAGATTTTCTTCTTGCTAAACCAAGATACTAATCGGGGCCCCATAAAGAATGCACCACCACTAGTGCTTTTTTCGATCATCAACTTTTGACCGGGTCTATGTTTCCAAAGCATCATAGTGTCTTTTTATAGAAATCAACTATCAACTCAATCTCTTGTCTTTATCAAGATGAAATTTCCATTTCCTATTTGTAGAAACATATGTGGGAATCATCATGAAATAGAGTAGAGTGGCACCATATAGCACGAGAAAACACCATAGACTTGTATCATCAAATATCTGAGGGAAGAAAGATAAGACAATGTATCCATGTCTTCAAGTGTCATTCAACAGCTTGTAGCATAAGAACATCGAGTAACTAACATCGGGATATTTGTAGCAACATCATATTCTTGCCAAGAATAATTATCATACGGAACAAATTCATCATAGTCAATATGTATCAAGCGATCATGTGATCTCGTTATTACCAAGGTCTTATATAATCATGATGTTCATCAACAACAAAATCTGCATGTTTTGTCCTTATATCTCGAATCATTAGACTTGCGTCAAATCCACGTGTGAAAATAAAGATACTCTTCTACAAAACGCGATCAGGGCTCATCCATAATCTCATCATAAGAAATATATGTATCATGACAACATCATTCTAACATGATAATCACGAGAATAAGCAAACATAATGCCAACAATGCAACTTTAGTAGTTAGGCTAATGCTCCCCCTGAACCACTGTTACATGTTCATAGTCAAGCATGACCATATCATATTAGCAGATAGAAACCATCAACATTAGATCAAGAAAATTACAACTATCAACAGCCTATCAGAAACCGATCTTGAGTCCGATTCACTGCTTTTCTTATCAGAGAAAAACATACGCAACTGTTTCCAATGGATCTCACGTGTATATGCGGATTTAGTTCATGAAACTCGCATATAGAAAGTGAAATACAGAAAAAATTCACAACTCCATTTCCCCTTGAACTTATACCACCTGTACCTGTCTTCTCTTGTCACATCAAATGCACTGTTAGAAATAAACACAACCATAATTACCAAACAAACCATGGGAATCACCATATATTGCTGCCTCTGTGATGATACATTACTGATTCCTATAATGTATCTCTTGCAATCATTATGAAAAGTACACATTAGAATCGAATGACTGCAGTAGGGTCAACATTCCCTACGTTTTTGACTGGGGCTTCTTCTTTTTCTAGCTTTGCTGGAAATTCTCCAATTTCTCAGGTCTGTTCATCTTACTTAATATGCATTCTTTTTCTACATGCCCATACTTGTTACAAGCATAACATCTTATGTGACCAGAAAAGGGAGCATAGGGATCATAATATGTTTTTCTAATCTTTCTTCTATTGCAATCAACTGCTTTATGACCAAAATTGCTGCTTGAAAACAATATCCCTTAAAGAAACCCATTAGGGGAATTTTGAGGTCTAAAATGGGCCTCATAAGAAAAATGTACAACAAAAATAAACTTTATAACAACCAATAGGATTCACGATGATGATGTCAACCATGGGGGATGATTCACCATTTTTTAAATAAAAGGGTAAAAATATTAAAAAATAATAAAATAATAAAACTACTTTTTCAACTCGTATTTTCAACTTATCTCCCAAAAGTTTTACTCAAATTTCAAGTGGGAGTACTCGTTGGATGCGAAATTTAATTCTTCATCCAAGGAGTATCCATGTTGCATACTGTTGATGAACTCTACTACATGAAAAATGAGAAATACATAAAAAATGTGATTGTAATCACGTTTTTTTTTATGTATTTCTCATTTTTCCTGTAGTATGACCCATCGAAAGTATGCAACATGGGTACTCCTTGGATGGGGAATTAAATTTTTCATCCAACGAGTACTCCCGCTCGAAATTTGAGTAAAAACTTTGGGAGAGAAGTTGAAAATATGAGTTGAAAAAGTAGTTTTTCCATTTTTCCCTCTAAAATTTGATGATGTCATCAAATCTTATTTGATTTTTTCCACTATTATTTTATAATTTCCTTAGGAGGCCCATTTTAGACCTCAAAATTCCCCTAATTCTGAGTACATGGGAGCTGACTGTCTTTCTGTGTTTGACTGAAACAATTTGCTTCTGCACTTGGCTGCAATATGTCCATAATTATGACATATAAATCATTCAACATTATTGATCAAAGGAGAGAATCGATTGATACTTCTATGTTTACGAGCGAATGATTTCATTTGAGAATTCATGATTGTTGGTTGCCTTTCTGTCTCTTTAAACACTTCAGGTTTTGCATTGATATCCTTTGAATCTTTAGCTTTGTCTTGTGAACTAGATTCTCCTTTCACAGTTTCATGGAAACCAAGAACAAATTTAATAGAGGGATACCTTTGACTACTAAGAATATTATCTAGAATCTTAGTACTATCTTGAAACCTCAAGAATTTATCATTTTCTTCTAATTTACCTCTTAAAATGTTTACCTCAACCTCCAATTTTTGGCATTGCTTCTTCATACTTTCTTCGACCCTTCTCCCTTCTTCTACTTGTTCATTCAATTTTAGAATCTCTTCTTTCAACCCATTTTCTTGTTCTTCAAATGATTGTATAAGTTTTTCATTCTTCTTATTTGACGTTTCCAGATCTGCTTTGAGAGAGATGATTCCTGCTTCAAGTCCGTCACTGTGATTGGCTACTTCATCCTGCAGCTTTTGATACTTGTTTATCTGTCCATTCATTCTAGAGATCATATCTTTGTAGATAGATTCCCTCTCATTAAATAATCTTTGTTGATCTTCAACTTTAACCTTGAGATTTTCAATTACTGCTTCTAGATCCATAACATTACTTTCACTTTGGTTTTCACTATCTTCACCATTGCATGCACAATAAAGTGAATCACAAGAACAACAATCAATACCTATTTCATCTTCTTCATTTTCTGTTGTACATGTTTTTTGAGATATCTTCTTTCTTTGAGTAGCCTTCTTCTTTTGCCTCCTTCCCATTGTGATGGATCTCCTTCAAGCGATGAAGCTCCTTCAGAAGGACCTAGCTCCGATACCAATTGCTGGGAAAAATACTGAGAGGGGGGGGGGGGGGCGGGGGTGAATCAGTATTTAGAGCTTACTCAAAACTTTTACTTTTTCCTTACTAAATTCCATACGCGACTTTAATGAACCCAACTCGTGTATACATGCAGATATCCTTAAGAAAACTTGTGTATTACCAGAGATCTTATTATGCATATAATTATTTACTTAGATCAGTGCATCATTCATTCATTAGATGTTTAGTAAGCAGTAAGAACGTGTAGTAAGAATAGAATAAATCATCACACATAAGCAACACACATGAACACCAGGATTTAAGGTGGAAACCCAATTCGGGAGAAAACCACCGCTGATGTCATTTCTGTCTTCAATATTTATTATAAAGAAAACTGCTTACAATCTTATACTGGTGCAGACTTATACCAGCACACAGGCACCCACCTACAGAAGGCTGCAACCTTATCTCGTTCTACAGCTACTACTGGAAGGGAGCTCCAACCCCCTGATCTCGTTTACCAGCCACTCTTGGAAGGGAGCTACTACCCCCTGATATTGTTTACCAACTACTAATGGAAGGGAGCTACAACCCCCTCATTGAAGGCTTCGACCCTCAGCACCATCATGGACCACATTTCATCAATTTTCATACTAGATCCCACAAATTCCACACAACACACCTTCTAGGCCTCTTTTCATCAGATTTTCAGACTGGACCCACTCCACACATTTAAGCTCAAAGAACATTCATCAAACTGAAACTTATAACACATTCAATTCATTCATTGAATCATCAACCAATCAACCAACCAACCATTGATCTTTAATCACAATAAAATAACAGCATAATAAATATTCAAACAACTTAGATCTGTATGAAGATATCATTGACAGACAATAGTAATACAACAAAACATATCAAAGATTTCCTTTTGCACATTTCAACAAAACCCTAGATTCCATACATGCTTTTACTTCACTAAACCCGCGTATATATGTGCTTTTATAGAGACAAACCTGCGTATATATCTGCAAAAATTTCAGGACTAACCTTAGATTCCATACGCGCTTTGCTGAAACCAACCTGCGTATATACGCGTTTTCACTATGACGAACCTGTGTATAGATCTGCAAACATTGCAGGGCTGTGCAACTCTTTTGAACAGATAAACAGCTCAGATCTTACCCTTCACTTCAGGAAACATTCGCCAGATCACAGATCCAAACTTTTCATAAACAGATCTAGAATATACATAGTCATTTCAGGTCTAGAGATCCCGATCCATCATTTTATTCATAGGTGCATTATTAATTCAGATCTATCAGTAAATTGTAACCCATTCCATGCAAATATACTTCAGAGTGAAGTATTCATTCAATACCTAGACACATGCACACCTTGCACTATGATATTCTTTTCCTTATATAGATTTAGCTTTTATCAATACCATGAACCAAACCACAGAACTTTCGATGGTATTCTTGGACGGAATCAAATAGAAAAAAAAATTCTCAATACTGTGGGCTAATACCATGGTATTTCCCCTTGGTATCATAATTTTAGAGCATAAAAGGCATATGCGACTTGGAGCATTCGTTTCGGCGTGTATACGAAACTTCTCCTCATAAAAACTGCGTATATGCTAACCCTGAATGTACACATGGTTTTCCTTCACAAAAGTAGCATATACATTGCATCCATACGTGGGTTGCCTTCACAAAATTAGCATATACATTGTGACATATTATATTTATCATTTCTATGGCACTTACTAGAATTCTTGTCTCTGTCACATCTGAATTGATCTGTAGATACATCATTCTTACATCTTTAACACATAGGTTTCCTATCATAGTCAACTTTTCAAGTAGGTTTCTATCAAGGACAACTTCATCAAGTAGGTTTCTATCAAGGACAACACATTACATCATATTGCCAACAAGGTGAACAAGGCACAATCTACTTGTAATAGGTGCAATTATTCAAGTTGTTGCAGTTGAAGCAGGGAAATATTGTCACATGAAATGCAGTAGCCAAGGACTTGATTGGGTTCCCAAGTTGTGAAAAAATGTAAAGGCTAGCTGTGAGGACATGAGTGCCAAGGCATGCTAGGGAATGCTAAGATGTGCTAGATAGTGTGAATGCAAGTCAAACATGCTAAGATGTGCCAATTGATAAATCATGCCAAGATGTGCAAGGGTTATTGAATGTGTTCCAGGGACTATCAAGGCAACAAAAGGGAGAAAGAAGTTAAAATACAAGGAAATGAACACATAAGAGGGTTAATAAGTCATCAATTTACCTTTTCCAGGAGGGGCATGCTAGGCACATCAACACTAGGTGCCAATATGTGCCAACTGCAAAGTCTTAGTGCATTCTAAGTGCCAAGTCTTCATTTGTTGATTATCATCTACTTTCCAACAATTGATCTCAAATACATTTAATATTAAACCATGCAAAATAATACCAAGGCATCTCAACATATCCATACATGCTAAGACTTTCCAAGCTCCAACAGGTGCCAATATGCGTTAGGTAGTGTTATGTGTGCTATGAAGTGGAAGGGCATGTTGAAGAGTGCTAAGGTGTGTTAGATAGTGCTAATTCATGTTAAGGAGTGTTAAGAAGTACTAGGAAAAAACATTAAGGAAGAAATAGGTCAAAATTCATGGAATTTAATGAATATGAGGAACATGTACTATCAGAGACGGGTGTTAATGAGTGCTAGCTATCATGCCAAGGAGGGAGCCACAAGGTATGCTAAGCATTGGTTAGGCATGCTAGGGAATATCAAGGCATGATAAGAAGTGCCAAAGTGTGCTAGGGAGTTCTAAGGTGTGCTAATTATATGTGCAAAATATTGAAAATATATGCCAATACATGTCGAGTGCTAAGGATGTGCAGGGTGCCAGGGTATGTCAATATTTGTCAAGAAGTGTCAAGGAAACAAAAGGAATAAACAAGCTAAAATGCAGGGAAATGAACACATAATAGGGTTAATAATTTGGGACTTTATCTTTTTCAAAAGGGGCATGTTAGGCACATTAATAATAGGTCCCAATACATGCCAAGTGGCATTGTGTGCAAAATGTATGTCAATGCATGCAACCAAGGTGTTCCAAGGAATGCTAGGGACTACATGCATGCCAACACATGCTAGGAGAGCTCTATGTTGTGCTATCACATGCCACCATGTGCTTGGGCATCGGTGTCATGAAAAAATCTTCTAGGTACAAATATGTTCCAAGACATGCTAGGTGCTAAGAAATGTTAGTGTGTGCCAAAGAATTAATTTAAGGTGTGCCCATATTGTTGAGGAGTGTTAGGTATTTCTCACTAATAGAATTGACATAGTTTGATTAAGTAATAAATAATATATTTCCTACACACACTAGTGGAACTTTATCTAGAGGTAATTTGCTAGATAATAAACTTAATAGATATGAATCATGTATTGAATCATAGGAAAACTCTATTCGACTAGTCATTACTTGAGGGAAATGATACACACTAATTACTTCTTAACAAATTCACTGACTCTAACCACTATGGCATTGGACATATTATAAAAAAGACACCACAATAAAGGTATTAAATCGTTATCTTTTGACAAAAACTATATTAACAGGCACATAGTGTCATCAAAAACTCATTGGAATGATCAATGATGAAGAACCTTTTTTTACCATCACCAAAAGTAATAAAAAGAGCATTGGTGAGGGTTATTAAAAGTTCATCATTAGAAGTGTCACCAAAGAGAGAATTAGTGATGGGCCTTTAACGACCCTCACCAAAACTATCATTGAAAATGGCTTTGGTGACAAACCTTAAAGGGCCATCACTATATAGACTTACAATGATGCTTTTTTAAGGACCGTCACCATATTTGACATTGGTGACGGACATTAAAGGTCTGTCACAAGCATGAACCTCACCAATGCCCTTTTTTCTTGTAGTGAAAAGAACTTCTTTTTGGATAGAGTGTCGAGAACCTTGTCAATGAAAGGTAAGGGAATGTGATCTTTCTGGGTAGATTTATTTAATTCCCTATAATTGACACAGATCCTCCACTTTCCATTTTTCTTTGGTACTATGATCAATGGGTATACCCATTGGCTGTGAGGGATTGGATAAACAAACCGAACATCCAATAGCTTTTGCAATTCTTCCTTAACAATGCTTTTCAAAGCAGGGTTCATTCTTCTTTGTGGTTGGCCAATAGGACAAAATATATGTGACGGATACATAAATCAGGATGAATTCCCTTCATATCCGTGTATTCCCAAGAAAGTGCCTCCTTTTCATTCTGAAGAATTTTTAGTAATTTCTCAATTTGGGGTGCGATAGGTTGGGGTTGATATTCAAGGTTTTCCCTGGATCAATCTCTACTGGAATATTGCTATGAAATACCATGATAGGAACATTTTCTTTTTTAGTTTCTGGTTGAATAACTTCCTGGGTAGCAAAACTCATAATATATTCTAATAGTCAATGGGTTAGGCAAGAAACAGAGTCAGGATCTCTGATAAACGTGCTAATAGCATCATCTTCCATTTTCCTTTGAAACAAAGAGCTTTCCAAATAGTGAGAATTAGTCTAACATTTTAATTCTTAGGTTCAGATTCATCCCAAAGGGAAGGATTTTATGCAAGGGTAAACCTAGGTTTGACTAATGATCTTGGTTCCAACGGAGGGTAAAGAACAAGATTCTTCATAATTTCCCCATTTGATATTATCATGTTGCTGGATCGACACCCAATGTAAGCATCAACTATAGAGAGGCATGGTACTCCTAAGATCAGGGGTCCCCCCCTACTGGTGATTGAGTGTGTAGTACTAAGAGATCGACTGGGTATTCCCAAGAATCCATGGAAGTGATTACATATTCTAATTTCCTTACAGGTCTCACAGTAGATCGATATGCAAGTTCTAGAACCATTGGGGTTGGTTTAAGGTTGAGTAAGCCCATAGTAAGTACAATTTCTAAGGTTATAACTTTAATTGCATCCCCAAGCTCTACCAGAACATTTGGAATATCAACACTATTGATTTTTAAAACTATGAGGATCGGGTTCCCTGGGTCACTGTATTTAATGAGTGTAGTTTTCTCAACATTATATATGAAAATTTCCCCATGACATGAATAGTAAGTGGGTCTTTAGGCTTCCTCCCAGGTTTCTTTAAGCACAATTCCATAATTTGTTTGGCATAAATCAACAGGTATTTCATGGCTTGGAGCAATGGTATTTTACCAAATAGATTCTATAATTCTCCCAAGAGATAAAATGCAGGTTGAGGGATGTGTTTACTCAAGGAAAAACTCCTAGGATAAGGTGGGTATGTGTGACCCCCTCGAGTGAAAATTGTTATTGTGGGGGGATGTTGTTCCACACTAGTTTGTGCTGGATTACCCCCAACTTCCCTAGAGGGGTGTATAAGTTCTGGTTTGAGGTTGAGACTTTGCCCTCAGTTTGTTCAATTATTATTTGCAAATTATTTGTATTCACCACTCGTCTGGATCAAAGATTTAAATAATTTCATTTTTAAGTGGCAATACCATATGTAGGAAGGTTGAGTGTCTCAACCTATTGGACTTCACTATTACTTGTATTCTAGTTGGTTTAAATAGGGAGTTGAGGATGAAGAGGAGTATTACTAGTAGAGGCGTTTCATGGAAGTTGTATCTATTGTTGTGTCATAGGCCGAGGAAGTTAATTTTTATGAAGAAGGGGTCCACACAAGTTCTGAGACCAAGAAGGGGTTGGAACAGGTTGAGATGATCATGACTTCCATGGCGTACGATACTGGTAGTACTGTGGTCGTGATGGAGAGGAAAATGGTGCAAGCTGAAACCCATAATTCCAATTATTAAAATATTCATAAGGGTCTTGATTCACATGCATAGGTCACAGTTTCTATGAATTATTTTGTCCCATAAAATAGAGTTGGTATGTCTCTTTGTTTTTCTGTTGAAAACTAGCTTCATCCAAAGAAGTGATGGAAACATGCTTGTGGAGTTATTTTTCTCACATATTGCACACGTTTCAGCAACATTAAGAGGACGCTCCTTTATTAGGTGATTCTTCCTACATTGTGGGAGGAAGATGGCAATTAATTTATCAGCTTCGATATGTTTCTATTTTTCTTATAGAACATATAGATGTGAAGAAAATGTGCTTGAAATGTCAGTGCTAAAATTTTCCAGTAGGTTCAAAATTTTTCTTTTGTGACCCCACTACTAGATGATTTGAGAGTTCTGCTATAAGCTTCTCGTGTTCCTTGCTTGTTCCTTCTTGCTCCTCATGAGAATTTGACACACAGTTCACATATGGTATCAAAATATTCCTTTGAGATATCCCCATTTCCTACCACATTCAAATGTTCCACAGAGTATTCTCTTAATGCACATAGTAATATTATATTTAAAATACAATTATCCAGATCACTATGGCCCGATATTTGCAAGATATATTTAAAAAGTTCCATGAAATCCTCCATATTTTCATCCTCATTATGTGTTATCTTTAATATCACTTCTTTAATGTCTTGAGATTTTCAATAGTCCTAATATTTCTCAAGGAAGGTTTGCTTCATATTATCGCATATCATGATAGAATTTTCTCCTAGACCCATAAACCACCGTAACGTTGTCCCCTTCAAAATAGCAGGAAATATCTTTAGTTTTTTATCATATTAATCATAATCGTACCCTCAGTAGACAACATCGAACTCGAAGAGGAATGTATCCGGATCCTCGAAAGAGAGGCCATGGAAATTAGGTAATGTTGTTAAAGGAATATGTTTCATTGGTTCATCACATATAATGTCCCCTATTGGGAATTCAATTGTAGAAGTTGTGTTGGCCATGAATATCCTCCAAAATTATCTTAGAATTTTAGAAGGTTCTGGCTATACCACGATATGCGGTTGAATTCTCTTAACAATGATTTCTCGATCAGGCGGAGGGTTTACTTCCCCGACATCTTCTCCTTTAGATCTTTCGACACTTAATTCCTTGGAGTCATTGCTCCCTACTTCGTCTTCTATAGGCTTTGCTTCCTTTTTTGAGAAGGTTATGGTTGCAAGAATATCTAGGCTCTATACCTCATATGAGAGCTTACCTTGACAGCACCCTGTGATGAGTTTCGTGATTCAACTCTTGAGATTTTTTCCTAAATATAGCTAAGGTTTTTGAGACTCCCAAAGGACTCCCACCTATTCATCATCATGATCATGCTATTCATTTGATTCCAGGAAGTGTTCCTCCAAACATCAGGCCTTACAGATATCCTTATGTCCAAAAGAGCGAAATTTAATGTATGATTGTAGAATTGTTAGAGGTTGGCATAATTCAACCTAGTCAAAGTTCTTTCTCTGCTCTAGTAGTATTGGTGCAAAAGAAGGATGGATCATGGTGCATGTGTATGGATTATAGGGAGATCAATAAGCTCACTATTAAAGATAAATTTCCCATTCTTGTGATTGATGAATTATTGTATGAATTACATGGAGGAATTTATTTTACCAAGTTGGATCTTCGTTCAGGATATCATCAAATTAGAATGAAGACTGAAGATATTCTAAAAACAACATTTTGAACTCATGAGGGTCATTATGAATTTTTGGTCATGCCTCTTGGCCTTACGAATGCACCTTCTACATTTCAAGCATTGATGAATTCCATTTTCAAACCCTTTCTTAGAAAATTTGTGTTGGTATTTTTTTTATGATATACTAATCTATAGCAGGTTTGGAAAGATCATGTTCAACATCTTGACAGGGTGCTCAAATTATTGCAGGAGAAACATTTATATGCAAAAACCTCCAAATGTTTCTTTGGAGTACAAGAGGTGGAATATCTGGGTCATATTGTATCTCATGAGGGTGTTAAGGTAGACCTAACAAAAATAAAGCCATTAAGGAATGGAAAGTCCCCACAGCCATAAAGCAGTTGTGAGGATTTCTTAGGTTAACAAGGTATTATCACAAGTTTGTTAAGAATTATGAGAGAATAGCAGCACCTCTAACAATATTATTGAAGAAAAATGAAATTTCCTGGACTCTAGAAGCAACTAAGGCCTTTGAACATATTAAAGAGGCAATGTGCCTATCACCAGTCTTAGCTACGCCAAACTTCGCAAAAACCTTTATTGTGGAATGTGATGCCTCATGAAATGGAATTATTGTTGTTTTACTGCAAGAAGGAAGAAATAATTTTTTAGGATGGCCTTAAATTTGATATTCAAAATTTTGTGGTAGAATGTTTAGTTTTCCAGCAAAATAAAGTTGAGACAATTTAGAGCCCAGGTCTTCTACAACCTTTATCCATTCCAAGTCAACATTGGGAGGAGATTTCAATGGATTTTATTACAGGTTTACCTAAGCCCAAAGGAAAGAGTGGCATCATGGTGGTAGTTGATAGAATTAACAAGTATGAACACTTTTGTGCATTATCTCATCCATTTAAAGCAAGTATAGTTGCTACTGCATTTATGGAAACAATTCAAAAGATACACGAAAACCAAAAGATTATTGTAAGTGACAGAGATCCCATTTTTACTGGAAGTTTTTAGACGAAATTATTTTCTTGTTTGGTTACTCAACTAGCTCATAGCTCATCTTATCATCCTCAATCTGATGGTAAAACTGAGATAGTGAATAAATGTTTGGAAGGATATCTTTTTTTTTTGTATCTGATAAACAAACACAATGGGTCAAGTGGTTACCTCTGGCTGAATGGTGGTACAAGACTGCCTTCCATACTGCAGCAAAAATGACCCCATTTATGGCACTTTATGGATATCATCCACCATCCATATCATCATCTTTAAGAGAAAGTTCTAAGGTTGAAGATGTGTAATTCACATCGAGCATCAACAGTAATTTCTCCAAATCCTAAAGGATAACCTAAATTTGGCACAAAATTGAATGAAACAACAGGCAAATCAAAATCGCAGTGAGAGAAGTTTTGATGTAGGAGACTTGGTATTTTTATAGATACAACCACACAAACAAATTCCACTCAAGCAAGATAATAAGGATGATAAATTATCTCCAAATTACTATGGTCCTTACAAGGTGTTGCAAAATATTGGTACTATGGCATACAAATTGGAGCTTCCTGCTTCTTCGCAAGTGCATCCAATTTTCCATGTTTCATGCTTAAAGAAGGTTATAGGTGACAAAATTCCAGTTCAAACAATATTTCCAAAACTTGATGAGGAAGGAAAAAACATATTGGAACCTGAAGCAGCCACAGAAACAAGAACTCGACAGTTATGAAATCGATCAATTTCAGAGTATCTCATCAAGTGGAAGAACTTACCCACTAAAGATTCTACATGGGAGGATGAGAATTTTATACAGAAGCATCCAAAGCTACTCAAGTGTTGAGGAAAACAATTTTTTTAAGGAGAGGGGCATGTTAGGTCCCTATATTACTAGTGTAGTCCCTTATTGTTGTTAGTGTAACCCCCTTATTGTTATTGTTGTACCCCTCTAACCCCCATATTTTTATTATTATGACCTTACATTATTATTGTTAGGTCCAGTAGGATTATATTGTCACCCCATGGAATCCTATATATATAAGGAGGTTTTATCATTTGTATCATCCAAGAATCATTCATTGATGTAATGTTAAGGAGGTTTCCCCCTCGAAGTGGTTGAATTCTAAGGTGTTGATCTCTCTTTCCTCTATTTTTGGAGCTGGTTTCATAACCTTGTCAATTATTTCATTGAAATTATTTCATATTATTATTAATATTCAATTTTTTTCCCAAAAAGATTTCTATTAAAGAATTACCAAATTTCTCCATAGAATGTAAAGCCATTTGACGAGATGATAAATATTCAACGCTGCATTGTTCTTGAAAACGTTGATCTTGTTCACAATATGAGGAAGAATCATTACTATTCATCAAATTTAAAATCTGATCTTATTCATCTGTTTTCGAGGTAGAAAATATTGGTTTTATATCAAAGTATTCATTATCATCATCTATCCAAACTTCACTTTATACTTCTATTGTTCTTTTTACAGGGGGGTATAGTGTGAATTTCTTAGTAGAGCTTCCATCAGAGATAAAAGCAACAGCTGTAGCTAACCATGGTCTATCTAGAATCAATGTATGCCCTCCTAAATTAATCTTGGGAGTTAAAATAACAAAATAATCTGGACATTCCCAAGAATCTAAAGAGACATATACGTCTTTTAACGCACCATCTGGTTTGATAAAACATATATTTGTTCACTGTAGTAATGTTGGTGTGTATTGAATATTGGAAAGTTTTAATTTATCCATATTTTTTATTTGATATTGTGGAAAATAATTTGATTGAGGAGGATAATATGGAGGTTTATATGGAATAAATGGTTGTTGAAACTAATTAGAATGAGGATTTGTACGAGGGTACTTCAAACCTTGTGTCCATAATGTATTTTGAGGTCGCTAATTTTTCCAAGGCATTGGGGTATTCCAATTGTTCTGACATTGTGCATATGATTGGAATTGAGGGTTAAGACCTTGTACTCTATTTGGTTTTTTTGATTGTCATGGTATTTTACCAATAAAATAAAGTGACCCATCTTGGCTTGTTTCAACTTCATTTTGCAAGACTGCACTAACTCTATGGATTTAAGGGAATAGCTTTTTGTCATGGTTTTATGCACAAATGGCACATATTTCAACACTATGAAGAGGGAATTATCTTAGATAATGTTTCTTTCTCTATTTAGGACTCAAGATTAATATTGTAACATTTTAGAATTTTGCTTGTTTTGAATCTTAAGGGTATCTAGTTGTTCACTAAGACCCTTAAAATATTTGTTTTAAAATTTTCAAGAAAATTTCCTATTTCTACTCTACTTACCGTCCTAGATGAAGATTTATTAATCCTAGACATAACAGGGTCTCTTGGAATTTTCCCAGTTCTAGCCTTACCCCTCAAAATATGTGTACAAAGTTCACAAATGTCTCTAAATGATAATTGTGAAACATCTCCTTTTCCCATTAATTGAGAATATCTACCCACTCATCTCTAATGGATTTTGGAAAACTAGATTTTAGAGTTTCATAATCTAGAGTATGCATTTTAGCCCTTTTAACATTGTAAGCAAACCTTTCAACCAAATCTTCAGGATTTTCATCCTCTTTTTGGATCATTTTAAAGACTCCATCTTTAAGGTTATGAGGCATACAATAATATTTGTATTTTTCTAAGAATTTTTTTTTCATTCCTTCCCATGTTCTTATGCTATGTGTTCCTAATCCCATAAACCATTTAAGTGCTCTGTATTTAAGGGTGGCTGGAAACAATTTCAATTTTTGAGAATCGAGCAAGTATTCATATGATTACACAAAACTAAAAACTCAAAAAAAACGTTACAGGATCCTCATTCCTTACTCCATGGAAATTATGGAGGATGGAGGGTGATATATTCTTCAATGCGGTCGTGGTATCTTCATCTAAGATGGAAAATCCAAAAGGTTCTAGTTCTCCTCTACCACCTCTTATACCTCTTCCTCCACCTCCTCCTCTATTTCCTCCTTTATCTCTTCCTCCTCCAAATCAATGTTCACCATTCACAATGTGTACTTCTCCTTCCCCTTCTCCTTCCATTGTAGATTCTTCAGAGCTAGTGTAAGGTTATAAAATTGGATTTCCTAGCTCCTCCTCTAGTTCTTCTATCAATGGAATGCTAGAATAAGTTCCTCCTTCCTCTTCACTAAGGATTTCTAGTTCGTGTCCTAAAATTTGTTCTCTAGTTGAATATAGAAATATTACTCCTCCTGTTGGGGATGTAGGTTCTTCTACTACAAATTGAGTAGAGTAATTTGGTGAATCCATAGGTTGGATCTCAGATCTAAGTACCTCAGGAAGTTTATGTCTATCTGTGAATGATGGAATATGAGTTTCGATGGATGATGTGGCACTACGGGTCCTTGGTGGAGTGAGTGGTGATGTTGGAATTTAACTCCTACCTCTACTTACAAACCTACCCCTAGAATCTCTTTCTCTATCCATAAATATATATATATATATTATTTTTTTTAATGAAAACACTCATAAATAATAAATCCTATGTATACTTCCCTGGAAACTTCACCAAAATGTATGGTGATTTAATTGATGTTAATTTACTTCATAAATTATCGACCAGGAATTGTAAACTAATGAAGTGCAAATGCACTATTTGTGCTAGGATTTATTATTAGGTGAATAATTTTCATATTGGATTAGGATGTTTCATGCACATTTTCTAGTCTAAGAATCATTCAAAACAAAAATACTATCACTCTTGCAGAAAAGGGAAGTATCACCCTTGCAGAAATAGGTCACGCTTGCAAAAATTAAATCTTCACACTTGATAGGAAGCAAACTAATTTTAGAGAGAAAATGTAAATGAAATAAAATCTAATTCTAATTCACACTTGATAGGAAAGGAAACTAATCTTAATAGAACATAAGAAAAAATGAAAATCTTCTCCACACCAACAAATCTAGATTTACTTGTCACTAACAGAAATGAAATGAAATCTTAAGTTCGAAATTAAAATGTCACACTAGAAAAACCAAATCTCATTGATAAAGCCTTGAAAGGATTCTATTTCTAATTTCAATCTGAGAGCAAAGAAGTATACTCTAACATTTACATGTGCATAATAGATCATTTTCGATTTATTTCTCACACAGAAAAATGATCAAATTTATGAAAGAAATATTCAGTAAAATTTGTTACAAACTCTATTCTCACTGTCACAAGAATTCACTGTAATGTTAGATCTAAGACACTTGTGATCCATAAAGTACATAAATTTCTTTTGGATTAATCACATCATTTACTGTAAATCAAAATTGAAAGATTTGTTGTGATAATCTAATGCTACAAAACTAAAATTAGAAAATTGAACTATTAACTATAAATGAAAATAAAATCTTACAACTCCCAAGGGGCCCTCGTATGAGTTGTAAGTATGCAGCAATTAACAGAGATTTCAAATGCATATACACTCGACACATAGAGGAATAACAAGCTTGCATTAAAATTTGCGAAGAGTATTTACAAATAATAAACAATTTTTTCTTCATCATATTCTCTTATCCTATTTGACACAAATTCTAAAAATAACACAAGAGAGAATCACATAGTGATTCTTCATGATTTTCTATCGGAGAAGAAAATCATGAGGCAAAATATCATCTTCATCAATCTCCTCACTTGCCTGGTTTGTCTTTGTCTCCTTTTACGATGGTTTGACTTCCACGTTGACCTGCTTATATGACATCCTTATCATCGATCTGGATCATGGAGATAGGTGGATATCATTTTGCCAGTTTTCAGCTACCTTTCCATACATTTAGTTTCTCGACTGGTATTTTAAAACCTGTAGAACCTTCAAGTAAGGTGTAGAATCGATCATTATTTGTAGAATTGATGCAATTCAGTAGCATATGAAAATATTAAGTTAAATAATAAAGCACAATGAAACTATGAATAAAATACGATTAAATACATATTTTTTCTAATCACCTTGTAAGCTGACACCTTATTGAGATATTTATAGTAAAAAAGGAGGAGATTGGAGTTTAAGGATGGTGTCAAAAGTGGAAAATTTTGTTCCTCAACAATTAGCTGGTATGAATCTTATATTTAACAAATATGTTAATGATATCTTTTATAGATCCATCTAGTTCATGTGAATATTGTTGTGAAATTACACTCTATTTTTTTGTAGACATGTGGTGTCTCCATTGTTATCGCTAAATGAAAATATAGATGGTGATAAATATGTTGGCATTACTAATTTGTTTAACTAGGAAAATTCTATGTGATTGACTTGAATTTGGTAATGTTGCATAATGATATCACTGATTAGATACATATTCGTAAATTAAATGTCATTTTGCATGAATTAGAATTATGAGAATATTAATGATTATATTCTTATTCCCTTGATTGTTGTTTTGGAAAAACAACTTCACAAAAACTTTGTTTTAAAGTTCCTTGGACGTAGCATCTGGAAGATGTATCATTATTTAGGATGCTTACTTTTAATTCATAAAAATGATTTATAAAAAGTAACAAGACCAAGACCTTTCTACATTGTGAAAATATTGAGAACATAGATGCATGAGAAAGTCAAATGCATCTTGAATGTATTTGACAAAATGTTTTGTGCATACCAATATTTTGTAGAAGGTATGGTTATATTAAAAGTAGTTGTGGCTAATGTTGTTGATGTGATTAAGCAGGGTTAGCTTAATGGTAGTATACAATCCTATTAAAGGTAAAATGTTGCAATGTGATTTGTAGTTGCAAATGAGAATGCATAATGGTATGGTATGCAATGGTAATGTTTTTTTTCTCAATTGCATGATAGTTATTATGTGGAAAATTTGAAATGAATACCACCAGTATTGCATGTGATCTTAGTTATGATTTCTTGTCAAACTCAATTTTACAAATTATGAGACTCATGTTGAGGGTCAAGTATGAATGCATAATGTATATAAATGTTCCTTTTTATTTAATGATAATGTGCATACGATAACATATGTAAATTAATGTGGGAAAATATTCTAAAAGATAATTTCACATGTGATAATTTTATGGAGAGTTGTGAAGTCCAAGGAGGGCTATGTGTTGATAATGGGGTCTTTCCCGGATGGGTTGATGGCAGTTTCCTATCCAGATTTCCTCTCTATAGAGATAGATGATCTCAATAAGGGAAAAGAGTTGGCCAATATGGTGAGAGGGGAAAAACACGTGAAGAAACTTTATTTATTATGCATCATGTTGGAGGAGGCCCAAAATTACTCATGGATAGGATATTATTGGAGGAACATCAAGGACACTACCAAGAGGAATTTCTTATTGCACCCTATGTGGTTATGATAATTCTTGAGCTAGTTGGCTAGTGGAATTCTAATATAAACCATGTGTGGTCACTGAAATCCTAGGCTATACCTGGTGTGTTTGGATATCCTTAGGTATACCTGGTATGGTATCTCTTAGAGAAATTCCTTGATATGAAACTAGATCAATATGGTAGTGGAAACCAATTCCCATTGGTTGGGAGGTACATTCTTTAGCCCTGTGCGATTCTCATAGTTGAACAAGTTAAATTATTAGATAATTAACGTGTTAAAAATGAATTATATATATTATTATGTAGGAATTTTATCTACAACTTGTCAGGAAAGGAAGCTAGTGCTCGGAAAGTAATTACAGGAAGTGTAGTTCCTCTATTGTATTACCAATATTACGAATGTCTTTAGCAAGGGTTAATACAATATTCACTTTTTTCATATATTTATCCTTTTATACTTTTAGAGCTAGGTTCTCTCTGATTACATGTGGAAGTATTGTGATTAAAGTATCACCTGAAATTGCATAAATAATCAATGGTTTAAAATGTTTTGATTACTCTGATCATGTTGGATTTTTTGGTGACACATTTCAGGGTGCTTGCCATGGATTATGTGAAATAACCGTGGGTGATTGTTGTTTGGTTATCAAGCCACTCTTAGAGTTCTTTCCACAACTGAGAAACCACCTATTATTCAATTTTTACATAAAGTGGCCATTATCTCTACGAATAAATGGTAAGTAAAAATAAGTTGGTATACGGATTTTATTTTTGTTTTGTGAAACTGAATAATTTCTAAGTGATTGAAAGTGGAAAATTGAATAATTTTTCACTTCTAAATGTTCATGATTATTGATAAAACATTATTGTTTTTTCTTATTGATATTTCTTGGAAATGAAATTCTTCATTTCAAAGGGGAAGGATCCCCTTTTGTGTTGTTTAGATTGTTATATTATGAGTAAAAGTTAAAGTTCAAGTGAGAGATGAACACCAAGGATGGTGCTTTCGTTAGGGGGAGAGTATGTAATATCCCTAAAACCTTATAATAACATTTTCCATTTATATAATATAAAATATTGTTATTTTTACTTGTCGACGTCCTGTCACTCTATTGTTATGTTGTGTTTGGAATCAAGAAATAATTATGAATGGTGGTTGGAGGTAATAACATCAAAACACAAAATCTTCATGGCCCTTATTACTCTAATATTCCAAGTTTTCAAGGTTGTTCGTTTGAACTCGTACTACCATGGAAGAGTTGTACAAAACCTTCAAACATAACTTTGGGTTGGTATTGTTGGCGAAACGTTACTTCAAAGCTTAAAACCTTGTGTGAATACTTGATGGTGTTCTTCCATTTTTCAAAATGGAACAAGAGAAATAAAAATTAATTAGAGTTATTCATCTTGCCATTAGAAGAACATTCATAACGGTGAAGCATTGGTAGATTCCATTTCCATGTAGCAGTTCGAATTTTGTAAATATACTTGGAGGAGATAGTGTTGTGTTGTTTACGGGTGACTACGAGAAGTTGAAGCTGCATATGTGAAGGGTCAATTATGGAGATGGAAGCAAGTAGATGAGTATGCGTAAGAAGATAATTAACACTGTTAATTTCACTAAAATATTGAATTTTTCTTGTTCATTGTAAAATAAGTTAATTCGATTATGTTGTTGAAAACAATTTCTATGTTTATGTGGGTAGAAATATAGGAGTCCGTGGTATTTTCTTGAAAAAGAATATGCATTTTCATGCACAAGAAATAATATCTATTGTGTTAGCCTTACTTTGGGAAAAATAATATTTATTCGCATACAAGAATATTATCTATGGTGTTCGATTTGTTTTGGGAAAAGATTATGCATTTGCATGCATGAGAAAAATGGAGGTTTAATTAGTTTTGTATTTATATGTACAAAAGTAATAGTTAATTGTGATAATTTCTTGAAAATATATATATATATATATATATATATATATATATATATATATATATATATATTGCATCCATGGAAAGAATATTGAGCTATATTTCTTGAGAAGAAACATGTATTTCCACACATGGGAAAAATAGAAATTGTATTAGATTTCTTGAAAAGACATGCTTTTGCATTCATTATTGCATTAGATTCTTGTACAAGAGAAATGTTTTTGCATGTTCTATTGAATTAAATTCCATGGAAAAGAAAACATGTATTTTCATGCTCTATTGTGTTAATATTTCTTTTGGAAAGGTTCTTTCAGAAAAACACATGCATTTGCATGCATAGGAAGAATATCCACCATGTTAGATTTCTTTTACATATTTACATCCATGAAAAGTAATAACTGAGGGGCTAGTTTCTTTTGATAGATTTTATGTAATTACATGCACAAAAATCATAACTAATGTGCTAGTATTCTTTAAAAGAGCATTGAATATTGAGTTAAGGGAATATGGAATAAGTGAATTTAGATTATTACATATTGATAAATTCTGTAAAATAAATTCTAACCTTATGTACTTTTCCCTCTAGTTCACTTGGGGATTTTACAAAATATAAGGCTTAATTACTGCGTACAATGGTGTTTTTAATAATGTCAAAAGTTGATTGATCAACCTCATCCAAATATGTCCTAGATTACTATATCATGGCTTACTACAGTCTACAAATTTACATTAAAATGAGAAAAATAATATAAGGAGTTAAGTCGTCTTTGAGAAACCATATTAAAGTCGAATGACATAATGAAACAGATGGGATCTCAATTTTTGGACTCCCAACTAGAGACCGAAATAACAGGATTAATATAGAAAAAAAAAATTCAATAGAATAATTTAGAACAATACAAAATTAAAAGTAAGTGTTCTAGTAGAAATCCACGGAAATTTAAAAGGCTAGAACGAGTCTAGATTACGAATCTGGTATAAGTTTCTATTCATTGTATTCTATCTATATTACGAGAAAAATGACATATGGGTTGGAATTATTTGGAGTCAATTCATATTCACAAGGCTCCAGTATTCTAGGAATGTTCGGGAATTCTTTTGTGGTGCATATGATGATGAGATCGAGAAACACTCTCAACTATAAGTAGAATGTAAAAGTTAAAATTGAACTTACATCCAAAATCAAGCTAAAAAACACGAATATATATATTTTTCTAGTAATGGTAAGATGTTACAAACCACATCATATTTGCTTTAAAATTTAGTTAATATATAACTATTATAGACCAATAAAGTTAGAAAAAAGCACAACAATTTAGTACAATCTTAAAAACAATAATATTTTAAAATTTTTCAATTTAATTTAATAATAATAAAAGTCTAATATGCACGGGTGCTTCTTAGTACCCACCTCTTATGCAAAAAGTAAAAAGCAATTGACAACCAAAGTTATTGATAGCATAAGTTATCCATATTTATTGCTCTAGTGTTTAGGCATGAAAGTACAGTGGTCTGTCTATTTAAATATTTGCATAGTTCTATATATATATATATATATATATATATATATATATATATATATATAAAATTTAGAATTTAACACACTTTTTAAAATTTTATTAAGTCCAAACCAATAGAGCAATGAATTTTTATTATTAAAATTATAAAAATATAGAAAGTTTATAATTATCAAAATTTTACTATGTGAGAGTTTTAACATATTTCAAATTCCTTTGCAATTAGTAAACATATAGTGAAAATAAATGTTATAATGAAATCCTTTAAAATTAGTGTTGGGCTTAAATTTCAATATCTATGACCACCCCATTTATTATATAATACCTTCATCTAAACCTCCATCCTACACCATTTTACCATTTTGTGGCATTTAAAGGATGAAGTTTAAGGTAAAAATCATTTGTAGAATTATTCTTTTCTTTTTAATTATTGAATGTTATTAAAAAGGTTTCATACAAGTGAAACATCCTCCAAGCATGACCCTCCTTGGGATCAACACCCCTCCTCTAAGATGGTGCACTCTCTAACAAGTTGTTTGTCCAAATCTTCCTCTTTCATGATTTACTATATGCTACCCAAATATATATAGGAGAAATCCTCAAGGTTAGGGATAGGAAATTTCACACTTTTCATCCCTCCTCTTTAATTCCTTATTGTTATTTCTTGAATATGATCATTAATGTACCACCATAAATCACTTAATAATAAGTTGCAAAATATTACACCAATTGATACATTTGAAAGAAGGATCTTGTTGTTATTATCTTAAGTGTGTAAGAAAATTCCGAGTTTTTCTTAGTTTAATTTATACCATATATTATTTTATTTTGGGTACTTATATATGCTTACCCATGCAAGGTGTTGTCTACAATCCACTCATTGTCATATTCATGCATGGTCCATCTAATGATGATACCACACTACTCAAGTACTATTGTAATGTCATGAAATATCTCCCTTGGCAACATTCACTCTAACCTAGATGTGGTACCTTACTAGGATGTCTGGTACTTAGGTGCACTACAAGGAAAAGACCCTCTAGCAGATTTTTTTGAGGAACCCCACAGAAAAATACCCCATACATCCATTTCTAGCAGAGGTTACTAGAGGAGGTTGGTGGGCGGAGGGTTTTGTAGATGTTTTCCTCTCGATGCGCTTATCATTAAATGTTGCCCCGATGCTTTGCAATACCGAAAGCACCGGTGCGCACAAAAACATTGGTACACCAGACACCATGCACTCCGTACACACCCACTCGATGTGTCGTATTATTCTATAGCACTGGTGTGTCTCAAATCTTCTGCGTTGGTGCATTATAAAACACCGAACCAAAACCAAAACTACCCAGTGCGTTATAAAAACACCGCACCGGTGCATCATAAGACAACGCACCAAAACACAAACTGACCAGTGCGTTTGTAAGAAAAAGAACCGGTGCGCCTATAAACCACGCGCACCGGTAAAGGGTTATTAAAAAAAAAAATTCCAGCAAAAAACCTGAATTTTTCATTTTCCAGTGCTCCTGAGCTCTCAATTACTGGTGTGCGCTCTACCATAGAACCTTAGAGTGCCTAAGCATTGGCACACTGGAAAACATGTGCGAGGTACATACCTACCCGGGGCATCCTATTACGGTCATGCACTGGTGCTTCAGTACTCTTCTGTGCCGGTGCATCATAAAACACCACACCAAAACAAAAACATGACCGTGCGTTCTTATTCAAGAGTACCAGTGCGCCTATAAAATTGACGCACTGGAATAGTGTTAAATAAAAAAAAATTAAGGCCAAAAAACAAGTGCTTAAGGCTATTGTGCACCAGTGCATTACGAATATTCCACCCCGGTGCATCGTAAAAACATCGTGCCAAAACTGAAACATGCTGGTGTGGTGTTAGGGAACTTCCCCGGTGCATTATTAACAACGCGCCAGATGAGATCTTAGGGTGTAGTTTAAGCAAAAATCGAGCCTATAAAACAACATAGAACGGGTTAAATAAAAAAAACATTTACGGCCAAAAAAACACATTTTTCACTTTCCTTAGTGCTCCGAGCTCTCGAGAACCAATGCCATTTCCTCTTCGACTTCCACGACATCGGTGCTCTCATTGCACCCATTGCACGCCTTTTCTTGAGCACGTGGCCACCAATCTCCAGCTTGCATTTTGAAAAATGGTGGTCAAATTTTCTTTTTCAAATTTTACAGCCAATATGCCTCCTCGACGGTGAAATGTACAAGTATTTTTAATCCTTTTAACGGATTATAATTTGAAATAACCTTAAAAATAACCATTAAAAAATATAAAAAAAATTGTCACGCGGTGTGCCTAGGTATTCGCTCGCACCGGATAAGCGGTCTTTGCTATAAAATTTACGAGGCCCACCGTTGGTGCTAACAGTATCTGCACCATTTACGGGGCGATTCCAAAAGGCGCCCCACATAATTTTAAATTAAAAAAAATATAATGCGATGCGCTCATTTAGCCAAGCGCACCATTGACCATGGGAATCCCAGTGCGGTGCATCGACGAAATTATCCGCCCCAGTGTATGTCAGTGCACCAAATTCTGCATTCTGAGATGGTCAACAGTGCGGCCGAGTAAAAGACCGCACTGTCAACTATGTAATTGTCATGAAGTCGGTGCATTGACACGACTATACACTCCGGAGCTTATATTTCAGCCAGCGCACTGCTATTCTAAACTTAGATATAGTAAATGGTGCTTCAAAAATAGACAGCTGTACCAAGGCCGGTGCGTTGTATTTCATTAGGGGCACCGACACCAGTGCGCTATAAACTTAAGCTGCACCACCACTGGTGCGTGACTGTTTTTGTGGTGCACCGACTGGTCTGTTTGTTTTTTTTTTCAAAAAAAAAAAATATGTATATTCCTAAATACATATCTTTTTTAATAAAAAAAATTTATTTAATATGTAAATGATTCAAAGAGAAGAGGAGGAACAACAACAACAACAGGCTAAAAAGTATGACATGATTTGCTAATGGGAGGCTCGAGAGAGGGAGAGAGATGCATACCCTCGCCCTATTACAGCAGATGCATATGGTATCCTTAGGCAGGTAGGCCTCCTCAAGTTCTATGAGGAGGCTACTTCCTTAAAGGCCCATAGTGTGTTTTTGAGATATTTTATCCGTAGGTGGAATGCCCACCAAAAGGCTTTCCAGGTTGGTCATGACTAGTGGTACACACCCACTGAGGAGGATATTTATTTTATTATAGGACTATCGAGGAGGGGGGTGGATTTTACCTCATTCCCAGACGTGTCAGCCGGTTGTGTAGTAGGGATTCAGTTATTTTACTCCCAGAGATACATTGGAGCACATGTACTGTCTCCTTCAGAGTTTCAGGTACCTGGAGGTTAGTTATGTATAGGTGTATTTGGTAGACAGGATGTTCAGTGCCTCTCACTTATAATTTTGACCATTTCGCACAACACTAGTGACGGGCAATGCATTAGCTGCTTGCTTTGATATTATGTTGATTCTTTAGTACAACAGCCACGACTTGTCAGGTGGTCTGTCATTTTTTTGTGGTAGTTTTGTAAGGCCTTAGATAGATGTCGTGCTCATGCACAAGGGAGGGTCAACTTCCCTTTTTCTTCAGGGCTGTTTTGTTTATTTTTTGGGAGGTTTCTAGAGATGAGACCTAGTTTTTTCGATAGCCTCGTAGGCTGATGTTTGAGGCCCGAATGCACATGTGGGAGAAAATGATGCCTAAGAGGGGAGACACTATGTTTCTAGCCAGGATATCGCATGATGCACTGGATTTACTAGCCAGTGTTGATAGGCTGCATCCATTCATTATGGTCCCATGTCCTTATGCTGGATTAGGTTCGCGAGTGTATACAAACATCATTTTCACAGATGATGAGCCGCCAAACGATAGATGTAATATTACTGTTTTATTTATATTTATTTTAACATGTTATTTAACTTGTTTTTATTAAATTGTGTAATGAAATTGTCGAATTATTGTTGTGTACTTGTATATATTTTGCAGACATTGGCTCTTTTGATGGCGAGGAGATGCCAGATCCACCACATGATCTAGGTGTGGATCCCAATGACAATCAGGACATGGACGATGCCGAGGATGATCATGATCAGGATGAGGCCGGTGCAGCAGAGAGACATGCTCCTGCTCATGGTGCACCGGTACCACCTTTTGCTAGGTGCGATCGACCTGAGACTAGATATAGGATGGATCGGGCAACCAACTCTGTGCATTGATTGTTGATACGAGCATCAGGCCCGCTCATTACAGAGACATACAGGGCGATGATAGGCTGTTACGGATGTGGAGAGGCATGCCGCGTGACATGTATGGCCTAATGCAGCATGTTGTAGGAGCTACGACAATTGTTACGCGACTGAGGAGGAATATCTTTAGCTATAGGCGTAGTCGAGCCGCGGCATGTGATGGACAGTCCGCGAGTAGCGACTCACATGCATATCATGATCGTTCACCTCGGGTAGCGCCTGATGAGTATGAGGCTCCACTAGTAGCATCTAGCAGCAGTCATCATGGAGATGAGTCTGGACCATCAGCCACGTCCAGTCAACAGCCTACTATAGCATCCATCAGTACTAGTCATTATCATGAGCAGGCACTTGGATGATCGACTGTCGAGGATGCACTATTGAATGAGCAGACCTCCACTACTACTGCTTATATTGATGTTGTACTAGCTGTCGATGCATCCATCAGTACTAGTGATCATGATCATGAGTAGGCTCGACCATCGATAGTCGAGGTTGAACCCTTTACTGAGAAGGCCTCCACCTATATTGCTATTGATATTGTTATACTACCACCAGCTGATACATGACATTTATATTATAGTTGTATATTTTTAACATTATTCAGTTATATATATATATGGTCCATGTATTTTATGTTCATGTTGCAGTTGTACTTAATTTACATGTTCGTGAACCTCATGATGTGGTGCATATTGTTAGGTCATGTTAGATATGTTCATTTAATGTTTAGCTTGCAGATAGATGTGTATATGTGATATCATGAGTTATTTGACATGAAATGTATATTTGATGTTTGTGTTGTGATGATGTTAATATATAATGTTAATTTGATGTTTGAATGTGTTTTTTAGTCGAATATGATGTTTGTACGATGGTTATCATGATCGTGATGATGTTTATTAATTAATTTAATATTAAATGACCATGATATTTATTAAATATTATGTCGTGATTGTAATTTAAATTTAAATTTAAATTGTATTTAAAATTGTAAAATTGTATTTGTATTTGTACTAATTGTAATTTTAACTGTAATTGTATGTAAAATATTTATTAATGTAAAATTTTAATCGTAATTGTAATATTTAATTTATTGTGAAATGATTGTAATTGTATATCTGAAAAATTGTAAAATTGTAATTGTATTTGTAATTTTAATTTTAATTGAATTGTATTTAAAATTCTAAAATTGTAATTGTATTTGTAATTGTAATTTTAATTGAATTGTATGTAAAATATTTGTAAAATTGTAATTGTAATTGTAATTGTAATTTTAATTATAATTGTATGTAAAATATTTGTAAAATTTTAATTGTATTAATGTGAAAATTTTAATTATATTAATGTGAAATATTTTATTAAATTATTTAAATTTGTAAATTTGCAAATAATTGTAAAATAACAAATCTAAAATAATACGAATTTTTGTAACATAATAGAGTTTAGAAAATAATGAAAATAAATTCATGTACTTTAGAATTATCATTATTTTATTATGATCTTACATACAAAAAAAAGAACTTTATACAGTCTGGTGCACTTATCATCATAACACGCACCGGTGTGTTGTATTACTAAGAAGCACGGGTGCTTCACAACTCTTCCGCACGAGTAACGAATAAACGCAAATAAAAAAAACACAACTCTATTTTCTTTAAGTGAAAAAAAAAGCGGCAATTTGAAAAATGGGCATGAAAATATTTTCAAAAATTTAATTTCATGAAATAATTCTTTAAATACCAAACAATTTTCATTATTTCACTATTTTTACTAAAATTTTCAGCTAGATATTTGCAAGAGGAAAACCTAGAGCAAAAGAGCATGAGGGCACTGTGGAGCAGCGAAATACATTTGAATAGAACTATTCAGACAATAAGAAACCAAACCTCTAGTGATTCCAACCCTGTATCATAGGATTTCAAACGATCTCATGATTAAATTTGATTATTTTTTTTACTTTTTCTGCAGTTTTTTTACTCTTTTAACAATTTTATCCATTTTTACCCTAAACCATTCAATTTTTTGTTTTTGCCCTTTCTTCTCCATGTTTCTGTGATTTTAGAATTAGGGTTTTTCATTTTATATTGACGTCCAACCCACGGGATGACTTGCATAGTCGGATCCCAATCCATTCAGCCATTGCGTGAATTTTTCGAAAATTTGGATTTTTCTTTATCGGTGCGCCCTGCATACGCTATCGCACCGATGTGCTATATTATACAGTGCACCGCGCAAGCACTGTGTAGTAAAAAAATTGAAAACGTTTTTTCTAAATCCGTGTGCCATATCTGAAATAGAGAATGGTGCTCCATTTAACGAGGATAACACAGTACGATGTATTACACCATTTTTTCGGTGCATTTATAATACCCCATGCACAATATGATCTAGTACATTGTTTCTAAGGTGTGTTTATAATACCCAACGCACTGTACAGTATATTATATTGTTTTGCGGTGTGTTTTTAATATCTCCACGCACCGGCTATGGTGTGTACCTCATGAAAGGCGCATCGGTGACTTGAGATTTATTTTCTACCTAAAAAGTTGAGAATTTATTTACAAATATATTAATGAATGATATGGTACAGGTTTCATATTGATAAAGAAATGACTGACAAGAAATCAAGTAACAAAAATACTGTTAACACATCAAGAAAATAAAAAAGGCAAGTTCTTTGTAAATTATTTATAAAAAATATTATTTTTGAACTGTATGTAAGTTTAACTAATATGTATTGTTTACTGTGTATCATGCAGAGCCACAAAATGACGAAGCTCGATATGGTTATTTCTGATCTAGGACTAGAAAAGCGTAAAATTTTAATGGAAAAATTGTAAAACGATGAATAAGGTGAATGAAAAAATACTATCGATCCAATATGAGTTTCTTTTTTTAATTATCATTAATAATATACTTAAAATTATTAGATAACATGTGTCAAACAATCTACTAATTCACACCTGTTTAATGTTCTACAGGGACCAACAACTCAGAAAAGGAATGTTTTTCTAAGAAAAGAAAAAAAATAGAACATGCAAATGAAAATGAATTGCTCCTTAGCTCATTTGGAGTGGTGTTGGAAGTTAACGAAATGGGTAAAAACTTTTATAAAAGTTTGAGGGATCTAGTGGAACGAATGTATAGACGTTCTTTCCACTTACAATACAAAAATTAATCCAATGATTCCAGGAACCAAATTCTATCTAAACTACAGGAAGAGTTTCCAGAGAGTTGGTCAATGAGACATGTCATACTTTTAATAGAAAAAACGTACAACAACAAAAAATAAGGAATGAAAAATTAATACTCCTTTAAATGTTTGTCTAGAATTATTTGTAAATATCACTTTTGTTATATTTACTTTTCATATATCAATATAAAAATTAAATATTTTATTGTCATGTTACATTTTCAGGAAGATTATGAAAATTTCAAAAGATGAACGAGCTGATATAAAAAATATGCTAGTAGGAATGTCCAAAAAGGTGTACAAGGAGATGGTCAAAGAAATGGACAAAATTGCATCACAGGAGGAGCCATCTCAACAATAACGTGCTTCAAATGTAATATGTAATCACTGAATTTTTCAATCATTAGGTACAATAAATAAACAATTTAGAATTAAATATTAATTTCAAGGATTTCTTGCAAAGGAGAAAAGAAAATGGAACCCATTCAGTACATAAAGCAGAACGGCAAGGAAGAAAAGGGTTGATCTCTAAGTTTGTGAGTAATTGTTACTTCCTTATAACAACTTAACTAGATTTAATTTTTGTATTTTTTAAGTTGCTTTACAAAAATCATCATTGAATTTCTTCAAACAGGTGCTAACATACAAAGAAAAACCATCAGACAAATTCATTCAAATTGGGTTAAATATGGGTTGTGAGTATATGTTGGCATATCAGAATTTAATTGTGGAATTTGTAAGCATATATCAATCTTGTTTTACTTAGCTCCATCTATAATTAATAGAACAAAAACATATTTTATATTAAATATATTATTTGTTATGGGGTATAAAACTTGTAGGAAAAAAAGTATGGAACTGTGCCAACAGATGAAATTTGAAAGATGTCATGGTACATGGTTTTGAAAGAATGTGTATAGTTTATGAGTCAATTGTTGCTGAAGGCCTAAGCCTCCGACCATACACTAACAGGTCTCCACAAATAAATACATACAAACACAAATGTTTCAACCTTACTCTAAGGTCTTCCCATTCATACGTGGCATAGATATTTGTTGTTATTGATTGGCAAATCAAACATTTGGATATGGCTTTTAAGTGGTAATTTATTCGTATGAACGAACTTGTCCTATCATTAATTTCCGATTGCAACTTGGTACTTGTGGGGGGTCACTGTGGTGACACCTGTGCGCCTAGAATCCCGTTCCTCCCGCCTTTCAACAAACCCTAACCTCACTATGGCTACAGTTCATTTCTCCTTGGCGCTTCGGCGCTCTACTGCTCTGCTCTTTCCGTCGAGGGTTTAACTGTTTTGTTGCTGGTCCGATGAGTTCCTTCACTCCATCGTCTCGTTGGCGCCGTGGTGCTTCTCCGGATAGGTGGGTTATTGATTTCGTTGTTTATTTCTGGTTTTACCGTGTATTCTTGCTGCGTTCTTGGATACACAGTCAGTCCAATTTGTTAGCTTGAACTGAATTCAATGGTCTTCCTCGTGGTCTCGTTGCAGACTTTGTGGTTTGTTGGTTTTTAATCACACGCTCCTGTTTCAGGTTGAATCCTTCGGATTTGCTTCCAACCTTTTCAATTCGCTCAGATTCCTTCCAAGGTAATTTGAAGTTCCTTGCTATACTCTGCCCTTCATCTTCAACAGCTACTGATGGTTTTCGCTCCTGGTGAGCAGGGTTTACTTTGCCTTTTCGTCTCCTCGTTCGCCGTTCTCTTTAATCTCCAGGTAAAAGCTACAGGTTTCCTTCCTGTTCTTGGTTTTCAAATTTCATTTCCATTTCCCATTATATTTGCAGATTGTAACCCCTGTATGTTCTGTTTGTGATGCAGGTCGACCAAGCTCGAGGCTCCTGTGGTTCGACCGTCCGGAAAGGAGAACAACCCAGCCGAAGAAACGGGTAGGGTCGCTCTGTTTGTGACCGGTTCCCTTAGAAATGTTTTCTATGTATTACCTGGTTCCCGCTCTTCCTGTATACTTGTTTCTGAGAGCTATTTCAACAATTCTCTGTTGGCAAACTTGCCGTAACCATGGGGTTTCTATCTGGTCCGTTTTTGGAAGTTAACACAGTTGCTACTAGCACTGTTTGTTAGTTTATGCAAACCCTACTTTGCTTTATCCGTCACAAAAAAGGGTTTTCTATTAAATGTAAAAGGAATGTTCCTGTATATGAATTCTGACTGCTTTTCTTTACTCAATTAATGTGAAAAAGTTCTTGTTGTATTACCTGGTTCTCCTTGGTATATGTTATCGATGGTAGCTGATTTCGTCCTGAATCCTTTTTACTGATAAAAGAATTTGATAGAGTCTGATATGAATCCTTGTTCTTTGTGTGTGTGTTCGCTCCTTTTGTATGCTGCCGGATATTTTCTCCTTCGCGATACACGTTTCTGTCTGTAACAATTTCTAGTTTCCTGTACTTGTTTTAACATACATGTACTTAATTACTTTCAGAATGCAGTAGGATATTTCACGTTCATATGAGAATGGCTGTAACAGTAAATTTCTTTTTGACAGATGATGCAATTTCTCTGGTTCTTATTATGCTTCTTCTCTCTAAAAATTCCGAACCTTACATTCATGTTCCTCTCTGCTTTAAATACTTTTTAAGAAAAGAAACGTGTAACAGTTTCTTGAACTCAGTTGTAACTGGTAACTGTAATATCCTAACTGTCTAGTTGGTTCTCCTATCTTTAAACAGAAAACTAATCGGACTCCTAATTTTCCTTTTAAAAACAAAAACTGTCTGACTCTTATTTAACAACCAGTCAAATTAATTAACTAAAATAATTAATAATTCTGAACCCTAATACTTCTGCCTAATTTCTGGGTATCATAAAAATAAAAATAAAAACAAGTAAAAGTACAGGTTCCATAACCTGTCTGTCAACATGTGTATAAACCTTCTTCCTGTCGAGACAGTCAAACTTCTTTTCCCTCCTCTGAGCTGGATGCTCCTGCATCAAGCTCCCGGGGTGGAAAAAAGTCATGGCTCCGTTCCATGAGATCGTCGACAGAGTAACCTGCTTTCTGTATCTGCGTCGCGTCAAGCCACGAGCTGTCCTCTATTGGGCGGTTCTTCCACTTGACTAAATACTGCAGATATTCTTTCCTTCGGGTACGCCTGGCTACCTGTGTATCGAGAATACTCTCGATCTCAAGTGGCTGTGCCGTGGGCATCTGCCTCATCCAAGAATCTTCCTCAACCTTGGTGTCCCGTTCCGGCCTTCTTGTTGCGTCATTCTCAGCACCAGCAACATAAGGAAATAGATCTGCCACATTAAAGATTGGCGAAATACCTATCCCTGGTGGCAGCTGCAACTCATAGGCATTTGCGGAAAACTTGCGAATGATCTTGCAAGGACCAATTTTTTTAAACTTCAGCTTATTATATTCCTTTCTTGGGAACCGTTCCTTGCTCAGGTGCGCGAGGACCTCGTCTCCCACGTTAAACTGAACTTCTCGCCTTTTCAAATCAGCCCGCTGCTTATATTTCTGACTGCTATCCTGTAATTTCAGTTTCACTGTTTCATGCAAGTCGCTCATTGCTTGGGCAAAGTCTTCTCCGTCTGCACTCCGTTTTTCAAGCTTTCCCAAGTCTCGCAGTTCATGCACTCCGCGAGGATGCATGCCATACAAGATCTGGAAGGGACTGTAACCCGAGCTGCGATTTGGTGAATCGTTGTATGCAAATTCTGCCTGATCCAGTACACGATCCCACATTCGCGAATTCTCGCCTATTAAGCTCCGTAGTAAATTTCCCAGACTCCTGTTCACCACTTCAGTCTACCCATCAGTCTGTGGGTGGTAAGCGGAGCTGAACTGTAACTTAGTGTCCAACTTTTTCCACAAGGTTCGCCAAAAATGCCCGGTGAACTTCACATCCCTGTCGGAAACGATGGACCTCGGTAGACCGTGTAACCTGACAATATCTGTAAAAAACAGGTGTGCTACATGAGTAGCATCACTGGTTTTGCTGCAAGGTATAAAATGTGCCATTTTGGAAAACCGATCCACTACCACCATTACTGAATCGAAACCCCGCTGCGTCTTAGGCAAACCCAAGACAAAATCCAAGCTGACTGAGTCCCATGGTCTGCTCGGAATGGGTAGTGGTATATAAAGACCTGCATTTTGGCTGTGGCCCTTCGCTAGTTGACATGTTTTACACCGACTCACATACCTTTGCACGTCTCGTCGTAACCTTGGCCAGAAATAAAAATGCTCCACCTGTGAAAGTGTTTTGTGTATACCGAAATGCCCGGCTAGACCCCCGCTATGCTTTTCCCGGATGATGTTCTCTCTCATCGAACAATTAGGTACGCATAATTGTACTCCCTTGAATAACAACCCTTCCTGTAGATTATATTCCAACCATGGACTATTATTTCTTAACAGAGGGTTGTGGCAGGCCTCATAGGCCTCCTTAAAGTCTGCATCCACCTGATACAAATCCTTCAGGTGATCAAAACCCAATACCTGTACTGTACTCTCTTGTAAGAGTAAAACTCTTCTACTCAATGCATCTGCCACCTTGTTGGATTTCCCACTGATATGTTTCAGTACGAATGTAAAGCTCTGCAGATATTCCACCCATTCTAACAGATAGTGCCTCCAATGCTTCAAGGCTTGAACGACCGCATAAAACTCTTTTTCATAAGACGAATACTTCTGCCTACTTTCGTTCAGCTTCTCACTGAAATAGGCAACTGGTCTGTCCTCTTGGCTGAGTACGGCTCCAATGGTTGTACCGCTAGCATCACAACGAACTTGGAAAAGTTTGTTGAAATCTGGTAATCGCAAGATCGGCCTCTCTGTGATCTTTCGCTTCAGAATTTGAAAACTTTTTTCTGCTGCTTCAGTCCAGCAAAAAGGCTGATTGGCCTTCTTAATTATGTCCAACATGGGTGCACAGATCTCACTGAAGTTCCTGATAAACTTCCTGTAGAAGCTTGCCAAGCCATGAAAACTTCGAACCTCGAACAAACTTTTTGGGGATGGCCAGCTAACTATCGCTGCAATCTTCTCCGGATCCATCTTCATCTCATTCTCTGCAATCACAAAACCCAAGTAAACTAATTCTTTTTGAAAGAAGGTACACTTCTTTAAATTTATCAGCAGTTTGTTCTGCTGTAATCTCCTCAATACACTTCGAACATGGCGAAAGTGTTCTTCTTTGGTTCTGCTGAAGATTAGAATATCATCTAAGTACACAATCACAAATTTTCCAATAAAATCCTTCAATACTTCATTCATCAGGTGCATGAACGTACTGGGAGCGTTGCTCAAACCAAATGGCATCACCAGCCACTCGTACAGTCCTTCATTTGTCTTGAAAGCTGTCTTCCACTCATCCCCCTCTCGAATTCGGATTTGGTGATAACCACTCTTCAAGTCGATCTTCGAAAAATAGGCTGCCCCACTCAGACAGTCCATCATATCATCCATTCTCGGTAACGGGAACCTGTACCGAATGGTAATCTTGTTAATAGCTCTCGAATCTGTACACATCCGCCATTCGCCACCTTTCTTAGGAGCCAACACTGTTGGAACTGCACAGGGACTCATACTCTCTCTAATCAGTCCTTTATTCAGCAATTCCTGCACCTGCTTCCGAATTTCTTCATGATCTTTCGGGCTCATACGATAAGCTGCCTTGTTGGGCAAGCTAGCTCCTGGTATAAAATCAATACAGTGGCTGATACCTCTCTCGGGGGGTAATACATCTGGAAGATCATCCACTATTATGTCCCCAAAATCCTGTAACATGTTCTGGACCTCCTCAGGCAAATCTGTAATTGTAGTGTGCAAGATCACTGTTCTTGGCCTTCTTACAACAGCGAAATTTACGTCGCTGTTTTCAATCTGTTTTAAAAACTCTTTCCCACCTAACAACAGTGCCTTTACCCCACTGGCTTCTGCTGCACCTTCCTCCTTAATGGGTACAAGCGTGTGCTTGATCCCATCTTTAACAAACTTATAACAGTTCGTTTTCCCGTCATGAACCACTTTTCTGTCAAACTGCCAGGGTCTTCCTAACAGTATATGACAAACATCCATTGGCATAACATCGCAGATAATTCTGTCCTTATACTTGCCTATCTGGAATTCCACCTCGCACTGCTCATCAACCAACAGTTGATGTCCCTTCTGCAGCCACGATACCCTGTAAGGAGTGGGATGCTTCAGCTTCTTCAACCCCAATTTCTCCACCATTTCTGTGGCCACCAGATTGTCCGTGCTTCCACTGTCAATGATCAGTTTGCAACACTTTCCTTGTGACTTGCATACTGTTCGGAACAAAGCCTTCCGTTGATCCGGGTCCACCACCTCCTTTGCTGGTTTTAACAGCACTTTATTCAGCACCAAAGCTTCACCAGTTTCTGGTGCATTCTCCACTTCCTGTGGCTGTGTCTCCACCTCCTCTAATTGAGCAACATAAGTTCCTCTCCCACCTGCTGGTTCACCCTCAAGACATTCATACGATTTGTGCCCCCACTTTTGGCACCGATAGCACTGGACAGCTCCTCTGCCCCGACCATTTCCTCTCCCTCGCTGGGCTGGTCGTCCTCCTCTAGTGCTGTTGTCCTTTTCTGCTGTTCCTGCAGATTTAGAACTGCTGCTCTCTTCAGTTGAACTTGTACCTCTGCCTCTACCAAAGGCCTTTCCCTTTCCTCGGCCAGATCCACCTCCTCGTCTGGCGTTTTGTTTTCTGTTGATCTTCTCCTCAGCCTTCAAGGCGAACTGATACGCCTCATCCAAGGTTCTGGGTGAGAGAATACCAATTTCATCCAGTATCTCTCCCCTCAGCCCATTCACGAACCTTGCTGTCTTTTCTGGGGAATCTTCCATATATCCTGCTCTCAAATTTAACTTGTAAAATTCTTCGGTATATTCCTTTACTATCATCCCCCTTTGCCTCAAGTTTTGTACTTGTCTATACAGCATTATTTGATAATCCTTAGGTAGGAATTTCTCCTTCAGTTTGGCCTCCATTCTGGTCCATTTTTTAATAGGCTGCTTATGTAGCCTTTTTCTTTCCGCCTGTACGCTGTCCCACCACAAGGACGCATGTCCTTTCAGCTTGGTGGCGGCGAATTTTACCTGCTTATCCTCACTAGTTTCTTCAAACTCAAAATATTTGTTGACCTCACTCAGCCAATCTAACAATACATCTGCTGACAAACTCCCGTCATAAGTGGAAAGCTCATGTTTCGGCTTATGACTGGACAACAGAACTGATTTCAACAATCTAAGTTCTGGTGTCACCCCTTCGAACTCATCTTCTGGTTCTGCCAATTCCTCATCACTGTCATCTGCTGGGTTCCTCCTTTCCCCAGCTTCTACTGCTGCCAATCTATGATTCAGAATACGAATCTCTTCTCGCAATCCTTCTTCTGCTATCCTTCGAACTGCTCTTCCCCTCCCTCTTCCTCTTCTGCCAACCTCCATTGTCTTTCCTTAACTCCTATAACCCGCTCTGATACCAAAAATTGAAGGCCTAAGCCTCCGACCATACACTAACAGGTCTCCAAAAATAAATAAATACAAACACAAATGTTTCAACCTTACTCTAAGGTCTTCCCATTCATACGTGGCATAGATATTTTTTGTTATTGATTGGCAAATCAAACATTTGGATATGGCTTTTAAGTGGTAATTTATTCGTATGAACGAACTTTTCCTATCATTAATTTCCGATTGCAACTTGGTACTTGTGGGGGGTCACTGTGGTGACACCTGTGCGCCTAGAATCCCGTTCCTCCCGCCTTTCAACAAACCCTAACCTCACTATGGCTACAGTTCATTTCTCCTTGGCGCTTCGGCGCTCTGCTGCTCTGCTCTTTCCGTCGAGGGTTTAACTGTTTTGTTGCTGGTCCGATGAGTTCCTTCACTCCATCGTCTCGTTGGCGCCGTGGTGCTTCTCCGGATAGGTGGGTTATTGATTTCGTTGTTTATTTCTGGTTTTACTGTGTATTCTTGCTGCGTTCTTGGATACACAGTCAGTCCAATTTGTTAGCTTGAACTGAATTCAATGGTCTTCCTCGTGGTCTCGTTGCAGACTTTGTGGTTTGTTGGTTTTTAATCACACGCTCCTGTTTCAGGTTGAATCCTTCGGATTTTATTCCAACCTTTTCAATTCGCTCGGATTCCTTCCAAGGTAATTTGAAGTTCCTTGCTATACTCTGCCCTTCATCTTCAACAGCTACTGATGGTTTTCGCTCCTGGTGAGCAGGGTTTACTTTGCCTTTTCGTCTCCTCGTTCGCCGTTCTCTTTAATCTCCAGGTAAAAGCTACAGGTTTCCTTCCTGTTCTTGGTTTTCAAATTTCATTTCCATTTCCCATTATATTTGCAGATTGTAACCCCTGTATGTTCTGTTTGTGATGCAGGTCGACCAAGCTCGAGGCTCCTGTGGTTCGACCGTCCGGAAAGGAGAACAACCCAGCCGAGGAAACGGGTAGGGTCGCTCTGTTTGTGACCGGTTCCCTTAGAAATGTTTTCTATGTATTACCTGGTTCCCTCTCTTCCTGTATACTTGTTTCTGAGAGCTATTTCAACAATTCTCTGTTGGCAAACTTGCCGTAACCATGGGGTTTCTGTCTGGTCCGATTTGGGAGTTAACACAGTTGCTACTGGGCACTGTTTGTTAGTTTATGCAAACCCTACTTTGCTTTATCCGTCACAAACAAGGGTTTCCTATTAAATGTAAAAGGACTGTTCCTGTATATGAATTCTGACTGCTTTTCTTTACTCAATTAATGTGAAAAAGTTCTTGTTGTCTTACCTGGGTTCTTCTTGGTATATGTTATCGATGGTAGCTGATTTCGTCTTGAATCTTTTTACTGATAAAAGAATTTGATAGAGTCTGATATGACTCCTCGTTCTTTGCGTGTGCGTTCGCTCCTTTTGTATGCTGCCGGATATTTTCTCCTTCACGATACACGTTTCTGTCTATAACAATTTCTAGATTCCTGTACTTGTTTTAACATACATGTACTTAATTACTTTCAGAATGCAGTAGGATATTTCATGTTCATATGAGAATGGCTGTAACAGTAAATTTCTTTTTGACAGATGATGTAATTTCTCTGGTTCTTATTATGCATCTTCTCTCTAAAAATTCCGAACCTTACATTTTTGTTCCTCTCTGCTTTAAATACTTTTTAAGAAAAGAAACGTGTAACAGTTTCTTGAACTCAGTTGTAACTGGTAACTGTAATATCCTAACTGTCTAGTCGGTTCTCCTATCTTTAAACAGAAAACTAATCGGACTCCTAATTTGCCTTTTAAAAACCAAAACTGTCTGACTCTTATTTAACAACTAGTCAGATTAATTAACTAAAATAATTAATAATCCTGAACCCTAATACTTCTGCCTAATTTCTGGGTAACATTAAAATAATAAAAAAAAACAAGTAAAAGTACAGGTTCCATAACCTGTCTGTCAACATGTGTATAAACCTTCTTCCTGTCGAGACAGTCACACTTCTTTTCCTTCCTCTGAGCTGGATGCTCCTGCATCAGTTGCTATGGTACGTCATTTTTCTCTTCGAATTACATTGATGTATATTATTTAATATTTCAAATTTCATTATTCTCACCAATGTATATACACTCATTTCAGTTTATTTTTATGTTTGTAGATGAAAGGTGAAGAAGAAGAAAACAATCAATGTCGTGAACAAAAAATTCCTGAAAATAACCTAAGTCATGAAAGTAGCTCTAGTAGTGACAGCAGTTCAAGTGAAGAATGACGGTCACTATGTTTGGATATCAAAGCAAGGCGTTTTATTTTTTGAAATATGTCTGTGAAATCAGACATTTTGTTTAATGTAATGGACACAGTGTCCCAATTGAAAGACAAAGGGATACAAATAACTATCCCATTTTGTATGATAAATACTTTCTTATATATATATATATATATATATATATTCATAAAATATGTTTTAACTTATTCTAATGTGTTCTTCATTGTCACTATTGCGTTCTCCATTGTCTTTCTCAAATGCACTAATAAAAATTTAATTCATATGAATATTGCTATAAGATATATATGTCGACTTTTGATGAATAATGAATTTTTAAAAACCACAATAATTCTGATATGATATACCAAATTAATCCAAATAGCATAATCAAATGCATTAATAAAAATGTAATTAATATGAATATTGCTATAAGATGTGTCAACTTTTGATGAGTAATGAATTTAAAACAATCACAATAATTGGACTGTCACATGTCGATGTTTCTAAAAAAACAATGTGAAAACTTGTGCATGTCAGTAAATGTCGACCAGTGCATTTATGTGTCTATACACACGAGTGCCATTGTAAGATCCATGGGCACCACACAAATACCAATACTAGTTATAAATATCGGTGCGTTTGTGTGATATTGCGTACTGGGGCGTTTATGTATCTATAAGCACTGGTGCATTTTTACGATCAATGGGCATCGCACGAATACCGATACCAATTATAAATCTCGGTGTCTTTCTGTGATATGACGCACCGGTGCATCATAAAGGTATATGCACCGGTGCATTGATACAACCTATGGGCACCACAAAAATCCCAAGACCAATTAGAATGGCCCCATACATTGTATGACCAACAATACACCCGATGCGGTTTTACACCTAAACGTCCCGGTGCATTCGTTCGACTGAGACAGCCCCGGGGCGCCGTCTTCATGTACGCACCGATACGTTATATCCAGAGTAGTGCACCGATGAAAAAACATCCATAATAACCTCCGGTCACCCATTTGTTTTTAATTTGTGTTGAATTTCCATTAAAAACTCCGCCAAAACCTCTGTAACCATAAACAGATGTTGTAGCAAAAGTTTTTTTGACAATTTTGGCTAATTTTATAACACTAAAAACCTCCTTTATAACCTCTGCTAGAGGGTCTTTGCCTTGTACTGGTTGGTTCCCTAGGAACCCTTTGTCAATGGTTATAAAGAATAGAAAAACTAATGTATACCTGAAACTCTTTAAAGTGTTTTGAAAAATCACCTCTTCTGTAAAATTTCCATTAGCCTCTACTAAACAATGTTGGGGTTACAGGGGTACAACAATAACAATAAGGGGGATACACTAATAAAAATAAGGGACTAAACTAGTAATATAGGGACCTAACAAAAGCAAGGTGAAACAAATGTAAGATCCAGGTAAGTATATTTTGTATATACATGTTCATCTCTTAATTGCATTAGGTTCTTTGTATTCTAATTTTTTAAATTTTTTTAGCACTGGCATATGATCTGCAGGATGAGGTAAGTTTTTCTATTATCATTTCATGGGTATTTCCTTGAATACCTTTTGAAAGTATTATATATTCATCAAGATAAGACTCAATGCATGATATAATGTTCTAAATAATGAGAAAGGGTAGCATGACAAGAGCATCAATCAAGGTGCAGAATAACAACAATAAGTTCATCGCATGAAGTCTTCACGTGGGAAGCACTGCATAAATTCATTGTAAAGGTATCATTGTACTGAGTCATTGTAAAAGCATCACTGTAAAATTTGTACAAGTGTCTATCTGCCAAGAATTGAAGAGGAAATGTCGGGAGGTCTATGATCATCATTAGGTATTTGTGTAATAGTTGGGGTTATGGTCTAGTGTGTCTTCTTCTTCCACATCATTCTATATCATTGTAAAGTGGACCATTTTCCATGGTACGAGAGTCCATTCTTATTTTAATTCTTCTATAGGGTGGTAGGGTGGTGCTAGGGTGAGTTGTAGCTCATTAGGTGTGGGGGCATACGTTTAGTTGATTACTGAAGAATCTCGGGCGTTGGAGCGTACATCCAGTGGGACCTGGAGAAGAATGTTTTTCTATATTCTAAGAAGTTGGAGCATTCTTTTCAATTGGAGTTGAATATTAAAGAATTATTAGAAAATCATTCAGCTGGTTTTTGTCCCGGAGGGGGTTTCCACCTTAAAATTTGTGTGCATTTGTGTTCCTTTTGTTTATGCTATCATTGTAAAAACATTGATAATAATTGAAGATTGACTAATGCTCTGAAATATTAATAATAATACTAATTGAAAGGAATACTAATTCACCCCCCCCCCTTCTTAGTATTTCCAACGGACATCTGCTTCAATCCCTGCTGATCTGGTATTAGATATGAAGGAGCCCATTTTAGACTTGATCTTGAAGTGTGACTTTCTCTTACTTGAAACAAAGTACAATTCATCTATGTTAATCATGTTTCTAGGATATTCCAAAGATAAAATTCTCATTAGAACATATTTGGGTAGTTTATAAGGTGCCAATTCAGAGCCATATACTCAAACCTCTATGTAATTCTTGTACAAATACCAATTTCCATTTTTAACCTAATCACTTAAGTGAATGATTATTTTGATGTTTTAGCCAATTTTGGGCTCATTTTAGTTGCTTAGAAGTTGGGAAACTGGATGGAAAGATGAACCAATGAAATTTGTAAAAGAAACTCATTTGAAATGTATATGAACAAATGATTCCAATGAATTACTAACTGATAAACTCCCTAATCATCCTACTTATGCAATTTGATGGGAAATGAACCCCCTTGCTGAAACAAAAACATATGAATAAGTACAGATGTGTGCTTAAACATTCCTTGTGTTGTCAAGTTCATCATTTGTTCATGCATATTATTATCGAAGAATTGGCTATAATTGTACATGAATGCAGGCTGATTATCTTTAGAGAAAATGGAGAAGTAAACAAGAATCAACATATCAATTGTCCTATCATTTGGATAGCCTAATAAACAAGAAATCAAGGAAATGATATGTCTAGTAGCTTTAGGGAACACAGAGGATGGGTAAGGAGGGTTATTCTTTGGAAGCTCAGCATCATCAGGAAGGAAGGTTTCAAATATTTGTGCTCTCTAAGGAAAGGTGAGCTTGTGGTATAACAGCATGAGAGAATCTTGGGAGAAAAGGCTAAGGGAATCACTATGTGGGATCAAAAACATATGGTTAATGGTCTCTAGAGTGATAGAAATCAAAATTTTTCCATTCTAAGCTAGCATTTTTCGTTTTAATGGGATCATACCTGACTTGACACCAGGTGACTAGGCCATGAAATTCATGGGTCTGAGGGAATGAATATAGAGGTAATAGGGATGGTAGGGGGTGGTAAGTGGTTTTGAGTGAGGGGGGTGAGAAGTGTTATGGGAGTGACACGTAGGTTAGGGGCCCACCATTGGAAAATAAAAATTCGGACCACTCTGCCCCATTTTTAACGACAAATGGGTAGGGGTGGCGTGAAAAGGATTCTCCACCATTGATCTGGACGGGGAAGAGATCTACCATTGAAACTTGATTGATCATTAATCACAATCTGACAAAATATTCGTCGCTTGCGAACTTTGGATAAAATGAAATATGCACTTTATTACAAATTAATTAACTGCTTTATGAAAGAAATTTACATTATTTAAACTTGATTTAAATTCTAATTCAATTTTTTGGCGCGTTTAAACAAGCTGCACTAATTTTATTTTCATTTTTATTTAAGAAAGAAACCTATTTATTTGGTTGCTTTGAAACTTATGCCTAGCATTTTCAATATTTTTCCTTCATTTCTTAGAGCATCTAATCCTAAAATTTTATGATATGAATAATTATTTTGTCATGAGTCCTAACATCTTTTATTTTTTATCTATTCATATCCAAACTTAACATTTTTTAATTTTTTGATTTTCTTCTACTATGTATAACTTATCAAAACCAAAAAATGTTACAACATTGGCTCCAACTGGGGACTGATTCCTCCTGTATGATGCAGAGAAAAAGTAGATCCAAGTACCTTCCCCTTTGGCTAATGGACTATTTGTTGAGAAAACAAATATAATTAAAAATAAAAAAAACTGGTATATATAAAATGATGAATGTGTGCATCTTTAGTACTGGATGTAGTGTTTCAAATATCTTCCAATGACTAGAAATGAAGATAAATGTCCTTCCAGGTTCTGCAAGATGAAATTATTGTTACCCTTGACTTCTGAAATACTAAAAGGTCCAAACTAGAGGCTATCAAATTTTCCATGTTTTCCACTTTCTTCCCTCATAGCATCCCATCTCAATACCAAATCTCCTTTCCTGAAATCTCTTTCTCTAGCTTTTATATCAAAGAGAATTTTCATTTTGTTCTGGTATTTCCTTAGCTTGTACTGAATTTCATCCCTATTATCATTTAGTTCAATGATCTAATTGATTCTCCTAGAAAAATCATCAAGTTCTTCATTAGTTTCTTGTAAAAACTTCAAAACATGGAAAGCTAGATTTGTATGAAAAAATGCTTCTTTACCATAAACCAATTGAAATGGAGATTTTCATGTAGATATTTTTGGAGATATTTTGTTAGCCCAGACTACATAAATGAGGTGACTGTCCCAATTCTTCTTATGATCTTCTAATGTCTTCTTTATTAATTTGACCAAACTCTTGTTTGATGACTTTGCTAAACCATTTCCATGTATATAGTAAGGAGTATAATGATGCAACATGATTTGATACTTTTGAAAAAATTCAATAATTTTAACACTACTAAATGCTACTGCATTATCAATTAATATCTAGTGAGGACCTACAAATCTAGACAAAATGTTTTCTTCAATGGACTTGATGACTACACTGCTTGTGGAATTTCTAACTGGAATGGCCTCTACCCATTTGGTGAAGTAATTTTTTGTAGTTAGTATCCATCTATGTTGGTTGCTTGATGTTGGATGAATTTTCCTTATGAAAATCCAATCCCCACTGTAAGAAAGGTGTTGACTAATACTGGAGCCAAAGGGAGTGCTACTATTTTTTGCTTTCCAACAAACATTTGACATGGATTACAACTCCTAACCTTTTCTCCCACTTGTGCAAACATAGTAGGCCAATGTAATCACAATCTCAATATTTTATATGTTGTAGCTCTCTAATCATAATGTCCACCACATATTCCTGCACGAAACTGTTCAATAATTCCTTTTGTTTCACTTTTTTTTAAACAAAGAAAAAGGATATTGAGTGGATCCTTCTAGTATAAATGTTTATTGATGATGCAATACATTACGAATTTTAATTTTAGTTTCTTATAGTGATTCCTTGAAAATTGAGAAGGACACTCAAAGTTAATAAGAAAATGTACAATATCAAAATACCATTTCGACAGTAAGAATTTCTCATCAATAGAAACAGTGGTTGTATTCTTCCCTTGTAAATCTTTGGAAGGTTCTTGTGGATTCTCCCCTTCTGCATTTAGAGAAGGTTCTTGTGGATTCTTCTCTGAAATTTCAAAAAAAAAAAATATTCCCAAAAATTTACAATTAGATGCAGCTAACAATTTATCCAAACTTTCACTATTCACCAACTTTGTATTTTTGATACTAATATAAAATTCAAGAATTTGGGTAATCCACCTTCCTCTTCTCCCATCAGTGTTTGGCTGAGTTAGGACAATTTTCACAGCACTGTTGGGAACATAAGAAATAATGGTTGAGTGAAGGACATAAATTCTGAAGGACTTTAAAACTTGGACTAGGGAATAAGGTTGTTTTTCAATAATGTCATACTTAAGTTCCGTTCCTTTCATGACTTTACTGAAAAGGCTATAGGTTGATCATCACCATCTTCATTCTTTTGTAAAAGGACAACATCTAAAGTGGTTTCATAGGCAAAGGAAAATATGCTAAAGGGATCAGAATAATTAGGGCTGGCTAAAGTTGGGGCTTTAGAGATGGCCTTTTTAATTTTATCAAAATCATATCTAGCTGGTATTGTCCACTTCACTTCATGATTCTTCTTTAACATATCATTGATATCCTTAACTATTTCATCATAGTTAGGAATGAATATCCTCAGGAAGTTAATATTTCCAAGAAAATCTTAGATATCCTTCTTGTTCCTTGGAAATGAAAGTGTTTGGATTGTTGAAACCCTTTTAGGATAAATTACCACTCCTTCCTTAGAAATGATGTGGCCAAGCAATTTTCCTCTCTGATAGAAAAAAAAAACACTTCTTGGGATTGAATGATATCTCGAATTTTCTACGACTGTCAAAAAATTTCATCAAGTGTTTTAAATGTTTTTGATTTGAGTTAGAAAATACAGTAAGGTCATCAAGATATATAACAACAATTTCTTTTTCTTACACAAAAGGTAATTCCATGGCTCTTTGAAATGTTTCTCCAACATTTTTTAATCCAAAGGGCATTTTGGTATTCATAAATGTGCCCCAAGGAGTGGTAAAAGCAATCTTCTCTTTGTCCTCTGGAGTCACCATTATCTGGTTATATATAGAGAAACCATCAAGCATTTAAAATATATTCGCACCTGAAACTTTTTAAAGAAACCTATCCATTTTGGGTAACGCGTAATTTTCTTTTAAGGGTGACTTGTTTAAGTTCATGAAATCTACACAAATTCTGATTTCCCCATTCTTCTTTCTAACAGGAACTAAATTAGCTACCCAGTTTGAGTATCTTAATGGAACTATAATTTTAGCATCAAGTAACTTCTTAAGTTCTTTCTCTATTGTAGGGAGAAAGACTCGATTGATTCTTCTTAATTTTTGTTTATAGGGTTTTGCTTCGGGTTTTAATGGAACTTTATGCTCAATGAGAGATGTATCATAGGTTTTTAGTTCAGCATAAGACCAATAAAAATATCCTTATAAGCTTTAAGAAGTTTCAGATATTCAGTTTTTACTTCCTCAGCTAGAGATGCACATATTTTAATGTTCTCGATATCTTTAGGGGTTCCAATATTAGATTCTTCAATATCCTCTTCACATGAATTTGATAGTGGGTTCTTGGGAACATCATTTTGGTCAAATATCTTTTCTAGAGGGAATAAACCTTTGGGAATGAATTTTTTGACAAATGAATGATATTATGGTCAACCATTTTTGAATTTAAATCAAAAGTTTCATTTTCTTTATTAATGTCATTCATATCTGATTGATCTCCTTCAATTTTCAAAACAAAGAATTCATTAATAACGTGTAAAATATATTTTAACTGTTCATCATCCTCAAATATTTTCTAGCATTTAAGATTTTCAGGAATATATGGCCAACATTTGACTTGAATTTGATATTGCAATTGCATTAGATCTGGAATTTTGAATGAACTATATGAAATAGCTAGGGAGTCTACATGAATATTCTCATTTCTAGGGATAGCTGTAATATTAAATGCATGAAAGAATTTTTCCACTAAAACCCAAACCTCATTGCTATAAGACCTAAGCCTAGGATTCTTTGTTTGGAAAATATTCCTAAATTGTCTAACTATGAGTTCAGATTCACTGAAAACACTTAGATTCTACACTCACTAAGGGAATTTTGAGGTCTAATGGGACTCCTAGGGAAATTATAAAATAATAGTGGATATAATAAAATATTATTTGATTACATCATCAAATTTAAGAGGGAAAAATGGAAAAACTATTTTTTCAACTTGCATTTTGAACTTATCTCCCTATGGGTTTACTCAAATTTCAAGTTGCAACACTCGTCAGATGTAAAATTTTATTTCTCATCCAAGGAGTACCCATGTTGCATACTTTCGAAGGAACCTACTATTGGAAAGAATTGTGAATTACAGATAAAACATGCTTCCCTAGACAGGTGATAATCTAGAACAACAGATTAAAGACTATACGAATTCTTCTCCTAACTAAAAACAAACACACATAATATATTAGAAGCTTACTTGGAATCCAAGTGCTTCCAAATGGTTCCTTCTGTCGCTTCCGTTGCAGCTTCAAATTCTAGCGGTTTGTGCAAATTGCTTCCTGCAAGAATGAACACTAAACATCAGAAGATATCAATAATACAAATGTTTATTCAAGTTAGTTTTTTAAATCAGTAAAGCATAAACCATATACATCAACTAAGATCTTACAATATGGAAAATGAAAGCCAATATAGATGCATATAGGGAAAAGTAAGTTGTATTCTTTATTGATGATAGAAGGAGAGGTTACAACCTAGTGACTGATTTGAAGTGACCATTCCAACAACATTCCTAGCCTCATCACAGTATAAATATCTCCAACAACTGTTACACAAATATAACTCTCAATGGAAAATCCACCAACATTTCTCTACTCAAATTCTTCCCTCTCAAGCACTCAGATCTGTGCTCAATTTATAGAGGAGCTGAAGGTTGTTTTACAATCAATGAATTTCCAATAATAGGAAATACATGTTCCCAATCTTGTAGATGTCAAATGGACACTTGGATTTGAAGCTTGACACATGTGAACTCTTTTAGAAGGCACTGGCCAAGTGGAGATTCCAGAACAATGAGAATTTCGCTCCCAATGTGACCAATGCACCTGTGAATGTCGGGAAGTGCTTTGCAGAGCAACCTTGCATGGGGCTACCTGCATATGCAATGCACTTAGTCCCTTTAGAGGCAACGTTGGTGAGCTCTCATATGATATATAATAAACTTCAAACCTTGGAAACCTGTGCTTGATGAAAGTCATGCTTGATTTGTCTTGTTCTTGTCCTAGGGCATGTAGCAACTTGAAATGATAGGGGATGATAGACCCTTAGTCGTTGGTCCTGGAGATGATTCCCAATTAACCACGTCATTGGGAATGATTCCCAAATTGACCTATAACAATTTCCCCCTAAAGCATGAGGTCAAAATAATAAAAACATTTGATTGAGATGCTTTACACTGTGATGGGCTGAAGATGAAGTGGAGTGGTCACCTACATCAGTCTTACAATACATTACATCATGATATATCCTCTTTGATCATAATTGTTGAGGTTAGGCATTCCCATGTTCATCACATAAACAATCTAATAACATGTACATAATTCAGAAAGTCGTCGACATTGGAATTTTTCCCTATGCAGATATGCCTACAGATATAGGCCCATGTTCGGATGACAATATGTATGTAAGGTCATTTTATAGATGATGTGTACAACAATATTGAAATCGCAGCCTGAATGGCTAAAAATAGATCTGGGGTCTTCTTATCTCGTTCACTTGATCATTCGGGTACAAGCCTAGCCATGCAAATATATGATTTGTCATCGAACATGGAAAGAAGTCGTTTGATTACCAGCCAACGATGTGAGTTGTTAACAAATGCGAGAGAACCACCATTAATGAAAATGGCCCTCAAGGTACTGCAGTACATTTTATAAGGCGTGAATACATGATTTGATGTTGAACACTAAACAAAATCTTTTGGTCAAAGTTCTAGAAGCGAAGATCTTGTCGATGCTGTAACAAGCCTCATGGTACTCAAATCTGGTGTTTCTAAGTGAACTTCCTGGATATTGATTTTTCGTCAACAGGAAGTCACCTTATTGCGAAATGGGAGTTACTGATTTCAGAGACAAGGGTATGACTTGATATAGCAATTTTTAGGGATGACAGTCATGAGAATGAAGGTTTACGAGTATTGCAGAAGGATGAGTGTATTCACTAGATGACTTCTCTTAAACATATCGGCGACATTGTGATGAGTTGGCAGCATTGAACCAAAACCAATGTGAAGGTATGATGAACCATAGGTATGAATGAACCGTCAAGATGATTACCCAACCCAAACAGTCACAGACATGGAGTGAAGTAAGTGTCATGTTCAAGAGTGACTTGCTACCATAAATAAATTTTGCTCACTGTTCCCAAATTTTCCTTGGTCATTTTTCGACCAGTGCCTCTTTATTTTTTAACAAGATTGAGGAGGATAACATTTTCTTGATCTATAATTCAACCCTTCGGGTGGATAAAGTATTGCTATTTAATAATTTAACGAGTCTAGCGATGAATGAAACTCGATTCTTGCCATGATCGACAAGCCTGTCATTATTTTATGTTTTAACGAGCTTAACGACAGTGATAGCCTGGTCCTTTTTCATATTTCGAGAGTTTGAAAAAGAGGACGAAAGAAAACTCCATAAGTAATTTTTCGTAAATTTTTCACTCAGACCCAAAAAAGTGTAAAATAATATCTGAGAGAACCTCTTTGGTCATGTTTAACCAAGGTATTCCTTTTTCATAAATAATCTATCTCAGTCTATAAAAGGGTTAAACTTATACTGAGTAGATATCAATTCGTTTACTTTTACGAGCTCGAAAAGACAAGTGCTCGGTAATCTTTTCATATTATCAGAGTTTGAAAAGAGCTGAAAGAAGACTCCAGGGGTTCCTTTTTTTTTTTATCGGAGCTTGAAAAAAAGATAAAAGTGCTCTTCAAATCCTTTTTCATTTTAAACAAAGCTCGAAAAATAAGGAGAAAAAGTATGCTTTGTGTTCAAGTCATTCTTTGAATAAATCTGCACCACTAATTTGTTCATCAGTTGTATTTCCTATTCAGAACAACATCAAATGGATTAAAAATACCTGTTTCATGATAAAAACATAATAAAAATATAGTCATAGCAATAAATTTAACTTGCAAATAATTAAATGACTATTAAAAGTAGTTTCACTATTCATTTTTACCATTCCATAGTTACCATTTGCATTTTGGAGCTCTGAACCTGATTTTGTCCCCGAACTTCATCTGTTGATTGCGATAATTTTTGTGGATGTATTTCATCATTCTTTGATCCAGGTTAGTGCCATGAACCTCCTCTTTCCTTTAGTATTCATTTCATCTCCAATTTCTGCAAATTTTTAGGGTTTTAAGGTCCCTAGGGTAAATTCTTCCAAAAAAGAGGGAAACGCACCCCTGAATGTCGAAATCTACGTTGCATAGCAGGTACAGTGAAGTGTACTTGCATGTTCAACGCATTATCTCTTATTAGGGAGTGCGTTCGGCGCAGTCTAAGTTTTTGATTTTCTCATTATGCCCAAAATTGACCCAGTTTTTTGCAATGAATGAAATCTAATGGATATTATGGTTGTATTTCTGGTTTCCATCAGATTACAATGATGATCACATGGAGGGAAAGAGAACATGAAGAATAGGATATGATTGCCTTAAACTATCCAGGTACAGTAAGAGCCCTATGGATTGTGGACAGCTTAAATACTTCAAGTTGTTGGGAATGAGGCAACAAATAGAACTCTTGGAGTTCTTAGTTCGAGCATGGGATCCAGCGATAGAGGCATTTTATATTAAGAACCAAGTGGTTCCCATAACAGTTGAGAATGTGTATTTTCTCACAGGTTTTTCGAGGAGAGGTTTGCCCATTTCACTCTCAGGTTCTATCGTTGGAGGAGAGACAGTGAGGGATTATATTTAGCAGTATTGCTATCCAGGGGAAAAACATAGCAAATATGGAAAAATAAACATCAGGATTTCAGAGATTTTCCTTTGAGAACTATCCTTTTCACGATCGCTAAACTTGCTGTCACTGTTACACTACATGTAGAGGATAGATCGGAGATGCAGTATGCGCTAGAGTGTATGGAGCCAACAGTATTCAACTTGTCTGAATTTTTCTATCTCAGATAAAGGAACAACTCAATAAAGAAAAGGGAGGAAGGAAGAATAATTTCAGTTATGGTTCAATCCTTATATCCTTCGATTTAGAACGGATTCCACTGATGCAGCCACAACATGTGACACTATATATAGCTAGTCCTAGAGATCCTCGGATGCAGAGATGGGTAGAACTTATGGGTCGACATGCAGGGAAATGGACTGTTGTGTTCTCTACTACATTCTTTGCTTGGTTCTGATGACAGATCATCACCATTGATGAGTATGCATACGCAGGCATTGATTTCCAAGGAGATCTAGATTTAGCATTACCAGAAGGTGCTCACTGGGGTGCAATGGGTAAGAATGTTTTGACCATGTTTTTTGATTTTCCAGAGATTCTGGGTTCGATACCCAGTGGAGTCGCCAATTTTTTGGACAAAATTGTGAATGACAGATAAAACATGCTTCCCTAGACAGGTGATAATCTAGAAAAATAGATTAAATACTATATGAATTCTTCTCCTAACTAAGAACAGACACACAGAATAGATTAGAAGCTTACTTGGAATCCAAGCGCTTCCAAATGGTTCCTTCTATCACTTGCAATGCAGCTTCAAATTCCAACGGTTTGTGCAAAATGCTTCCTTCAAGAATGAACATTAAACATCAGAATATATCAATAATACAAATGTCTATTCAAGTTAGTTTTCTAAATCAGTAAAGCATAAACCATATACATCAACTAAGATATTACAATATGGAAAATCAAAGCCAATACAGATGAATATAGGAAAAAGTAAGTTGCATTCTTTATTGATGATAGAAGGAGAGGTTACAACCTAGTGACTAATTTGAAGTGACCATTCCAGCAACATTCCTAGCCTCATCACAATATAAATCTCTCCAGCAGTTGTTACACAAATCTAACTCTCAATTGAAAATCCACCAGCATTTCTCTACTCAAATTCTTCCCTCTCAAGCACTCAGATCTATGCTCAATTTATAGAGGAGCTGAAGGTTGTTTTGCAATCAATGACTTTCCAATAATAGGAAAAACATGTTCCCAATCTTGTAGATGTCAAATGGACACTTGGATTCGAAGCTTGACACATGTGAACTCTTCTAGAAGGAACTGGCCAAGTGGAGATTCTGGAACAATGAGAATTTCACTCCCAATGTGACCAATTCACCTGTGAATGTCAGGAAGTGCTTGCAGAGCAGCCTTGCATGGGGCTACCTGCATATGAAACACACTTAGTCCCTTTAGAGGCAGCGTTGGTGAGCTCTCATATGGTATATAATAAACTTCAAACCTTGGAAACCTGTGCTTGATGAAAGTCATGCTTGATTTGTCTTGTTCTTGTCTTAGGGCATGTAGCAACTTGAAATGATAGGGGATGATAGACCCTTATTCATTGGTCCTGGAGATGATGCCCAGTTAACCAGGTCATTGGGAATGATGCCCAAATTGACCTATAACACCTACTACATGAAAAGAGAGAAATACATGAAAAACATTATTGATAAAAAGTATGCAACATGGGTACTCCTTGGATGAGTAATTAGATTTTGACTCCAACGAGTACTCCCACTCAAAATTTGAGTAAAACCTTATGAAGATAAGTTGAAAATACGAGTTGAAAAAGTAGTTTTATTATTTTATTATTTTTTAATTTTTTTACTTTTTTACTTAAAGAATGGTGAATCATCCCCCATGGTTGACATCATCATCTTGAATCCTATTGGTTCTTATAAAGTTTATTTTTGTTGTACATTTTTCTTAGGAGGCCCATTTTAGACCTCAAAATTCCCTTAATGTTAAGACATCTAGCTAGCTCTAAACCTAGAAGAAATGCTTCATACTTTGCCACATTATTTGTAACATCAAAATCAAGTTTGAAGGATTGAGTTATGTTTTCTTTTTCTAGTGAAATTAAAAAAACACCATCTCTAGCTCCATCTTTTTAACAGGACCCATCAAAATACAGTTTCCAAATATCACTATTGATAATTTTTGGGGTTTCAACAACATCTTCATTTTGAGTTGAGAATTCTACAAATTATTTGAAGATAATTTGAAAAAACCATAATCTTGGTCAACTTCATCTATGGGATGGTTTCTAGCTTGATATACTTTGCAAAAAGTATGAATGAATTTGAACTGCCTATATAACCTAAGGCTTTCACCCCCATATATATGAATTGTAGCAAAAGACATGTCCATTTGAAGGCTTCCTCCTAGCTTGGCACAACAATATCTTCATAGAAGCATTCCAAACTTAGGAGGAATATTGGTGACCATAATGTCCAAAATTACACTTTTCACAGGTATTTGAGCTAAAGTTACCACTAATTCCTTTATGAGTCATAGACATGGTACCCTTTTGGAACCAAAGTTATATAGGTCATGGTAAGATCGAGTAATTTCAAAATTTAATTGATACATAATAACCTTTGGCATAAGGTTATGTGAGGCTCCAGAATCTAACATGCAGTTATATAACAAAGAATCATGTGCTTTCTAAGTAACATAGAAAAGTGGCACTGTTTCATCTATCATGTCAGAGCTTGGACCAAAAAATATTGAGGGTTTTTCATCTTGTAAACTAATCACATCCCCTTTAGCATATACACTTGATTTTTGAATCCATTTTGTAACTTGATTTTTGTATCCAGGGTTCTTTCAAGGTTCTGATAATGGGATGGGAATTTTTACTCTCTCTAATTCCTTTTCAACATTAAAAGAAATTAAAACAGTTTTATCAATTGAAGTAGTATCAATTGGCTTATTTAAAGGTTGGATTATGGTTGTTTGGGTTTCAACAGATTTTATCTGTGGTTCAATTGTGACAAGACTTTTAGGAGGCCTTCCAGGGCCTGCCCATGGTCTTAAATCATACCTCCTATTTAGTTCTACAATTCAGAATTTAGAGAAGGCTTGATATTTAGACACTATAATTTTCTTGATCCTCTTGAGAAGTTTGATTTTGAAGAATATGGACAATAGCAGTTTGAACATAATTATTTTCATGGTTTTTGATATATTATGTGACCATAAGAGTACTATAATTAGGTTATTGATAATCAATCAACCGAGGAGGTGGAATTTACTGATCATTACTAGGTCTTTGAAAAATTTGAAGCTAAGGAGCTTTCTTAAATTGAGATTGAGATCGAGTTTGAGATCTAGCAACAGTTTATTGAACTGTTCTAGGTTGAGTTTCAATTTTATAAATCCTATTATAAAGGTTCCTAATTAATTAAGTTACCTCAACTATCATTTGATCTTCAGTTTTAGACTTGGAAGAAGAATAAGCTTCTTGATTAGCTTTCTTTTTTCTTTGAGACTTTTCAGCTTTGGCTTTAAGCTTAGCTAAATCAGATCAATCAGATTCAACTTCAATTGCATTTTTTTGCATATCTTCTAAAGTATGATATGTTGTTTCCCTAAGCATGAATAAAAATTCATGTTCAAAATATTTGGAAAACCTAAATTTTTCTGCTACTATTGGTGGTTTGGAATCAACATGCATTTTGTGATAGAGTTTGTTAAATATCTTAATGAAATGAGATATTGGTTCACCCTAGTTTCTTTTGAGTTCTTCAAATTATGTCAGAAAATAGACAGGATCCTTTTTAACACCCAACTAATTCTTGAATATAGTAGTTAATTCCTCCCAACTTCGAATACAGTGTGCCCTCAATTGTCTAAACCAGATCATAACATTTCCTTCTAAAGGCTGACAAAGAAATCCCATATATACATTCTCATGTTTGATATCGATATTGTCAGCAAAGTCTAAGAGTGCTGCTGAATTATCTTAAGCAGATAAACCAGTTTCCCCATTAAACCTTGGAATATGTTTCAAGTATCCATCAGGAAAGTTGTTTAATATGTTTGGAAGCTGTAAAGAAACATATCGTGTTTGAACAATAGGCTGAAAACAAACCATACCTTGTGATTAAGATGAAGAGGATTCTAAAGTGGTGGTTGTAGAAGATGAAGTTGTGGAAGATGGAGGTGAAGATGGAAGGGTAAAAGAAGGTGGTGGTAGAGGTAAAGTTTAAGATCTTCTAAGATATTTCAAAGGTGTTCAAATGAAAAAAATTTGGGCCTATGTTGCTCCTTATTTATGTTAAAATAAAGGACATAAATATAAGGAGAAGAGATCTTCTGGTTGAGAAGAAGTAGATGGAAAATAATAAGAAGTTGGAGAAATTGAAACAGTAGGTTTGAATTCAGGTAAATGAAAATCCAATTCTTGTTTTGATATGGGAGATTCAGAAGGTACTTTAGGTACTTGATATGATTATAATGAATGAAACAAAAGAGAATATTGGAAATTAACTCCTTTAGAGATTAATTCATGTAGTGTTGTGAAACCAGCTCCAAAAATGGAAGAAAAGAGATATCAACGCCTTAGAAATAAGCCACTTCGAGGGGGAAACCTCCAACATATTACATGAATGGAAAATTCTTGGATGATATAAATGACAAAACCTCCTTTCTATATATAGGAGTCCATGGGGCCACAATGCAATCATAGCCGACCTAACAATAATAATGTAAGGGCACAATAATAACAATATGGGGGTTATAGAGGTACAACAATAACAATAAGGGGGTTACACTAACAACAATAAGGGACTATACTAGTAATATAGGGACCCAACATGCTCCTCTCCTTCAAAAAAGTGTTGTCCTCAACACTTGAGTAGCTCCAAGTGCTTTTGTATAAAATTCTCATCCTCCCATGTAGAATCATTAGTGGGTAAGTTCTTCCATTTGATGAGATACTCTAAAATTGTTATATTTCGTAGCTGTCGAGTTCTTGTTTCTGTGATTTCTTTAGGTTCCAATATGGTTTTTCCTTCCTCATCAAGTTCTAGAAATATTGTTTGAACTGAAATTTTGTCCCCTATAACCTTTTTTAAGCATGAAACATGGAAAACTCGATGCACTCACGAAGAAACAAGAAGCTCCAATTTGTATGCCATAGTACCAATATTTTGCAACACCTTGTAAGGACCATAGTACTTTGGCGATAATTTATTATCCTTCTTAGCTTGCTTGAGGGACATTTGTTTGTATGGTTGTAGCCGTAAAAATACCCAGTTACCCACCTCAAAAATTCTCTCACTACGATGTTAATATGTCTGTTGTTTCATTCGATTTTGTGCCAAATTTAGGTTATCCTTTAAGAGTTGGAGAACATCTTGTTGATGCTCGATGTGACCCTCCACTGCTTGAACCCTAGAGTTTTCCCTTAAAGAAGATGTGATGGACAGTGGATGATATCCATAAAGTGCCATAAACGGGGTCATTTTTTCTGCGATATGGAAGGAAGTGTTATACCACCATTCAGTGAGAGGTAACCACTTGACCCATTGTGCTTGCTTATCAGATACAAAACAACAAAGATATCCTTCTAAAAATTTATTCACTATCTTTGTTTGACCATCAGATTGAGGATGATAAGATGAGCTATGAGCTAGTTGAGTACCCAAACAAAAAAATAATTCTTTCCAAAAATTTCCTGTAAAAATGGGATCTCTGTCACCTACAATAATCTTCGGGTTTCCATGTAGCTTTTGAATTGTTTCCATAAATGTCGTAGCAACTATACTTACTTTAAATGGATGATATACTGCATAAAAGTGTGCATAATTGGTAAGTCTATCAAATACCACCATGATGACACTCCTTTCTTTGAACTTAGGTAGACCTGTGATAAAATCCATTAAAATCTCCTCCCAACATTGACTTGGAATGGATAAATGTTGTAGAAGACCCGGGGTCTTAATTGTCTCAACTTTATTTTGTTGGCAAGCCAAACATTCCGCCACAAAATTTTGAATATCAAATTTAAGGCCATCCAAAAAAAATTCTTTCTTCACCATGTGGTAAGTTTTTAAAAATCTCAAGTGTCCTCCTAAAGGAGAAGTGTGAAATTCCAAAATAATCTTTTGTTTTAGTTGAGAATTCTTGTAAATATATAAGCAATATTTGTACCATAAGGAATCATTTTTCCAACTAAATGTATCAGATGTACTAGGATCTTGTTGCAACTTTAGAATGAGTGTCCACACTTCTTCGTCCTTCTTCCATTCATCCCTTGCTTCGGTTATCCAATCTAGTTGGATAATAGATATGGCACAAAGAAATGCTTCCACCTCTTCATCCTTTCTTGAGAGTGCATCTGCAACAAAATTTAGCTTCCCTTTTTTGTAGATGATTTCAAAGTCATAACCCAACATCTTTGTGACCCATTTTCGCTGCTCTTTTGAAGATAGTATTTGTTCCAAAAAGTGTTTAAGACTATCATGATCAAATTTTACCTTGAAGTGTATTCCCATTAGGTAAGGTCTCCATTTCTTTAGTGCATGTAGTATTGCCAACATTTCCTTCTCATAAATAGCCTTTTGTAAATACTTTCCTTTGATTGAACGACTTTCAAAAGTAATGGGTCTTCCTTATTTCATTAAAACAACATCAATTCCATTTCCTGAGGCATCACATTCCACAATAAAGGTTTTTGTGAAGTTTAGCATAGCTAAGACTGGTGCTAGGCACATTGCCTCTTTAAGATGTCCAAAGGCCTTAGTTGCTTTAGGAGTCCATGAAAATGCATCTTTCTTCAATAATGTTGTTAGAGGTGCTGCTATTCTCCCATATTTCTTAACAAACTTGCGATAATACCCTGTTAACCCAAGAAATCCGCACAACTGCTTTATGTTTGTGGGGACTTTCCATTCCTTAATTTCTTTAATTTTTTTAGGGTCTACCTTAACAACCTTGTGAGATACAATATGACCTAGATATTCCACCTCTTACACTGCAAAGAAATATTTGGATGTTTTTGCATATAATTGTTTCTCCTCCAATAGTTTGAGCACCCTGTCAACATGTTGAACATGATCCTTCCAAGACTTGTTGTAGATTAGTATATCATCAAAAAATACTAGCAAAAATTTTCTAAGGGTTTGAAAATGGAATTCATCAACCCTTGAAATGTAGAAGGTGCATTGGTAAGGCCAAAAGGCATGATCAAAAATTCATAATGACCCTCATGAGTTCGAAATGCTGTTTTTGGAATATCTTCAGTCTTCATTCTAATTTGATGATATCCTGAACGAAGATCCAACTTAGTAAAATAAATTTCTCCATGTAATTCATCCAATAATTCATCAATCACAGGAATGGGAAATTTATCTTTAATGGTGAGCTTATTGAGCTCCCTATAATCAGGACACATGCGCCATGATCCATCCTTCTTGTGTACCAATACTACAGGAGCAGAGAAAGAACTTTGACTAGGTTGAATTATACCCGCCTCTAACATTTCTAAAATCATACGTTCAATTTCGCTCTTTTGGAAGTAAGGATATCTATAAGGCCTGATGTTTGGAGGAACACTTCCTGGAATCAAATGAATAGCATGATCATGATCATGAATAGGTGGGAGTCCTTTGAGAGTTTCAAACACCTTGGAATGATTGTCCAAGACTTTTTGGAGATCTGGAGAAATAGATGATTTTGATGTTGGAACTTCTAGTGAGCATAATTGTGCAATTACGCCTCGTCGTTCTTTCTTCAGAAGCTTTGTCATGACATTAGATCTTATTATCTTTCCTGGCTTCCTTGCGGTACCCCGTAATTCGATTTCCTTTCCTTTCGAAAAAAAATTCAAGAAAAGTTATTGAAAATTAAAAGCTACTGTCCCCAAAGATTGTAACCATTGTACTCCTAGTACAACATCAACACCTCCCATTGGAATGGAAAGCACTGAACTATTCAATACATATTCCCCCATGGTTAGCTTGATATTATGGCATTTTCCAGAGCAATTTATAGTTCCTCCATTTGCAACCATCACTTGACATTCTAGTGCCGGGTATAGGAAACAATTCAATTCCTTGGCTACCTTACAATGAATAAAATTATGGGTACTACCTGAATCAATCAACACTATTACCTTTTTCTTCTTGATATGTCCTTCTATCTTGAGAGTTTGAGGAGTGGTAATTCCTGCCAATGCATTACATGATGTGGTTAGACTCATTTCTTCTTTTTCTAAGGTTGCTTCCTGGTGTATATCCTCTTCTTTTGAAGATTCTTGTTCATTTTCTTCTTCCTCTTCACAATATATGTAAAATAATTTCTTCTCAGCACACTTATGCCCTTTAGTGTATTTGATATCACAACTGTAGCAAATCCCTTTTTCTATTTTTTCTTCCAATTGTTGTGGTGTCAACCTTGTAGGTTGTGGAAGTCTAGGAGTAGCAACACTTCCATCTTTATATATGTGAGTGGTAGGCTTCCTTGTCGCCATAATTTTAGATTAAATTTTTCTTGCCAACCTGAATGCCTTTTCCAATGAATTAGGTTCCCAAACATGAACTTCATGTTGGATGTTATCCTTTAAAGTCCCTATGAAGACATAGATCCTGTGTTCCTCTAGAATATCTATTACCCTTATATTCAGTTTTTGGAAGTCCTCAATGTGCTCCACCACTGAACCCTTTTGTTTGATATTTATCAATTGGCTAAAGAAGGTGTTCCTTTTTATATCCTCATAATGTGCTATCATTTCCTCCATAAAAATTGACCAAGTGACAATCTTTTTATGAGAGCAAAGCCATTAATACCATACAAATGTATTTTGTTCTAAATGTAAAGTTGCAATGCGTACCTTTTGTGTGTTTTGCACATTATTGAGATCAAAATATTGCTCCATCTATAGTATCCATGTTACGGTATCCTTGCCATCAAACTTCGTCATATCCATCCTTGGAATATGGTGGTTCTTCCATCCAACATTAGATTTTATGACATCACGATTAAAATTTATTTTTTTCTCATCATGAATTTCCTCTACTATCTGTTGGCCATTATGAAATATTTCTTGTATCAATTTTTCCAAACCTTCGATGTCTACTTTTAGATCATTCTTCATGTTTTCCATTTTTTCATCGATCTTAGCTTCCATGTCATCCATCTTAGCTTCCATACCAACTTCCATGCCATCCATCTTAACTTCCAAACCATTCATCTTAGCTTCCATGCCTTTCTTCAAACCACCCATCTTAGTTTCCACGTCTTTCTTCAAAAATTCCATTTCATTTTTTGTTTCTCTTTGTGATAGGCGCACTTGCTCTTGTAATTTTGATATCTCATGTTGCATTTCTTCATCTTCATGAGTCATAGTAGAGCCTTCTAAAGGCTTAAAGGGTGTTGAATGATTTTTAGGTTGGCATTTTAGAACCCAATACTGAAATATATGCTCAATAGGCCCTTGGAATCACTTCAAATTGACTATTTTAGTCAAGACTTATGCAACTCGGAAAAAAATACACATCTTTTTCTTGCTTTTGAGGAGCTCAATATTGAAATTGAATTATCTCTATGATTGCAGACCTTCAATATCTAAAATTTGGCCCTGAGGTAGCTCTCTGAATCCTCTTTCGAATGCCACAGGTCTGACCTGATTTGAATTATTCAAGGAAACATTATGTCCAATCTCCCACAATGACCTAATTATGGACCGCTTCAGTAGAGTGAAATTGTACGACTTGCCCCATGTCGATGATTCCTCCTTTAGCTCTATAAGTGATAGATAGGAAATTCCATGTGCTTCTAACCACTTTTTACAGAATCCCAATCCGATGCTCAAAGAGAGAGTTATGAACATTTTCCCACAATCACCTCTTTGAGATGAAATTCGAAAGACTGACAAAGCCCTAACTTCCACATATCATATATCCTAAAATTTTGTGAACCAAGCTCTAAAATTTTTCAATGACATTCCTCATGATGTTGAATTCATGCTCTAAAAATTTTAGCTTCTGAACCTTCGGAGAAAAGATGTTATAGAGAAAATTTCGCGATGGCCTATTTAGGTTAAATTCAGGAGCTTGCAAAAATCCCTAAGTTCCACAGATCATATCTCTGAATATATTGTGAACAAAGATCTGAAATTTTTCCCCGATTCTCCTCAAGATTTTAACATCGCACTCTAAAAATTTCAGCTTCTGAACCTTCTTAGAAAAAATGTTATATCAAAAATGCCACGATGACCTGTTTGGAGCAGCAAAACCCTAGAATCCAAAGCTTTGATACCAAATGTTGTGAAAACAGCTCCAAAAATAGAAGAAAAGAGATATAAACGCCTTAGAAATAAGCCACTTCGAGGGGGTGACCTCCAATATATTACATGAATGAGCAATTCTTGGATGATACAAATGAAAAAACCTCCTTCCTGTATATAGGAGTCCATGGGGCCACAATGTAATCCTAGCCGACCTAACAATAATAATTTAAGGGCACAATAATAACAATATGGGGGTTACATGGGCACAACAATAACAATAAGGGGGTTACACTAATGACAATAAGGGACTATACTAGTAAAATAGGGACCTAACATGTAATGTAGGTGGTAAATCTTCTGAATTTAAAGGAATGAGTCCAGATGTAAAAGGATCAGGGACTGAAGTTGCCTCCTATTGAGGAGGAAGAGAATAATAATGGGTTTGAAGTCTTCTTATTGAAGAGCCTTGAGTCTTACCAGTCTCTCTAGATCTGAAAAAGGTAAAAAAATCTCAGAATCAGAGTGAGACCTGGTATGTCTTGAAGGAGCCATCTTTGGGTTCTGTGAAGTCGCCACATGAAATATACTATCGTTGTCCCAAGGAAAATGGATCAAATTTCGTATCCTCGGTAATGGCGCCAGTGTGATGTTGTCCTCTCAGATAAGTCTAGGTCAATTAATTATGTCAGAGCATTTAAAATATTTTGTTTGTTTTAAAAGGGAGTTTTGGATGACCAATGTATTAAGAAAATACAAACAAATGTTTTAAAACTTTTATAGTATTAAATATTAAGAAAAGGGTTATTTCTTTACTTCTAACAATGATTTAATTTTGCATATGTGAAGGCAGAAACTCTAAGGAAATATGTTCAGTTAAATATTCAGATTGAATTTTTAATTTATCATAAGTATGAAAGGCTATCAAACAATGTTTAACAACTTAACAAAATATATTCAACATTATGAATATCACTAACAATTAATTGGTATAGAGGGACTTATACAAATAGATAGTTCAATAATTCAATCTATAAAATGGATTATAACTTCAGAGGATTTAAGATACACTAAAACATAACTTTCTCTTACCTACTTTTCTTCATAAAAATCAAGTATATGCAGAAAACAGAGTGAAATGAATATTAGAAAAACTTACAAGGAGACAAATTGATTGAAACAAATCTAGAATCCTTTTATTAATCATCAATGATAAAAAATATCATACACTTCTGCTTACAAATGCTAATTCAGGGGTGAAACCCTTATTAACTCGAATGGAGAGTTATTTATACTAATTTCTGTCACTTAGAAGTATCTAAACTGATCATAAAAATAGTATCAAATAATATGAATATGGAAACAGATGAGTGATATGTCATTGTCTTTAAGGAAGCAGTTGATGATGTGGCGTCAAAAAGTGTTGTTGTGTTAGCATGCTATTGGAGACAAAAGTTAATCAATGGTTTCACACAAGTGATCCCATCTCTCCTGACTTGGTATATCCAGATTTACTAATCTCCTGAAAACTTCATATAATTCAGTGTATCTCTCAAAAGTGGGCTTGTTGATGAAGATATGTTTGATTTCATGTTTAATTATCAAATCAAAATCTAAAGCTTCTAGAAAATATTTGACCATCATATGAAATTTTATTCCATCAAACTTGACTTTTTCAATGACTATTATGTAGATATTTTTGCAGTACTCCTCCAAGTTGATCAATTTGTCATTGGGAGCTACTAATCCAGGCAATCCCCTCTAATTTAGCAAGTTAAACTTTGTGTGAAAGATTTGGACAACCATGTCCAAACTTTGACATTTAGTCTCTAATTGATTCAAAAAATTCCTCTTGTGCAGCACTTTCTTGATCTCCAAAATAGCGGCTCCTCTATTTGTAATATTAATCTGTTCTAATTCTACCCTGCTCTTTGAATTCAACACTTTAATCATTTCTAAGGATTCTATTGGTTTTTGCTTCAGTGTTTCCTTTTCTTTTTGAATAACGTCTTTGCACTTGTTGATGAGTTCCTCCTATTAAAAAATGATTTGCATGGATGGCCATAGTTCTGTCATTGCTTGGCTTATTGTAGTCCAGATAATTTCCTTGGCTTGGGCCAAGGTGTTTTCCATTAAAATATCACTTTCTAACTTCTAAGCCTTATGTGCTAGTCTATGAGATTTATAGATCTCTTCCATATATAGAGTGGCATTCTTTATCTTCTGAGCTTCTAAGTTCTTGAATTTCTCCATAAGATTTTCATTCTCCTGCTTCTATAAATATAAATCCTACACAAGCTTAGTTGGATCACCTGTTGTTGATTTATATTCCACTAATGTTGATGAAGATATTGACTCTATACCTGCAACTGCAATAGGCACTATTGAAACTGGGATTATGGTAAGTTGAGTTGATTGTTCTTTCTCCTTAAGCAAACCTTCAATTTGTTCCTCCATATTCTTTATCTGAATGTGTTGCTCAATGATGAGTTTGAGCATCTCCTCTATATTTTGTTCACTTTCCTCTATTTCCTTGGTCTGGGGGTCTTCTGTAGAAAGAAACTTTAGTTTCTTTTGAAGAGCTGCAATATTTGAATTCTTCTTATTTAAATTTCTTCTACAACCTTAAAATCCTTGGGGTCATACCCAATCTTTACTACAATATATTCTAAAGGTTTTAACTTGTTATATTTAAGTAAAAAGGAAATATTTTCTATCTTGAGCTATGATTGTACATTTTAGAAGGTTGTTCTCATCTTGGACAATGTCATGGATGTGTTATTCATGGTAGAGAAAATCATTTCTCAAGACAGTATGTCGATGTCCATCTAGTCTATGGGATGAAACTGAGTTGCATCAAATGAGAAAACTATTTTTTTATAATCAGAGGGAGCTTTGGGAAAAGGGACTTGGGCTTGTCGAAAATCCATCTGCATCCTTCCCTTTTCGCTGTCAAAATCTCTCAGTAGCCTATGTTGTGATGTAGAATTCTTCTTCGAAATTTGACTGTAAACATTGGCCTTCAAGGATTCATTCTTCTGTTTGATCTCTAAGAAATTAGAGAAGATATTATGATCATATTGTGCACTGGCTTCAACTGATCGTGATATCCATGGTTTCTTTTGAAGCTGAAGCAGATGATGGAGTAATTAGAACACTCACCTCTGCTACTATAGATACTTTTGCATCTCCCAAGTAAATGATCTTTGGGTCTTTTTGGCTCTGCTCTATAGAAATAGTAAAATCAATCTTATGCTTCTACTATTGAATTATGAATTCTTCAGAAATGTTTGTAGAAGTTGATGTTTCCTCTCTAGACCTTTTATGTTGTTTGTCTTGATAAATTGGAGTCTGCAGAGTGGATGCAGAAAAAATATGTTCCTCTTTCTCTTGTAGTGTATTCCCTGCCAATTGATCTTGGTTCATGAACTTCTCAATCTCAAGCATAGGTGTATGATTGTAGGGAGTTGTCTTCAACTCAACCCTTAGGTTTGAAAGGATCATAATACCAAGTGAAGCTTGGCTAGAAATTCATCCTTTTGAGGATAAAATCTACTTCAATCCCTGCTGATCTGGTATTACATATGAAGGAGCCTATTTTAGACTTGATCTTGAACTGTGATTTTCTCTTACCTGAAACAAAGTGCAATTCATCCATGTTAATCATCTCTCTAATATATTCCAAAGAGAAAATTCTCATTGGAACATATTTGGGCAGTTTCTAAGGTGCTAGTTCACAACCATATATTCAAATCTCTCTGTAATGCTGCTACAAATACCTATATCTAGTTTTAACCTGATCACTTAAGTGAATAATTCTTTTGATGTCTTAGCCATTTCTAGGCTCATTCCCGCTTCTTAGAAGTTGAGAAACTAGATGGATAAAATAATCAATGAAATTTGTAAAAGAAAACTCAATTGAAATGGATCTGACCAACTGATTCTAATGAATTACTGACTGATAAAGTCCCTGATCATCCTGCTTATGCAATGTGATGGGCAATGAATTCCCCTACTAAAATAGAAACATATGAATAAGTACAGATGTGTACTTAAACATTCCTTGTGTTTTCAAGTTCATCATTTGTTCATGTGTATTATCAGCCTAGAATTGGCTATAATTGTACATGAATGTATGCTGATTATGGTGAATGAAAATGGAGAAGTAACCAAGAATAGGCTCATCCACTATCCTTTCATTTGGATAGCCTAATAAACAAGAAATTAAGGAAACGATATGTCTGGTAGATTCAGGGAACATGGTGTTACACAACATTTTGTCACTGTTCCTGCAATCCCCAACCCGCACATTGGAAGGTCGTTTTTGTGACCAATACGCAGTGTCATGCTTTGCAAATAACATCCTTGCATCCCTTTTGATGAAGTCAACATTCTTCTTGTTGACATTTCCCTAAGAAAAGCTGTAAAAATCCCTATTTTTTCCTTGGCGCGAGTAGCCCTTTACCTCCTCGCGCCGACCAGGAAATTTAACACTAAGCCCGCGCCACTTGGCACTTTGTGCTAGCTAGACACCCACACCAAGCTATTTATGAAATTTTTTTTAGAAATAGAGGCAGAGGTTCCATTCCAACCACCTCAGGGATGAGTCATTGGGAGTGGTTGAACTGAACCAACCACGGGCTCCCTCCTTTAGTTAGTAGTTTCCACCTCCCTTGGAACACTCCTAAAGGATAGGCCTCCCTTCTACCTTTGTAGGGATCTCAACCTCCTTCTTTGCCTCTATATAAACAAGCCTTCTCTCTTTATGAAAGCTCGCTGAACAAAGAGAATTATACAACTAAAGCGCTGAACTTGAAGGACTGAACTATAGCTAAATAAATAAGTTATGACAAGGTAGAACAAGGGAGAAATCCATTGAGAGGGCCTTTATCCCGTCTGAATTCCTCGAGGAGCTTTGAGACGTGCTTCACCCGAACCCCGTTGGAGGAGACCGCGACATCAGAGCATGGTTGTATCTCTTCCTTCTACTTAATAATATAAGTGAGTATTGTCTGGTTCTCATCTTGTATTTTGTCTTTATCGAATGCAATATGCTAGTCTTCTCTGAATGACCAGTAGTTTTTGGATGAAGTTAGTATGTGGTAAGTGGTTATCATTTTCTGATCTCTGTGTAGGTGTCTAAGCGAGATAAGTGAAGGGATTGTGACTTGCCGAATCGGGAGAGAGAAGTTCTCATCACTACTGCGATTTCCTACAACAGCATTGGACCACAGGTAGGCCATCTTATCACATCCTTTTTTCATTCAAATATCTAGGAACCTACACCTTAGCATGATTCCTTGTTACTAGACCCACTCTAGGGCTAGAGGGATCGTCTCTGTTCGCAGAGAGGATTTACCTAAATAACAAGTTGGCGACTCCACTGGGGAAAAATGTGAGTTTGTCTTTGATCTTGTTGGGTCGTTTTTTGGGTTTTTTGTCTTGTTGTTTACCTTTCTAGTTGTTTAACTGTGCTTCAAACCCTTGTTCAGCCCCAGAGTGTCAAGATTGATCTCTTCTCTGTTGATTTTTTCCCTTTTCATTGGTTAACTAGCTTGGCGTGGTTTTCCCCTGAACAGTCACGCCAATTTGCGCATGTTTCTTTTGTAGCACTCGTGCCATCCCCTGTTTGGCACTGAATACTACCTCACCGTTGCGCTGACCCCTGTGAGTTTTTGGGTGTGAGCTTTTCATTAGTTTTTGGTTGATTGTACTTGTTTATAGGTTATTCTTGAGAGTAATTGAAGTGTTTTGGACTATCTTTGATTGTTGGAGGCTTTTTTTCCTTAGTTGTTTTTCCATTTCTTATCAATGTGACTTGAGGTCTTAGGGTTTTTGAGTGCCTTGGTCCACTGAGCCTTCTATTTGGAGATTGAGTTTCTTGATAGCTATCAGATTCATTCCCTGTTTAATTACTCTTAGTCTCTTTGATCCTATTGAGTATGTTCATTGGTTGAATGATCATTCCCTTGCTTGTTTGATTTTTCTTCCTCTTACTCCAAGCACCGATTACATTGCTTGCATGGGTCATTTTGGATATTTCTCTTTGATTTGAAAAGATTGTAGCATTGGTTTGGGTATTTTTATGTTTGTTTTATGTTGAAGGAGTCATTCCGTTTCAACTTTTACATTCGCTCTCTCAAGCTAGTGTTTAGTTTTGTTTTTCATGTCATTTAGTGCATTGTTTGCTCTATTGCATTGAAAAAACCAAAATATTGCATTTCTTTTTGCTTTGAAAATGAAACATTCTCTTGCATAACTAGCATTGCATAGGCTAGGAAAGAGTTTTGTTTTCTATAGATTGCATTAGATACATTAGCAGATGTTTTTGCATGATTTCATTATTCACTATTTCTTGAAAATTTTCTTTCCTTCTCGTAGATAGCTTTCATTGAACGAAAATGGTATCCTTCTGCATATAGTTTTTCATTTAGGAAGATTTCAGATCCGACATTCGTTAATGCCTAGAAATTGAAACCTAATCCAAGATCAACGTTAAAATCTATTTCAATTAACCTAAGGCAACATTGAAACCTAAAGAAATATTCTAGTGATCTAAGTTAGAGATGTGTTTCAGCGTCTTAAAACCTAGTAGTTGTCGTTCGCTATCTGGCTCCAGACAGCACTAGTACGGACTTATGCTCCTCGTACCGTTGAGTATATAAAGGGAGACCCCTCTAGGTTATGATCCTTTTATACATAGGAATCCGAGTCTACCACCCTGTAACCATGATACGCCAAACACATCATTCGGGGATATTACCTGCACGTATGTCAAGTCCATGGTCATTTCTCTTTCATTTGATCACCAAGGTGTATATGGAAGTTCATGGAAACCTAGCTTAACCTCTTGCTTAGATGACCTGAGCAGTCATTATTTATCTTTACTGACTCTTTAAATTTGAAAAGATCATCGAGCACTTGTCCTTTCGCGCTTGTTCAACATTGAAATTGACTAGAGTCATCTTTTGCATGTTTCTTGAATCTTAAAACATGAAACAACAAAGTTTGGTTTTAGTGTTGTAAAATAAACTACCCACGATCACATGCCCATAAAAGTTTTAGCACTTGGCTTGTTTATGTTTGCCTCAGTTTTTGAGTCTTTGCTTGGATCTTTCTTTTTCCTTCTTATTGAGAAGCATTCATGATGGCAGAACCATTGGTTTCGTCGTCCTTTCTCCCTTATAGAGGTAGTACTTTACCAAAAAGTTCATTCTAAACTCATCAATCCTCTAGTTCTGTCGAGCTTCAACAGCCTATTCTCTGTTAGTCTTACCCCTTGCTACCCGGTCTCCCGCAGACAAGCCAATTGAGTTCAATTGGCATCCCTCAAGCGCTTGGTCTGGTTTTTGGGACGAGGAATAATTCCCTTCTCTTACATCAAGATCACCATTTTTAGCATTGTTATACCTCCTAGTCCCCGTAGCCTTTTCGAATATCTTATGGAGGAGTTAGACATGGACACATCAAGTCCTATTGGCAGTGATGGAATTCCTGTTTCTACAGAAGAGTATCAATTTTTTCCTGAAAACACTACTCATGTGTCTACTTAATCTTCACCATCGGTGTCACTTCCAGCCGGATATAGGTCTTTGGGTTAGATTATTGTTGGTGTTTCCTCCATGGTAGCATCTACTCCATCCACGTGTCCAGTCCTTCCATCGTTAGGATTGTCACCGACGACACCTGCTTCGTCGGTTGCGGTTACATCTGTCCCAGTTCAACCTACTATCTATATGGCTGCGTTTGCGCCGGTCACTCAGTCACCAGAAACCTTGATTGAGATACCTGGTGGCCTCACTTTTGAAGAGTATCTATTGGCTATTCATCAATAGAAATCTCAGGTTTCTCAGCAGCCTCATGCTCCTGTTAATCCGCCACACCATTATGACGAATATGTTAATCATGTTTATTTACTCTATCTTACTCCTCATCACTATGATGCTATCGGTACCCCCATCTATGTGTTTCCTACTCCCCATCATTATGATGAGCATGGCATTCCTGTTTATGAACCCTATGAAATCTTTCCTGAGATTGGGAGGACTTATCATGTGCAACCCCTGGCCCACAAGGACAACCCTTTCAGGGAAAACCTTCAGCCCAGTCAGGGTTTTCATACGATCCTTAGGGACAACCTTACGGTCCACAAGGCCGACCCATGGTGTAACAAGGACAACCTCAAGGGCCTTCCGGTCAACCTTTTTATCAACCAGGACCTTCTTACGGTCTCGGGGGGAAAATCTATTCGTCTCAGGGACAACCTTTTGTCCAACAACCAAGATCATATACTCAGACTGGTCCAAGAGTTTGGCAACAAGGACAACCCTCTAGTCCTCCTCCAGGGCAACCTGGTCCATCGCAACTGTCAGGCCAACCTGCTCAGTAAGGGAAACTTGGTGGCTCTCAACATCCAATCCAATCTTCTCTACAGGGGTAACCTACTCAACTAGCCCAACAGCTGGCTTAGTCTGCTCAATAACAATTTTACTCTGCTTCATAGCAGGGTCCTACTTTTCAGCAGTCTGTTCAGTCTACTCAGTAGCTGGTTCACCTTATTTATTCAACTCAACAGGGACCCACTTATCAACAACCAACTCAACCCCAAGGCGTTTATTATCCTAGTGGTCAATATCAACCAGTATATAGTGCGCCTCAAGGTTTTACTTATCACCCTCAATCTCAGTTGCCATATAATCAACCGCAAGGCCACACTTACATTCCACTGCAAAATCCTCAGCAAGGACCTCGATGGTATACTCAGAATTAATATCCTCAATATCAACAGAATTATTTGGCTTATCCCCCATATCGTTCGAATCCTTCGGGACAGAACCCATGGGGGCATAATTTTTCTCAAATAGGATGGAATGCAAGTTTGGGTTCTTATCAAGGGTTTGCTATGCCTTTTAACCCTCAACTACCATTTCTTGCCACGTTGGAGTTACTGGATGTGTCAAAGCTGAAAAATGATCCTATTATTCATAACCCGTATTGGCGTCCGGTTCCGACTACGATTCTTGGTGATTTTCCCAAATTTTAGGGCAAGTTCGGAGAATACCCCCAAGCACATGTTATGACTTACCACTTGTGGTGTTCCTCTAACTCTTGGGTTAATGATTATATTCGGCTTCGTCTTTTCCAACAGAATCTTAGTGGTGCTGTTGCTAAGTGGTATATCGATATCTCTTGTGGTATCTTTCAAGATTTCAAATCTCTCGCTATGGCGTTCCTTACTCATTTTCAGTTACCTGTTCATTATGAAGCCAAGACACATCTCCTCACCTCCTTGAAATAGGACCGGGCTACTCATATCTTAGACCATATTCATGAATGGAGACATCATTGTCGCTTGATCAAGTTTGAAATTCCTGATCAGCTTCTTACTCATTGGTTCACTACCTCCTTTGTCAATCAGATTGTGAAGGACATAGCCATGGGGGCATGTGTAACCAAGGAACAAGCCATTGCTTGTGCCCAGTACCTTGATCTCGTGTACTCTCAATTGAGCATATTGTATGCTATTTTTACTGATGCCCCTCGACCTGGAACTTCTAACGCACCGACGACCCCATCTATAAATGATATTATTGGTTCTGTGTCTGAGACTTCGCGTAAGTCTTCCTCCTCCAACACTAGGAAGCAAAAGTCTAATTCTTCCAATGATATTTCTCCTCAGTCTAGTTCGAATCCTAGTAAAAACCGCAGAGGTCAATGTCCTTCAGGCCAATCTTGTAGATAATACTTCTAAAGGGAAAAATAAGGGTAAAGGCAAGACCAAGGCCGATTCCCCGAAACCAGATTCGTCCAAATCTCATGCTGATGATGGTTCGCAGCGTAAGCTGAAGTATCCCTGTCTGATTTGTGATGAAGAGCACTACACCAAGGACTGTCCTCGACGGTCCGAAGAGAGTAGGTTTCTCAAAGGCAATTAGGGTACTCCTACTATCCTTAAAGAACCTTTTCTATCTCAGCAGACCCAGATGGTCAAGTAGCGTCAATCATCTATTCCATTTGGCTCTCAAGTGTTCATGATGAACAGTTCTACATCTGTTTCTATCGCTACTTGGTCGAAATATTATGCTGGGTCGCACCAAGCAGCGTGGAAGGAGATCACTGATGGTCCTCTTATCCACCTGTTTGTGGCCCTCTTGAGATTGAAAGGCCTAGTGCTGAACCCGTTGTGCAACCACCTTCCAAAGGTGTTCTCCGAAAATCTTCTTATAATCCCAAAACCCGTGCTACTCAACATTACAGTATTGTTGAGGATTTGGCACAGGTGCCATCTGCGATGTCTGCATTAGAAGTACTCCAGATTTGTCCGTCTCAATGGAAAGCTTTATTATCTGCGATTGGCGGGGTTAATCTTGCTAATACTAGCCTTCTCGCTTTCGATCTAGAGAATTTCGTCCCACTACTTCCGCACCAGATTATGCTCATTGTACAAGTTGTTATTAATGGTCTCGACATCCATCGAGTTGTTGTGGAAAAAGGTGCATCAACCTGTGTCATGTCAACTTCTTGCTGGAAGGCCATTCGCTCTTCGGCCCTAAATTCCTCACCGAATGCCCTTGAAGCATTTGATGGAAGGGAATCAAAAACTTTGGGTGTTCTCGTAAGTTTTCCAATTACATTGAAAGGGAAGACAGTCAATGTTGAATTAGAAGTCGCTGATGCTAAACTCAATTAAAATATTCTACTCGGTCGTAGTTGGACTCACGCTATGATTTTCGTTTCGTCCACCCTCTTCCATGTTTTGAAATTTCCACACGAGGGCAAGATTGTTACTATCAATCAATTGTCATTCTTCACCTCTTATTCCAAGAACAACGTTCTTTATGTAGATAAGATCCCTACTCCCTTTGAAATTGTTGGGTCGGGTCTCTTCAAGGGTCTAGCCCTCATGGGTATTTTTCCCCTTTCACCACCAAAGACTGTTCAAACTAGTATGATCTCTCAGTCTAATGACCCGTGGATTATTCCTTCGCCTGAACAGGTCGATTCATATGGAGATTCAATGCCTTTGAGTCCTATTGAAATCGATTATTGTGAACTCATTGCTGCATCGGATACTCCACCTTCTGATGGTACTCCTTTGAGCTTGTCTCTTAATGTGTATTCTCAATCCCCCTAGCTCAGCGATTCAGACTCACCTGATCCTTTGAAAGAAGTGTTTCCTTCCAACGAAGCCATCGTGGAAACCATGTCTCTGGAAGACCTGCCGTGTGACGATTGTCATCATCGTTCTTCGTTTATGCCTAGCCTTGGGGCTATATCTACATGTCTTGAGTGTTTTTCATCTCAAGTCCCTTCTCCTCCACTTCAAATTCCAATTATGACACATGAAGTCTTTACAGAAGGTAACTTTAGCAATATCACAGAGACGATGCCTATTGACATTTCCATGAAGCCAGGAATCGTCGAGAACATCCATGTGGGAGTCACTTGTTCTTCAGATGAAGTCCAATTTTACACTAGCCTTTTCCGTGAATTCTGTGATGTTTTCACATGGTCCTACGAAGAAATGCCTGGAATTTATCCTAGTATAGTGGTGCATGAAATCCCTACCTATCCTGGTTCAAAGCTTGTTGGTCAACGTCTTCGTCCAGTGCACCCTAGAAATGCTGCAGCCATTAAAAGTGAAGTTGAAAAACTTCTCAAAGATGGTTTCATTTATCCAATTCCATTAACAGATTGGGTTTTGAACATTGTTCCTATCAATAAGAAACAGGGAACTATCAGTGTCTGCGTTGATTACCATGACATAAATCAGGACTGTCCTAAGGATAATTATCCCACTCCCTTCATCAATCAGATCATTGACGACTGTGCAGGGAGTGAGATTGTTTCCCTTATGGACGGATTTTCTGGGTATAATCAGATTAACATTCTCTCGGCCGATCAACATAAAACAAATTTTATCTGTCCTTGGGGTACCTTCGCATACAAGAAAATCCCTTTTGGCTTGAAGAATGCTGGGGCCACATTCCAGTGACTGATTTCCTACGCTTTTCATGACATTTGTCACATCATTCAGCGTTACCTGGATGACCTTCTGGCTCATTCAGCTAAGCGTAGGGACCATTTGGACCATCTTCGTCAGATCTTTCTTCGTTTTCGACACTACAACATTCAGCGTAATCCACATAAGTGTGTCTTTTGCGTTGATTCCGGTAAACGTTTAGGGTTTATCGTATCTAAATACAAGATTCGCCTTGATCCACTTAAGGTTGAGGCTATTGTAAACCCCCCCTCTCCATCCTCATTACATCAATTGCAGAGTCTGCAAGGTAAGGCGAATTTTCTACACCGTTTCATACCGAACTATGCCGAAGTAGCTAAAGCATACACGTGACTTTTGAAACAGGACAACCCTTTCTGTTGGGATGAGGTTGCTCAACAATATTTTGATATACTCAAGACATTTTTGGTCAATGCTCCTTTGTTACTTCCTCCAAATTATCATCGTGATTTTTCCCTCTACTTAACTGTCGCTTTTAGTACAATTTCCATAGTTTTGGTTCAAGACAATGATGACGATCACGAACATGTCATTTGTTACTTGTCTCGTAACCTTCTCGATCTTGAAACATGTTATGCTCATGTCAAGAAGTTAGCACTAGCTTCGGTCCAGGCCGTCCAACGCTTTCGTTATTATATCCTTTTGCGTACGGTGACTGTGATTTCCGATTGCAACCCCATGACCTATATTTTGTCTCGACAATTGCTGGGGGGAAAACGCTCGAAGTGTATCGTTATCCTCCAAGAGTTCAATTTGGAATTTACTGCTCCCAAATCAAAGAAATCAGTAGTTTTTGCTGATTTGATTTGTTCCCTCCCTTCCGACTCCGCTCCGTCTTATTCTGAGGATCATATTCCAGAGGATACACTTTTCTTGATTAGCACCCTCGATCCCTAGTATGGTGATATCATCGTATATCTCCAAACTTCCACATTTCAGTCTGAGTTGACAAAATATGCCCACCATCGTATCCGGCATCACTCGCAACCTTATCGCATAGTCAGAGATGCGCTCTATCGCATTGGAGTTGATTCTGTACTTTCCGATGTTTAACCCTCGAGGATGCTGAGAAAGTGTTGAATGATTGTGATGCAGGAGCATCCAAGCCAAATTTTCATTATTCAATTATTTAATAAGGGGGGTGAGATATTTTAATTATTTTATTAATTAAATTGTTTATTTTTAATAAATTAAGATAAAATTATAAATGTGAGGATTTTTTGTAAAAATTATTTAATAATTAAAGGATATGAGTGGAGTGGAATTAGGTAGATAATATAGAGAGTAGGAATTTCATTTACGGGACTTTGTTGAGTCCAAAACTAGAATAAATTTAAATTAGATTTAATTTGAGATTTGTGTGGAGGAATTTATGGAGGGAAATAAATTCATTATTTATGTATATATAGGAGAGTGTGAAGTGAGGAGTAGAGAGAATCAGAAAGATGGTTTGAAGGGCCGAGAGCCAAGAGGCTACCTAATGTAATATTTGGCTTAAGAGTTTTTTTATCTTAATATCAGTATTTTTTTTACTGTATGGCTCTCTTTCTCTTTATGCATTTTTTGGGCACCATCCGTTGTTATGTTTAATGAATAATTGAGAATTTTCATGATGGGTGAAGTAATCTGTGTTTATATGCTAGGATTCTGATTTAACCTAGAATCCCTACATCATTTGGTATCAGAGTTGAAAAATGCATGTTTTGAATCTGCAAGTATATTAACATGAAAATTGCAGGAAGAACCTGGAGTTTACATCAATGGTGAAGTCAATTTGGGAAATGTACCAGAAAATCGAGCTGTGATTTGAAGGAAGGACGAAATTAAAGTGAGAATGGACCAACGCAAGATCATTTCATAAAGGATACAGAGTGAGCTCTCATGCTTGTTGAAGCTTGTCAACAATGTGAAACAAAACATACATACATGAGCAACGAAGGCACAGAGGCCTTACCCAGCAATGGGAGGGAAGTGAATAAATGAATGCACAAAGGTTTTATTTAACCATCATAGGGATCAACCATCATAGGGATCAACCATTGTAAGATTGATCATCGGATAGAGGTATGAATAAAACCGAAATGCTTTATAAACAGAACGAAACCTGTAATTTCTGTGTAGTGGTTTTAAAATGTACGTTTGTTGTGAGCTGATCGGAATCTGTTGAATTGACACATTAACAACATGATGCCTGATGAAATAAATGATGGTTTAAAGTATGTGTTTGACACAAGTGATTCACCAGAATTGTAATCGATATATAATTGAGGTTGGCCACAGTTGCTGTGACGGTTTGATGTGACCACCTATTTCAATCATAACGCAGAGTTTATGTTGTCAACAACCGATTCTTCAATTCCATTGTTATATACATACAGATTCTCCCTTAAAATTTCAAATTGTTTTCTGCATGAAGTTTATATAATAGAACTAAAACGTGAAGACTGTGTGTATTTTCCATCCTTAGGCAGCGAATGTCAATTAAATGTGACAACCCTGGCAAGGTGCATATCATTTTTTTGGTAAAATACTCATATACTTATGTGAATTTAACTTCATAAGTAAATGAGAGTTGTGCCTGAGTTTTTATGGTAATAGTGTGATGGTTTTTTTTGGTGAAATTTGGATTATAAAAGCATTCTATTTTCAAGAGAAGAAGGAATCGAATCAAATTTAAATCTCTAGTTATTTAAAGCATGGAAGATTGATTTCTAGATTAATTTCACGAAGAATTGCATCAACCAAAGGGAGGTGGTCATGGAAACAAGTGAAGAGATTGAAAATTTTGGCTGAAATGGTATTTTGGTAAAAGGGATTGTATTGCATTGGAGGTATGGTCAGTTTCCTCGAATATATTTTACGTGAGTTTCTTATTCAAATTTATTTTACAAGAGGCTATTCATTTAAACTCACAAGAAGCCATTAATTTACCTTCACATAACATTTTCATGGTTAAACTCATAAGTGACTATTGAATGAGGTGAAAGTAAATAATAGAGGTAAAGGTGAAAATAAATTGATATTATAAAGCATGGTGGGGAAAAATTGTGAGTTGTTACACACGGTTTTAAGTGGGTAATAAATGGTTTCATAAAACCATGTGTGGGTTTTGAGAATGTATAATTTCATAATTTAATTTTATATTTTTAAGTAGGAGAGTTGTGAGAAGAAGGATTTATAAAGTGTGAACAGGAGTTTATATTATTTTGGGGTTTTTTTATGTAAGAAGTGGATTGTATGGTATAACAAGTGGGATAATTAATGTACTAGTGTCAAATTTGAAGTCAAGGTTGTTTATCATGAAGTAAAAGGAATCTAGTACATTATGTTAAGGTCAAACTCAATTGCTTTTTTGAGAAGATGTTTTTCAAAATTGAAGAAAAACTCGAGAGATTACGATGAGGAAATTTGGCTTAAGTTAAGAGGGGAGAGATTACGATGAGGAAATTTGGCTTAAGTTAAGAGGGGAGATTGTGCGTACTTTGAAGATTTCTAACATTTGTTTGCTGGGAAAGATTTATGTTAGAAGATTGTTGGGAAGAGATTTATACTGCTAGGGAGAAAATGGACCTTGCGCGTTCAAAGTAAGTCTGTAGAGGCTTGAATGTATTCCTAAAAGAATACACAAGAGAAGGGTTGGATCATTTCAACCATAAGAAGATTCAAGGTAAGTGCTCATTGAATGAATCAATATTCATTGAGTAGAGGTATTTTAAATCTGGATGATTAAGTTTCCTTGCCATACTTGAGAATATGATCTTTTGTGATATTATGAAAGTGTGGAAATGTTGCAAATGTGGAGGTATAAATGAATGGGAAAATGTGCCAATCCTGGGTGATATGAAGGAAAACATGCATGTTTATATGAGGAGGTTTATTATGCATAGTGTGATGATTTATTATGCATAATGTGGATTCTTCACGGTTTTGGTTGTCATTTTCGACCAAAGCCCGTAGTTGGGAAAAGAAGAATTATTTTGATTGGTGATTGAAAATATAATTTCTTGATGTTGTAAACCTTTGTTTTTACCATCATGTGATGACATTTAAGGAGGTGATATTCATGATGAACACAATGTATGGGTTGTACATCGAAGAGGTTTCTTGTTCTCTGCACATAGGTAAAGAGAAGTGAATTGATGTTGCATGGTGCATAAAAGTGCAGGGAAATGTTTGCGTTATGATGACGAGCTTGTGAGCATGTGAATATTTACAGTGAGAAAGATGGCACAGAATTATGGAAACCAGAGAGCTAAGACTGCAGAGAGAGAGGTTTATTAATAACCTTAATAGGACATGAGGTATGATAATTCAGGAAGGTAATTTTAAACATTGAAGATTGAATGGTTTATTTATTTTCACCTTAAAATAAATCTTGAAGAACCTGAATGGAATTTTGACTAAAGACTTCAGTATCATGTGAAATGATAAGGGCAAACTGATGATTTTTCATAAGAATGAAGTATGAAAGAGGGTGAATATTTTACATCCTAAAACTGTATTAGGGGTGTATGTTTATTAAAGAATTGTATAACTTCAATTAAGTCAAAATATCCACTATCATTGCTATTAGGACAAAGCTTGAAGTGAAAATAGATGTTAGAGTCAAATGAAAGTTTGGATAGTTTCAGCTGAGATTGAATATTTTCATCCAAGATGAAAAATTGGTGTAAGTCTGAAGTCAAAGAGTCATAGGTTAAATCAAGAGTCTGAATGTAATGGGGTGCATGATTGGTGGAGCCCGACACCCAAAGAATTGGTCATTGTAACACATGATTTACTAAAGTGTTGTTTGCAACAAAGTGAAGCAAGAGAGTTACCAGAGACTGGTTCCAAGAAAGAGAACTAAGAGAAGCCAAGCATAGGAGGAGAACTTGCATCTTGATGAATGGAAAGTGTGAAGGATTACTGAGAAGTGGATTAAATGAAGTCCACACGTGAACAAATACAGTTCACAAAGAAGGGGAAGATGACTATTGATAGTCATTTTCAAAGATCTGATGAAGACAAAAACAGAGGGAAGAAGAAGGAAAATTCCAAGATAAGTGGCACATGTGAACAATTGACAGATGAAGAGTACGAGCGGGAGAAGGCTGAGATAAAAATTCACCTTCAATTGTTAATGGAGTTGTTGCAGGAAAATGTGAAAGGCCAGACACATGGTTGGACCATGAGAAAGAAGGTAAAGTGGTAGAAGCTACACGCAAAAAGGGAAAAGCAGGTAAACATACAGTTGGTTGAAGAGCTAAGTAAGCTCGAGCAGATGTTGAGTTGTGAAGAACTCAAAGAGGTTGAGTTAAAAATGGATGTTTCCATTTGTGGCCGAGAACAGGGTGAAATTATGGGTGAAGAGATTAGTGAGGAAGATCTCATGAACTATTGGGATAGTTCAGAAGCATCTGAAGATGTGTTGGCGAGAGAAAAAGATGAGGCCATGAAGCCTTACATTTTTTCTCACAGTTTATGTATGTTTGCAGGATGTGCAAAAGATGGGGAGCAGTCTAATGGAACTATCACAAAGGAGAATGAAAATCTTGAGGTAAAGTCTGGTAGAGAATTCCTTTCAACGAAGGAAGGTATTGATTTGTTACAACAGGAAGAAATCATAGATGAATTCTCATTTGCGGTAAGATAGCAATTCGAAGCTATTATGGAACAGGAACAAAATGGAAATGTCGAAGAAAAATTCCAAGGAGGTAAACAAATGTATTTGTTTAATGAAATTGTTGATGAAAGTTTACAATGTAATGGTACTGAAACCAGGAAAACTCAAGAAGATTTCCAGAGGAAGAGTGAAGGTAGTGATGAAGTGTTGAAAATATTTCATATGGAAATCGAGTTTTTGGAACGGTGGCTGAAGGAACTTGATGGCGAAGAAAAACTTGCAGAACGTGATCCAGAAGAAATTACAGTTACTATGCATGATAGAGATGAAATATTTTTAACATTTATGGAGTGGAATGAATGTTATAAATTTTCAGATAATGATGTAACTGTAGGTATAGAAAATGACATTAACAGATATGATGTCGAAATCAGAGAAATCGAGCAGAAGTTATTTTGCATTGAGATGGAAGATCAGAAGCAACAATGAAGTTGTGTCTGTAAGGACATAAAGGAAACAGTGAATCAGCAGGATGAAGATGGAAGTAGCCAGAAGTTTGAAACATAATCTATTGAAGTCCAGAAAGTCGATGATGAGAGATTGATACCTAAATCATCAAAAGAGATCGACAAGTATTACCTTTTTAAAACTAACAGTTTGCTGGTGAATGCAGGTATAGTACCAGATGAGAGGTTTGTTGCTATAAAAGCAATCCAAGACTATAGTTGAAATGAAGAAGGAGTTCTTGATTATTTTCTATTGCAGGAAGTTGAGTATTCAGCTCAGTTGGAGACGAAAGAGTTCGACAAAGAAGTATTACTCCGAAGAATTGACGAAATAAAGTGTTGGAGAAGCCGATGGAATCCAATCGACAGAGTGGACGATGAGTTATCAAATCAAGTTGATACTTCGAAGGACCAGCGACAGAACAAAGTATAGAATCCTAGAGTGAGCAAGTCATCATGACTTGTGGTTGTCGCATTGTTACAGAAAAAAAACGGACCTCAAAGACAGGAGTCTATGGAAACTTCTCTACATGGGGAGTCTGATGCAGGATCATCCAAGCCAAATTTTCATTATTCAATTATTTAATAAGGGGGGTGAGATATTTTAATCATTTTATTAATTAAATTGTTTATTTTTAATAAATTAAGAGAAAATTATAAATGTGAGGATTTTTTGTAAATATTCTTTAATAATTAAAGGATATGAGTGGAGTGGAATTAGGTAGATAATATATGGAGTAGGAATTCCATTTACGGGACTTTGTTGAGTCCAAAACTAGAATAAATTTAAATTAGATTTAAGTTGAGATTTGTGTGGAGGAATTTATGGAGGGAAATAAATTCATTATTTATGTATATATAGGAGAGTGTGAAGTGAGGAGTAGAGAGAATCAGAAAGATGGTTTGAAGGGCCAAGAGCCAAGAGGCCGCCCATTGTAATATTTGGCTTAAGATTTTTTCTGTCTTAATATCAGTATTTTTTTTACTGTATGGCTCTCTTTCTCTTTATGCATATTTTGGGCAGCATCCGTTGTTATTTTTAATGAAGAATTGAGAATTTTCATGCTGGGTGAAGTAATCTGTGTTTATATGCTAGGATTCCGATTTAACCTAGAATCCCTACATTAGATTGTCACAGTGGTGCCTGTGGTGGTCACATGTCTGGTTACGATACTACACAAAAGATACTTCGTGCCAGTTATTTTTGGCCTTCCATTTTCAAAGACTGTATTGTCGTAGTTCGTAAATGTCATGATTATCAAATTTATCAACGCAAATTACGTGCGCCACCTATTCCCCTTCACCCTGTCATTACCATTGGTCCCTTTGCCAAATGGGGCATCGATTTTATGACGGTAACCCTCACTCGGATCGGGGGCATGCTTATATCATCGTAGCCGTGGAATACTTCACAAAATGGGCCAAAGAAATTCCTACACTTGCCGTTGATGGTAAGACAACCGCTCAGTTCATTTTCAATCATATTATTGCTAGGTTTGGTGTCCCTCAAGCCATCGTTACCGATCATGGTCCTTATTTTCAGCATTTTATGCTGGTATAGTTGACTTCTAAGTTGGGTCTGCGTCATTGCAGCTCAATGCCGTACTACCCTCAAGCCAATAGCCAAGTTGAAGCTATGAACAAAGTTCTTGTCACAATGCTTTAGCTTACGATTGGGATCCACAAATCAAACTGGCATCTCATGTTATTTTTGACTCTTTGCGCATACCGAACCTCAGTGAAGAGTGTGACCAGATTCACCCCTTTTCAGTTGGTTTATGGTCTGGAAGCTACTCTCTCAATTGAATGTGAAATACCTTCGCTCAAGTTAGCTGTGGAATTACTGCCTAACACTTCGCTAGAAGAAGAGTGTCTCCTTTTCTTAAAGAGGTTAGACGAAACTCGTCGTTTAGTTGCTTTGGTCATTGAGGCATAATAGAAGCGAGTCAAAGATCATTTTGATCAATCAGTTTCACATCTTTCTTTCATTGAAGGAGATATCGTCTTCCTATATCACCAAGCTCATGATAAGTTGGGGGAAGGTAAATTTCAACCTCTGTGGCATGGGCCCTACATCGTTAAACGTGTGTTGAAAAATGGGGCCTATGAGCTAATTAACTACAAAGGCCATCCTCTTGAACAACCCAGAAATGGGTTGTATCTCAAAAAATATTATGCATGAGTCATTTGTGCATATCAGGTGTACATAGGTGTTATTTTCATTTTTGTACATGTTTTTGGGTTTGGTGTGCTTTGTGAGCATTTTCCTGCTTATTGGGTCTTGCTTATTGTGCAGATGTCTATTACCCCTTATGTCGGTTTCATTGATGGTGCTTCCCGCAGTACCAGGAATTTGTCTTCAACAGCCTGGGTAATTTATAATCATGCTGATGAGTTGATAGACCTGAAAAGTATTTGTCTAGGATGAACCACAAACAATGTTGCTGAATATAGAGCTGTCATTGAGCTATTAACCAAGGCAATTAACCTCAACATACGCGCATTGCTTGTAAATCTAGATTCACAGCTTGTTGTTCTGCAACTCAATAATCATTATTCGGTTAGAAATCCGCACATTCTGAGATTGTATTTATTTATTCGTTTGTTGGAAAGGCATTTTGATTTCATTACTTATCAACATATTCCTAGGCGAATGAACACATTAACTGATACAGTGGCTAACATTGTATTAGATAGACATTTGCATAATTTGTAAAAGCATCATCAAATGTAAAAAGATCCATGTAAGGAAATAGATGTATATATATATATATATATATATATATATATATATATATATATATATATATATATATATATATATATATATATATATATATATATATTGCATGTTTGCAACTGTGTGCATCATAACGTCAAAAAATATGTGTATGTTTCTATTACATCCCGAGACATCATGTCTCGCAAAATATGTAGATAAAATAAACCTAGGTGTCTAATCAGCATGATGCTCGTGATAACATGTCACGGCCCGTACTAGCCGCCTCAGCAAGCAATGGATTCGGCTAGGCACCCCTACAGTGTGTCTCTGTTAGGCGCGAGGAACGTCATCAAAACGTGCATAATCTGGGACTCCTCGGGTGATCCCCTCTAGGTTGAGCACTATCTCATCTTCTTCGCTGCCCTCACCTTGAGGGTCAAAATCGCGAGGGATTCACCTCGCTATCGGTGACATACCGACAGTTCTCTCTGGGCCAACATCTGCATCACATGAATTTAATGTTAGAACATACATAAATAAACAAAATATCATAATACTCATTGTTAGAGAGGTAAATCCCCTCTGCGGACAGAGGTGATCCCTACTAGATCAGATCGGGTCTAGCAACAATCAAGTCATGCAGTGACGCAAGTCTCTAGTTACAAAATGAAAAAAACATAACGAATTTCCTACCTCAGGTCCTACATAATGGTCATTGAAGAAAGGATGACGCTTCTCATTCCTCGCTTGGTAGATTATGATCCTTCTGCTTGACATGTCCGAACACCTGTACAAATGCAAAGGATACAATGATACACAACGTAAAATCTAAATCTTGTAACCATACATCAGTCAGAGAGGATGTAATTCATTGCATCAAAGAAATAGACACACAAATGAAACCATAATCAAAGTCACTTATCATTAAAATAACAAAGGAAAGATACAACCCAAAGCTCTGATGCTTGATCTTTCTTCGGCGGGGCTGACAGCGGAGCATGTCTCAACGAAGCCTGTCAGAAACGGGACAAAGCTCTCTCTCTTCGGCTTGGCTCTCAAAAGCTGTCTGGCTATAGTCTCCTTGCTACAAGTTCAGCTCTAGCTTGCTAAGGGTGAAGGCAAGCTTATATAGATGGGGGAAGAGGAGTTGGGATCCCTACAATCATGGGATTGGCCCTATCTCTAAGGAAGCTTCCATGATAGGTGGAAAACCACCTCCCATACATGGAGATCCGGAGCCAAACCACCCAAATCATTTTAGAGACTCGTTCAGGAGTTTGTTGGAATCAAAATTCCGCCATTTATTTTTAAAAAACATCCCTTATTAAGCTTTGCGCAAGTGAGACACTAGGACAGAGCGCCAGTTGGCGCGCCCTCTATGGTGGATTTTCCCCATTAGCGCGAGGGCTGAACTGGCTAGTCGCACCAAGGCTAAAAGATCAGTTTTTAGGGTTTTGCAGAGGAAACTTTCTTCAGAGGAATGATTGTCCTTATCAAGGGGGATGCCATGAAAGTGGTTTCAGTTCATGTCACTGCTCATAGGTCACGGGAAAGGCCCTCCAATGTGCGAGACGGGGGATTGTAGGGATGGTGACAAAATACTGTGTAACAAATGCCCCCTAAAGCACGATGCCCGAGAGAGAGAAAGGGGTGAAATGCTTTATGAGAACGTGACCAACTGAAAACACTGTCGTTGGAAAACCTGCATAGACAAATACAATTGATATCTCAAATACATGATATGTGGTATAGGTGCACCCATCCATAATAGAGTGTACAATAATCAGGATCCAAGGCATGGACGCAGCCATCCATTAAAGTAGGATCGACAAGTAGACTCAGGTATGGTCGCATCCATCCAATCAATGAGTCATGTAACTAATCATGATAATCCACAAAAATCCACAGCCTGGATTTCATCAAACAAAACCCAGGGTCTTGCGCTCCATCTTGACCCAAACAGAGTGCAGGTCCGTGCATGTGAATATGTGCACTGAAGTCAAACATGCAATGACATCGTCTGATTACCAACCCATAATGAAAGTTGTTAACAGACGCGAGAGGAACCACCAATAATGACGATGGCCCTCAAGGTACTATAGGTACATTCCACGGAATGTGAAAAGTGAGCTGGCATCGAACACCCGTCTAATCATCCAATCAAAGGTCATAATGAAAACCTTGCGTCGAATGCGAAGAACCTGCCATTGAGGCATGCAGGCTCCAAGGTACCTGAAGGGAGTCTCTAGATCGGCTTCCTCGATAATGAGCTGAAGTCGACAAGAAGTGACCTTGATCGAAGGTGGGCCATAGTGTTTCCCACATCATCGATGTGAGACAGAGGAACATGATGTTTGTGAATCAAGATCAGTGGAGAATCAAAGGGAGGTTGAAAACTGTAGAGGCCAACTTCTCTTGAACATATCGGCGGCACGACACTAGATTTGGCAGTATTTGACATCAAAAGGATCTGAGGTCATGATGATGTGGTAAAGAGTATATGAGCAGTCAAAATGGATTACCCAAACCCATGGAGGCAAGCAGAGAATGAGATGAGATGTCCCCAACCTGACACGAATGCAAACAAGTGTCATGTTCAAGAGCGACACACTACCGACACAACAGTGATACTGGTTCCATTTTTTCCCCACCATTTCTGGTGAGTACCCCAATTATTTTTGAAAAAAATATTGAAGGGGATAGCATATGCTTGCGATATAAGTTTTTCCTTCATACAAATCTAACCTAGTACATTTAACGAGTCATAGGAAGGAGGAACTTGAGTATCTGCATTACTACGAAGTCCGATTTCATCAATTTTTAACGAGTCTGACAAAGGAATAATTCGGCGTCTTTTCATGTTTAGAGAGTTTGAAAAGACAGTGGAAAAGTAAACTCCAACAGTCCTTTTTTGTGGATAGTTCCTCATATCTGAAAATGTAGAAAACTGTGTCTGAGAAAACCTCCTAGTCGTGATAGGCTAGGGTATTCCTTTTTCGTAAATAATATATCCCAGCCCGAAAAAGGGGTAAACGTATACTGGGTAGATGTCGTTTTGCAGCCAATTTAATGAGATCAAAATGACAAGCGACTCGATAATCTTTTCATTTTTAGAGAGTCAGAAAAGAGCTGAAAGTTGACTCCTCCTGGAGGTACGAGTGGTACAAAGGGTAGCTACTGGTTCCAGTGATGGTGGAATTGCTCAGAACAAATAAAGGTCAAGAGGCTGGCTAACAAGACCACTCATCGTCGTGATTCCTCAGGAATGGGTAGCACAACCAAGTGAAGGCATATGATTAGCCAAGCAGATAATGACGATGGAGTGAGAAAACCAAGGCTCATCTGAGAAAAAGGGCTGATAAAATGACAATCACAAGAGGTAAAATACGAATGGTTTCATTTTTACACAAGCTTGAAATCAAAAAAATCAGCTTGAAGTTGGTTTCATTTTTACACAAGCTTGAAACAAAGATAAACTATGCTTGAAACTGGTTTCATTTTTACACAAGCTTGAAATGGAAACAAACTATGCTTGAAAAATTAAGCATGCCCCCAGCATGGTGACTCAATTCGAGATACATGCCCCCCAAGCTTCAATCCATATGAAAGACAGATGGAGTGAAGGTTCAAGTTACGAGATCAAGAGAAAGGCTCAATTGGGATTTTACAAGATCTCATCAAAGACCTCTTGTTTCATTTTTTAGGGAGCTTGACACAAGGAAACGAACTGTGCTCTGAAGACTTGGTTTCATTTTTTAAGGAGCTTGACACAAGTAGACGAACCATGCCCCAACATACCTTGTTTCATTTTTTAAGGAGCTTGACACAAGTAGACGAACCATGCTCCAACAGACCTTGTTTCATTTTTTAAGGGTCTTGACACAAGCAGATGAACCATGCTCCAACAGACTTCATCATAATGAATAAGAAGTCATAGCTTTCAAGAGTTCCACACAGGATGGGAGAACAACATCTTGGAAATCAGGACCCAATTCCCCCAGCACCTGATGCACAACGACACTATCACTGAATGCGGGCACGGGACATGTAGCCACATAATTGACATGCGGCAGAGATGACACAACCAGCGTATAAAATTCCAGCAGAGATGATGGTGGACTAGTTTCCATATGAGGACCAAAGAATGCAAGCTAATCGATGGTCACGATCCAACCTTGGTGTAGAAAACACATCACACGAAAGAGGGATGAGACAAGCGCTCCCATGGCATAAGTATAATCGTGACCCAAGAGTAAATTAAAATCCAAGGGGCCATGAATAACCATCACGTCCATATGGACAGTTTTCCCTCCCAAAGTAACAGGAAACTTTGGAAGGATCTATTGGACGAATAAATCGTTCTTGCGGACAAGACCGATCTCCCTAGTACTAAAAGTATCTAGCAACAAACAGCCAAATAAACTAATCTTTCTCTAAGCATATATAATATATGAAAAGCTCTATATAGGTGTTAAAAGACCTACCTTATGTCCAGTGCTTGTTTGAAGTTGTTGTTATCCTTCGCGCGCTTGAAGGAGTTTCGCTTGTAGACCTGTAGTCACAAACAAGCAAAGTATTACATAGCACCTGTATATACATCATAATAAACCATGCTTATCATAGTGATCAACGAATCTATGAAATAAACCATTAACAAACAGCTTATTGAGAAAAATGAGTATATTTGTATTAATTTCAAAATAAAGAAAACCTTACAACCTGAGCCTTGATGTTGTACAGGTCTTCCCGGGGTCCGAAGCAGGAGTCTCCTCTACTTTGAAAAGCTCTACACTCTTTCAATCAAGACAAATAGAGGTATATAATCTCTCCTCACAAAAGTCTTGTTTAACTGAGTCTGAATCTCAAAAGCATTTATCTTCAAATATTATAAAACTTCAACCCCCCTTTGAGGCTACTCAATGCCTCTTTTTATAATGGAAAAGAGGAGGTTTTTCTGTTCCAAATATAAAGGGATAGAATCCTCCTTCAAAGGGATAAGCTCCTCACATCAAGGGGTTAGCTCCATAAGGTAAGGGATACATGTACCTTATCAAAGCGTACCTATTCCCGAAAATTCTCGTCTAGAATCTTCTAGAATTAATCTCAAATCAACTTTTTAACTTTACTTTCTCGCCTTTTTTAGTTTTATAGGAGTCCGCACCTATACCACATAGAAAGTGTGGTTCTGGTCCACAGGATAGCTGAACACTAGGTGCGGGCCCGCAGGCAATGTATAGAGAAAGTGCGATACCAAAGTTTAGGAGATTTTTAGGAACTTTTCTCTGATTTTCAAGGCTTGATATGAAGAACTGATATGTTAGACTTGAAAAAGGAGGAAGTATGAGTTATAATGAGCTCATACCCATAGCAGAATGTCAGGATGACAATTTTTAGTGTAACAGATTGCCCCCTAAAGTGCAAAGTCTAGAATAGATGAAACTGAAGTCTGTCATATATGAAGAGTGTAGTACTTTATCATTTCAAGGATCACCCTGTGGACACCCCAGTCGGAACCTGTAAAAACATTCAATGCAAAATATATATGTATACATATCATCACTGAGGTAGGCATTCCCATACTCAGATCAAAACTAACTAGAACTAACTTAAATTGTTCTGATACAGGAATGATTTTGAATACATCACAGTATAGACATATGTCGACACAGCATGGACGCAGCCATCTGTTTATAAATAGTCTATTGTATGAATGATAACAAAATTCCTCGCAGCCTGGATGGTGGAAACTAGATCCAGGGTCTTGATTTCCGCATCTCGAACTAGTACGATTCTATCCATGTGAATAAATGTGTTGAAGTTGAACATGGTAGAAACCACTTGATTACCAGTCAATAATGTAAACTGTTAACAAGTGTGAGAGAAACCACCAGTAATGTCAATGGCTCTCAAAGTACTCAGTACAATCCATGAAATGTGAATGAATGAGCTGAAGTCGAACATGTCACGGAATCATTCGATCGAAGGTCAATGATGCAACCTGTCGTCGAAGGCGAGAAACCTGCCGTTGAGGCATGCAGATTTCAAGGTACTGACGATTTCTAGATCAACTTCCTAGATAATGAGTTGTCGTCGATAGAAAGTGATCCGTCGTAGGAAAGCCCACAACACGAAATCATAGATCAAGTTTTGAAAATATATTGGCAAGGACTGACTCAGGGATGGTCAAAATGGATGACAGATATTTTGCAGATGAATGGTTTATTTGAACTGCCCTCTTGAACACATAACGACACTGCAGATGGCTTGGTAACAATTGACCCAAAGCTAATACCCAAAAACCGGATGAAGACTTTCAAATGAGGTTCGATTAATTATTAGGCCAAGGATTTCCCAACCCAGGTGAATGAAAGTGTCGTGTTCAAGAGTGGTTGACTGAATTTTTGAAGAATCAAAATACAACAAACACGCCCATTTTCCTCTCTTTTCCCCCACCATTTCTGGCAAGTACCTCTTTATTTTTGACAAGCTTGAGGAGGATAACATTTTCTTGTTTATAAGCTCATCCTTCGGATGAGTCCAACTTAGTTTAAAATTTGAACCCTAAGAAGGAGTGGTTTGTTCCTGTTTTTAAAATTGAACAGGTCCTTTACTGTTAAGTTTTAACGAGTCCAGTATAGGAGAAACTCGGTGTTTTTCAATTTTAGGGAGTCAGAATAAAAAACTTAAGAAAACTCCATGGGTGTACTTTTTCGTAAACTTAGTTTCTCGAGCTCGAAAAGGGATAAAATAATGCGGGAGAGAACTCTATTGACCGTAATTAGTCAACGTATACCTTTTTCGTAAATAGCCCATTTCAGTCCGGAAAAGAGGTAAACTTATACTGAAGGGACGATCATTCATTTACTTTAACGAGTTCGAATAATCAAGTGCTCGGAAATCTTTTCATGTTTAGAGAGTCTGAAAAGGGATTAAAAGAGGACTCCAATGTTTCGTTTTTTCGTAAATTTTTGAAAGAGTCCGAAAAAGTGATAAAAGTATGCTCTTTGTTGAAAAATGATCAATTTTCCTGAAAAATCCAGTTTCTGCACAAAAACTTGAAACATTACACATACTTGTTTAAGATAAGTAAAAATTCTTTCAAAAATACCCTTTTTAAAGTGAAAAATAAAAAAATTAAAGATTCATCTATTCGAAAAAACTTATAAAAAGGACTTTTTCAATTTCATTTTTACTGTTCAGTTTCAGAGTGAAAAGTAAAAAGCTTTTGGGTAAGAAATTTCCTGTGAAGATTCTGGAAAATCCGTCCAGTGAAATCGAGAACCGTCAGTCCCAAGTAATCCACGACCTCTTAATATTGTATTTCATCCGTTTACAATTCAGTTTTAGGCTTTAGATTTTATTTTTAGGGAAAAATATGGTTTAAAAATTCGCCCGCGGGGGTCCGCAGGTAAGACACATGGGACCTGCGAACCCCGATTTTTTTCTATATAGAAAAAATTCATGGGTCCGCACTCATCACATAGAATGCATGTGTTTCTACGCACTGTGTATAAAAGCTAAGTGCGGACCCCGTGCGTTTAAATTTAAAACTTAAATTTCTCATTTGCCGCCCAAAAATTTCCAAATTAGATTGTTCTAACTTGTGTTTTTATGCATTGTAGGAGTAACAAGATGTTGATTTGCAGAGAACGCGAACATGAGGACGTGGATGATGCCGCAATGCTCCATTTTCCCACAATGCAAGCATTGAAAGCATGCGGTACATATAAATTCTGGGCCATCTAAGGCATGAGGGCACAGGTAGACCTCCTGACATGGCTGGTAAACAGGTGGAACGTGCAGGACCAGTGTTTCATCATTGGTGGCCATCGGCTCGAAATTGAGCTGGAGGATATTTATTTTCTGACTGGTTTGTCCAAAAGGGGCGAACAAGTTTCTCTATTTGGGACTAGGCTAGGTGGCCAGTCTGTCGCTAGTCTTCAACTAGAATTCTGTAATGATCAGGCAAACCCTAGGGACAAACAGATTGACATAAAAAACATCATCCGTCCTGAGTTGAAAGTTATTGCATTTTGTTGTTACTAGACTGTGTGGGAGTGTTGCGCTGCATGTGGCTACCGGTTCCCAAATGCGTATTGCTATGGACTGTTTTCGCGGCACCATTTTCAACTGGTGTGAAGCTGTGTTAGCCAATATAAAAGGCCAATTGACTAGAGCGAAGAATGGTAAAATAAACAACTTTGGATATGGATCCATTATCGTTACCTTTGCTCTAGAGAGGATCCCCATGCTAGCTCTACAGAGTATTTTTGTTGATGCCGGTCGAGTTCGAGAACCTAGGATGACTCGTTGGGTCGCACTGATGGCCCGTCACAGTATTGAGGGCTCTGAGATTGTTCGATTTCCTCCTTCATATTTTCATTGGCTGGATCGCCAAATTTTTACCATAGAGGATTTTCCATACACCGGGATAGACTTCCGCGGCGACCGAGAGATGACTCTCCCAGCCGGGGAACAGTGGGATGAATCAGGTAAAATCATTTTCAACAATTTCTAAGTTCTAATTTTTTTATTTTTTTATCATCTTTGAAACTAATAACCAAAAGTTTTGAATGCATATGTGGGCCTACGGCGACCAGCCCACCTCCAACCTTATGACAGAAAACAACCAGCTGCAGTTGCACCAGCCCCAGCCCCAGCAGGCCAATCAGCGGAAATCTTGTCTAACTTAGAGCATCACCTAGAGCGCCTGACTCTAGATATTCCAGAGACGGACATAGATGAAATTCCACTCAGACTACAGAGATACGTGATTGGTGTTCCAGGACCTTTTAGGAGGTTCCTATGTAGGGTGGCCCGAGCAGTGGTCTCTTATCGTGATCACCATCAGTGATGAGATGATCGTTTGTAGACTCATATTTTGACTTTTTGTGTTATCATTCTATCAATCATAAGGTGTTTCCAACCTATGATCGAAGATGATGTATATTTTTTGAAAACTCTCCTATACTATGATATATCACTATTTACTAGCTATCTGTGTACATGTTATGAATGTTGTTTTTTTTACTGTTTTGATTATTGCAAATGTCGATTTATCATAGTAGAAGCAACTGCATCTGCTAATGTATTTAAATGTCTTGGAATATGTTGATATTCAATGTAATAAAATTCACGTTCCAAGAGACGAACTCTTAAAAATAACCGTAATAACACTGAATTTCTAATGGTATAAACTCTGTTTAATTGTAATACAACAAGTTCAGAATCCAACCTAACAATCAAACTCCAAATTCCAAATGATATGGATTCAGACAATAACTCAATCACTGCACTATACTCAGCAATGTTATTCGTTGTTTAACCAAGGCTTACCCCACGCATGGAAACTAACTCGTCAGAGGGCGAATAAATAACCCAAGCTGCGGAAGAAATGTTCCGTGTACTACAACAAGCACCATCAACAAAACCAATGTAGGTTTGAAGAGACGTCGACATCTGCAATATCAGGAGTAAAACTCAGATAAGCAGGAATAGTGATAAAAACACACTTCTAAACTAGGCACACTTTTCTAATCTAAGACACACCAGCAGTAAAGAAATCTAATCTAATAAAAAATCTCCACACCAATTTTTAAGCATAATATCGCTTTAGATAAAGCCCATTTCTGGGTTTATCCAAAGGGACACTGTCAAAATCTATCAACTCATAGGCCCCTTTTTCTAACTTTCATTTGACAATAAAAGGACCATGCCACATAGGCACGAATTTCCCAGCCCCTAGTTTATCGTTGGCTTGATCATAAAGTAAGACTAGGTCTCCTTTTGAAAAATTTCGAGGGGTCACGCTTCTATCATACTAAGCTTTAATTCGTTTAACATGAGCCTCGTTTGCTATTGCAGCATTTCGTTGATTCTCATCTAGTTGAGCCAAGTACAAGAAACGTTTCTCCTCTTCAGACGTAGCTGGGAGTAATTCTATGGCTAATTTCAGTGACGGAATTTCGCATTCAATCGGCAACACAGCTTCCAAACCGTAAACGAGTTGAAAGGGAGTGAAACCAGTTGATGTTTTTACCGAGGTTCGATATGCCCAAAGTGCTGAAAATAACATGGAATTCCAATTCGTCTTGTGAATACCAATAATGCGTTTGATCATGGTGACTAAAACTTTATTGATGGCTTCAACCAGACCATTGGCTTGTGGATAATATGGAGTGGAACTATCATGACGCAGGCCAAGTTGATCTGTCAGTTCAGTCATCATGACATTCCGAAAATGACTTCCATGATCTGTAATAATGGCTTGAGGAACACCGAACCTAGCAATTATGTGATTAAACATGAAAGTTGCAGCAGTCTTCCCGTCAGCCGAAAATGTAGGCATCGCCTTGGCCCACTTAGTAAAATAATCTACTGCTAAGATAATATACGCATGCCCCCCGGCCGAGTGAGGGTTACATGTAATAAAATCGATACCCCATTTCGCGAAAGGACCAACATAAATTATAGGGTGAAGAGGAGCGGGTGGTGTGCGCATTTTACGATAAAAAAGTTGAAAATTATGGCATTTCTGGATGGCATAAATACAATCTTTGAACAATGATGGCCAGAAATAACCAGCGCGCAATATCTTTTGGGCAGTGGCATACCCAGACATATGACCGCCACATGCTCCATAATGGCAATCATTTAAAACTTTTTCAGCTTCATCATGAGTAAGACAGCGTCGGAAAACCGAATCTTCTCCATCACGATAAAGTGTATCTCCAATAATATTATACTGTTGGGATTGGAAGCATATTTTCTGTCGTTGAGATCGTGAAATTTCAGGCCGAAAATATTGGGTTTGGAGATAAATAATAATATCTCCATACCATGGATTGAGAGTATTGATAAGAAACAAAGATTCGTCCGCAATGGACTCTTCTACCACTGTTTCAGTATCAGTAGAGGGGAAATTCCTATAGGATGACTATCCATTTGGAATACGTGCCCCCTAGCAATTGTTTGGTCAAAATGTACATCATAGGGTTGCAATCAGAAATTACCGTAGTTTTGCATAACAATATGTAATGCCTAAATTGTTGGACAACTTGTACAGCTGCCAAGGCCAATTTCTCCACATGTGTGTATTTGATCTCAGTCGGATGCAGATTTCGACTAAGATAGTAAATCACATGTTCATTATGAGATTCATCTTTCTGGACTAATACCATCCCAATGGTGGAATGAGAAGCGGCGAGGTACAAAAATTAATCCTGATTGTAGTTGGGAGGATGCAATAACGGTGCATGGGTCAACGCGTGTTTAAGTGCATCAAAAGATCGATCAACGGTCTCATCCCAAAAGAATGGAATGTTCTGTTTCAAAAATCGGGTAAAACCCTTTGTAAGCTCGGTATAGTTAGGAATGAATCGACATAAAAAGTTTGCTTTCCCCTGCAAACTTTGGAGTTGGCGTAAAGTCGAAGGAGGAGGCAATTTAACAATAGCTTCGACCTTTGATGGATCGACGCGAATGCCTGCTTTTGAAACAACAAATCCCAGTAAACGACCCGATTCTACACAGAAAACACATTTGTGTGGATTCAGCCTAATTCGATAATGCCGACATCTCATAAAGATGGCTCATAAATGAGTGAGATGGTCGGCCCTATATGATGAATGAGCAGGTAAATCATCGAGATAAGGCTGCACAATATGTTTAATGTCATGAAATGCGTAAGACATTGCCCGTTGAAAATTTGCTTCAGTGTTCTTTAATACAAAAGGTAGTTTGCAATAAGCAAACGTCCCCCATGGACAAATAAAAGCTATTTTCGGTTGATCAGCAGGGAGTATGTTTATTTTATTGTAGCCTGAAAAGCCATCCATAAAAGAAAACATTTCACTGCCAGCACAATCATCAATTATTTGATCGATATAGGGGGTTGGATAATTGTCTTTAGGACAAGCTTGATTAATATCCCTATAATCGATACATACTCATATGGTTCCTTGTTTTTAAGTCACAGGAACAATATTCGATACCCAATCAGTTAAGGGGATTGGATAAATGAATCCTGCACGTAGTAGTTTTTCAACTTCTGCTTTGATAGCAGCAGCTTTTCTAGGATGAATTTGACGTAAACGTTGACGAACAAGTTTAGCATCCGGGTAAGTCTTAATTTCATGTACAACGATTGATGGATCAATTCCTGGCATTTCTTCATAGGACCAGGAAAACACATCACAGAATTCTTGAAATAGGGCTTTATAAGCTTTAATTTCATCTTCAGTACAGCAAGCACCTATATGAATGTTTTCAATTATTCCTGGTCTTACTGAAATGTCAATGGGAACCGTTCAAGATATATTTTCCCAATTTAACTTAGAATCAGGATTTTGCAAAGGATTCTGTGGTTCTTTAACATATTCAGCAGTAAAAATTGAAGCGAAATCATCTTCAAAATGTTCTAGCTCAGGTAAAAATGAAGATCGGTGATGTATATCTTCCCATGGTAAATCGTCAATAGACAAAAACTCACAAATTTGCTCATCAGTATGAACAAGTTCAGGAAATTTCGTTGTGACTAAACTAGATATAGAAAGTGATTCCTCATGGATCCCATTCATTGGATCAGTTTCGATTGCAGAGGGGTTGGAAAGTGACTGTATAGCCTGATACGCAATTTCAAATGGACTCAAAGGCATCATGCCATCAAATGAATCTAACTCAGAGTCGGAAGGTATGATCCAAGGATCATCAAACGTAACAGTGTCTGACGAAATCATGTGAATATTTGTAATAGAAGGCGATACGTTAGGAGAAGGAAAGGAAAAAGTTCCTAGTAAACTAGAATCTTTAATCAAACCTACTCCAACATCCTTGTAAGGAATAGCTGTTTTTCCAACATGCTAGATTGTTTCTGTAGAGGCTGGGTTGGAAGAAAAATAAGTTAACTGATCTATTGTAATGATCTTTCCTTGATATGGAAATTTTATGAGTCGAAAGACCGAAGAAACAACAGTAGTCATAGCATAAGACCAACTGCGACCTAGGAGAAGGTTGTAATTTAGAGGGGCATCAACCACTTCCACATCTAGATTTACTATTTTACCTTCGACCCCTATGGGTAAATCCTGCAAAATACCAAAAGGTTGAAAACCTCAACCATCAAAAGCCTTAAGAATCGTCGGAGATTGGTTAAGTGTAGGAGAACCAAGTGATTTCCAACACTGAATCGACATAATACACGTTGAAGCTCCCTCATCAATCACAGTCCGAAATATTGGTCTGTTTTTTACTAACACTGGAATCTGGAAAGCCATTTGATGAGGTAGGCGAGGTGTATTGTTTTCTAAATCGAAGATTATAAGGTTAACTCATTATCAACAGCCTTACAGTATAATCAATTTGATATCACGTCACATGATTACAAAGACGAAAGCTGTATATTTTCGAAGGAGAAATAGCCAAGTTTACAACAATGCCAGACTATGAGCCAGCTCTCGTACGTGGATTGAAAGTCATTTACAAAGAACAATAAGCAGTGCGTGCTTGATTATTAATTTATTTGCTTTGTATCCGTAGCGTACCGTAAATAGGAGGAGGTAATGATGTTTGGTATTGAAGATCTTTACTTTTGCCCATCAGATTCTTAGAAATCAGACCTTATACTGACTACAATCCTTACATGAGACATCATCATAATAGGTTCTTCAAAGGTAGTCGAGGTAGAACCAACCATTTTACTATCTTGAATTGGAAAAGGATCCTTCAAGACAATAGGTTGTTGCGATCCTTTAACGAATTTCGTAACTTCGGCTCAATATGGACATTATTTCGTGAAATGATCTTCTTCACAAATGAAACAAGGATAGCGAGGTTTACGTTTTTCGTCATTGGATTCATTTTTATTAGTTTTATCAATTATTTTTTATTATTTTTCCTTTTTCTTACCCACTTGGACGAGACTAGTCGAGATGCCACTACCACGGAATATCTAACTGGTAACCGTAGCAAGATTTCTAACAACCTCTTTCGTGAACTGTGTTCAATGAATTATAGAAGAAGAATTTTCGAATATTTTCTTGCTTTTAGAATCGTACTCAATCATACCGCGTCAAAAGGAGACCGAAGGAGCAAACAGCCTACCTGACCTGTTGTTGTCTGGGATTTTTTCATGTAAAGTACTTGACTGCGTGTAAACGAGGTCAAGGTACTGAGCTTGAGCAATTACTTGCTCTTCAGTAACAACACCAGCCTTAGCTAAATCTTCAGTAATCTTGGGTAACAATGATTTAACAAACCATTCCGCCAAAATTTGATCCGAAATATAAACTTTCACCAAACGTCTCCTACGTCGCCATTCATGAATATGATCAGAAATATACGTGGACGTGGATTGTTTCAGCGAAGTTAATAATTCCGTGCCATTGTCGTATCTGACTGGCAACTGAAAATTAGTCAAGAAGGCAGTTGCTAGCTGACTGAAATTATGAAATGAGCCTCGTGGTAACTCAATGTACCATTTGGCTGCAAGACCAATAAGAGTTCTTTGGAAAAGATGTAAGCGAATCGAATCATCAATGATTGAATTAGACGCACACCAAAGGTGATAATTCATGACGTGATTTGATGGATCCTCTCCTGACTTACCTTCGAATTTTGGGACATCACCCACAACTGGTGTGGCACTGGGCGTCAGCTTCTATAATAAAAATTGGGATCATTCGAAGGCGCATCAAACTGTAACCTAAAGGCGCAGTAAATGGCATTGATGGCTAGGATCACGTAACATGGTAGCGAATTGCAAAGTAGCCTTGCAGGGGGCCCTAGGATAGCTGGAATTTGATTTCCAGTATTAGGAATTGTGTACCGTCCAGATAAATCATGATTAATCGTACCAAATCGGGGTTACGAGGTCGTTGATAAGTATAGCCAGGGTACGGTTGATACTGATAGTTTGGATTTTGTGTATAGGGACCGAATTGCGGTTGTCCCTGGTACGGTTGATATGTGAATTGCGGTTGACTTGTGACAACTGTACTTGTACCGGTTTGTCCTGCAGGTATCTGAACCGAAGTCTGAACTGAAGGTCCTGACTGAGGTACAAAGACTTGAGGGATTTTCACAGATATAGGGATAACCGAACTTGGGGTTACAGATACTCCAGAAACAGGTGTTGTAGGTTGGACAATTGTTGCAGTTGTTGTAGCAGTTTGAGGCGGAGTCTGAGGTGAACTAGGCCCAGCCTGCTGAACAGTACTAGGTGCAGGAGTTTGAATAGTTGGCTGGACAGGTTGCTGGGTTGGACCAGAAACTAATGGCTGTCCAGGTTGATAAGGCATCTGCACATTAGGCTGCATAGCCCGTTGATATTGGGACAGATCCCACACCATCATTCCGAGGTATTGTCCCGCAGAAGGTTGAACATAAGGACCATAACCTGGTTGAACGTAGGGTTGATAATTAAGAGGTAAATTTCCGGCTCCTTGAATAGATGGTTGACCAGAAGGCTGTTGGTAACCTTGAATTGGGTACTAACCTTGAGGTTGATAACCCTGAGGCACGTACTGAGGCTGGGGTTGATAAGGAACCTGAGGAGCATATTGAGTTTGGGGTTGACCTTGAGGTATGTACTATCCTGAAGGTTGATACCCTTGAGGTATGTACTGTCCTTGGGGTTGTCCCCCAAAATAATATGATTCCACAGTTTGTCCTGGGAAAAAGCTACCTTGAGGTTGTGCCCCGGGTGGTAACTAACTACCCTAAGGTTTCCCCCCAGGCGGTAACGGATTTCCTTGAGGTTGCCCCCCAGGCGGTAACCGACTGCCTTGTGGTTGAGGATTGGGAACATTACCAGAAATCATAAAAATTTTCTCTGCGTTCGACGTTTCAATTTTAAGACCATTAAGACCATATGATAACACGTTTTCAATGGGTTGAGGAGCTTCTCCCGAGAAAGTACCAGATAGAGCTTGATATCCCGAAGGAACAGAAGGACCACCGTGTAAAAATGATTCTGGAGTCTGGGAAAACATGGATGACTCTCCTGCCATACTGGATGGCGGATAGTAACCTCTAGGTGTAGGATGAAATAGAACTCGAGGTGGATGAAAAGAAAGACTCAGATTTTCTAAAAAATCTGTTAAGGATAGATACCAAGCACTAGTTCGAATAGGGCTGTAGAAAATAGATTCACGCTCCCTAAGATTTAAAGATTGAGGGGAGTCGGGAAGAGATATATCTTCGTCTGGATTAGTAAGTTCTTAAATGGAAATAAGACCAGCTAGAAGATCGTCAGTGACGATATTTCTTACCCTAGGTGAACCAAGATCGCTAGAAGTTGGTGAAATAAATCCTGAGGATGTTTCCAAAACAGAAAGTTTAGTTTCAGGTTCAGAGATTTCAGGTTCATCAACTAGTTCACTGGAAGGAGAAATATAACCAGTAACTTCAGAAACTGAAATCGTCTCTTGAATGTATTCTGTTGTAGGTGTTTTATAATCAGGATGAATTACAATGGATGAAGTTCCAATTTCTGTTGATCTAATCCTACTGCTGCTAGATGATACCAGAGCACGTAGTCCTTCAAGTTGACTTGGTGTATATTCAGGGGGTTTCCCTTGTAGTCTCCGGGATTGTCTTGGCAAGTCCGCCACGATTAAAAAATTAATTAACCACACGCAAACAAAGAAAATTTCAATGAAAACACCTAAAGTCTCTAAGAAACAAATAGTTGAATCATACGCTTAAAAAATCTAAGAGTTCAAACCACACACAAACAGTAACTTTCCGTACTAAAAACACTAGTTGGTGATGAAATCCAACTTAGTAGAAATTTAATACGAAAAGGGCGGTTGGAACAGTTACCCCGACAACCTGCTTAATGAAAGAGACCGGTGCAAGTTTCTTCACTATACCATCTCGAGTGAAGATAACCCTCCAAAGAGTCCAAGTGAGTCTAGCCGACGTCTGCTCCAGGTACAGTGGGATCTTCCCTCCACCGTCACCTTAGGAAAGAATCCTAAAGATTATAGCCTCTAAGGTTACCAACAGAAACAAATATACCTGGGGGAACAGTCTACGATCCGACACACACGCAAGGGCAGAGTAACAAAGCTCAATCCCCTTGAAGGCTCCTTGAAATAATCCAAGGTATGCCAACAAGTGACCCCAGGCTCCTCGACAATGGTCTATCCGAGGTTTACCGTTGTTAATACGTGTATATCTTCTATCGTTCCCAATGAGGAAGAATTGATTACCTCACTTGTTCAGATATGATCTCGTGCTTGACTCCTTTAGGAGGAGCTTCCCAGAGCATAGATGCAACAATTGGAATTTTTCCTACCGCAAGATTTGTCTATTTGTTTGTTTTTACTATCTTGGAGAGTTAATTACTCCCTACTCCAAGATACTAGCCTAAGCTATGTTGGTGATAAGAGCCCTAGAAAATAAAAAGATTGCTAGATGAATTTTAATTAAGCGTTACTTTTAAGAGCTATTTCTTAAGTCAATGGGTGCAGAAATGAAACTTTGGTGGTGTGAAGACTCGACTTCCAAAAACACTAAAAATGCACCTAAGAATGAAAATCAATTCTTTTTCTTTCAATGAAATTCTATCTAAAGAAAGAGTTGGAGAATGCAATCGTTTTAATAAAAAATTGTTCCTTTAAACATAAAGAATGGTTAAAAGAAAATATTTTTGTCTTTTCCAATAAATGATCAAAGCTCACAATAAAAATCCTTTCACTTTCCAAAAACTTGAAGCTACAAGAATGTTAAGGTGGGACGCGATGGCTAGGGTTTCTCTGAAGGTGCCGAGGATCCTCCGTGCAGTTTCCGCAGGACTCGAGGTCTGCCATCGGTACGTGTCGACTTGACTCAGGCTTCTCCAGAATGGGGCCTCCTCTTCGACGCGCATTTGGCATCTCTTAGCCTTTTTCGGAGTCTAGGGTTGCTGCAGGAAAGCGAAGTTTGGAGGATTCGGAGGTCAGTTTAAGAAGGTCGTTTTTAGATCAAAATGGGTATTGATAGTCTATCAGTTGAGCTTGAGCCGTCGCCGGAAGACTTGCTCACTGTCTGGGGAGTAGAAGTCTCTGAGAAAAATATCGATCTTCATTTTCCTTTCCGTGCCTCGTTAGATTCGGCAGCTGAGTCTACTTGGAAGGGTTTCCCGACGGGCTGTGGAGATTCTGGGATCAACTTCCTTGAGCAGAAGAGCGCTTCTAGTTTCAGTCTCCAGCATCTTCCGGCTAGCTGTCGCCCCTTGACCTCGGAAGAGCTATTCAAAGAAGGGCTCAATTTCGTGGCGGCCTCGCAGCCCTCGGCGTTACAAGGTAACCCTCTCTCTTATGGTGTTTCTGGTGGTCTTGAGGTAGGGTTTGAAAATGGAGGGGTTCAGTTTGATCAAGGTCCTGCGGTGTTAAGCGCCGAACCCTTTGGGGGTCTTCCTCCGCTGGGAGTTCCTCTCACAGGGGCTTTGAATGAGCAGAGGGTGTCTGAGGGGCTGAACAGTCTCCCCAAAGCAAACCCCGTTGGATTGGTGGGAGCGCTACAGCCCTCGATTCTTTCTGAAGGTAGGGCTGATGTTTCAAAGAAGGATGGGGGCCGTATTTGCGACATTCTGTCTAGGGTTTCATCCAGCAAAGCTGTTGATTTTGCCCCTAAATCGGTTGCCTCTGAAAATCTTGGGGTTGCGCCGGAATGTGGAGCTGATCCAGGGGATGGCGACCAGCATATCTGTGTCAATGGATTTGACTCTTTGCGTTCTGTTGAAGCATTGAAATTCCTTCTTCTCGCGACTATCCGCGCGGAGTTCCCTTCTGCAAAGTCGCTAGCTGAGGAACACGAGGTCAAGAAAGCTGTGGGAACTAAGAGAAAGAAGGCCAAGTTTATCAAATCTAAGGAAGGAAGCCCGAAATGCCTGCTTGGGGTGGACATTAGTATAGAAAAAGTTATGGATCTAGCCGAGACCATGGTAGTGGGGAGAGTTAGGGGTAGGAAGTTCTCGGAGGCCTTTATCACAGAATGGGCTCAGAATACGTGGAATGATTCTCCAGGACTACCTGTTGATATTAACATCTTGGCGAGAGGATGGTTTACAATCAATTTTGAGAAGAAAGAACAAGTGGACAGAGTCTTGGAAGGGAACTGGTTCTTCGGCAAGCGACCTGTGCTCTTCAGACGCTGGACTCCTCTTTTCGACGCCCAAAAAGAGAAAATGGCCGAGTCACTGGTGTGGGTTAAGCTACCTGGCCTTCCTTTACAGTTCTGGACCGATTGGGTTTTCATTTCGATTGGGAACACGCTGGGCACTTATCTTGAAGCCGACAAATCCTTCCTGCAGACCAAGGATAAAAGCGTGGCTCGCATCCTGGTGAGCCTTAACCCTCGTGAAGGACTTGCGGAGACCATGACGCTTCAATACAAGGATATGGAGTTTGTGCAAGTCTTGGATTATGAGCACCTCCCCTTCCGGTGCAACAGATGTCACAGGACAGGCCACTTAGCTCGGGACTGTCCGTTGGGTCACCAACGCAAACGCAGACAGAGGAGGCAGAAAAGGGCTCAGAAAACCCCTATCTCTGCTCAGGATGGGGACCCATTGGACGCAGAACCGGACCTTTCGGCTCAGGGGGTCGTTTCTCCCTTCATGACAGCTGAGATGTAGAATGCAATGGATGATGCTGGTCCCTCCTCGCTCCCGGTCAAAGATATGGATGACCCATCGGCTCAACCTTCAGCAGTTGACATTGGCAAGGCGACTCTGGTGGGTATGTCCCCCTCATTTCCTCCCTTGTCTTCGTCTTCTGCTTGTTTTCCTGTTGATGTCTGTTTGGAGCCTGGTCCTTCCAGGCAGCTTGTGAGTGAACTCTCGGCCCTAAACCTTTCTTTGCCTCCTATTGATAGCCTGGTTGTCTCAGTTCCAGTCGCCCCAGGTCCTCCCCTTTCTCCTCGGTCGGAACCCTGTGACCCTTGCCCACGGTCTATGGATCCTGGCCCCTTTCCTTATAATCTCAGACCTCGTTCGGACAGGAGAGCTCTGGGCTTTGCGGTGGGTGGTTTAGCCACGAACTCTGTTGAAATTGGGATTCGAAAGACTAGAGGTAGAAAGTCCAACCTCTCCTTAGCTCAATCCAAGGCGGTTGTTGATATTGCTGATGGTAAACAATTGACTCTCCCCAGGGTGCTTAGAGCAGAGCGGCCACCCTCCGGGGATGCGCCATGATTGTCCTCTCCTTCAATTGCAGAGGCCTAGCTAGTCAGGCCAAAAAGATAGCTTTGAAAGAACTCGTACGTGCTCATAATACTGACCTTATTATGCTTCAAGAAACTCTAGGCAAAGGGGAGGAGGTTGTCTCTGTTCTCTCCAAGCTGATGCCTCGTTGGTCCTTCTTTGCTCTGGATGCCGTGGGAAGATCTGGAGGAGTGGTCTCTGGTTACAACCCTGTCAAATTGAAGTATGTTTCTTCCTGGGGTTCCCAGAATGGGCTAGCTGTGGAACTTTTTTCAAGTGAGTTTAACCGATCCTTGCTCTCTTTGAATATATATGGACCTTGCTTGGAGAGGGAGAGGTTCTGGTCTGCAATTTTTCGCTCCTCCTGGATTGGACAACCTTTTTTACTTATTGGAGGTGATCTCAATTTCTCGATAGGGGAAGCTGAATCTTGGGGTGCCACTGCCAAAGCTGACCCTCTTTCAGATTTTTTCCTTAACAATATTGCTTTGGCTCATCTCGTGGACATGCCCCTTCTGAAGTTAAAACCAACGTGGAGAAATAGAAGAGCTGGCCAGGATTGGGTGGGAAAAAGGCTGGATCGGTTTCTTTTAAGCGAGCCTTTGATGGACCTGATCACAGAGTTTAGACACTGGACTGATGAAGGAGGTATTTCTGACCACTTCCCTATCCTCCTTGAGATTAAAGGCTCTGGAAGGAAACCTGGTTCGCCGTTCAGATTCAACCCTGTTTGGCTCAAAGAAGACTCCTTCCAAGAGCTTTTTGCCTCAACTTGGGAGGTGGACCCAGGTGGGCCTGATTCTTCTAGGAGTGCTTTTTTCTGGAATAATTTGAAGAAAATGAAAACAGCTGCTAAGGACTGGGCGGCTAACATGAAGAAGAAGGAGGAGGAGGAATTAAAAAAGGTAAATTCTGATCTAGCTCTTTTAGAAGATCCTGAAGGAGGAGGTTATGACTCCTTTGAAGCTAGAAGCAGAATCAAGGACTTGGAGGCCAAAAGAAGGAGAATCCTACAGATAAGAGAAGAAACCTGGAGATTAAAAAGCAGGGCCCTTTGGCTTCAAGCAGGGGATGAAAATACTAAGTTCTTCCATAACTATGCCAAAGGTAGGAAGATAGCTAATACAATCTGGGGAATTCCGAAGGGGAATGGAGATGTGGCCTCTTCTTTCGAGGAGCTATCTTCACTGGGAGTTGCCTACTTCAAAAATCTCTTTAAAGCCCCCACTGAAGTGTCCATTGCTGAAGTAATCGGAGTGTCTTAGCTGTTTCCTAGGTTCGTGGATGAGGAAGAAAATGAGGCAACAATGGCTCCTGTCTCCAAACAGGAAGTTGAGGATATCCTTAAAGGCATGGCAAAGGACAAAAGCCCAGGGCCTGATGGCTGGACTGTTGAGTTTTTTCTCCATTTTTTTGAATTCCTCGGTGATGACCTGGTTGCTGTTGTCGAATAATCTAGAGCCACGGGTCAAGTCTATGGCCCTTTTAATTCTACCTTTCTTGCTTTGATCCCGAAGTCGGACCATCCCTCTTCTTTTGCTGACTTTCGTCCTATCTCCCTCTGTTCTTGTGTCTATAAAGTCATTGCGAAAGTCATTGCTGCGAGGATTAAACCTTTTCTCTCATCTCATCTTTCCCCGGAACAGTTTGGGTTTCTAAGCGGTCGTCAAATACATGAAGCTGTAGGTGTTGCTCAGGAATCCTTGCACAGTCTAAAAAGGAGTGGCAGGAAAGGAATTATTGTAAAATTGGACTTGTCTAAAGCTTATGACAGATTCAGTTGGCTTTATCTTAGGCTTCTTCTTACTCATCTTGGTTTCAGATATGACTTTGTTCGGTGGATTATGAGTTATGTTTCCTCTACAGATATTGCTCTCCTGATTAATGGCGCTGCAACATCCTTTTTTACCCCTGAACGAGGCCTCAGACAGGGATTCCCTCTTTCGCCTTTGCTGTTCTTGCTGGTAGCCGAAGGATTAAGTCTCCTTATTCACCAGGATAAAAGACAGGGCAACATAAAAGGGATTGAAGTGGCTTCAAATCTCTGGATCACGCATCTTCTTTTTGTAGATGATATTCTGATTTTTCTGAATGGGTCTATTGACGACAGTCGTGCCTTGAAGGCTCTGCTGGAGCTTTTTCTAAAAGAAACTAGGCTCCAAATTAACTCTGCAAAATCAACCATCACCCCTTCCGGTCTTTCTGGAGAAGAGCTTAACAGAATTCAAAGGCTGTTGAATTTTGAAGTCCGCTCTATGCAGGAGCACTTCAAATACCTTGGGTTCTTGCTAAAACCAGACTCTTATCGCATTCGGGATTGGAAATGGCTTCTTGCCAAGATTGAAAAAAGGCTTACTCATTGGAGTTTCAGGTGGTTATCAAGGGCTGGACATCTGGTTTTAATTAAATCTGTTCTGATGGCTATCCCAGTTTATTGGGCCAGTCTTTCCTGGGTCCCTAAAGGCATTTTGGCCTCTAGAGACAAACTTTGCAGAATTTTTTTGTGGTCCGGGTCAAAACAGGACTCGGTCAGCCCTTGGGTGGCTTGGGATAAAATTACAAGACCAAAGGAGTGGGGCGGCTGGGGTATAAAAAGCTTGGCTTCCTTTGCAAAATCCTTGGCAGCCAAATTAGCATGGCGCCTGATCTCTACAGATTCACTTTGGGTCTCAGTCATCAAGCGCAAATACATCAGCCAAGGTTCTATTCTGGATTGGGTCCGGTCCCCAGTCAAAACCTCCACAAATGCATCTTCAGTTTGGAAAGCAGTAGTGGCTTCAGTCCAGCTTATTGAGAGAGGCTTGGCTTGGCAGGTTGGTAACGGCAGCCAGGTGCGGGTGGGTTGTGACCCATGGGTAGGCTGTTCACCCAATTTCTCTTTGTCCCCCGATCTGGTTGCTCATTTAAACTCTGAAGGTTACTTTTACCTAAACCAGGTGGCAGATCCCAGAACCACCTCTCTAGTTAAGCAGGGCTGGATGTTCGGTATGGACCTGCACTTGGATAATAGGTGGATGGAAGAATGGAGCCGGTATGTTGCTAATCTTTCTTTCTCTACTGTTAGAATTTTGGATTCTGACGATATCTTGCGTTGGGTGCATGCTCAGACAGGTATCTACTCCCCTAAGTTCGGTTATAAATGGCTTATGATGCAACAAGGCTAGGAGAATCCGGCTTGGTGGTCCAAATCTCTCTGGAAACTTAAATGCCCAGCTAAAACCAAACTCTTTTTCTGGTGCATTCTTCATAATAAGGTCCCAACTTGGGACTTCCTGCAAAAAAGAGGCAAACAGGGGCCGAGCTGGTGTTCGCTCTGCAAATCTGAAGAAGAATCGCCTCTTCACCTCTTTCTCCTTTGTCCTTTTAATGCTAGCCTTTGGGCAGAATCTCTGCGTTTAACAACCATTCCTTTGAGATGGCGTGGAGATAGTCTTCTGCAAGCTTGGGAACACTGGTGGCAGGAGGCTTCAGATGAAAAAATCAGGGCCTTTCCTCTTTTAATAGCCTGGGGTACCTGGATCGCCTGCAACAGGATTATCTTCAATGAGTCTTCCTTTCCTTTAGTAAAGCTGGCAGCAGAGGGAGCTGCAATCTTCGATAGCATTCCTTCGCCGATTGTCAAAGGTTCCTCCCGCAATGTACAGCCGGAGTCAATTAATGAATCCTTCCCCTGGGCTTACTTCGATGGTGCTTCTGATGTCAATGATACCTGTGGGGCTGGGCTGGTTATCCATCTCTCTGCTGAAAAATCTCTCCGAGCCTCTGTTGGCCTTGGGCAAGGGTCTAATAACTTCGCTGAACTTAAAGCCCTCCATTTGCTTCTATGTTGGCTTATTTCCAAACAGATAAATCAGATTCAGATCTTTGGTGATTCAAGGAATGTTGTCAACTGGTTCAATGGGACTCAGCAGTGCAGGCATTTTATTCTTCTTCCTTTGCTTAAGGAGATTTTTCTTCTTAAAACTTTTTTCTCTGAGATTTCTGTTGTTCACATTTACAGGGAAAGGAACCAGCAAGCAGATATCTTATCTAAATAAGGTGCTCAACGCGCTATGGGGTCCTGGGCAGTAGCGGAAGTAGTGAATGGGACTGTTCATAACCATGAACAGCCTCTTTTAGTGTAATTTTCTGTTTATTTTCAGCATTGTACAGTGGACTTTTAAAACTTTTGTAATAACTGCTACTATATTGAGTCCAGAATTGTTTTCCTTATGTAAGGAGGTTCTGGGCTCGCTTTTTGTTCTTGTTTATGCTATATATATGGGGCTGCGAAAGTTTCTACTGCCAGCTCTTATGATGATGGAGCATCACGTTTATGCAGCCTCTCTCTGCTCTCATCTCTCCTCTGTTTGATGATGAGCAACAAGAGACGCTTTGATGCTTATGCTGTGGATATTTGTCCCTCTAGGGCTATTAGCACTCTGTCAATAGGTGTTAAGCAGCCATGACTCCATTCTCTCTCAAAGGGAATGGCACTGTTTTGTTTCCAGAAATGCTTGGCATATGTTCAGGGACTATCTATATTAATAGAAAGTTCGTTTTTTTCTGTGGAAAAAAAAAAAACTTGAAGCTACAAAAACAATTTTCCTTCAAAAAAGATCTACAAATTTCTAAAAAAAACACTCAAAACTACAAAACTAATTTTGAGATCTAACTAATTTTTTAAACAATCTAAATGAATAAAAGCTTTAAGATTTTTTGAAGAATGTTTTACTTAGTTGTTCAGCAAACTAAGGATCTATTTGTCCAGAATAACAAACAGATCAAAAACACTCAATTATGTTTTATAAAAATGAAATTCAAAAACCAATAACAAAGTTCTTTTTCGAAGATTTGCAAAGAAACAAGTAGCTCTATTTCTCAATAAAGGATGATTTCATAAGCAGGTCAGATTCAGCAAAAAGACAGGAAAACCGATGTAATCTGAGGTTTTTCAAAATGTCAAATGCTTCAAATCTCTACAAAGACCACGTGAAATGCAATCCAAAATGCAAAGTCTTCTAGAAAATCATCAAAATATCAACACTGTTGGAATTCATTCATAGAAATTTTTTGACAGAAAGAGTAATCAATCTGGGTAGAAATCAAAAAATACTAAATCAAAATAAAGATAAACTAAAAAATAAATCTAGAGTTTTTCTAAAAGTTAAACAGGGTTCGCAGGCTTCCAGAAGTACCAAGTGCGGTACCGCACTGTTTACTAAAAGAAGATGTGAAACTGCCCGCACTGTCAAAAGAAGACAGAGTGCGGTCCCAGAAAAAATTAGAGAAAAACACTAAATATTTGAAAATTTTCTAAAACAGAGAAAATCTAAACTACCCAGACAGATGTCTATCAATCAAAAACTAAGAAAAATGTTTCCTCGAATAAAAATAAAAGAGAACCAAAAAACACTACAAGTTCTTCCCCAGTGGAGTCGCCAATTTTTTGGACAGATAAATCGTTCTTGCGGACAAGACCGATCTCCCTAGTACTAAAAGTATCTAGCAACAAACAGCCAAATAAACTAATCTTTCTCTAAGCATATATAATATATGAAAAGCTCTATATAGGTGTTAAAAGACCTACCTTATGTCTAGTGCTTGTTTGAAGTTGTTGTTATCCTTCGCGCGCTTGAAGGAGTTTCGCTTGTAGACCTGTAGTCACAAATAAGCAAAGTATTACATAGCACCTGTATAGACATCATCATAAACCATGCTTATCATAGTGATCAAGGAATCTATGAAATAAACCATTAACAAACAGCTTATTGAGAAAAATGATTATATTTGTATTAATTTCAAAAGAAAGAAAACCTTACAACCTGAGCCTTGATGTTGTACAAGTCTTCCTGGGGTCCGAAGTAGGAGTCTCCTCTACTTTGACAAGCTCTACACTCTTTCAATCAAGACAAATAGAGGTATGTAATCTCTCCTCACAAAAGTCTTGTTTAACTAATTCTGAATCTCAACAGCATTTATCTTCAAATATTCTAAAACTTCAACCCCCCTTTGAGGCTACCCAATGCCTCTTTTTATAATGGAAAAGAGGAGGTTTTTCTGTTCCAAATATGAAGGGATAGAATCCTCCTTCAAAGGGATAAGCTCCTCACATCAAGGGGTTAGCTCCATAAGGTAAGGGATACATGTACCTTATCAAAGCGTACCTATTCCCGAAAATTCTCGTCTAGAATCTTCTAGAATTAATCTCAAATCAACTTTTTAACTTTACTTTCTCGCCTTTTTTAGTTTTACAGGAGTCCGCACCTATAACACATAGAAAGTGTGGTTCTGGTCCGCAGGATAGTTGAACATTAGGTGCGGGCCCACAGGCAATGTATAGAGAAAGTGTGATACCAAAGTTCAGGAGATTTTTAGGAACTTTTCTCTGGTTTTCAAGGCTTGATATGAAGAACTGATATGTTAGACTTTCAAAAGGAGGAAGTATGAGTTATAATGAGCTCATACCCATAGCAGAATGTCAGGATGACAATTTTTAGTGTAACAAGATCCCTAACGACTGACTAGTTCCTCTGTTAAATGCCAACAGATTCTGCATAACAGGCACAAGCGACGGCGAACCGAAAGGTTGCCAAGTAGTTGAGGATAAAATACTAACATATGCACCTTCGTCTATAATAGTGTTGGGTACGACCAGATCAAAGGTCTGTATTGTTATTTCAAAAGGCACATAAGACGGAAGGCGGTATCCGGCAAATCGATTCCAATCAAAGGAAGCGACCAAACTACTCAGAGGGGCTACCATCAAACCAAGATAGTCTTCCCCTGGTGTTATGATAGAAGAAGGAGCATCCTCCACGACCTCCATCTCGAAGGCGGGAGGGGTATCCTCCGGGATCTCCATCATGGGAGGTAGAGGAGCAGCTCCTTGAGGTATAGGGACAGGAGAATCTTTCTCCATGTCCGAGGAATCTGAAGAAACAAGAACAACCCGAGGGATGTGGGATCCACTCTCAACATAAAAGACCTGGTGCACCACAAACGGGCCAGTTCAACCGATCCCACAATCAATGGTTGGTCGGGAACCGATTCCTGAATTTGAATTTCCGAGGGAGCGGGATCGACCAAGGATGACCCTTGACCAATCGTTGAATCAACTGGTGAAGGACTCAAAGAAAGCTATTTGTAACCAGCTGGAAGGCACGGTGCAGAAATAGTCGAGTTTTCCAAAACTCTCTTGGCTTCATCCATATACAGACAAAGGTGAATGGCATGGTGCCCTTCACAAAACTTACATGGATTGCTAATCTTGCCCTATTTCTTAGGAGCTTTACCAGCACTAGCTGAAGATGTGCCCCCAACCTGACTCCCGGAAGCCAAAGGCAACAATGGACGACCATTGGACCATACTTCGAGCACATTGGGAATGCCAAGGAAATCTTGAAGAAGATGGTTCCTTTGGCACAACATGCAAGGGAACTTAAATTTCCACGGAGGGTTGGAAGTTTTATCAAGAGGAGATGTTTTAGAAGCAGTAGCTACAGCCTTAGCCTCTCTCTTATCAGACTTCTTCTTCTTCATCTTCTTCTTTTTCTTCTTAGCCACCTGGTTAATAGAATTCAGACTTTCACCAGGCAAAGTAGAAGAGGAGGATGAAGAAACGAGTGAAGAAGGGGAGGGGTCCACTTTAGAATCAACATGATGTTTTTCAGGTGGAGAAACTGATTGACCAGCAGCCGGGACATTGGGGACCACAGAGGTTGAAAACAACCAAACATGCAACCCAACAGTTAACCCAGGAAGGGACAAAGTTGCCGTATAAGGAGCACCAACATTTCGAAAAGGAGGAAAAGGACCAGGATTCCCATCGGAGGGGTTTCCTTGGTTGGTGAACTCCGGAAAAGTTGCCATCGGAAACGGCCCAAAACAACACCCTAAGGAAACTAACTTTAACTAGGAATATTTCATGGGCAGTTAATTTTTAAAACATTAAAACAAAACTCTACTGTTTCATATTTTAAGAGTCAAGAAACGAGTAAAAGGTGACTCTATCTCTTTCAATTTGGAAACAAGCGTGAAAGGACAAGCGCTTGATGACCTTTTCAAATTGAATGAGTCAATAAGAAAAAAATGACTGCTCTGGTAATCTAGGAAAATGGGTGTACCAAATATCCGTGAACTGAAATATACACCTTGGTGATCAAATGAAAGAGAAATGACCAAAGACTTAACGTACGTGCAGGTAGTCTCCCTGAATGTTGTGCCCGATGTATCACGGGTATAAGGCAGCAGACTCGGCTTCCTACGGATAAAGGATAGCAACCTAGTGAGGTCTCCCTTTATATATGCGACGGTATGGGGAGCAGAAGTCTGTACTAGCGTTGTCTAAAGCCAAAAGGTGAACGACAGCTACTAGGTTTAACGACACCGGAACACGTCACTAGCCTAGACCTCTAGATATTTTGTTAATGTTTCGATTTTTCCTTAGGTTAATTCAATAAATTTTAGAGTTGATATTTAAATTATGTTTCAATTTCAGGCCCTACCGCATGTAATCTGGAAATCTCCTATATGCAGCTATATGAGGAAAGAAATCTTTCAATTCGATGAATGCTATCTAGTTAAGGGAAGAGTTTCAAGCAATGATGCAACAAACAACAACATTGCAAACAATTTTTTTTCTAAACTAGATGACTTTCACTATCCAAAAGTAATTTCAAACATTCAACGATGTGAATAATGCAATGTAATCTATGCAAAATCCTCTTTTTTGAAAACTATGTAATTGTAATCTATGCACAATTTCCTTTTTCTTCTCAAAGAATAAGAATGCACTTAATGCATTTTTTGACGAAATGAGAATCTACTTAATGCATGCTTTTAATGAAAGAGAATGCACTCAATGTGATTTTTAGCTTTCAATCAGTAAACAATGTGATCTAATTTCAATGATAAATTTCAAAAAATACTTTTCAATTCAATGTGATCTAATGCATTTTAACGAAAAGCAAACTCTAATACGAAAACTAAATGAATGCAAATATTCTTAATGAAGGATGAAGGCAAAAGGGATGCAAACAAACAATAAGAATGCAATCGTTGTTTTAAACACTTTGTAACGAAATTCCTCAAAAGGCTACAAGACATATGAGGTCAAGAACAAAAAGGAATTCCAAAGCATGAGTTCAAAACAAGGCATTCATTCCCTTTTACATCAAGCAATCATGGAAAGAAGACATTTCAACTGAACAATGAGCAATGTAATCTATGCTCATACAGAGAAAATACCGAAAGGGAAAGACACACTGGTTAAGGATTTAGGAAAAAGTCTCAATTTTCACACACCCTGAAATTGGCATGACTTTGTGGGTGAAACTAGCACCAACTGGCGTGACTTGCTCACTGAAAACTAGCGCTAATGGCCAATTGGCGGGGGTTGCTAACTGAAAAAAAGTGCCAATGCCTAAAAATGAAAAAAAAAAAAATTTCTCCCAACCAAGACCAGACTCACAACTTCAAGCAAAATCTAAAAATAACCTAGAATCAAAAGTACTGACCAAAAAAACTTCCGAACAAGGGAAAACCCTAGCACCTACAAGAAATGGCATGATTATTTGGCTGTAATCAGTGCCAGACAGGGGATGGCCCGGGTGATGAACTGGAAACTTGCACCAATGGGCGTGACTTTCATGGTGGAAACCGCGCCAATCAATCCAACCATGAAAATATGAAAATTTCGGAAAAGCAGAGGTCATATCTGATCCTCTGGGGCTGAACAGGGGTGTAAGACCAAGGAGACAAACCAACAGAGAAAATAAGTCAATCAAAATCCAAAAACAACCAAAAGAGGAAAGACTAACTCCAATTGACTCCCCAATGGAGTCCCCAATTTTTTGGAGAGGTAAATCCCCTCTGCAGATAGAGGCGATCCCTACTAGCCCATATCGGGTCTAGCAACAATCAAGTCACGCAGTGATGCAGGTCTCTAGTTACAAAATGACAAAAACATAACGAATTGCATACCTTAGGTCCTATGCAATGGTCATTGAAGAAAGGATGACGCTTCCCGTTCCTCGCTTGGCAGATCACGATCCTTTCGCTTGACGCGTCTGAAGACCTGCACACATGCAAAGGATACAATGATACACAGCGTAAAATCTAAATCTTGTAACCATACATCAGTCAGAGAGGATTTAATTCATTGCATCAAAGAAATAGACACATGAATGAAACCATAATCAAAGTTTCTTATCATTAAAATAACAAAGGAAAGATACAACCCAAAGCTCTGATGGCTTGATCTTCCTTCGGCGGGGCTGACAGCGAAGCACGTCTCAATGAAGCCTATCGGAAACGAGACAAAGCTCTCTCTCTTTGGCTTGGCTCTCAAAAGTTGTTTGGCTATAGTCTCCTTGCTACAAGTTCAGCTCTAGCTTACTAAGGGTGAAGGCAAGCTTATATAGATGGGGGAAGAGGAGTTGGGATCCCTACAATCATGGGATTGGCCCTATCTCTAAGGAAGCTTCCATGATAGGTGGAAAACCACCTCTCATACATGGAGATCCGGAGCCAAACCACCCAAATCATTTTAGAGACTTGTTCAAGAGTTTGTTGGAATCAAACTTCTACCATTTATTTTTTTTTAAAATCCCTTATTAATCTTGGCGCGAGTGAGACACTGGGACAAAGCACCAGTTGGCGCACCCTCTATAGTGGATTTTCCCCATTATCACGAGGGCTGAACTGGCTAGTCATGCCAAGGCTAAAATATCAGTTTTTATGGTTTTGTAGAGGAAAATTTCTTCAGAGGAATGATTTTCCTTGTCAAGGGGGATGCCATGAAAGTGGTTTCAGGTCATGTCACTACTCACAGGTCACGGGAAAGGCCCTCCAATGTGCGAGATGGGGGATTGCAGAGACGGTGACAAAATACTGTGTAACACTCATAAAATTCAAAAATCGAGTCTTACCCAAATCTTCATCCCAATATTCTCCCTTCGGGAGTGGGAGGTTCGGGTCATCAGTGAAGTCTGTGCCAAAGTAGGGCCAATCCTCCACGAAAATCAGTTGTCGATAGAGCCAATCAAAAAATTCTGGCCTCCAAGACATCTTTTGGTTTCCCCCTACCCTTGGCATCAGTGCTGCCCATCGACCCATCAGTGGTTCTCTCACTGGTGGATTCGGAACTATGACCTCTTGTCACTAAAAAATTGGTAATCGTTCCAAGAAGAACAATACCAAGATGGATCCATAACCAAATTGTTTCAGTTTGGTCTTCTTGCATTTGGTTAATTGGCGCTTCATGTTTATGGTCACGGCCTCTGCCCAGTTGCAAAGGGTCAGAGCCATGCATTCCACAGCAAGAAGAAACTGTGTCTTTGTTGCTTCGTGTGGTGCTTGCGATCCCGCAGCACATGTGATGGTATGCAATGCCATGCGTAGTGTCAAATCTGGGATAGTTTGTATATCAACTTTCCCACTACCGGATCCTTTCTGCGCTCCTCGACATACCCTATCTATCACCATGGTCATGTTTTCCATGCAGGGCCGAGTTCCGGTTAGGAGTGGTGTTACACCTCTCCATGATAATCTTGTGATGAAATACATGTATGAAACATCAATCTCATGTTCTTGATCCCGTAGGATGAACTTCTCTTGATTTTCATCCCGTATACTGATAAGATATTGTAGCAATTCTGGTTGGGCTCGGAGACATGGTGTTAGAAATAATTTTTTCAAACCACAGTTTCTGAGGGCTTCCATAACTCCCTCATTTTCCATGGCTAACTCATATTCTTCACTATGTTCCCGTTCTTTCCATTCAATGACCATTTTTCTCTTTTCTATCTGCAAACACACACATATGAGTGGTATTACTCAATATTCATCCTTAAATTTGTAAATAATTGGGACATTTGGTGTGTATTATTACTTGAAATTGGTTCGCGCCGTTGGCGCGCCCTAATGTTAAAAATAGGGTAGTTGGCGCAACTCCGTGCCCGAAACCCGTGCCAACCGCGCAGCCCTAAATTTTACAATTTCTCCCCCCCAATTCAAAATTGACAAATGAAGGAAGAAAGAAATAGCTTAAAATCACAATAGGGATCTTAGCTCTTACCTGGAGTTGACGGATTTGTGATTGATCTACTGGATTTGCCACTATCGTCGCCGCAAGATTGCACAGTAAACTGGGTAAATATTGCTCCACAAGAGGTAAAAAGTGAAAAGTAATTGTTTTTACTATTTTTGGCATTTTATAACTTTTTCACAACCCTAATTAGGTTTTAAGACATGTTTTTCAATTATTTTACTATTTTATTTTCTAAAAATGGATTTTATACATGTCTCTTATGCAGCAACAGGTTTTCACGTGACAATGATGAAGTAACGAGTTATATTTTGTACTTTTTTGGACTTGGTAAAAAAATGAAAAAGTCACTACTGGAGTCATCTTTTAGCTCTTTTTTGACTCTCTAAAATTGAAAATATTGCCGAGACGCTTGCCATTTTGAACTTGTTAAATGGCTGCGAAATGATATCTACCCAATATACGTTTACCCCCTTTTCGGGCTGGGATGGATTATTTATGAAAAAGGAATACCTTAGCCTATCACGACTAAGAGGTTCTCTCAAACACAGTCTTCTACCTTTTCAGATCTGTGAGACTACCTACGAAAATGGACTGCTAGATTTTTCTTTTCTGCCTTCTTTTCAAACTCTCTAAACATGAAAATATGCCAACTTCTCCCTTTGTCAGACTTGTTAAACCCTGATGGCATCAGACCTCGTCACCATGACATTATTCGAGTTCCTCCTTCCTAAGGATTGTAAAATGTACTAGGATGGATTTGTCCGAAGGAAAAACTTATAGTGCAAGCATATGCTATCCCCTTCAAGCTTGTTTTAAAAAATAATTGGGGTACTCGCCAGAAATAGTGGGGGAAAATGGAACCAGATTTTAGTTTTATTAGCAGTATGTCGCTCTTTAACATCACACTTTTCTACATTCGTGTCGGTTTGGGGACATCTCATTTCATCATGTTTGCCTCCATGGGTTTGGGTAATATTTTTTGACCTCTCACTCTCTCTTTGCCACATCATCATGACCTCAGATCCTTTGATGTCAAATACTTCCAAATCCAGTGTCATGTTGCTGATATGTTCAAGAGAAGTTTTCCTCTGCAGTTTTTTCAACCTCCCTCTGATTCTTTGTTGGTCTTGATTCACAAACATCGTATTCCTCTGTCTCGTGTCGATGATGTGGTAAACATTATGGCCCTCCTTCAACCAGGTCACTTCCTATCAACTTCAGCTCATTATCCAGGAATCTGATCTAGAGACTCCCTTTTGGTACCTTGGAGCCTGCATGCCTTAATGTCAGGTTCTTCGCATTCGACGCAAGGTCCACATCATTGGCCTTCAATCGACTGACTCCGCGGGTGTTCGACGCCAGATCACTGTTCACATTCTGTGGATTGTACCTTTCGTACCTTGAGATCCATTGTCATTATTGGTGGTTCCTCTCGCATCTGTTAATAGCTTTCATCATTGGCTGGTAATCAGATTATTTTCTTGCATGTTCGACTTCAGCTCATACATTCGCATGCTAGAAATTGTACTTTTTTGGGTCAAGATGGAGCACAAGACCCTGGATTTTTTCTGATAAAATACAGGTTGCAGGTTCTTTGTGGTTATCATGACTTATTGCATGCCTCTTTGATTGGATGGTTGTGACCATACCTAAGTCTATTTGTTGATCTTTACTACTGGATGGCTCGTCCATACCTAGATCTCAGTTTTTACATACTCTATTGTGGATGGCTGCGCCCATGCCACATGTTCATGTATCAGAGATATCAGTTGTATTTGTAATTGCAGTTTTTCTGACATCGGTGTTTGGTTCAAACGCGTTCTCATAAATCATTTCGTCCCTCCCTCTCCCTTGGACCTCATGCTTTAGGGGGCATCTGTTACAAAACATTTCGTCATTATCCCTGCAATCCCCAAATTGCACATTGGAGGGTTGTTTCTGTGACCAATACAAAGTGTCATGCTTTGAAAATAACATCCTTTCATCTCTTTTGATGAAGGCAACATTCTTCTTGTAGACATTTCCCTAAGCAGAGCTGTAAAAATCCCTATTTTTTCCTTGGCGTGAGTAGCCCTTTACCTCCTCGTGCCAACCAGGAAATTTAACACTAAGCCCGCGCCACTTGGTGCTCTATACCAGTTAAACACCCACGCCAAGCTATTTATGATTTTTTTTTTTTTAAACAAACGCATAGGTTCCATTCCAACCACCTCGAGGATGAGTCATTAGGAGTGGTTGAACTGAAACAACCATGGGCTCCCTCCTTTAGTTAGTAGTTTCCACCTCCCTTGGAACACTCCTAAAGGATAGGCCTCCCTTCCACCTTTGTAGGGATCCCAACCTCCTCCTTTGCCTCTATATAAACAAGCCTTCTCTCTTTATGAAATATAGTTGAACAAAGAGAATTATACAGCTGAAGTGATGAACTTGAAGGACTGAACTATAGCTAAATAACTGAGTTATTAAGAAGGTAGAACAATGGAGAAATCCATCGAGAGGGCCTTTATCCCATCTAAATTCCCTGACAAGCTTTGAGACGTGGTTTGCCCAAACCACGCTGGAGGATACCGCGACATCAGAGCATAGTTGTATCTCTTGCTTCTACTTAATAATATAAGTGAATATTGTTTGGTTCTCATCTTATATTTTGTCTTTATCGAATGCAATATGATAGACTTCTCTGAATGACTAGTATTTTTTGGATGAAGTTAGTATGTGGTGTGCGGTTATCATTTTCTGATCTCTGTGCAAGTGTCCAAGCACGATAAGCAAAGGGATTGTGACTTGTCGAATCGGGAGCGAGAATTTCTCATCACTACTACAATTGCCGACAACAGCATTGGACCATAGGTAGGCCATATTATCGCATCCTTTTTTCATTCAAATATCTAGGAACCTACACTTTAGCATGATTCCTTGTTGCTATACCCACTCTAGGGCTAGAGGGATCATCTCTGTTCGCAGAGAGGATTTACCTACATAACACATGTAAGATGGGTAAGAAGGGTCCTTCTTTGGAAGTTCAACATCATTAGGGAGGAAGTTTTCAAATATTTGTGCTCTCTAAGGAAAGGTTAGCTTGTGGTATAACTCCATGAGAGTATATTGGGAGAAAAGGCTGAGGGAATCACTATATGGGATCAAAAACATATGGTTAATGGCATGTGGAGTGATACAAATTGGTATGTTTCCATTATGAGCTACCACTGTCATTTTAATGGGATCATACCTGGCTTGACACCAAGTGACCAGGTCAGAGAATTCATGGGTTTGAGGGAAATAATATAGAGGTAATAGGGGCTCCGAGAGTTTGACATCATCCTGCTGGTCTAAATACTTATTTTTTAGCCACAGGTGAAATTCATAGAGTTTGAATTCGCACTCTATGTCTATGATTTTGAAGTATTTATCAGCCAAAGGGACATGGTCGAGATTGACCAAGGTAGACACAGAAGGGGTTTCATCGGAGACTGGTTTTCATATTTTTTCATTAGGGGCCATATACCTATATAGGGAAAGAAAGGAGCGAATGCTTCTATAAAACTGGTAGCAGATGAGGGGTAGTCACTCGAAGTAACAATTCAACCGAAAGGTGACAGAATGGAAAAACTGTAACTGGATTAATGTTCTATGTAAACCTACAATTGAACAAAAATAGTAAACGAATCAAAGGTGGTGTAAGGAAAGGGCTTTGCTTATTTATAGTGTGCTCCAATTACCATTATGAGATGACTATTAGAGAAACATGACCATGGAGAACAATGTTACTGATGAAATAGGTAACCTCATTGTTACCTACTTTTTGAAGTATCAAGAAAAACACCTGATTTTGAAAAAGTGGCGATGCAGAATCAAGAAAAAAAAATTTGAGCATGTTTTTGGCACTTTAAGTTTTTTTCATTTTGTTTTTTTTTTTAATTAATTAATTTTTTTAAGTGATGTTTTTTATGTCGATTTTGAATAGTGGTGGTGTATCATCACCAAAGTTTTTTTATAGGATTGATTTTGACACTATAGATTTTCTAATGTCTTCTTCTTCTATGAGATGTTTATTTTTAAGTGCATTTATGTACTTGTGTTTTAAAAATAAAATAAATTTTTTTTTTTTAAATAAAAACTTGTAATGATATCTTCACTTTTTCACATACATAAAAGATGGAAAAAGGGTCAATATTCTAAAGTTTATATTTTCTACATGTTTATGTATTGTTAAATAATTTTTCAATGCACATCAAAAAATTGTCGCTAAAAAACCAATATTTTGAACCATATGACAAAAAAATACAATTTTTCAATATAAATAAAATGCAAAAAATACACTTTTACAAAGTTTTTGTTGGAAAAAAAATTTTAAATAAACTAATTTTTTGGGAGAATCTTAACAAAAAAACTTAAGAAAACAACATTTTTATTGAATTTTATGTCAAAAAATAATAGCAATCACATGTTTTTTGCAAAAAAAAATGGTTGTTCTCATAAAATATCAGAGTCTAAACATTACAAGTAAAAATGATTAATATTTCTTAAAAATAAGCTTTGTTTGCAAGAATAACTTAAACATCATCAACAATATCAACTAATACATCTTCAACATCATCTTGAACAACATTGATGGCTTCTTCCGCAGCATTTTCTTCTTCATTTTGATCATTGTCATCTTCTAATGGATATTTCATGTCAGCAAATCTTCCAAAGTGTCCCTTTCCAATCATTCCATATAATGGTGGTTGAGGTTCCTTTGCTTTTTTTGCCACACGTGATTCATTAAAATCTCCTTTCCTCAAACCAACTTCTTGCTTCGCATCTGGAAGGAATTTAAGAGCGTTAATTCTTTTTTGAACAAATTTGCATTGAACTGGGTCTTTCTCAATGGCAATGCAATTTCTTCCTTTTAGTAGGCAACATACTAGTGTTGTACCTAATCATCAAGCACAAAAAAAAAAGTAAGAAAATTAGTATGGAGACATAAAAAGTAAAAAAGACAATATTTAAATTTAAATTTGTATAATAAAACTTACCTAAACCTGAGAATAAATCCAAAACCCATTCTCCTTCATTTGAACATAGATCTATAAGATAGTTAATCAATGCTTGTGGTTTTTGATAAATGTTAGCTATATCTCCTTTTGCATCTTTATCCTCACATGTTAGTTTTATTACGACTGCATCATAAACCAATACTTGACTATGACTCTTCCCATCTACTCGATTCATAATAATATGCTTATAGCTTTCGTCTTTTGTCCAACATTCAACATGGATGAACTCATAATCATTTATAATAGGATGATCTTCGGAAGAAACAATATTTTACTTTTTCCTGTAACATAACATAGTAAAAGTTCAATTAATTTTTACATGAACAAAAAAATTTAGGAGGAATCAAACATACAATTTCAAAATATTGCCATGTAAGTTGCATCCTTGAGTTTGCTTTAGCCTTGAAGCTTGTTAATAACATTGGAAACTGTGTGTCTGAATGAAATGTCACAAATCGCCAAAGTGGTGATGTTGTCACTTCTTGAAAACCCGTAACCACTTTACTAAAAGCTTGATAAGTATATGGTTCTCTATCATATTCAATGTCTAGGAAATTGAAATCATGAGGAATATCTACAATAACTAAGCCATATTCTCTTTTAGGTATTAGTGATGCAATGTCTTCATAGTCACCTTGTATTATTTGATATTGGACACTGTCGAGCCCATTCCAAATGTAATGATTAAGAGTAGGATCAAGTTCAACATTCATAAGATGCTTCCTTCTCATGTTCTCCATCTTAATTTTTTCAATAAAGCTTTTGAAAGTATCTGGTACTCCATTTCCATCCTTCTTCGACATCTTTAATGACACACACACACACACACACACACACACACACACACAGATATATATATATATATATATATAAGTAATAAAATAAAAATAGTTTAAATATGAATAAAATGAATTTATAAATCAACATACCTTATTGAATGCAATATAAAACTCTTTTAGTGTTGATGTAGAACTTGCTTCTGGGTAGTTGCGTACAACATCATCCCAACTGTCTTCATTGAACGTTTTAACCATGTGTTCTTGTATTTTCATAAAAAATTTCTGACTGAATAAATCAAGTTAAAAGCGTTAATATATTGACATGTATCACAAATTCTACCAACATCATTATGTTTTATTTAAAAGAAAATTATAATGAAAGAAAAATAAGAAATAATTCAAGAAACTTACTTTTGAAATTCTGCACACATTTCTTCCATTGATAATTCACCCGACTTCACACGGGCTAATATTGATTTGACTAATTTATCATCCTTCACACCTTGCATTGTTCTCCAAGGTGTAATAGTCATATCCTCTGGAAGCTGCTTCATTTCAGGACCCCCCTTACTGTTGGTACATATTATGGGTTTACTCTTTCTAACCTTCTGATTTTTTATGGATATATTCTCCCACCAATCAAAAATCTCATCAATCAAATCCCATACCTCCCCAGTTCTAAATGCCAACTGAAAAATGTTATCTGTGCCTCTGAAGAGATTTGTATTCAATTTTCCATATTTTGTTTTTTTCATAAATTTGATAACCTGTTTCCATTAAAAATTCCTTTCGAAATGCTACACTAACTTGTGTCTTATCCCCACCACATTTTTCTATGAATTCATTATGAATAAATCTGACCCTTTGGATATGAAAGTCATTTTCATTCTATACTCATTATCTGCATTATGATCCCATGCCAATAACTTTGATTCCATTTCTGTTAAGCCAGCGTAAATGATGCATTTCACTGTTTGAAAAATATAGTTATTGGGATATTCTGCAATCAATTGTCTCTTAGCCTCTATCGAATGGTTCCCTCCAATTACATAATATTTATAATCAAAAAAATTTGTCTTGTCAAATGCTTGTTTGTTGGGAACCTGACATGGATCAACAAGAACGACATAATCCACCACATGCGCATATGGATTGAACCTGAACAATGTTTTCAGATTATGTACATGTAGGTGATGGGCCTTTCTAATTTGATATTGAGATTGTCCTTCATCTGGGCCATAAAAATGGTTAACATTAAGCTCAAATTTTTGGCCACAAAGAATTAATTTATTCTTCCTCAACTCTTGTTGAATATCATTTTGTTTTGTTTTAATAATGCCATCCTCTAACTCAGCACCTGGTGTTATGATTTCTCTGCTTCCGTGAGAGCTTTCAATTTGTTCTTCACTGCTGCTCACGACCTTTACAGGTTCACCAATATTTGATTTCCTAGTCTTATTGGATAACATATCAGTTTTTTTATAAACAATATCTCCTTCATGAGGTAAAAGAGAGACATCTTTGGCAATTTTTCTTTTTGGTGTTTGATCTGTTTTCTCCTTTTTCACAACAGTTCTCATCTCCTCCTCACTAATTCTATCATAATTTTTTTTTCATGCTCGACACCTTCAAAAGAAACATGTTTATGTTTACTAGATTGACCCACCTTAGTGACTTTTGGTTGATCCCCTCTTTGTATTGTTGCAGTGTCATGAGCTATTTCTCTTTGCTTCAATCCCCTTTCCTCTACTTTGTCTTTGTGGAAAGTTTTGATCACATCCATAACATTTGGCACCAACATATAAATACCTTCAAACATGTTTGAAAGACCCGGAACAAAATCCTATGAAACAAAATAAAACATGTAAATGATCAATAATTTATAAAAAATTGAATCATCCTTAAAATAATGCATAGATGAAATAAAAATAAGCATACTTACAATTTTATTTGCAATGTTACTTGATATTTCTTCAGAAAATTTTGAAGATATTTCATCTGTGTCATACTTGACGATTGATAGACGATATCTAACCTTCTCACGTTTCTGAGCCTTCCTTGCAAGAACATAAATAGTGTCTGTATTCGGGACCATACATATGTTTCGTACTCTGCCCATCAGATCATATGGCTCAATTAAGTCAATGATACCACAAATCAGATAGATGTGTATATCAGCCTCCATTTCACTGTCTTCAAGATACCATGAGAAATCAGTTTTATCTATTTCCTCGACGTTCTTCCAATCAGAAATAAGCTTTAATGAACCTGGTGCCCCACTTTCTTGATTTTTATTAGTGTGTGCAACAATGTCCTTATTGTGCCCAATAGTGTCCATAGTGCGTCCAACTGCAACTTTAGATTTGGGAGTTGTATCCATAGTGCGTCGAGTTGCAGCTGTAGATTTGAGAGCTACTGTCCTAGGTACAGAAACATTCACAGAAATATTTTTTGATTCCATTTTCCTGATATATATATATATATAAGTTAATGGAAAAATATTGCGGATAAAATAAATTTAATAAACTAAATTTATTTCTAAAACTAAATAATTTGAAATTAAAGCAGTAAAATTAACTATAAAAATTTTCATTTAAAAATAAAATATTATAAATCATATGTATATATATCTATATAATATGTTTTGAATACATTTTATAAAAAATTTAAAAATGTGTTTAAATTATATAAAATAATTTAAAAAAAATAAACTAGTATTTTCAAACTTCAGTTTTTGTTTAATATTTAAAAAAAACAAAAAAATTACTAACTATTTATAACAAATGTTATAATATTATATATTTTTTTATTTTTTTAATTGTATTGTTATATAGTTTTTTTAATTATTAATTTATTATATTGTTATATTAAAACAAGTTTTTTTTTTAAATTTATTATATTGTATTTTTTTTAAATTATATAATGTTTAAAAACAAAACATAATTGTTGTTTAATATATATATATATATATATATATATATATATATATATATATATGTTATATTTTCAGATTTTTAACAATTATTATTTAACAATATTTTTATTATATTATATAACAAATTTTTTTTTTTATATAGCAATTTTTTTATTATTTTTATATATAACAATGTTTCTATGAACTTTTAATTGTTTTATTAAATAAAATTATTAAAAAAAAAATTTAAATAAAATTTTTAAAAAATTAAAAATTAAAAAACAAAATTAAATAAATAAATGTTTTATTAAAACAAATTATTAAAAAAAAAAAAAATTTAAAAAAAATTTAAAAAACAAAATTAAAAATAAAAATTAAAAACCAAAATTAAAAAATGTTTTATTAAAACAAATTAAAAAAAAAATTTAAAAAAAAAAAAAAAAAAAATTTAAAAATTTAAAAAATGAATCCCCGCCCGCGGCCGTCGGAGGCTGGTCGGGCGGCGCCACAGGGGCAGCCCAATCGGCCTCACGGCCCCAATCGGCCCTCCGCCCAGCGGGGGCCGTGAGGCCGGCTCGCGCACAGCCCGCCCGCTGGGCACTGGGGGCCGACCGGGCGGCGCCACGGGGGCGGCCCAGCCAGCCTCACGGCTCCCGCTAGGCAGAGGGCCAATTCTCCGGCGCCCACAGGCAGGGTCAACGACATTTTTTTTTAATAATATAATTATTAAAACATTATTTAATAATAAAAAAAATGTTAAAAATATCAAAATATAACAATATTAAAAAAAAAACAATTTATTAAATCACAATTATGTTTGGTTTCTAAACATTATATAATTAAAAAAAAAATTATATATATATATAACATTTGTTTTAATATAACAATATAATAAATTTTTAAAAAAAAACTATATTACAATACAATTAAAATATATATATATATATATAAACAATAAAGAAAAAAAAATTAAAAAGAATAAAACTAAGATTTAAAATTAAAAAAAATAAAATAAAATAGAATATAAAAATAAAAAATTTAAAATTTAAAAAATAATAATGAAATCACTGATATATTTATGATAAAAAAAAACAAATAAAAAATGTTATAATATTTTGTTTTTATGTGTATGGTCGTTTTATGGATTTTTCTGTCTAGATGAACCTATAAGTCTTTAAAAAGAAAAAATATATATAAATTTTTGTCCTTAAAACCCTAAAAAAATTAGTTTTTTTTTCATTTTCTTCACTAAAAAAATATTAAAAAATTAAGGTTTTTGAACCTAAAAACCTTAAAAAAGTAGTTTTTGGACACAAAAAAACTATAGAAAAACAGATTTTCCCCAAAATCATCTTTAAATTGACAGAATAGAAGGAAAACTAACCTTTGAAATGCAAAAAGCTGCTGTCACCAATGCCAACACAACGCCTCCACAAAATTACGAATAGCAACACAATGCCTCCAATGCCAATGCAATGCCTTCACGAAGTTACCAATGCCAATGCAACACCTCTACAAAATTACCAATAGCGACACAACGTCTCCAATGCCAATGCAATGCCTCCACGAAGTTACCAATGCCAACGCAACACCTCCAGAAATTTGCTCTAACAAATACCAGAAAACTTGATGTGATGTGATGAATAGAAACAATCATTCCTTTTAAATAGCGAATATTATCTGATTGGTTTACTATTTAACGAATGTGGGATTAAAATTTCAAATTTAAAATATTTACATTTAGTTTATTATAGTTCATACTATAGTTAAAATACTTATTATTTGCATGTAGTTATCATAGTTAATATTTTATTTAATATTTACATGTAATCAATGTTTAAAATCATGGGATTAAATTTTAAAATCTAAAATATGTACATGTAGTTAATTATAGTTAATATTATAGTTTAAATAGTTAATATTTACATGTTGTTATTTTTGTAAATATTTACATGTAGTCAATCTTAAACCATTCAAATAAGAAAATTATTTTAGTTTCGAAGACATGCATGAAAGGAATATTTTGTGGATATTTTGAATAGAAGGTATGGTGAAATATTTGAAGACCAACAGTTTATTAATAAATTTTGAAATATATTTTAGATGAATATAACGTAAGTTTAAAATTTAAAATTTAAAATATTTGCATGTAGTCATTATAGTTAAAATAGTTAATATTTGCATGTAGGTATTATAGTAATATTATAGTTAATACTTACATCTAGTCAATGTTAAATCATTCAAATAAAAACATTATTTTAGTTTGGAAGGCATCCATGATAGAAATATTTTGTGGATATTTTGAATATAAATATCGGTAAAATATTTCAACATAAACAGTTTATTAAAAAAATGTTAAATACATTTTTTTGACTAATATTTGTACCAAATATTTGAAATGAAAATTTTGGAGGGAAAGTTTTTCGCGAAATTTTTTGGGGGGAAATTTTGGAGGGAAATTTTTTCGTGAATTTTTTTGGAGGGAAATTTTCAGTCTTTAAGCTATATATTGTAAGTGAGAGAGGAATTTGTATCATTCAACCTATTCTTGTTGAAAGCCATGGTTTCTTCTGATAGCGAAGTTTTTCTTTCTACAACATCAACATCTTCGTCACGCAATAACTCTATTCAGAGTGATGAATATAACGGGAGTTCATTCACCATGAACAGAGAGTCAAAATATTGACTTGGTTGTTATCCTAAAGATGATGAGAACAAAATTGATGAGGTGCAGCAAAATGAAATTTCTGTAAATCGAGCGCCAGTTATACCACTTACTCTTAATCCTAAGGATTATGAAAGCAATAGTGATAAAGGGCATGATGAAGAATTTACAGAGTCAAAAGTTTCACTTTGTCCTAATCCCAAGGATTATGAGGACACCATTGATGAAGAGGGAGATGAATAATATCCACTTCAGCTTAATCCTAAGGATTATGCGAGAACAACAAATGAAGAGGGGAATGAAGAATCTGTAGAGTCAAAATATCCACCCTGTCCTAATCCTGAGGAGTATGCCAGCACCACTGATGAAAAGGGAGATGTAAAATTTCTAGAGTCAAAATATCAAATTCGTCCTAATCATAAGGATTATGCGAGCACCACTGATGAAGAGGATAATGATAATGTTTCAGAGTCAAAACATCCACTTCGTCCCAATCCTAAGGATTATGCCAGCACCACTGATGAAGAGGGAAATGAAAAATTTACAGCGTCAAAATTTCCACTCCGTCCTAATCCTAAGGATTATGCAAGCACCATTGATGAAGAGGGGGACGAAAAAATTCCAGAGGCAAAATTTCTACTTCGTCTTAATCCTAAGGATTATGTCAGCACCACAGATGAAGAGGGGAATGAAGAATTTGCAAAGTCAAAATATGCACTTCGTCCTAATCCTAAGGATTATGTCAGCACCATTGAGGAAGAGGGGAATGAAGAATTTGCAGCGTCAAAATATCCACTTCGTCCTAATCCTAAGGATTATGCTAGCACCACTGATGAAGACGGGGATGAATTTCCAAAGCTAAAATTTTCACTTCATCCTAATCATAACGATTATAATTTAACCACTGATGAAGGGGGGGATGAATAATTTCCAATAAATATAGATTCAAGGCATTCACTTATTCCTAATCCTAAGGATTATGAGAGCTTCAATGAGGAAGGGGAGGGGCAGGATGAAGAAATTCTAGTGAATACAAATTCAAAGCTTCCACTTATGCCTAATCTCAAGGATTATGAGAGCACCACTGAGGAAGGGGAGGATGAAGAGTTTCTTGCAAATGATAATTTTAGAGGCACGGATCTGAATATTGCATTTTCTCCAAGTGACCATTTCAAAGACACTCATGGTGATGAAGAATTGAATCCTCCCAGGGAAGAATTTGAAAGCATGGGTCAAGATGGTGAAGAATTTATTTTGAGTCAGGGTTACAAAAGTGCCGATGATTCTTGTGAAATGTTTTCTTCAACTGATGATGGTAAAGAAAATTTTTCACGCAATGATGTTGATGAATTTCTTAACTATGTTGAGGATGATGATAGTGGGGATAATATTCCTCCTAATGGTGATGAAACTACTTTTACAAAGGATGATGGAATGATGAATCCGTTGCAAGAAAATATTGCAACTAGGAGTAGGAGTAGACCTTTTCATATCAATCCAAAGCATTCCAGTTATACAAGGGCGAGGACAAAATATCTCACGACAAGAAGTTTTGTCGTTCATTTGATTTCAAGTGAATGTTGTCGAAGGGATTGCTTGAAAAATATGGATTTCAACTTTGCTTTGGAGAAAAGGAAAACATATATGTCAATGAATAAAAGCATGAAAAATTCATATTTAGTGGGTTGCATGCAATCTACACTAGCAGGTTATGATTATCATATTGGGAATGTATTGCTTTGCAAAAAGGCATTCAAAATGTTGTATTCAATTGGTAATTGTCGTTTGTCAAGAATCCAGGATAGATTGGAAAAGAATCCCACATATTATTCAGAAGCACGTTATAAACGGGAGGTGGGGCCGTTTGCAAATACTGCTAAGACATGGATGAAAGACTTCTTTTCAAATCATGGAGAGTGTATGCCAAATAAAGACACAATACATATTCCAGATAATTTCTCGAGACAAGAAATATTCATGTTATACAAATATTATGCAGAAGTTGTTGAAGGAATTGGTAATTTTATTACATATTCTTATTTTACAAGGATATAGAAAACTGAATTCAACAATGTTTGTATTCCTAAGAAGACAAGGATGGGGATTTGCAACACATGTGCTTCTCTTAAAGAAAAAAGAGATAAATGTCAAGGGGCGGAAAGAGGTATGTGTTCAAAACATTGTTTTTTAAAATTTGATACTTATCAACTATGAAAATATATTTATTCATATGTTTCTTTTATTTTATGTACAGATTCCATTGTCAAAGAACTTCAAGACCATCACAATCAGCAAACAAGTGAAAGGAAAAAGTTGTATAAACATCAAAAGAAGTGTTATAAAGAAGTGTTATGATCATCCAAATAAATATCTGGGATTGATAATTGATGGTATGGACCAAAAGAAAACACTTCTTCCACATTTTGTAAATTACAGGAGGAAAATTTCATTCAGTTTCACTTGGTTGGTTGTATGGTATTTAATGAGAAGATGTTTCCAAGAGTTTTATTCACAAATCCAAATATTCACAATGATGCAAATCTGACCATAACTATAATCCATGATGTGGTTACTCATTGGTCTGGGATTCTTCCTGAAGTTCTGTATTTACAATTAGACAACACAAGTCATGAGAACAAAAATCAAGTTCTTTTTGGGTATCTAAACATGCTCGTTGAATTGGGGATTTTTGAAAAGATAAAGGTTGGTTTCCTTCTTGTTGGGCATACTCATGATCATATTGATCAAATGTTCAGTCGTTTTTCAGTAACATTGAGGAGGAAAGGTGTTGGGAGCCTGCCATCATTAATTGAATGTATTAAGAAATCGTACATTCCAGAGCCTATTTTTCATGTGTTGGAAGAAGCTATTGACATGCGAAGGTTTATTTTTGGATCGCATGGTGAGGAGAAATGCATTGAACAACTTAACGACATTAGCTTCCAGCATCAATTTCGTATCAAAAAAATTGATGGGATAACACTTATATGGGGTAAGAAGTATTCAACTATTGAAGAATGGGGACCATCATCAGGTTTAGCATTTTTGAAGTTCATTCCAGAGCGTCCAATGTTTTCATCAAAGATATTGTTATTACAGTCAGTTTCCGAACTCCATAATGCACGAAGGCAGAAGAGAGACATAAATTATTCTGAATGTCTAGAGGAAATTAAAATATGTATTAGAGATACATATGAATACTTCGATGTTGCTGATTCAGTTTGGTGGGAGTATTTTTTCAGTAATCAAAGTGATATGATTTCAAGATCAATAAATGGGGATACGCTTTTGAAAAATCCTTTTTTTTGGCCACAAAATATGCCAAATGAACATGAAAATCAGGAAACACACAATGTTGAACAACAACAGCCTCAAGCTATTATTAATTCCCCACAGGTAGAGGAAAGAGAAATCTATATTGGTTCTAGAAGATCACGTGCACAACGTGAAGCCATGGAAGACCTTTACAGGGGTTATGTGCAGGATCTTAAGGAGGGTTTCATGATAGCAGTGTTAGCAGACGAAGATCCACATGGCTATCCATTCTGGATTTCCAAGGTTATAAATATCATTAATGAAAATGAAGAGATTACAACTGTTGATGTACATTGGTATGCCACAAGTACCAACCCTTTCAATGGTGTGTACAAGCCAGAGATGGTAGTGGAAAAAAGAATTGGCAGAAAGAGAAAAAGAAAGGGCACAAATATAAATCGTCGCCGCACAGATGTCTTAAAATTGGAGGATGTTGAAAAACTTGTGTGTGACTTCAATTTGACAAAGAGAGGAACTCTTCGGTTGCAGACCATAAATATTTTGAAGAAATTTCTACCAGAACAATTACTGTTGAGATGGGACTTTGCAGAATGTAGACGTAGATCTACAAGACTTTTGAACTCTGAAATGGTCGGCATGCATGTTGACTCAGATGGAGCACTAGTTGATGAAAGAGAAGAATATGGATCATCTTCATCTTCATCGAGCCATTCATCTGAAGATGTAGATTATGATGGTGTGCCAGAACCTATGGTTGATTTTGAATAACTATCTAAGACACTTTTATGTAATTGATGTTTGCATGGTAACTTGAAATAAAAATTTTGACTTCCATCTCATTTTTCATGAAGTTATGAGACATTTCTATGTTTGTTGGATTATATGTTTTAATTATAAAGAATTCATCTCTTTAGAATATCGACAATGCAACAATGAATTACAAAAATAATTTATGTTATATTCAATGTACCAATGTTGATATTTTAATTATAAGTAAAATAGAAAATAGAAACTAATGTTGAATTTTAGATTATGCAGTGATATTACCATGATATTATGTATTGTTACCATTTGGTATAAGATACTTTTAAAAGTTTTAATAATTATATGCATCATTGAAACAGAACACTTTGTTTTGATGCTTGATTTTTAGGTTTTGGTTGAAATTATATTTAAATTTGTCTTATGCTAAGATTTGAAAAAAGATAAGTTTTTATCCTTTAAAATTAAAATTACTCTTACTTGTTTCTGTTCAATGATAATTTTTTTATTTACTTATTCATTTTTTTAAATTGTTAAGTCTTATAATTTCTCCATAATTTCATTTTTCAAGTATGTTGAACACTTAAGATTGAAAAACTTTAGATTTACAACTTGTCATTAAGATTTTTATGCGCTACCAAATTTTATCTTTAAGGTTATGGTTGACAATAATTACAATTTTGGGGTTGTTTAAAGTCAAGATATTTTATGTTTAACAACATGGATGAAATTTTTTTGAAATGATAAGCCCTTCAGACATGTATTTGTTTATCTTTAACATCATCTATCAAAAATGTTAGAAATTTACGATTTTAAAAATGTCCTAATATGTTGTCTTTAATTCCATTCTTACAAGTGTCAAAATTATGACACAATTTTTTTTTTTGTTATTCCAGCATCAACTGGTTTTGTTTTGAGGGTGTTTTTTCAATCCTTTTTTCAACAAACAATTTTTTTTTTAGCATAATTTTATAAAATGTTGAAATTTGACCTTCAAAAAAAACCAAGTGCGTTCTGGAAGACACACTTTTTGTTTTTGGGGTATTTTTTCATGTTTTTTGAGACTTTTTGGGAAATATTTCCCGTTTTAAGGTCAAGTTACCTATTTCATCGGTAACAGTGTTGGAGGATAATGGTAATGGAGCGGTGGCAGTGAAATCGGGTAAACAAAAGTAATGGAGTGGGGTGTAATGGGACGGATAAATGCAACATCGGTAGGGAAGAGGAGCATAGAGAGATTATACAGGTGGAAAAATTTGATTTGGTGTCAGGAAATGGTCAGTGGAGGAAAGTCAAAAGACTGTTGGCGAGAGTCAAAACCAGCATTGGTGTGAAAGTGGATTTCGGAAGGGGTAGGTGGCGATAAGTGGTTTTGAGTGAGGGGGTTGCGAAGTGTTGTGGGAGTGACACATAGGTTAGGGGCCGTCCATGGGAAAACAACTTTTCAAACCACCCCCCCCCCCTCCGTTAACGAGAAATGGGCAAGGGGGGTATGAAAAGGCTTCCCCACCATTGATTTAGGGGGGGGGGGGAAGAGATCTACCATTGAAAGTTGCTCGATCATTAATCACTATTCGACAAAAAACCTTTGTCGCTTGTGGAATTTGGATAAAACGAAATATGCGCTTAATGGAAGCGATTAAAATGATTTAAACTTAATTTAACTTCTAATTCAATTTTTTGGGGCATTTAAACAAGCTCCCATTAATTTTATTTTCCTTTTTATTTAAACCAAGCAATCTATTTCTTTTATTGCTTTCAAACTTATGCCTAGCATCTTAAATATTTTGCTCCATTTTTTAGAGCATGTAATCCTAAGATTTTCTGATATCAATAATTATTTTGTCATGAGTCCTAATATTTTTTATTTTTTATCTATTCATATCCAAACTTAACATTTTTTAATTTTCTAATTTTCTTCTACTATGCCTATCTTATCAAAACCAAAAAATGTTACAACAGGTATAATTACCATATTCCGCACATATGGCACAAGAATGATTCCTAATTAGATTAGTGTTCTTATTTCTCCTTTGCTAGTTGTTGTTGGTTTTCTCCTGTTTCTCGTTCCGATTGGGGTTTCCCCCAACATGTTTTCGTAGGGGGCGTTGATAATTGTTGCCCCACTAGCCAAGTTCTCCCTTTGTTTTTCTCTTTAGTTTTTTCTTAGCAACATTAGGTTGATTGTTTGTATTCCTCTGGTCAAACGAGGGTTGTTGTTGAGAATGGGAGGGTTGCGCTAAATTAACTCCTGCATTATTTTGCATTGCTAGTATATTTTTTTGTTGTGCAGGCAAAGGATAATATTAGTTTCCTTATGCCTGATTGGTGTATGCATTCTGGGATGAGCACATTCCATATGTATTCATATATGAGTATTGGTTTCCCTACAGGGGAGGATATGGTCCCCTGTGGGGGATGATATTGGTTAATCCTGCTAGCCGCATTCTATAACGATGTGGGTTGACCGAGGTGGTATCCTGTATATGGTGCATTTTGTGTAGTATCAAATTATTTGCTACATTAACTAGGATACATATATGTGTTGTTGGGTCGAGTTTTGGTTAAGGACCTTATCAATCCATCAATGACATTAGATGCACTTGGTTTCTCTTTATAAGTTTGTAGGCACGTGTCATGTGGAAGAACATGATAAATATATCCAGATTGGGTGTATATAAGAACTATCTGTTGATATTTTCTAATGGATTCTAGCTCGTTATGCAGGGATGAATTTTCCACGTACTTTGAAATTTCTGATGTGAGATATCTCAAAAATAATTCCAAGGAGACTTTGTCTTCAAATTATTCTTTACACAAGCTACGAAATTTCCACCATTCATGGATATGATATGATATATGTGTAGCAAGTGTCTATTTAAAGTGGGTGAGATGTTTTAGGCCTCAATAATGTCCAATCGGGAGCTGGAAAAATGTGAGGAATATTGTAGCTAGAGAACTAAAGCTTCCATGTGATGCAAAAGGTTGTTAAATGTACCATTACTCTAAAGGACCAATAAGGGTGCGCTAAAATAGTCGTAGCCGAATAGTATCGTTTGTAATACTATTCGATGAAAACCACAGGTGAAAATTCATGACATGGTTTCCTAGGTCTTCCCCCTTATATTTGTTCAAATATTTGAATGTCATAAGGGAGCTTGGTGGGAAAAACTGGCCAATTTAGGCCATGCGTAATTGGGTCATTTGTTATATTTCTTAAATATGGTCTATTTAAAGAAGCTCATAAATGTATTTGCATGTTATCCTCCACTGCAAAACTATTTTGAACAACTATATGAAAAGGGGTCCTCTGTGGGGACGTCTGAAGAGGAATACCTTGGTAGGTGCTCCTGGGGCTATCTGGAGGAGTGGTATGTGGGCTCCCCAAGGAGGTAGCAATTGGTGACCCTTGCGGGGTCATGAAAGTTGTATTTTGTCAGGGAGCGGTCTCGATCAAAGTTTCCTCGATAAAGGAATATCCTAAAATGGTGGTGGCATAACGTCCTGTACACCTAAATGGTGGAAGGCCTCGAACACCTACCGATAATGTGGGGAGGTTTAAAAAATTTCTAGATCGATGGAGAGCCATGGGGCCCCATATGGTGTTGATTAGTGTGTAAGTTGCATTTTTTTTTTTAGGGAAGGGGATATATATCAATGAAATATAATCACATACACAAAATAAAGTGAAAAATGGAAAGTTATATTCCTTTTAGCTTTAAGTTATGTGATCAATCAAGTGAAAAATGGTTTTTGTTTGTTTTTGTATGATAAAAAATTGTATGTAGACCTAATCATCCTTACCACTCTCAAAGTAGTTGGGCCTTGCAGAGATATCTTCATATGGGTCTTGGGGAAATGTCCCGAAAGAAATAGCAACGCCTTCTAGCAGCAGAAGAATCAACCAAGGTAATGGAAATGAGGATCAAGTGTTTCCCACACCGTCTCCTATAGGGAAACGATTCCCTAAAGTTTGGCCACAAAAGTACCTTCGTCCCACGTGAGCATTCTAGTCTTTAGCATCTTGGTAGTTAGTTACTAGTATGAAGCACCAGATGGGTCAGGTAGCCTGAAATAGTACCACACGCACTGGACCTAATCTGAACCCCCTCTGAATCGGGTCTTTTTTATGCTCGGGTATCCTTTTCCGTTGGATTATTGAATGATTTTAAGAACCCTAGAAGTCGACTTTTATGTTTCATAGATGTAACATGACCATAGTGGCTTATGGGATTCCTACCCCCAATGGTCCTAACCTGAATTATTAATTCTTTTATGACGCTTGCAGGGAGAATTAGTTGGTTCAAGTTATGGTTATTTTTGGTTGTCTGAATTTTGTTAGGGTGTGACTTGGTAAGCTAAGTACAAAAATATCCTTGAACCAGATTCCTTCTTATACGAATCTTACAAATTCTTAGTGTGTGGAGAAGTGAACATACAAAGTGTGATAAGATGTAGATATGCGAAGATAATTTACTATATTCATCTACTTAGACTAAGTTTTGATTGTTTGTTCCATGAAAAGATAAACGATGTGCAAATAATGGGTCGCTTACACTCCTTCCTATTACCCTATGTGGAACTAAGGGGAGTTTGGAAACTCAAATGCTTTGGTAAAGTGTTCATATGCAAACCTAGGATTTCCTCAAGATGCAAGAGAAGAAAATATTACTTGATTTTTATACTAATACTTGGCCCTAGTCCCAAAACTAATGAAAATAAAAATAGCTTTGTCTAGTAACAATATTTATGGATGATGGGCCACTTAATATTTTACTAATTAAACTATATGATTTGCAGAAAACTTTATCAAAATACTTTGAAAAACATATGTGGAATTTTCCCACTTACTCTTCTCCCATATTAAGTTACGTGTGTATTTGAAAATATTAAGGAAAAGAAAAATACTCTAAGTGATCCACTAATTAAGGTTAGCACAACAATTAGGAAAACTGAACAAAGAATAAAAAATGCAGAGGTGAAGGAAATTTACCAAAGTCTTCCAATCACATGAGAAAAAAAAATACAAGACTTTTTTCTCTCTTTCTAGTGACCACATGTGTTTATCCAACATAGATGCACACACATATCTATCATAAGAAAAGTCGAGTGAGCAAGAACAAATAATGAAAAATTTGAGTTTGAGGCTTAGAACGGGTCCCTAAGGTCCTGCGAAAATTCTAGAGAGGTACTGAGTGCCTTGTAGAGTGGTTATGCAAATAGGAGGTCATGCAAACAACTATTAGAATAAAGAAAATAAACCATTGGAGGCGTGAATTTTGTGTTAGTGTTTTTGTGGCAATGGAGTACCGAATAGCACATCCTTAAAAGTTGGTCGTTCCTTGCAAAGGATCACATAAATAGTTGGTGTTGTTAGTGAACAAAGTTAAACAAAAATAAGCATTGAAAATAGTGAAAACAGTGCATATAAAAACATAAACTTAAACAAAAGAGACAAATGCAAATTAATGGTCAATGGAGAAATAATTCAAAATAATAATGGAAGAAAACTCCCTTTATTGACTGCTGGTGGTAGAAGAATATTAAAAGAACATACAACGAATCTTTTGAGCTATGGTGCTAAAAATCCTCAGCAAGGAGGTCCCTTTCCTCAGTCTCTTTGCAAGCTTCTCCTCTCTCTCAAAAGAAGTGTGAAAACTCCCTGATGGTGGACTCTTTTACTCTCACTGAGATGTTGGATTGCTAAGAAGCAATATGTCCAACATGCTAGTGCTCTCACTTCTTTTGATTTAACAATTAATTGTGGTGTTGCTATGATAGCAATTTGGACAACATAACAATGTCTCATGTTTTTCTTCTCACATAGATTGTTTATATAGAAAATTTTGAGCACATCTTCCCTCTCTTTCTTCAAGAGTGATATTGACTCAATAGTAGGAAAATATGATTCCATTGAGGGTTTCATATCTTTAGGGTGACTCCAAGTTAGCTTTCCTTGAATGCCAATGTCAGGGAATCCTCTCCTCAAATGTGGGAAGAGGTTACGAACTGCTAGTTCGCCCTTTCCTTCGACCGTGTGACTTTCAAAAGAAAATCCACTTGACTTCACTTTTTTTCCTTTCTTTTGGTGCAAGGTCCAAATTTTTCTTCAATGACCTTAGGAAAAGTTTAATTTTTGGTATTTCCATGACCTGTGTAAACAAGTGTGCATGAAAAATACATAACAAGAACAGCATAAAATCAGTCATGCACACATTACCTCATGTTGACAGTGACACCACAACCACATCCATGGAAACACTACTGCCACCATGGCTAACACAACATGAGCGAAACAAACACATACATCATAGGTATGAAAACACATAATAAATAAATTTAAAATCATGACCAACACACCACCCATCGAGTCTGAAAGTTGAACCATGCTCTGATACCACTCTGTAAAACCCTCTTACCACATCTACCAAAGTAACCGACCAACTAGGGTAAACATGTGATGAGAGGCTACTAATATTAGATTCAAACTCCTAGATGACCTTAAGGAAGTGGAACTGACAGAAACACCAACAACACACTTTACTCTGCATCATTGACATCACTAGGAGGTAACCCAACCTTCCAGGCACCTGTTCCCTCAAGGGGGACTGATTTTCAGCCCCTTTGAGGCTTAGCCCCGGGTTTTTAAGGGAAAGGGAGAAGCTATAGGGTCTATACATGCAGGCTAGCCTTGTCAAGGTAGCGTCTATGGCCCAAAAAACAAATTTTCTACCTTTAGCTACGTGATTTGTGCCACATTTTCAGCCCCTAATCCCAAGTCACTGCCAAAAACTTCTTATAACTTCAATAGAGGGTAAATAACATTAAAACCAACATATGAAAGAAATCACACCAACCGAAATTCATCTTACCCCACACGTCCATGACAGGAATTTCATCAAACATTTCACAAATATAACATCTACATGTAACATATTTAAATAAAGGGGCCTCCTTCTTATTTAAGAATGTTTAAGAAACATTGCTCCCCTACATAATAGGCTATCATACACTCAATTTTACCATAGATACATGGGATATTAATTTAGAGGAAAAAAAATGAATAGAGCCACACATCATCAATGATCAAATACATGCTCATAACCAAAATATTAATAATAAAAATACAATGGATACAATAGCAATAAAATCCATACATAAACTAGTATATTCACATACCGAATTCCTGATAAATGATCTCTTCATTACTAAATGTAAAAACCAACCGGAGATGGGGTTCCCACATTCCACGAAACCATAGATTGGCTATGCCAAGTCTCACTTCAGCCAATCACCCCTGTGCCATATTCCAAGCATGAATGTGGGACTTAATCAAACACACCAATCATTATCAATCCAGGGCTTCCATAGGCCAAACCACCTCAACCCCATTAGAAGAAATTTCAACCTAAAATTATGTATAAAATTTTCACGTAATTTCCATGTCACAATATGTAAACCAATCAAAATCCTTCAAACTTAAAAAAAAGGTTCATGTAAATATTTTGAAGTGAAAAGAAGAAAAACTACTTTTTTTACTTGTATTTTTAGCTTATCTCCTTATAAGTTTACCCAAATATCAAGTGTAGACACTCGTTGGATGTGGAATTAAATTCCACTTCTAGCAAGTACCCACTATGCATACTTTTAGAAAGACCCGTATTGCTAAAAATGGAAGATACATTAAAAAAACGTGTTCAACATGTTTTTTAAATGTATCTTCAATTTTTATCAATGTGGGTCTTGTCAAAAAGTATGCATAATGGGTACTCATTGGATGTGGAATTTAATTCCGCATCCAACGAGTGTCTACACTTGAAATTTGGGTAAATAATTAAGGAGATAAGATAAAAATACAAGTAAAAAAAGTAGTTTTGTTCATTTCCCTCCAAAATTTATAACTCTTGTTTTATTATTTTAACTATTATTTTAATATTTTACCCTAGGAGGCCACTTTTAGGCTGAAATTTCCTCTAATGCTCAACCAGTGATTACACCTCATGATCGGACTTCACAACCATCACAGTTTGGTCTCTATCTAAGTTTCTCCAGGGCTCCAGATTTTTTGTTCCAACCAAGGCTCCAGGACTAGTATCTCAACCCTAGTTGTTCCCGGGCTCTGGAGAAGTTTTCTAACTATGGCTCGAGGACTGGTAACTCAACCCACCTAGGGCTCCACAGCGTTTATCCAACCAAGGCTCCAGGACTAGTAACTCAACCCAACAGTTGTCTATCGAGCTCTAGGGAATTTTTCCAACCAAGGCTCCAGGAAATAATAAATAAACCGAATAGCTAAGGGAATCATGAGAACCAACTGGAAAACAATAAATGGAAATAAACCCACAACATCATGGTTTTCCAAGAAATGGAAAGGCTAGGAAAATCCACAGGCATACACCATGCATGCCAAAACCAATGAGGAAAACATACATACAACTCGGTACCTGCAATCAAATATCGTTGTTGATGTAAATTTAGATGTCCACCTGCACTTTCATGCTCTTCTTTTGCCTTCTTTCTCCAAATCACCAAGTATCCACGCTCTCCAAGAGTGCTCGAAGAAAAATCAAAGTATCCAAGTGTATGAGAGAGAGAGAATAATGAGAGAGATCTGAAAAATTCACTGACAAAAGTTTTCCAACTGATCCTCAGAAGCCTTTTTATAGAATAGGCCTCTATTTTCTTCAATTTCCATTATTTTCCTTCAGTTTCCTCCTCACATGCAACATGTGACCTTTTACCTCCTTTTTCTCCTAATTTCTATTATTTTCATAAATAAATGTGCCTAAAATACTTTTTGTCTCTTTAATTCCTTAGCCATAGCCTTTGCCAATTTTCTTAGCCATAATAAACCAAATGAACACACCCTAGGATGTTTTTCCCAACATTCAACTTGGAATGTGTGTCCCATCAACTGTGGTTATTATTTTAATGTTATTACATGATTTTTTCACCAGGGCTGTTACAATAGCTTAATGTAGGAAACAATATACACACACTCACAATGGCCTACAATGGAAAACAATCCTATCCCTAGATAAAGGAAACAAGACTTAAGGAGTCATAAAAATTTGATTTCTTCACAACTCAAGAAATTAAGTAGGCTACAAATTCTCACCATTCTAGTCAGTTTTGGTTTTCAATGTCATACAAGAAACATAAAAATCAATCACTACTAGAGGAAAAAATTTCAGAACTACAACCTTGAGTAGACAAATTAAAGTTGCGAACAATAAAATATATCTTATAGATGAGAAAGAAAATAAACTAGACCTGAAGGAAACCTAATTAACCGTGGATAATGTATTAGAGTTCTGAGGCGCTTTCAACAAATTTTTGAGGAAATCTTACTGAAAAAATCACTATTAAGAGGCCATTACTCCCGGTCAAACCATAGCTTGACACCCATAATTCACTACAAGGTGAGCTTTATAAATCTACCATAAAGTGAAGTTGCTCTATAAGTAACGAATAAGGAATGACCTCCCCCCACCCCCACCAACCCCCCCCCCCCCCCCCGGCCCCATTATTGAGAATTGAAGAATATAAAACCTTAGATCTAAAAAATACCAAGAAAATCAACCCTATAAAAGGCCCATATAAGGTTGAATAAACTTATGAAGAGTGAAAAACAATAAAAGAGCCAAGGATCAAGACAAGGAAAGCAAAGAAAAATTAATAGGGAAACTCTGTAGTGGAATTTTCATTCATGTTAGCCCATAAATTACAAAGAGGTTATGAAGTTGTTTCTCCATAGATATTTCCTCAAAATATATCAAAAAGTGTGTGAAACATAATAAAATATATAAATGGAGATAGAAATATAAAGTGTGGGGAAGAGAAAGATAGAAAGGGAAGGAGGGAAGAGAGAACAAGGGGAGATATATCGAGATGATTGGGTGAGAGGGAGAGAGAGTGGAATAACATGAAGATAGAGAATGAATAAGAATAAAATGGGAAGATAAATGACTATTAAGAGATATGATGTATATGAGAGAAAGAGAGTGGGGTGGTGACACATAAAGAGAGAAAAGAAGACAACAAGGGACAACAAGATATATCGAAATGGGAGAGAATAAATAGAGAAAGGGATAGGGAGTACAGAGAGAGAGAGAGAGGAAGAGGATGGAGACTCAAGAGAGTGAGAGTACGAGGAATGGAGAGGGAGTGAAAGAGAGAGATAGACATGTGGGAGCAGGGGAAAGAGAGAGTGAGAGTGGTGGTAGGATGAGAAGAGAGAGAGAAAGAGGAGGTGATGAAATAAAGGGTGATTGATGAGAGATAAATAGGGGGATATGAATGAAATGAGAGAGGGAGAGATAAAGAGGATGAAAAGACCATTAAAGAAATTCTTAGGTAAAAAATGGTCCTCAAAACAAAAAAATTCAACCAAAATAAAATTTATAAGAATCAATATAATTTAAGATGATGATTTCAACCATGGGGGATGCTTCACCATTTTTGGATTAAAAAGGTAAAATGATAAAAGAATTAAAAAATGAAAAAACTACTTTTTCAACTTGTATTTTCAACTTCTCTCCCTACGCTTTACTCAAATTTCGGGTTGAAACACTCATTGGAAGCATAATTTTATTTTGTATCCAAGAAATACCCATGTTGAATACTTTTATTGGGGTCCACTACACGAAAAAATGAGGAATACATTAAAAACGTGATTGAAATCACATTTTTTCATGTATTTCTGATTTTTTATGTAACGAGATCCATCAAAAGTACTCAATATTGGTACTACTTGGATGTGAAATTAAATTACACATCCAATGAGTGCTCCCACTCATAATTTGAGTAAAATTGTAGGAAGATAAGTTGAAAATACAAGTTAAAAAAATGTTTTTTCTTTTATCACTCTGAAATTTGATGATGTAATCTTATCTTATTTTATTATTTCCACTATTATTTTCTAATTTTCCTTACGAGGCCCATTTCATACCTCGGAAATTCTCTAATGAGTGAGATAGAAGGAGATGGGAAAGAAATAAAAATATAGGTGGAGGGTGTAGAGAGAGGGAAGAAGAGAATGATATAAAAAATTGAAGATAGAGAAATAGAAGAGAATGAGAGAGAGAGAGGGAGAGAAGATTGTCGAGGAAGGGATAGAGATAAATATAGAAGTATATAAGGGGATGAAGGGAAAAGAGGAGGGAGAGAGAGATACATAAATTGAGTGAAAGATATTTACAAAGAGATAGAGAGATGGGGAGGTTGCTAATATATATAGAAATATAAGAATTAATGTATGGAAACATATAGAGCTAGAGTGAGAGAGAGAGGGAAGATAAGAGATACATACAAAGATATGAAGAGAGGGAGAGGGAGTGTTGGGGTAGAGAGGGATTACGGGAGATAGAGAGGGACATAGATAGATATAGAGATGGAATATGGAGAGAGATGAATAGTGAGTGATGATAGGGGTAAGAGTGGGTAGAGTGAAGGGAGGGAGGACGAGTGGAAGAACAGAGAGAGATATATAGAAGGAAGAAGATAGAGAGAGGTGGATATAAAGAGTGAGACTAAAGGAGAGAAGGAGGGATGGAAAGAGTGTAGGGGGAAGAGAGAGGAGTATTAAGAGAGAGGAGCTGGGATAATGAGAGAAAGAGATGAGTTGGGTGAGACAAGAGAGTTAGAGAGTGTGTGTGTGGGGTGGTGATATAGAGAGACAGATAAGAAGAGAAGGAGGAACAATGTGATAGATCTATATGTGGGAATGAGAGGGATATATATATATATATATATATATATATATATATATATATATATATATATATAGAGAGAGAGAGAGAGAGAGAGAGAGAGAGAGAGAGAGAGAGAGAGGAGGAGGATAGAAACTGAAGGAGAGAGAGACAAAGAGATAGAGTGATGGGGGAGACATGAATCCATATAGGGAGGGAGCAGGTGAGACAAATAGAATGAGAGACAGAGGTAGATAAATAAAAATAGGGAAGAAGATATAGATATACACAAGTAAATATGTAAATGGAAATAGACAGATATAGAGGGGGAGAGAGAAAGAGAGAGAGTGTATGTGATGGGGGGAGAGGGAGATAGATATTGATAGAGTGAGGGATAAAGGGAAGGATATAGAGATGGAGAGAGATACAAATGTTTTAGAGAAAATAGATATATAGAGAGTTGGGGATATAGAGAGAGGGGGGAAAGAAGACAAGGTTGGAGGAGAGAGAGTATGGGACAGAGATCTAGAAAGGTGAGAGAGGGAGAGAGAGGGGGTAGAAGAGTGAAGTAGTTTGAGATATAGAGTGGGATAAAAGGATAGGGGGAGGGATGGATAGATTGGAGGAAGAATAAGGGACATACTTATAGAGAGAGGGATAGATGGAGAGTGTGGAGGAGGAATAAGAGAGATACAAATAGAGAGAGGAAGAGGCAAATATAGGGAGAGAAAATGATGTGTGAGAGAGATACTGAGGCAAAGATAGATATATATAAGTAGAGTAGGAGGGAGTTATAGACATATATGATGCGGGGATATATGGAAGAAGAGAGAGATAAATAAAGAGAGAGGGAGGAAAAGAGATGGAGAGGTATAATGAGTTAGTGAGAGAGAGAGAGAGAGCGAGAGAGAGAGAGAGAGAGAGAGAGAGAGAGCAAGAGAGAGTGAGATAGGGATGGAGAACATAGTTACCGATCAAACGGGAACTATTACCGCAAAACAAGAACTCTAACCAAAAAGACATTAAAAAACCCTGAAAAAACAAGCCGAAAACGAAAAGTTGTATTGTGGAATAACATCTTTTTCTTCACGGTAAATTTTCAATATTTTAAAAAATAGACGTAAAAGCCAATTTTTTTTTGCAAAAAACACCCTGAAAATGGAAAGTGTTAAAACAATAATTTTAGAATAATATAAATTTATATTAAAAAATAAATAAATAAAAACATTTTAAAATAACTGAAAAATAAATAAATTTCATTTTTTATTTTAATTAAAAAAAATTAAAATTTTAAAAAATAAATAAATAAATAAATAAACATTTTAAATATTAAAATTTTAAAATATATTAAAAGTTCAAAAAAAAAACAAAAATATTAAATTAAAAATTAAATTAAATTAAATTTAAATATACAAATTAAATTTAAAAAATAAAAATTAAATTTTTATTAAATTAAAAACAATAAAAAATTAATTTGAAATAAAAAATTAAATTTAAAAAAAATATATTAAATTTTGATAAATTAAAAAATTAAAAAATTAATTAAAAATGAAAAATGAAAAAATAAAATAAAATAAAAATATTAAATTAAAAAACAATTATTAAATAAAACAAATAAATTTTCAAAAAATAAATTAAATTTAAATTATAAAAAATAAATTATATGTTTATATTAAATTAAATTAAAAAATATATATTCTACATCTTATTAAATTAAAAGAAAAATATTAATCTAAAAAATTAAATTTAAAAAAAATTATATATTAAATTTCGATAAATAAATGAATAAATAAATAAGTTTTACAATAATAAAAAATAAAAAAAATAAAAATCAATTAAAAATGGAAAATGGAAAAAAAAAATTAAAGAAAAAAATAAAACAAAACAAAATAAAAAATAAATAAATATTAAAGTTAAACAAATTAAAAAAACAAAAAAAACAAAATTTATTAAATTTTATTAAATTAAATTGAAAAGGTAATATTAAATTTAATTAAAAATAAATAAATAAAATATTATGAAATATAATAAATAACAATAGAAATTAAAAAATAATATTAAAACAAAAAAAAATTATTAAAATTTAATAAAAAATAATAAAAAAATGGAACCAAAAACAAATTATTTAATTGTGTTGCCCAGGTTGTGATAGGGGTCAACTGTTGGGCAGGCGGGGGGCTTCTTGCAGCCTCTTCGCTCGCCTAATGGCTGATCCCCGCCGCCACCTGGGCGAGAGGTCGATTCTCAGAATCGACCTCCCCAAGTCGATTTCGGGAATCGACCTCCCCAGGTCGATTCCCGAAATCGACTTCCCTAGGTCGATTCCGGGAATCGCCCTCCCTAGGTCGATTCCGGGGATCGACCTCCCGAGGTCGATTCCCGAAAGCAACCTCCCTAGGTCGATTCTAGGAATCAACCTCCCCATGTCGATTCCCAGAATCAACCTCCCGCCGCCACTTGGGCGACACAAATAAATATTTTTTTTTAATTCATTTTTTATTTATTTATGAAATTTTAATATTTTTTTGTTTTTAATAATTTTTTTTATTTGTTTATTTGTTTATTATATTTCATATTTGTTTTTAAATTTAATTTAATATTTTATTCTATTTTTTTTTATTATTATTAAATTTAATATTTTTAGGTTTTTTTTTTAAATTTATTTATTAAATTTTTAAATTTTAATTTGAAAATGGTTTTTTTTTTTCATTTTTAAAAATTTAAAAATGGTTTAAGTTTTAAAAACAATTAGATTTTTCTTTTTTCTTTTTTAATTATTTGAAAATGTTTTGTCTCTTTCTTTTTAATCTTATTTTTTTTTATTTTAAAATTTATATTTTAATTTTCTTTTTAATTTTTTTTGTTTAATTTAATGTTTTATTATTTTAAAACTTTTTATTCTTATTTTGTTATTAATATTTTGAATTTTCATTATTTTTTTTGTATTTTTTTTTAATTTTAATTGTTTATATATATATATATATATAGCTTAGAATTTTATTTTATTTTTCCTCATTTTTTTATTTAATTTTCCAATTTTTTTGTTTTTTTTGTTTTATTTATTTATTTTTGTTTAATTTTTTTATTTTTACAAGTTAATTTTGTTTGTTTTTTTTTACATTTTTATTGGTTTATATATTTATTTATTTATTTATTTGAGTTTTTTTTGTCATGTTTTTCTTATTTTATTTTTATGTTTTATTACCAAGATGAAAATTACCACTCTAAAAAAAATTGATTGATGCTGCATTAACACTTTTCAAAATTAGCATGAAAATCACCACTCTAAAAAAAAATGGTTGATGATGCATCAACACTTTTCAAAATTAGCATGAAATTCACTAACATTTTAAAACAAATGTTCATACTTCATAAATAAAAAAATTAAAGTGTCAAAAATATTCCAAAAAAAAACGGGGTGATTTTGCATCAGCACTTTTCAAAATCGGGTGCTTTTTTTGCTACCTCAAAAAAGTAGGTACCAGTTCAGTTACCTATTTGATTGGTAACTATGTTGGAGATGAAAATAGATATGGAGGGGGAATAGAGAGGTATATACAAGAGAGTGATGGGGGGAAGAGATAGGGAGAGAGGGAAAGAAAGTATAGAGTGTGGAAGATAAAGACAAAAGAACACATGCATTCTGTAATGCATGTGTGATCCTTCCATTGTCGACATAAAATGAAAAGGTGAGAGAAGAAGGTATGTTAGTATCAAGAACATGTGCACATTATTAGGAACTTGTGGGAATTATCAAGAATTCATGCCAATTATTATGATCACATATGTGTTCTTTTTGTTGGCCTTAACCCCACATGTTTTCCACTCATCTTGGAATTTGATAGTCTGTAGTGTATTCGGTAAGATATCTAGCTTGACTATGTTTGTTTTATCTTTTTTGCCATAGATTATTGAGATTTATTTTATCATTACACCTTTTTCATTCAAGATGTGGATGAATCATTTTGAAGTGTTATTTCTTGATTAAGATACGCACACACACACACACACACACACACACACACACATATATATATATATATATATTTCAAGTTGTGGTGCCATTATTTTCCCCATTCTACGTCGTTTTGAGTAGTTTGGATGTTTTCCGAGCTATATTAGTCCTTTTTTTTCTAAATTCAAATAATTCTCATATATATATATATATATCCCAAAATCATTTGTGAATGTTAGGTTTCTTTTCCTTTTTTTCTTTATTTCACTAGTGTTTTGTAGTTTACAAACTAAAATTCCACTAAAGAAATGTTTCAATACCTTGTAAAACAACTACAATTGTTTCTTTCGATACAAATTAGTAAAAAATTAGTAATTGTTTTATAAGGTGCCCTTTAATTTTTAAATTTCTGGTAAAATAATTTTTTCAATAGGTTTAGGACTCTAGTAATTTGTTCTAGTACACCTAGTCACCTTCAAGGAATGCAACTCCACAATGAAGAAGTGAAGAGTTCCAAAATATAGGTCCATTACCCCTATATAGATTCAAATTTGTGTGACAAAGAAATCCAAAATCCCTTTAGGTGGATGCAAGTGGTTTATCGTTACTTGAAGGTAAGCTACATTAGTGAATTGTTCATTACCAATACTATGAAATTATTAAATGTTATAACACATTTTGTTGCTATTACAACATTAAATGCTCTTATTAATATTACACACACACACACACACATATAATATTTCTTGTATTATATAATACCCTTGTGCATAAATGCTCAACTATATTTCCACTCAAGAAATCTTAGGATTTGTATTTGAATATTATAGACTAGGTATTTTTTTTATAAAACTGTTACAAATAAAGTTCTTGGTACAAAACTTCCAGCTACAAATGTTTCCAGGAAAGAAATCATTAAGGGTATGATACTTCCCTCCTGGTCATAAACATGAGAAGTTAAATAAGACCATTATTACTAGAATTTATCAAAATGATATACTTGAATGACCATAGGTAATTACTTAGTTATGTGGTATGTTTTTTATTTTATCTTTGTAATGTCGTATATGGTATGTTTTTTTTTTTAATTAAATTACATATTAATCTTATTTATTATTAATTAATGTATCTAACTGTGTTTTCACTTCTTCTACTTAAGTTAACAAATGAATCATAAGAACATGGTTCATTTATTGTTTACATCACTTATGTCTTGTTAGTTACGGTGCAAAACTTATATGTCACACCTAATATGTTGTATCATGCCTTATATATATTACATCAATACATTTCTTATAGGGAATCGCTTCATTCATAAATATTATCACCATACATCACATCCCAATGAAATTACATAAAGAGAAAGCTTATGTTTATCCCTTAAATTATCCACACTCACCTTAGTTATCAAAAATGTTTTCCACTCTTAACCTTAGCCACCATAAATTAGTATATTTTGGAAAAATTGAGACTCTATGGATTGGTTAATAGAAGGTATAATTTCCTTGCATATCCTATAATGTATATTGCATCCAATATCTTACATACCTTTTCATGTATATTGTAGTCACTATGTACAATGGTCAATTTACACTGTCTTTTTTACAGTGTGTCCTTTTTTTGTGTCATGTAAGACATTAATTATGTGTCACTTATGGTGCACTACTTATGTTCATTAATGGATATATGTTGGAAATGGTTCATTTATTATGTGAAACACCTATTTACATCACTTATATGTGACACCTAATATGGTGTATCATGGCTTCTATGCATTACTTTAGTAAATTTTACCATGGGAAGTCTCTTAATTCATGAATATAATAAAAAAATATCACATTAGAAGGAGAGTCGATAAAGAAAAATATTATGTTGACCTCTTAGGTTACCCATATTTCACCTTATCCATCAACTAGGTTTACCACACTTAGAATTAGTTAACCTAGATTAGTACAAGTTTTCATGAGTGAGGATTTGGGGCTTGGTTAAGATAAGGTAAAATTGTCTTGTATATCCTCTCATGTATATTTCAACAAAAATCTTAGATACCTTCGCATGTATATTGCAACCACTATGTACAATGGTAAATTTATATTATGTGTGTTTTTTATGGTGTGCTAAATATGTGTGCCATGTAAGAACATTAATTTTGTGTCACTTATGGTGCATCACTTATGTGCATAAGTGGATATGTGTTGATTGTTATGGTTCATTTCTTATGTGCATCATATATTTCCAGTAAATGTGCATCACTTATATGCTACACCTAATATGTTTCATTATGGATTCAGTGCATTGGTTCAATGCATTGATGCCTAAATATGTCACTTATGGTAGCTAACTTATGGCATCTTGACTATGTGTCTCACTTTAAAGAGCATCAATTATATACATTTCTTATGGGGAATCACCTAATTGTGTCACTTCTGTGTGTCTCTTAAGTTTCTCACTTATGGGAGTCCCTTATGGTGTGTTGGCTATAAATTAGTAACAATGGTTTAAATAAAAATTCCATCCATATAATGTTTCATTAGCTCATATCATTCATAGATATAATGATCAAATATAGTATCCAAAGGAATGTGCATGAACAGAAAGCTTATGTCTACCTCCTTGGACAAACATGCACGAAAGATACATGGTTAATAATTTCCACAAGTCTTGGGCTTTTCAAATTACATGTAAATATGTATCAACCATAACCAACTTGTGATGAAATGTCAATACGGTGCATTTACTTAAATTATGTACTTATGAGCTCAAATTTGAACTATATATGCTAGAGTATTCACACCCAAGTCTTGGGATTTTCATTATATTCTCTCCACCTTCTCATCTTTATGAAAGCACACTCCTTTTGCAAAAAGAGAGGAATCAAAATATTGTCAACATTGGGGATTAGTTAATATAAGGGAAAGTTTCCTTAGATATTCTTCTGAATATATTATGGCAATTGTGTACAATGGTGAATATAGAACATGTGTGTTTATTATGGTGTTTCCATTATGTGTGTAGTCTAAGAACATTAATAGTACATGTCACTTATTTTTCATCGCTTATGTACATCAATGGATATGTGTTGATGGTCATGGTTCATTTCTTATGTTCATCACTTATGTCTTTCTAGTAAAGGTGCATCACTTATATGTGATATCTAATATGGTGTATCGTGGTTTTTTTGCATTGCTTCAGTGCATTGATGCTTATCTATGTCACTTATTGTAGGTATCTTGTGGAATGTACATTTCTTATGGGGATTCACTTGATTAGGTCACTTCATGTTGGAAAGTGTAACTAGGATTGATCTTCATATTGACTACGTAATTATTTATTTATGTAATGAAGAAGAAAAAGATAATAAAATATATTTTTGGTATGCTTGCTTAATGGGATTCATGAGAAAGGTTTTATTATAGGTCAAAAGACTTCTTCTTGATGTATTTTAGGTATTTTTTCTTTTGGTAATAAACGTACTAATTAAAGAATCATGTTTATGAAGAGTCAAAGTCTCACTTGTATGCCTCAATACCTTGTCACATAAGCCTTGAATCATGGCTTAATATCAACATTGAAGTAACCCCTCCAGACAATGAACAATTCAGCTTCAATACTCCTGCGCAAGTCAGCTCAAAGTAAGGCTCTCATGTCGGCGCGAAAGAAGGATATGTCTTGTATATATAAGAAGGGTCTACGGTTCATTTGGAGCAAGAAAATTTAGATCAGTATAAAGTAGAAAATGCAAAGAATTTTGAGTTCTCTACGGTAATAGAGATCAGCAGGAAATGCGAGGTAAAGTCTTTGTTCAAGGGTGAAGGAAGATATGAGGTAAATATGGATATAAGACTACACTCAAGAATAGAAGAGGATTGTATCATAGTGTGTATACAGGACTATGTTCAAGCAAGAAAAGGAATGATGTCATCGTAATTATATAAGTCCGCGTTCAATATGAAAAGGACTATGTAAAGATGTAATATTAACAGAAAGCATAGTGAAAATAAAATAATGTGTAAAAAAGTTAGTAGATGGCTATGAAAAGAATTTGTTAGGTCACTATACTACTAGTATAGTCCCTTATTGTTGTTAGTTTAACCCCCTTATTGTTATTGTTGTACCCCTGTAACCCCCATATTGTTATTATTGTGCCCTTGCATTATCATTGTTAGGTCGGCTAGGATTACATTGTGGCCCCATGGACTCCTATATATAGAAAGGAGGTTTTTTCATTTGTATCATCTAAGAATTGTTCATTTATGTAATGTATAGGAGGTTTACCCCTCAAAGTGGCTTATTTCTAAGGTGTTAATCTCTTTTATTATATTTTTAGAGTTGGTTTCATAACATTTGGTATCAGAGCTTTGGATTCTCGGGTTTTTCTGCTCCAAACAGGTCATCGTGGAATTTTCGCTATAAATTTTTTTCTACGAAGTTTAAGAAGCTGAAATGTTTACAAAGCAAAGAAGAAATCCTGAGGAACATCGTGAAGAAATTTTAGATCTTGGTTCACAATATTTTCAGAGTTATGATCTGTGGAAGTTAGGGATTTTTTAGGCTCCTAAATTTCACCTAAAACAGGTCATTGTGGAATTTGCGCTATAAATTTCTTTCTATGAAGGTTCAGAAGCTAAAATGTTTATAGAGTGAAGCCGAAATCCTGAGGAACCTCCTGTAAAAATTTCAGATCTTGGTGCACAATATTTTCAGAGATATGATCTGTGTAAGTTAGGATTTATTCATGCCCCCTAATTTCATCTCAAAGAGGTGACCATGGGAAACTCGTCATAACTCTCTCTCTGACCGTCGGATGGGAATTCTATAAACAGTGGCCACAATTACATGGACAGTATTTTATTGTGTGTAAATTTCAGAGCCGAAGGAGGAAACAATGACATGTGACACTCCGTACAAGTTCTCTCTACTGAACTAGTCCATAATTAAGTCATTGTTGGAGATTGGGCATAACTTTGCCTTGAAGAATCCAAATCAGGTCAGACCTATGGCATTCAAAAGAAGATTCATAGGGATACTATGAGACCAAATTTTAGATATTGAATATCCGAAATCATAGAGATAATTCAGTTTCAATATCGAGCTCCTCAAAAGAAAGAAAAATGTGTGTATGTTTTTTTGAAATGCATAAGTCTAGTTTGAAAAATCAGTTTGAATTTATTCCAAGGGAATATTGTAGAATATATATCAATATTGGGTTCTAGAATCCCCCCCTAAAAATAATTCAACACCAATTAATCCTTCAGAAGGCTCTAATATGACTCATGAAGACGAAATGAAATGGAAATTTTGAAGAAAGGCGTGGAAGCTAAGGTGGATGGTTTTAAGAAGGTAGTGGAAGCTAAGATGGATGACATGGAATCTAAGATCGATGAAAAAATTAAAGACAACATGGAAGACATGAAGAATGATCTAAAATTAGACATGGAAGGCTTGATGATAAGGTTAATAGAAGAAATGTTTCTTAATGGTGGAAAGATAGTAGAGGAAATTCATGATGAGAACAAAATAAATGTTAATCATGATTTCATAAACTCTAATGTTGGATTGAATAACCACCATATTCGAAACATGGATATGAGGAAGTTTGATGGCAAGGATCCCGTAACATGGATACTACAAATGAAGCAATATTTTGATCTCAATAATGTGAAAAACACACAAAAGGTACGCATTGCAACTTTACATTTAGAACAAAATACACTTGTATGGTATCAATGACTTTTCTCCCATAAAAAATTTTCACTTGGTCAATTTTTACAGAGGAAATGATAGCACATTATGAGGATACAAAGAGCAACACCTTCTTTAGCCAATTGATAAATCTCAAACAAAAGGGTTCGGTGTTGGAGCACATTGAGGACTTCCAAAAATTGAATATAACGGTAATTGATATTCCAGAGGAACACAGGATTGATGTCTTCATAGGGACTTTAAAGGATAACATCCAACATGAAGTTCATGTTTGGGAACCTAATCCATTGGAAAAGGCATTCAGGTTGGCAAGAAAAATTGAATGTAAAATAATGGCGACAAGTAAGCCTACCACTCACATCTATAAAGATGGAAGTGTTACTACTGAATTCCACAACCTACAAGGTTGACACCACAACAATTGGAAGAAAAAAGAGCAAAAGGGCTTTGCTACAGTTGTGATAGAAAATATACTAAAGGTCATAATTGTGCTGAGAATAAATTATTTTACATATATTGTGAAGAGGAGGAAGAAAATGAACAAGAAACTTCAAAAGAAGAGGATATACACCAGGAACCAACCCTAGAAGAAGAAGAAATGAGTCTGACCATATCATGTAATGCATTGGAAGAAATTACCACTCCTCAAACTCTCAAGATAGAAGGACATATCAAGAAGAAAAAGGTAATAGTGTTGATTGATTTGGGTAGTACCCATAATTTTATTCATTGTAAGGTTGCCAAGGAATTAAATTGTTTCCTATACCCAGCACCAGAATGTCAAGTGATGGTTGCAAATGGAGGAAGTATAAATTTCTCTGGAAAATGCCATAATATCAAGCTAGCTATGGGGGAATATGCATTGAATAGTCCAATGCTTTCCATTCCAATGGGAGGTGCTGATGTTGTACTAGGAGTGCAATGGTTACAATCTTTGGGGACGGTAGATTTTAATTTTGAAGAACTTTTCTTGAAATTTTTTTCGGAAGGAAAGGAAATCAAATTACAGGGTATCCCAGGGAATCCAGGAAAGATAATAAGCTCTAATGTCATGACAAATATTATAAAGAAAGAAAAATGAGGCGTAATTGCACAATTATGCTCACTAGAAGTTCCAACATCAAAATCATCTATTTCTCTAGATCTCCAAAAAGTCTAGGAAAATCATTCCAAGGTCTTTGAAACTCCCAAAGGACTCCCACCTATTCGTGATCATGATCATGCTATTCATTTGATTCCAGGAAGTGTTCCTCCAAACATCATGCCTTACAGATATCCTTATGTCCAAAATAGCGAAATTGAACATATGATTGCAGAAATTTTAGAGGCTGGTATAATTCAACCTAGTCGAAGTTCCTTCTCGGCCCCAGTAGTATTGGTGCACAAGAAGGATGGATCGTGGCTAATGTGTCCAGATTATAGGGATCTCAATAAGCTCAGTATTAAAGATAAATTTCACATTCCCGTTATTGATGAATTATTGGATGAATTACATGGAGCAATTTATTTACCAAGTTGGATCTTCGTTCAAGGTATCATCAAATTAGAATGAAGACTGAAGATATTCCAAAAATAGCATTTCGAACTCATGAGGGACATTATGAATTTTTGGTCATGCCTTTTGGCCTTACCAATGCACCTTATACATTTCAAGGGTTGATGAATTCCATTTTCAAACCTGTCCTTAGAAAATTTGTGCTAGCATTTTCTGATGATATACTAATCTACAACAGTTCTTGGAAGGATCATGTTCAACATGTTGATAGGGTGCTCAAACTATTGGAGGAGAAACAATTATATGCAAAAACATCCAAATGTTTCTTTGGATTACAAGAGGTGGAATATCTGGGTTATATTTTATCTCACGAGGGTGTTAAGGTAGACCCTAACAAAATTAAAGCCATTAAAGAAATGGAAAGTCCCCATGACCATAAAGAAATTGAGCAGATTTCTCGGGTTAACAGGGTATTATCTCAAGTTTGTTAAGAATTATGGGAGAACAGAAGCACCTCTAACAACATTGTTGAAGAAAGATACATTTTCATGGACTCCTGAAGCAGATAAGGCCTTTGAACATCTTAAAGAGACAATGTGGCTTCACAAAAACTTTTATTGTGGAATGTGATGCCTCAGGAAATGGAATTGGTGTTGTTTTAATGCAAGAAGGAAGACCCGTTGCTTTTGAAAGTCGTCCAATCAAAATAAAGTATTTAAAAAAAGGTATTTATGAGAAGGAAATGTTGGAAATACTACATGCACTAAAGAAATGGCGACCTTACCTAATGGGAAGACACTTCAAGGTAAAAACTGATCATAATAGTCCTAAACACTTTTTGGAAAAAGGACTATCATCAGAAGAGTAGCAAAAATGGGTCATAAAGATGTTGGGTTATGACTTTGAAATCATCTACAAAAAAGGGAAGCTAAATGTTGTTGCAGATGCACTCTCAAGAAAGGATGAAGAGGTGGAAGCATTGCTTTGTACTATTTATATTATCCAACCAGATTGGATAACCGAAGCAAGGGATGAATGGGAGAAGGATGAAGAAGTGTGGACACTCATTCAAAAGTTGCAGCAAGATTCTAGTACATCTGATACATTTAGTTGGAAAAATGATTCCTTATGGTACAAAGATCGCTTATATATTTGCAAGAATTCCCACTAAAACAAAATATTATTTTGAAATTTCACACTTCTCCTTTAGTAGGACACTCAAGATTTTTAAAAACTTACCACAGTGTGAAGAAAGAAATTTTTTGGGATGGCCTTAAATCTAATATTCAAAATTTTGTGGCAGAGTATTTGGTTTGCCAGCAAAATAGAGTTGAGACAATTAATACCTTGGGTCTTCTACAACCTTTATCCATTCCAAGTCAATGTTGGGAGGGGATTTCAATGAATTTTATCACAGGTTTACCTAAGTCATAAGGAAAGAGTGTCATCATGGTGGTAGTTGATAGACTTACTAAGTATGCACACTTTTGTGCATTATCTCATCCATTTAAAGCAAGTACAATTGATACTACTTTTATGGAAACAATTCAAAAGCTACATGGAAACCCGAATATTATTGTAAGTGACAGAGATCCCATTTTTACAGGAAATTTTTGGACGGAATTATTTTCTTCTTTACATACTCAACTCTATCTCATAACTCATCTTATCATCTTCAATCCGATGGTCAAACTGAGATAGTGAATAAATGTTTGGAAGTATATCTTCGTTTTTTTGTATCTGATAAGCAAGCACAATGGGTCAAGTGGTTACCTCTCGCTAAATGGTGGTATAACACTTCCTTCCATACAGCAGAAAAAATTACCCCATTTATGAATCTTTATGGATATAATCCACCGTCCATCACATCTTCTTTAAGAGAAAATTCTGGGGTTTAAGCAGTGGAAGATCACCTCGAGAATCAATAAGAAGTTCTCCAACTCGACCTAAATTTGGCACAAAATCGAATGAAACAATAGGCAGATCAACATCAAAGCGAGAGAAGTTTTGATGTAGGAGTCTCGGTATTTTTACGGTTAAAACCATACAAACATATGTCCCTAAAGAAAGCTAAGAAGGATAATAATTATCACCAAAGTACTATGGTCCTTACAAGGTGTTGCAAAAGATTGGTACTATGGTATACAAATTGGAGCTTCCTGCTTCTTCGCGAGTGAATCCAGTTTTCCATGTTTCTTGCTTAAAGAAGGTTATAGGGGAAAAACATCCAGTTCAAACAATATTTCCAGAAATTGATGCGGAAGGAAAAGCCCTATTGGAACCTGAAGCAGTCATGGAAACAAGAGCTCGACAACTACGAAATCGATCGATTTCAGAGTATCTCATCAAATGGAAGAACTTACCCACTAAAGATTCTACATGGGAGGATGAGAATTTTATACAGAAGCACCCAGACCTACTCAAACATTGAGGACAACACTTTTTTTAAGGAGAGGAGCATGTTAGGCCCCTATATTACTAGTATAGTCCCTTATTATTTTTTTTGTAACCCCCTTATTGTTATTGTTGTACCCATGTAACCCCCATATTGTTATTATTATGCCCTTGCATTATTATTGTTAGGTAGAATAGGATTACATTGTGGCCCCATGGACTCCTATATATAGAAAGTAGGTTTTGTCATTTGTATCACTCAAGAATTGTTCATTTATGTAATGTATTTGAGGTTGCCCCCTCAAAGTGGCTTATTTCTAAGGCATTGGTCTCTCTTTTATTATATTTTTGGAGCTAGTCTCATAATAATAGTACCCTAATAATATACGATGGATTATTCTATAGAAGGAGACAAGAAAATTATGTACAGTCAATAAATATGAATGAAAGAAAATCTATGAAATGCTTCTAATATCAAGCAAGGATCTCATATAGCCGAAGAAGGAAGAATACAAGTAGAGACTGAGATCTCTATTCTTAGTGCAGAAAGATGCAGAATGGTGCAGGACGGTGTAGGAAAGAAAGATCATCTCAAGAATAAATTTAAGAAGCAGTGACAAGGTCTTGGAGGCATACATAGGTCAAGGGTATGAGTCATGATCATGGTACTTGTCAATTGAAAGTATATAATAGGAATTACTTGCAGGTTTTCCTCTCCAAGAGGGAGAGTTTTTAGCCCCCGCTTGAAAAGCCTAAATCTGTGTCTCTTGTGTTTTGGTAATTGACTTGATGTAAGACATAATAAGGTAAGACGAGAATACATAAGTAAAGTAAGTAAGCTTACAAGTAATTATCAAGAAGATAATTTGAATTAATTACTGCCCCTCTAGATTCTCAACATGGTATCAGATCTAAGGTGCTGAAGGCAAGGGCTACTTGAAAAAGAGACACTCAAAGAAGCAAGAATCAAAGTCTACATTGAAATATAAATTCAGTTTGCAAGGAATATTCTCAAGGATTCAATCATTAGCAAGATAATATTAGCAATCAAATATTTATATTGAAGACATCATCATTCTAAAGCCATCCTCTATCATTAAGAATTAAATATCTACACTGGAGAATTCAATCTAAGAGGGATTTCCTACCTTCATATTCATCATCATCAAGGAAGTTGTAAGAAGGAAAAAAGTCACCCTATTCAAGTAAGTATCTATGAACTCATCTAAATCTTTCAAAATGAGTTATTGTAAAGAGAGCAACAAATTGGTTGGGTCATAAAAATTTAGTACATGGAAGGAGAGGATTGATTTGAATCTAATCGAAGATGAATTTATGGGCTACATCAAAGGATCCACAATTCAACCCCAAAAATAAGATGCTCTAGCTCATTCCAAGTACATGTATCAAAACTGGAAACTGAAAAAGAAATATATGAGAAACTGGTGGAGCTATTATCTATGAGTACTGAAGGAGAAGAAATCTCTCCAAGACAAGAACTATAAGAGATGAAATTGTTAAGAGAGGAAGGAATCACTTCATATTTATATTTTATGAGGATTTCTAAAATAGAGAACAACTGTAAGAATTCGGAGAAGTAATGTCTAACAATGAGATGACTACAGTGGTGTTGAATGCTCTACCGCAAGAATGGGGAAACTTCATTTCAAGATTATATGGGAAGAAAGAAGAAACACCATTCCATGATCGATGGTCTCTATGTAAAATAAAGTAAACAAGATTGAAAGCCAAAGCTGATACATGATCAAGTGAAGGGAACCAAGCCTTTACAACCATTTTCGGGATGAAAGGAAGATTCGGTAAATTTGGTCCTCCAAATAAAAAAAGAAATATGGACAAAGTGCGAAGCTTTGGATGTAGTGAAATCGGGCAGTATAAAAGGGATTGTACTAAACCTAGGAAGGAAAAGAGGAAAAAGGAAGAATCTCATGTCACAGATGAAAGGGAAGAACTTGATGCAAAGAAATCTAAGAAAGAAGAAGTGAAATATCTCTATTATGTTCGAGATCATTTTCCTCCTTAAGTTCTTTTTGTTGGTTTTATTATAGGAAGAAATGTATATTAATAGCATCATGATAGAAGCATGGAAGAAGAACTTGAAGAAGTAGATCCTAGAAACCTCACTGAGAAAACCATTGATGGAAGGAAATAATCAAAATCAAGGGTCATCATTCAATAATCCATATGGAAACATGTGCTAACATCTTCTAATGGAGTTCTCTATGGATTCACTAGTTAGACAGAAAAAAAAAGGTTTCATCGATAATTCTATGTTACATAATTCTAGGATTAGGATGTGATGACATATTGATGAAGCATGTCAAGGGAATTAAGTTCTTCATTCTAGTAAAATTGTTACAGGATGACTCAAAAGGAAAAGGATGAGGTACATATATCTATATGCTGACACTGGATGTTGTGAAGTCATGTCATGTGGTTTCAAGTGATGGACTTCTATCTTTAGAAGTATGATCTATGGAAGGAAGATCTATTCCGGTGCACATGTTTCCACTAACAGATGAAATTAAATATGTCCTCATATGGAATATGAGGTGATTTTATACAAACAAGGAACTAGATATTGGAAGTTCCTAGGGATGCAGTATTCTGGAGAAACAATGGAAGATATCATGAAGTAAAGATGTGGTTATCATCCGGAAGCCAAGAAGACGTGACTAGGGGATCTCCTCGGAAGATATGTGGACTCTGATAAAAGTATGGTAAAGAATAATACCCTTTACAAAACATATCTTTTGGAGATGTGTCAATCTGAATAAAGGATGTCGATGCCTACATGAAGATTTCATGGTGAAAGATCATCATTGAGGTAAATTTTGATTTAAAATTTCTTATGTATATGTTTATTTGGATAAGTGTATGCAAGGCTACCAATCATGTGGAAAGATGTAATATCCTTGGGAGATGGTTCAGAGGAAAGAAACATGGAATAAAGGTGGAACAAATGAGAAGGATTGATCAATCACTTTCAGGTGGATGACATCACTCATGGATGAAAGTGATGGATGATTTGTGCCCTATGAAGCCAAAAGTTGAAGATTCCTCAATATTGAAATCCATGAAATCGAGGGGAGGAATTCTTCATGAGAAGTTGGGTGTCTCACCATTTTTGCTACAGGTCCCTAGTTAAGAGGGAGTCTAGTGGTAAGTTTCTTACTTGGAATAAAATTGAAATATGTCTGTGCTGAGTTAAGAGGGAGTGACGTATATGATTCGCTCATTCATGTGGCATGCACTAGACTAGGAATAACAACCATAAGTCATAGTGAAGGCCATGTGGAGAGAATAGATAGACACATCAATCTGGTCTTCACCTGGAAGACAAAATGGAGGATTTGGTAATGATATGTCATTCAATAATCTTTGAGAATGTGATAGGGCATTCAAGGTAAGAGTAGTCAGGGACCGATATTCTTTGAGGGTTGGATACCCAAGAGAATAATATTCCAAGAAGGTAACACTCTAGGAACACCTGGGTGGAGTATGTACCTTGGAGAGAAAATGACTATGGTTTTTATAAGTCATGTGTCTCGCCAACATTGTAGCCCATTGTCTCGGTCAGAGATGGGGTTGTTAGTAAAGGCCTTAAACTAGGATAATGTTGTTTGGTATGATGCTATACATATGTGATTACCAATCTAATCCTTCTTATGAGATTCTTCAGATTGAAAGTGACCATGTACCGTTATGAATACCTCCCTAGTTAAGAGGGAGTGTTGGAAAGTGTAACTAGGATTGGTCTTCATATTGACTATGTAATTATGTATTTATGTAATGAAGAAGAAAAAGGTAATAAAATATATTTTTGGTATGCTTGCTTCATGGGTTTCATGAGCAAGGTTTTATTATAGGTCAAAAGTCTTCTTATTGATGTCTTTTAGGGATTTTTTCTTTTGATCACAAATGTACTAATTAAAGAGTCATGTTTATGAAGAGTCAAAGTCTCACTTGTATTCCTCAGTACTTTGTCACATGAACGTTGAATCTATGGCTCAAGATAAACATTCAAGTAAATATTAAACAGGTAAATCCTCTCTATAGACGGAGACGATCCCTCTAACCCTAGAGTGGGTCTAGAAACAAAGAGACATGCTAGAGTGTTGATTCCTAATTATTGAATGAAAAGAGGATGTGGTAGATCGACCTACGTGGAATCCAACGCTGTCGTTGTGGCTGTAGTGGTGGTGGCCTCTCACTCCTACCTTGGCAAGTCACAATCCTTCCGCGGTCATGCTAGGATACTTGCACATAAAACAACAAACAAGAATAGCATACAACATAATAATTTCATTCATAACTACTATCCAGTCAAAGAGGGCTAAGCATATTGCATTAAACATCTAACATAATACAAAATGAGAACCAAGCAATAGTCACGTATATGTATTAATAGAAGGAAGTGTTACAACTAATGATTTGACGTCGCAGTCTCCTCTAGCGGGGTTCAGCCGAAGCGCATCTCAGATGCTCGTCAGGGAATTCAGATGGGATGAAGGCATGGACTCAAGCTCTCTTAACGTAATTCCTTCTTATTCTATCTCTTCAATAGTTCACCTATAGTATGTTCAATTCTCCATGTTTAGCTAGCTTATGCAAAGAGAGATAACTTCTTTTTATAGGGGAAAAGGAGGAGGTTAGGATCCCTACAAAGGTGGGAGGGAGGCCTATCCTTTAGGAGGTTCCCATTAGAGGTGGAAACCATAAACTAAAGGAGGGAGTATATGGTTATTTAGTCCAACCACTCCCAATGACTCATCCTCGAAGTTGTTGGAGGAGAATCTCCGCCTTTATTTTTTAAAAACATTCCATAAACAGCTCAGCACGGGTGGCTAACTAAGACAGAGCACCAACTGGAGCGGGGCCTAGTTTTAATCTTCCTCTTCGGTGTAAGGGCAGAATTGACTACTCGCGCCAAGGAAAAATCAAGGGTTTTTGAATCTCTGCTCAGGGAATTGTCAACAGAAGGAATATTACTCTCATGTAAAGGGATACAATGACGGTCTTTGCAAAGCATGACACTGCTTATTGATCACAGAAATGACCCTCCAGTGGGCGAGATTGGGATTGAAGGGACAGTGAAAAAATTTTGTGTAACATATGCCCCCTAAATAATGAGGTCCAAGGGAGAGGGAGGGGCGAAAGGCTTTTTGAGAACGCATTCGAACCAAACACCATTATCAGTAAACCTGCAGTTAAAAATACAATGGATATCTCTGATACATGAACATGTGGTATGGGCATAGCCATCCATAATAGAGTACATAAAGACTGAGATCCGAGGTATGGATGCAATCATCCAGCAGTAAGGATCAACAAATAGACTCAAGTATGGTTGCAGCCATCCAATCAAAAAGTCATGTTATAAGTCATGATAATCCATAAGAATCCACAGCCTGGATTTTATTAGACAAAAAACAGGGTCTTGCGCTCCATCTCAACTCGAAAAAGTACAAATTCAAGCATGCGAATATATGAGCTGAAGTTGAACATGCAATAAAATCACTTGATTACCAGCCAATGATGAAATTTGTTAATAGGCACGAGAGAAACCAGCAATAATGACAAGGGATCTCAAGGTACAACCGGTACAATCTACGGAATGTGAATAGTGATCTGGCATTGAACATACGCAGAATCACTTGATTGAAGGCCAATGAGGTGGACCTTGCGTCGAATGCGAAGAACCTACCATTAAGGCATGCAGGCTCCAAGGTACCAAAAGTGAGTCTGTAGATTGAATTTCTGGATAATGATCTAAAGTCGACAGGAAGTGACCTGATCGAAGGAGGGCTATAATGTTTCCTACATCATCGACATGAGATGGAGGAACATGATGATAGTGAATCAGGACCAACAGAGAATCAGAGGGAAGGTTGAAAATTGTAGAGGCAAACTTCTCTTGAACATATCAACGACACAACACTAGATTTGGAATTATTTGACATCAAAAGGTCTAAGGTCATGATGATGTGGCAAAGAGGAGATGAGAGGTCAAAAGGATTTACCCAAACTCAAGGAGGAAAAAGTGACGAATTGAGATGTCTCCAACCCGACACAAATGCAGACAAGTGACATGTTTAAGAGAGACATACTGCGAACATTACTAAAACTTGGTTCAATTTTCCCCCACCATTTTTGGCGAGTACCCCACTTATTTTTAAAAAAATCTTGAAGGGGATAGCATATGCTTGTGTTGTAATTTTTTCCTTTGGACAAATCCAACCTAGTACATTTTACGAGCTGTAGGAAGGATGAACTTGAGTAACTTCATAGTGACAAAGTCCGATGTCATTAGGGTTTAATGAATCTGACAAAGGGAGAACTCGACATCTTTTCATGTTTAGAGAGTTTGAAAAGAAGGAAAAAAAGAAAACTCCAACATGGCCCTTTTCATAAATATTCTCTTATATCCGAAAAGGTAGAAAACAATATCTGAAAGAACCTCTTAGTTGCGATAGGCTAAGGTATTCATTTTTCATAAATAATCTATCCCAGCCCGAAAAAGGGGTAAACATATACTGGGTAGATATCACTTCGCAACCATTTAACGAGTTCAAAACGACAAGAGTCTTGGTAATATTTTAAATTTTAGAGAGTCAGAAAAGAGCTAAAATTTGACTCCTCTTGAAGGAACGAGTGGTAGAAAGGGTAGAAACTGGTTCCAGTGATGGTGGAACTGCTCAAAACAAGTAAAGGTTAAGAGGTTGGCTAACAAGACCACTCATTGTAGATGTTTCTTAGGAATGGGTAAAACAATCACGTGAAGGCGTATGATCAGCCAAGCAGATGGTGACGACGGAATGAGAAAACTAAGGTTCATCCAAAAAAACAGGCTGATAAAATGACAAACACAAGAGGTAAATGGTAATGGTTTCATTTTTACACAAGCTTGAAACAAAAATAAACTATGCTTGAAAAAGCGGGCATGCCCTCAGCACGGTGACTCAATTCGAGGTACATGCCCCCCAAGTTTCAATGCATTCACCAGAGTACATGCTAGTTACTGACAGGAGGATGGAATGAAGGTTCAATTACGAGAAAAATACTCGACTGGGATTTTACGAGATTGTATCAAAGACTCGAATTGAACAGGAATGTGTTTCATTGTTTTAACAAGGTTGACACATTAAAAGAACTATCCTCATGAGATCATTCATTTTTTAACGAGGTTGACATAGAAGCTGAACTCTCCTCATGACCTAATTCATTTTTTAATGAGGTTGACATAGAAGAAGAACTATCCTCATAAGAACTTGTTTCATTTTTTAAGGAGCTTGACACAAGGAAACGAACTGTGCTCCAAAAGAGGCTTGTTTCATTTTTTAAGGAGCTTGACACAAAAAAAAAAACAAACTATGATCCACCTACCTTGTTTCATTTTTTAAGGAGCTTGACACAAGAAAATGAACTGTGCTCTAAAGACACCTCTTCAGGTTGAATAAGAAGTCATGGATTCCAAGAGATTCACATCTGATGGTAGAATAACATCTTGGAAATCAGAACCCAATGCCCCCAGCACACGATGCACAATGGCACTATCACTAAATGCGGGCATGGGACAGGTAGCGACATAATTAACCTGCGGTGGGGAATATACAACCGGAGGATAAAAATCCAGCAGAGATGATGGTGGGCTAGCTAGCACCTCAGGACCAAAGAATGAAATATGATCAATGGTCATGATCCGACCTTTGTGTGGAAAAAATATCACACGAAGAGGGAAGAGATAAGTGCACCAATGGCATAAGCATAATCGCGTCCCAAGAGTAAATTAAATCCAAGGGGCCTGGAACAACCATCACATCTACATAGATAGTTTTCCCTCCCAAAGTAATAGGCAACTTTAGAAGGATCCCTAACGGTTGACTAGTTCCTCTATTAAAATCCAACAGATTCTGCGTAACATGCACAAGCAGTGGAGAACCAAAATCTTGCCAAGTAGTTGAAGACAGAACACTAACAGACGTGCCCTCATCTATAATTATGCTAGGTATGACCACATCAAAGGTCTGTATCGTGATCTCAAAAGGCACATAAGAAGGAATGCGATATCCCGCAAATCGACTCCAATCGAAGGAAGTGACCAAACTACTTGGAGGAGCTACCACAAAAATGAGATGGTCGTCCCCTGGTGTTACTGGAGCAAGTTGAGCATCCTCCGGGACCTCCATCATGAGAGCAAGAGGAGCAGCTTCTTGAACTATAGGGATGGGAGAAATTTTCTCCAAGTCCAAGGAATATGAAGGAACAAGAAGAACGTGAGGGGGGTGGGATCCACTCTTGACGGAAAAGACCTGATGAACCATAGGTGGGATCAAGTCAACCAATTCCAGATCCAATGGTTGGTCGGGAATGGATTCTTGAATTTGAATTTCCGGGGGAGCGGGATCGACAAAAGATGAATCTTGACCGATGGTTGAATCAACTAGCAGAGGATTCAGAGAAAGCTTCTGGTAACCAACTAGAAGGCAGGGTGCAGAAACAACAAGGTTTTCCAACACTCTTTTGGCTTCATCCATGTATGGACAAAGGTGAATGGGATGATTCCCTTCAAAAAACTTATAGGGATTGGTAATCTTACCCTGTTTCTTATGAGTCTTTTCAGTACTAGTCGAAGATGTCACACCAATATGACTTCCAGAAGCCAAAGGCAATGGCGGACAACCATCAGACCATGCTTCAAGTACCTTGGGAATGCCAGGGCAGTCTCAAAGAAGGTGGTCACCTTTGCACAACATGTAAGGGAATTTTACTTTCCATGGAAGGTTGGATGGTTTATCGATGAAAGGTTTATTAGGCGCAATAGCTGCAGAGTTGGCCTCTCTCTTATCTTACTTCTTCTTTTTCATCTTCTTCTTCTTCTTCTTAGCCACCTGGTTACTAGAATCTAGACTTTCACCAAGCGAAGTAGAGGAAGAGGACAAAGGAATGGCCGAAGAAGCAAAGAGGCCCACCTTAGAATCAACATGATGTTGTTTAGGTGGAGGATATGGTTGTACAGAGGGCGAAACACTCAAGACCACATAGGTCGAGAATAACCAAACGGGAAACCCAATAGTTAACCCAGGCAGGGACAATGTTTCCATATAAGGAGCACCAACATTACCAAAAATAGGAAAAGGACCAGGATTCCCTTCGGAGGGGATTCCTTAGTTGGTAAACTCTGGAAAATTTTCCATTTGGAAACAACCCTAAAACAAAACACTAAGGAAGATAACTTTAACCAAGAATATTTCGTGGAAAGTTAATTTTTTAAGACACTGAAAAAAAACTCTGCCTTTTCATATTTTAAGAGTCAAGAAAAGGGCAAAAGGTGACTCTAGTCGCTTTCAATTTGAATGAGCATGAAAGGAAAAGTGCTCGATGATCTTTTCAATTTTAGAGAGTCACGAAAAGAAAAAAATGACTACTTAGGTAATATAATAAAGAGGGTGTACCAAGTTTCCGTGAACTTTCATATACACCTTGGTGATCAAATGAAAGAGAAATTACCAAGGACTTAACGTACGTGTAGGTAGTCTCCCCGAATGTTGTGTTCAGTGTATCATGGTTACAAGGCGGCAGACTCGGCTTCCTATGGATAAAAGGATTGCAACCTAGAGGGGTCTCCCTTTATATACTCGACGGTACGGGGAGCACAAGTCTGTACTAGCGCTGTCTAAATCCAGATGGCGAATGACAACTACTAGGTTTTAAGACGCCGGAACACATCTCTAGCCTATACCACTAAAAACGTTTCATTAAGTTTCAATGCTTCCTTAGGTTAATTGAATGAATTTTAAAGTTGATCTTGGATTATGTTCCAATTTTAAGGCCCTATCGAATTTGGATCTCAAATTTCCTAAATGCAAGCTATATGCAAATGAACATCATTTTTTATTCAATGAATGCTAGTAACGAGATAGATAGAGATCTTTCAAACAATAGCAAATGATGAAAGTAGGCGAAGAAAGACACTAATGCATCTAACACAATCAAACGAAAATGAAACTCTTTCCTAGACTATCAAATGCTAGTTATGCAAAAGAATATTTCACTTTCGATGCAAAGGAAAGAATGCAAAATATGTTTTTTTTTTAATTTTTCAATGAAAAGAAGTACATGATGCACTAATTACATGAAAAATAAAACAAACGCTAGCTTGAGTATTGTGTAAGAATCGAAATTGAATGACTCAAACAAACGCAAAGGAAACACAAGAAAGCACTCAAACTAATGATGTAGTCTTCCAAACCAAAAGAAAGTTTTCAAAACGACCCAAAACAAGAAATGTAATCTATGCTTGTAGCAACTAGGAGAAGAATCAATTGAAAAAACGAAATGATCATTCAATCAAAGAAATCAATCAAAAGGATCAAGAAAAATAAATGCAATCAACCAAAGAATGAGACAGGAAATAATCAAAATGACTTGATTTCCAAACAGAAGGCTCAGTGCATCAAGACACTTAGAAACCCTAAGGCCTTAATTTACACCGATAAGAAGATGGACAAATGACTGAGAAAAACAAGTCAACAACAGTCAAAACAGTCCCAAAGGAATAATTACACATAAGAAATAACCCAGAGGTAAGCACAACTGACCAAAAGTCTCATTAAGGAGGTCAAACCAAATCCTACAAGATTCGACATGACTGTAAGGCTGTAAATTGCGCCAAACAGGGGTTGGCGCGACTGCAAGAAAAGCAACTTGCGTCAATTGGCGTGACTGTTCAGATGAAAAGCGCACCAACCCAGATAACTATGGGGAAAAAAGGAAAAACCAAAATCCAATGAGCAGAGGTCAATATTGACACTCTAGAGCTGAACAGAGGATATAAACTAAGGAAGCAAACCAGAAAAAGATAGATAAGCAAAATCAATGATCGAAATTGACCCAACAAGATGAAATGACAAACTTGTATTATCCCCAGTGGAGTCTCCAATTTGTTAAATAGGTAAATCCTCTCTGCAGATAGAGATGATTCCACTAGCCCTAGAGTGGGTCTAGAAACAAAGAGACATGCTAGATGTTGATTCCTAATTATTGAATGAAAAGAGGACGCGGTAGATCGACCTACCTAGAATCCAACGCTGTCGTCGTGGTTGTAGTGGTGGTGGCCTCTTGCTCCTGCCTTTGCAAGTCACAATCCTTCTGCAGTCATGCGCGGATACCTGCACGTAAAACAAAAAAACAAGAACAACATACGACATAATAACTTCATTCATAACTACTAGCCAGTCAAAGAGGGCTAAGAATATTGCATTAAACATCTAACATAATACAAAATGGGAACCAAACAATAGTCATGTATATGTATTAATAGAAGGAAGAGTTACAACCAATGCTTTGACGTGGCAGTCTCCTCCATCAAGGTTCAGCCGAAGCGCGTCTGAGATGCTTGTCAGGGAATTTGGACGGGATGAAGGCATGGACTCAAGCTCTCTCAATGTAATTCCTTCTTATTCTATCTCTTCAATAGTTCAGCTATAGTATGTTAAATTCTCCATGTTCATCTAGCTTATGCAAAGAGAGGTAGCTTCTTTTTATAGAGGAAAAGGAGGAGGTTAGGATCCCTACAAAGGTGGGAGGGAGGCCTATCCTTTAGGAGGTTCCTATTAGAGGTAGAAACCATAAACTAAAGGAGGGAGTTCGTGGTTATTCAATCCAACCACTCCCAATGAATCATCCTTGAAGTTGTTGGAGGAGAATCTCCACCTCTATTTTTAAAAACAGTCCATAAACAGCTCGGCGTGGGTGGTTAACTGAGACAGAGCGCCAACTGGTGCAGGGTGCAATTTTAATCTTCCTCTTCAACACGAAGTCAGAACTGACTACTCTTGCCAAGAAAAAAACACGGGTTTTTGAATCTCTACTCAGGGAATTTTCAATAGAAGGAATATTACTCTATTGTATTTGCAAGGCATGACACTACTTATTGATCACAGAAATGACCCTCCAATGGGTGAGATGGGGATTGCAGGGATAGTGACAAAATGTTGTGTAATGGTAACCCCTCCAGATAGTGAACTTAGTAGGCTTCAATACTCCTCCACAATTCAGCTCAAAGTAAGGCTCTAATGTCAACTCAAATGAAGGATATGTATTTTATATATAAGAAGGGTCTCCGGTTCATTTGGAGGAAGCAACTTTAGATCAGTCTGAAGAAGAAATTGCAAAGAATTCTTAGTTATTTGCAGTAATGGAGATCAACACGAAATGTGAGGTAAAGTCTGTGTTCAAAGGTGAAGGAAGATTTGAGGTAAATACAAATATAAGACTACACTCAAGCGTAGAAGAGGATTGTATCATAGTGTGTATACAAGACTGTGTTCAAGAAAGAAAAGGAACGGTGTCATAGTAATTATATAAGCTTGCATTCAACATGAAAAGAATTTTGTTAAGATGTGATATTAACAAAGAGCATAGTGCAAAGAAAGGATTGTGTAAAAGAGTTATTATATGACTATGAACATAATTGCATAAGGGCACCCTAATAATATACAGTGGACTATTCTATAGAAGGAGATAATACAAGTATGTACAGTCAACAAAGATGAGTGAAATATAGTCTATGACATAGTGCTGATATCAAGAAAAGATGTTATACAACCGGAGAAGGAAGAATACAAGTAGATACCAAGCATATCATATGGTGTTTCGGGTATAAATTAGACACAATGGTATAAACAACAATTCCATTCTATAAAATTCTACAATTCTAGGGTTTTGAAATTTGAAGGGTTTGACCCTGTATAGATAATACCTACAAATGAATTCTTAAGCAAACATAAAATATACAATGGAGAGAACAATAAATATACACAAAATGTTTTCCCCGAACCTAAATTAGGGAAAAGTAAATTCATTTTTCATTATATTCATTTCAATTTTATAATACATTATATACATCTCATAGCATTCAAAAACATGTAATCCATTAACCCTCGATTATAATATAGCCATAGTTCCTTTGAATAGATATAAAAAAACCATAGAAAAAACCACCATGCATAAAACCATGTGCAAAACCATGGGAAAATTTTCTATGCACAGAACCATGGGAAAATCCAGCCAAAAAAAGTATTTTAAGGTGTTGCTCTAAACTCTGCATAGAGGGCCAATGCCCCCCTATCTACCCCCCATCCAGGGGGGGCTTCCAAGCCCCCCCTTTAACTCCCCTATGTTCATGATGCATATATGTCATCCAAAGAATATAACACACAACTAACAAAAATCTACAAAAATAGGGTTTTGAAATTGCACAAAACTAGGGTTTTCAATTCCACAAGAATATTCATTTCAAATTCTGCAAAGTTAAAGTTTTTAAATTGTACAAAACTATGATATTAAAATTCCACACTCATATTTCCAACATTATGCACAAAATTCACAACATGTCCTTAATTATAATTTCTTGAAATCGAGTTACAACTTGCCATAAAATTCAAACTAGGACTTCAAAGAGAAAATTATTAGTTCTAGTGGACTCTTGGCATCAGGTTAGAACCACAGAAACCATCCTCATGACTCCATCAATTAAAAATTGATTTCTTTGATGATAATCATATCAAGGGTTTTGTTCAATAAAGATGAATTCGGAATTTTCACAAGGGGTTGGATTTTTTGAAATGCTCGCTCAAGCAATTATGGGTAGTGTGGTTGCATGGGACTTAGCCAAACATAAATTATTAATCTTAGAAACTCACTTCTATTTCTCATATTTGTGTTTACACTTATAGAAAAATTAACAATATGTCCCTAAATGACTTTTGGAAGTGAGTTTCAAGTATCCATACAATTTAAACCGATATTTGGATAAGAAAACTACATATTCCCTTAGACTCCTAGCACAAAATTACACCTAACCAATATTTGGATTAGAAAATACCAATTCCCTTAGAAACAGTGGAAACTAAGATGGATGACATGGAAGCTAATATCAATCAAAAAATGAAAGACAACATGGAAAACATGAATAATGATCTAAAATTAGACATCGAAGGTTTGGAAAACTTGATACAAGAAATGTTTCCTAATGGCGAAAAGATAGTAGAGGAAACTCATGATGAGAACAAAATAAATGGTAATCGTGATTTCATAAACTCTAATGTTGGATGGAGGAACCAACATATTCCAAAGATGGATATGAGGAAGTTTTATGTCAAGGATCCCATAGCATGGATACTATAGATGGAGCAATATTTTGATCTCAATAATGTGCAAAACACACAAAAGCTACACATTGCAAATTTACATTTAGAAGAAAATACATTTGTATGGTATCGATGGCTTTTCTCCCGTAAAAAAATTATCACTTGGTCAATTTTTACGGAGGAAACGATAGCACATTATGAGGATACAAAAAGCAACACCTTCTTTAGCCAATTGATAAATCTCAAACAAAATGGTTCAGTGGTGGAGCACATTGAGGACTTCCAAAAATTGAATATAAGGGTAACTGATATTCCAGAGGAACACAGGATTGATGTCTTCATAGGGATTTTAAAGGATAACATCCAAAATGAAGTTTGCCTTTGGGAACCTGATTCATTGGAAAATGCATTCAGGTTGGCAAGAAAAGTTGAATGTAAAATTATGGCGACAAGAAAGCCTACCACTCACATATAGAAAGATGGAAGTGTTGCTACTCCTAGACTTCCACAACATACAAGGTTGACACCTCAACAATTGGAAGAAAAAAGATAAAAGTGATTTGCTACAGTTGTGATAGAAAATACACTAATGGTTATAAGTGTGCTGAGAAGAAAATATTTTACATAGATTGTGAAGAGGAAGAAGAAAATGAACAAGAATATTCAAAAGAAGAGGATATACATGAGGAACCAACCCTAGAAGAGAAAGAAATGAGTCTGACCATATCGTGTAATGCATTGGCAGGAATTACCACTTCTCAAACTCTCAAGATAGAAGGACATATCAAGAAGAAAAAGGTAATAGTGTTGATTGATTCGGGTAGTACCCATAATTTTATTCATTGTAAGGTAGACAAGGAATTGAATTGTTTCCTATACCCAGCACCAGAATGTCAAGTGATGGTTGCAAATGAAGGAACTATAAATTGCCCTGGAAAATTCCATAATATCAAGCTAACCATGGGGGAATATGTATTGAATACTCCAGTGCTTTCCATTCCAATGAGAGGTGTTGATGTTGTACTAGGAGTACAATGGTTACAATCTTTGGGGACAGTAGCTTTTAATTTTCAAGAACTTTTCTTGAAATTTTTTTCAGAAGGAAAGGAATTCAAATTATGGTGTATCACAGGGAAGCTGAGAAAGGTAATAAGCTTTAATGTCATGAAAAATCTTTTTAATAAATAACAACGAGGTGTAATTTCACAATTATGCTCACTAGAAGCTCCAACATCAAAATCATCTATTTTTGCAGATCTCTAAAAAGTCTTGGACAATCATTCCAAGGTGTTTGAAACTCCCAAAGGAATCCAACCTATTCATGATCATGATCATGCTATTCATTTGATTCCAGGAATTATTCCTCCAAACATCAGACCTTATATATATCCTTATGTCCAAAAGAGCGAAATTGAACGTATGATTGCAGAAATGTTAGAGGCTAGTATGATTCAACCTAGTCAAACTTCTTTCTCTGCTCCAGTAGTATTGGTGCACAAGAAGGATGGATCATGGCGCATGTGTCTGGATTATAGGGAATTCAATAAGCTCACCATTAAAGATAAATTTCTCATTTCTATGATTGATGAATTATTGGATGAATTACATGGAGCAATTTATTTTACCAAGTTGGATCTTCATTCAGGGTATCATCAAATTAGAATGAATACTGAAGATATTCTAAAAACATTATTTCAAACTCATGAGGGTCCTTATGAATTTTTGGTCATGCCTTTTGGCCTTACCAATGCACCTTATACATTTGAAGGGTTGATGAATTCCATTTTCAAAGCCTTCTTTAGAAAATTTGTGCTAGTATTTTTTGATGATATACTAATCTACAATAGGTCTTGTAAGGATCATGTTCAACATGTTGATAGGGTGCTCAAACTATTGCAGGAGAAACAATTATACGCAAAAACATCCAAAATTTTTTTTGGAGTACAGGAGGTGGAATATCTAGGTCATATTGTATCTCATGAGGGTGTTAAGGTAGACCCTAACAAAATTAAAGCCATTAAGGAATGGAAAGTCCCCACAATCATAAAGCAGCTGCGAGGATTTCTCAAGTTAACAGGGTATTATCGCAAGTTTGTTAAGAATTTTAGGAGAATAGCGTCACCTCTAACAAAATTATTGAAGAAATATGCATTTTCATGGACTCCTAAACCAACTGAGGCCTTTGAACATATTAAAGAGGCAACGTGTGTAGCACCGGTCTTAGCTACGCCAGACTTCACAAAAACCTTTATTGTGGAATGTGATGCCTCAAGAAATGGAATTTGTGTTGTTTTAATGCAAGAAGGAAGATCCATTGCTTTTGAAAGTCGTCCAATCAAAGTAAAATATTTACATAAAGATATTCATGAGAATGAAATGTTAGCAATACTACATGCACTAAAGAAATGGCAACCTTACCTAATGGGAAGACACTTCAAGGTAAAAATTGATCATGATAGTCTAAAACACTTTTTGGAACAAAGAATATCTTCAGAAGAGCAGCAAAAATGGGTCACAAAGATGTTGGGTTATGACTTTGAAATAATCTACAAAAAAGGGAAGCTAAATGTTGTTGCAGATGCACTCTCAAGAAAGAACGAAGAGGTGGAAGAATTTCTTTGTGCAATTTCTATTATCCAACCAGATTGGATAACCAAAGTAAGGGATGAATGGAAGAAGGACGAATAAGTGTGGACACTCATTCAAAAGTTGCAGCAAGATCATAGTTCATCTGATACATTTAGTTGGAAAAATGATTCCTTATGGTACAAAGATTGCTTATATCTTTGTAACAATTCCCAACTAAAAAAAAATATTCTTTTGGAATTGCATACTTCTCCTTTAGGAGGACACTCAGGATTTTTTAAAAATTACCACAGGGTGAAGAAAGATTTCTTTTGGGATGGCCTTAAATCTGATATTCAAACTTTTGTGGCAGAATGTTTGGTTTTCCAGCAAATAAATTTGAGGCAATTAAGACCCCAGGTCTTCTACAACCTTTATATGTTCCAAGTCAACGTTGGGAGGATATTTAAATGGATTTTATCACAGGTTTACCTAAGTCTGAAGAAAAGAGTGTCATCATGGTGGTAGTTGGTATAATTACCAAGTATACACACTTTTGTGTATTATCTCATCCATTTAAATCAAGTACAGTTGCTACTACATTTATGGACATAATTCAAAAGCTACATGGAAACCCAAAGATTATTGTGAGTGATAGAGATCCCATTTTTACTGGAAATTTTTGGACGGCATTATTTTCTTGTTTGGGTACTCAATTAGCTCATAGCTCATCTTATCATCCTCAATCCGATGGTCAAACTAAGATAGTGAATAAATATTTGGAAGGATATCTTCGATTTTTTGTATCTGATAAACAAACAGAATGGGTCAAGTGGTTACCTCTCGCTGAATGGTGGTATAACACTTCCTTCCATACTGCAGCAAAAAAAACCCCATTTATGGCACTTTATGGATATCATCCACTATCCATCACATCATCTTTAAGAGAAAATTCTAAGGTTCAAGTAGTGGAAGATCACATCAAGCATCAACAAGAAGTTCTCCAACTCTTAAAGGATAACCTAAATTTGGCACAAATCGAATGAAACAACAGGCAGATCAACATCGCAGCAAGAAACGGTTTGATGTAGGAGACTGGGTATTTTTATGGCTACAACCATAAAAAAGAATGTCCGTCAAGCAAGCTAATAAGGATAATGAATTATTGCCAAAGTACTATGGTCCTTACAAGGTGTTGCAAAATATTGGTACTATGGCATACAAATTGGAGCTTCCTCCTTCTTTGTGAGTGCATCTAGTTTTCCACGTTTCATGCTTAAAGAAGGTTATAGGTGAAAATATTCCAGTTCAAACCAGATTGCTAGAACTTGATGAGGAAGGAAAAATCATATTGGAACCTGAAGCAGTCATGGAAACAAGAACTCGACAGCTACGAAATCGATCAATTTCAGAGTATCTCATCAAGTGGAAGAACTTACACATTGAAGGTTCTACATGGGAGGATGAGAATTTTATACAGAATCACCCAAAACTACTCAAGCATTGAGGACAACACTTTTTTGAAGGAGAGGGGCATGTTAGGTCCCTATATTACTATTTTAGTCCCTTATTGTTATTAGTGTAGCCCCCTTATTGTTATTGTTGTACCCCTGTAACCCAAACATTGTTATTATTGTGCCCTTAAATTATTATTGTTAGGTTTGCTAGGATTATTGTGGCCCCATGGACTCCTATATATAGAAGGAGGTTTTTGTCATTTGTATCATCCAAGAATTGTTCATTTATGTAATGTATTGGAGTTTTCCCCCTTGAAGTGGCTTATTTCTAAGGCGTTGATCTCTCTTTTCTTCTATTTTTGGTGTTGGTTTCATAATAGCTTTGCTTTGCTGCCCTAGAAAGTCTGGTCCTTTGCAGCCCTTGACAACACATGATCTAGGTTTTTCTTGCCTTCTAGGAGCAAGATATTGAATCTGGTGTATCTCTATTATTTCAGATCCCCAATATGTGATTTTTGGTCTTGTAGTAGGTATATGATTCTTCTTTCCAATGACATAGGTCTGATCCAATTTGGATTCTTCAAGAAAAATTTATGCCCAATCTCTCACAATGACCTAATTATGGACTGGTTCAGTAGAGCGAATTTTTACGGTGTGCCACATGTCATTGTTTCTTCATTCGGCTCTAAAATTGGTACAAAGAGAGATAAAGTCTGTGTACTATCCACCACTTTTAACGGAATTCCAATCTGATACTCAAAGAGAGAGTTATGACTCTTTTCCCAAGGTAACCTCTTTGATATGAAGTTCAGAAGCCTACAAAAACCCTAACTTCCACAGATCATATATCCGAAAATATTGCGAACCATGGTTTGAAATATTTACATGAGCTTCCTCAAGATTTCGGCTTCGCCCCAAAAAAAAATCAGCGTCTGAAACTTCGTAGAAAAAAAGTTATAGCAAAAATTCCACGATGACCTGTTTCAGGTAGCAAAATCCCTACATGAGGAGGATATGAGGATCACAATTTATATAAATGCTTAGGTTGAGAGGGCCTTCAACAAGTGAACGTGGGAGGAATTTTAGAAGCTTGAAAATTATTAATTATTTACTGTTCAATGACCACAACCAATGATTAGTTTCATGCCACAACCCCGTGGGGTTTTAGCCCACTAACTGGGGTTACTAACTTCAAACATAAATATCTCTCAAACCGTGAAGAATTACGTGGCAATCCATACATCAAAAGAAACATCTCGAAAATTAGAAACCATAAAAAATATCCTTGACTCGGAATATATTAATTTAGTAGGTCAAAATTCCCATGCAAGATCGGGGTAGCCCCTAGTGTTGCTTGGGTTGACATTAATGACAAACACTGATAACAAATCCCCCCATTTGGAAATGGTGGCAACACAAGTACTCCCCCTGCGATCATGACACATATTCCTACAAAATTATCTTCCCCTTTGACATCAATGGCATAGGGTAACTCCCCTTGGCACACAACCATCCTGCAGACCTATACACACTTCAACTCCCCCTTTATATTCTGAATAAGAAAAATATATTGAGAACTTGGGAGAATCCCAAGCTTCTGGAAAAGATATTCAAATGCCTCATGAGGTAAAGGTTTAGTGAATATATCAATGATTTGTTCATTTGTACCAACGTATTCAAGTTTGATATTATTTTCAGTGACTTGTTCTCTAAAAAAATGATATTTGATCAGAATGTGTTTTGCTTTTGAATGCATGATAGGATTCTTCAAGATGCTGATGGCACTGGTGTTATCATAGAAGATGGGAATAGGCTAACTGAATTGTACTTGAAGAGCTTGAAAAGTTTGTTTCATCCAAAGGTCTTGAGTACAACAAGTTGTTGATGCAATGTATTCTACTTCTGCTATAGATAATGAGATTTAGGTTTTCTTTTTGCTCAACCATGATACGAGACAACCACCTAGATAGAATGCTGCTCCATTAGTACTCTTACGATCGTCGACGCTTCCTGCCCAATATACATCTATAAGGCTTGAATAATGAGATTGTTACCCTTGGGATACCGCAAGCCATATTTTGTTGTGCCCTTTAGATATCGAAGAATTATTTTGACGACAATAATATGCGATTCTTTTAGTGTTTCTTGGAATCTTGCTACTTTTCCAACTACTTGCATAACATCTAGTCAGGAGGCTGTTACATATAGAAGACTACAAGTCATAGATCTGTACAACCTTTCATCAACATCCTTAGATAAGTCGTCTATGCTCAATTTGCAACCTGTTACCATCTGAGTAAGGATGGGTTTGCAATCTTCCATTTTGAATTTCTTGAGCATTTCTTTGATGTACGTGGCTTGAAATATAAATATTCCTTTCTCTTGCTGAGATATTTGAAGCCCTAAGAAGTATTTCTTCTCACCAAGTAAAGACATCTAAAACTCACTTTGCATCTTTGTAGCAAAGATCTTACTTAGTCGATCATCATTGCTACTAAATATTATATCATCCACATATACCTTAATGATTGTTAAATTATCTTTATCTATTTTTACATAAATATTGCTATCAGCAGTACCTTTCTTGAACCCTTGTTGACGTAGATATCCATAAAGATGAGCATACCATGCTCTGAGAGTCTGCTTGAGACCATATAGAGCCTTATTTAACCTGCAAACATAGTCTTATTTTTTTTATAGTAGAAAATCATGAGGTTGTTCAATGTAAACTTATTCTTCTAATTCGCCATTCAAAAATGTTGACTTAACATCCATTTGGTAGACTTTGATTTTTATTGAACATGCATAGGCGAGAAACATTCGGATGGCTTCCATTCTAGCAACTGGTACAAATGTTTCATTGAAAGCAATTCCTTCCATTTGTGCATAGCCTTTGCAAACCAATCTTGCTTTGTTTCTGGTAACCTGCCCATCTTCATTCAATTTTTTCCTGAACACCAATTTAGTCCCAATGACATTTTTATCTTTTGGTCGTGAAACTAATTCCCAGGTATTATTCTTCTCAATTTGATCCAATTCTTCATTCATAGCTGCTACCCAATGTTCATTATTGCTAGCTTCCTCAAAACCACTAGGCTCAAATGTTGCTAGAAAAGCAATGTGAGCTTGTTGTGATGAACGAAGTTGTCGACCTTCATTTATGTCACCAAATATTTAATTTGACAGATGGTTCTTTTGAATCCATTATTTTGTTCTCTTTGGAGGAGCTTCTTGTTGTTGTTCTGGTATATCTTGATGATCATTATTTGCTTCTTCCTAGTTGATAGTTTCTTCTTGTCCTAGAATTTTCTTTGTGTCTTTTTTAGCCTTTGTCTCAAGTTTCAAAGATTCTACATCCTCATCATAATTCGCTAGAACACCATCTTCATCGAATGTAACATTTATTCTCTCCACTATTTGTTTTCATCTTAGATTATAGAATTTATAGGCCTTTCTTTTGCATGAGTAACCAACAAAGATACCTTCGTCAACATGTGATTCAAACTTACCCAACTTTTGATATAACATTTTCTTCCGAAGATTCTGAAATATTTTACATTAGCTGGTTTTCCTTTCCATAATTCATATGGGGCCCTGTTTCAATTATTTCTAAGAAGACTTCAATTGATAATGAAGGATTCTGTATCAATTTCTTGAACCTAGAATTTTTCATCCAATTTTGAGTCCTTCAACATTGTTCTACCCATTTCCTATACGCTTTTGTTCTTTCTTTTAGCAGCTCCATTTTGTTAACGTGTTCGTGCTATTGAAAATTGTCTTTTTATTCCATTCTTGTCACATTATTTCTGAAATAATTTGGAAGTGAATTCTATGACATTATATGATCTTAGACACTTTATTTTCAAATCAGTTTCATTTTCGACCAACTCCTTGTAGATCCTAAAGCACTCAAACACTTCAGATTTTTTCTTTAGGAAACTGACGACTTTCATCCTGGTATACTCATCTATCATCAACATGAAATATAATTCTCCATTTAATCCTTTTGTTCTCACGATACCACATAGATCAGTATGTATCAATTCCAATGTATGTGATGAAAAATGTTCTTTTGTTTTAAATTCGACTTTTGTCTACTTGCCGTGCTAACATGCCTCACATAGTGTGTTGGAAGGTTTTGAGATTTTTGGCATTTCTCATACTGCTTCATTTTTTATTATCCTGACAATATTTTCAAAGTTTATGTGACCCATTCATTTGTTCCATAAACATCTTTCATCTTCTTTAGCTAGTAGACATGCTTTAGTTGCTTCATCCAGAACATATATGTCATTTGGAGCTCGACTTGTTGTAGCCACAATTTTACCATACCTACCTTTTCTAATTTCACATTTTGTTGAGTTGAATAGCGTTGTGTGTCCTTGATCACACATTTGTCCAACACTGAGAAGATTGCGATTCATGTTTTCAACCAATAGAACATTCTTGGTTAGAACATCTTTGCTTCAGAGAGTTACAGTACCTGATCCTATAACATTTGAAGATCCATCATTTCCAAAGGATACGGTTCCATCCTTCTTCTCTTTCGGAGATACAAATTCCTTTCTATCTCTATTCATATGCATTGAGAAACCACTATCAACATACCACACATCTTTTTTGTTTTGATTCTTGAGAGCGAGAGAAAAATTATCAGTCTTCTTATTCTTCCATGTTCATTTGTTCTGTGGCTTCGAAGATTCATCTGGAGAATTTTCAAGTCTGCAGTCTCTGGCTATGTGTCCAAAGTTTCGACATTTGTAACATTCCATATTATTTCTTAAATGTTCAAATCTATTAATGTTTCTTTGAGCCCTATGAGGTTCATATTTTAAAGATCTCCTGGAATTATATTGGTTCCAAAGGTACGCGCGACATTCTATAGCTTTATGACCAAATTTTCCACATGAATAAAAATAGTGATGAAAAATATGTTGGTACCTGGATGGAAATATTCATCGAGGAATTATCTTCCAAGGTTTTTCTTGTGAATCTTGTCCAATGAAGTCTACATGCATGTCAGATCTCATAGGTTCATTGTATTTTGTTGTAGAAAGTCTTGCTTCTTCATTTTTGTAACCAAGGCCAGTTCTATCATTGTAAGATCGTTTATTATTGATGAGTTCTTCCAATTCCCTTGAGTTGTTAGCATAGTTTTGGAAAGTTTTTCCATTCTTCACTTCCTTACGCAGCGAGACTACTTTGGATTTTAATGCTTCCCTTTCTTGTTTTCTTTATTCCAACTTATTTTGAAGTGACTATTCAATACATTTGTGTTCTTCAACTTCAATTTTGAGACCTTGAACTTGTAGTGGAATGGATCTTCTCATCATTGAGCTCTTTTATAAGCATGATCCCCTCCTTAGAAAATTCTTATATGGTCAACCCTTCTTCATTTTTTGATACCTCTTGTTTATTGTTCTTGGCCATAAAAAATACTCTCTCATTGACTTCTTCTTCATTGTCACCGTCTTCATCGGATGATGAGCTATCTTCTTTAGAGAGAAAGTTCCTTTTGAATCCTTTCTTTTTTCCTTCCTTGTTGAATTTCTTAAATCCTTTCTTTCCTTTTGAGTTTCCATCACTTATGTTTGGACATTTTGCTACGAAATTCCCAACCTCACCATAGCCGAAACATATCATTGGAAGTTTACATTTGAATTTTCCCTTACCAATTTTTAGTTCTCTCATAAAGTAAGCATATTCTCCATCTGAAAGACATTCTTCATCATCTTCATTTTCTTCACACTTGTAGGTGCAGGTATTTTCCTTTGAAGGCTGTTTGTCGTTATTGTTTTTCTTAGATGCAACGAATGCAATTTCTAGGTGTGAAGTACCCTCTTCTTCATCAAGTATCATTTCATATCCTATGAGAACTCCATGTAATTCCTCTTTGCTGAGTTTTTCCATATTTGCAATTTATTCTAAGACCGATACCTTTGGGTTGAATCTCCATGTTAATGTTCTAAGAATCTTTCGTATAACATTCTTCTCGGCAACAGGCTCTCCCAATTGTTCCAAAGTGTTGGTTATTTCATCAACGTGTTGGAAGTATGCAACAATGTTGACATCTTCTTTCATTCTGAGTTGCTCAAATTTTTCTCTGTAGATTTGAAGCTTTTCTTCTTTGACATTTGAGCCACCTGCATATATATTCTCAAGCTTTTCCCATACATTTTTTGGCGCTTTTATAACCCAAAACCTTATGATAAGCAGATTCAATAAGTCTACTGATAATAATATTCTTTTCTTTTGCATCATTTACCATATTCTTCTTACCTTGTTCATATGTGGTTAGTGTAAATCCATTTTGAACAGTGTCTTGTACTTCGTAATGTTGCGCCAAGAGATAGACCTCCATTCTTCCTTTCTAGAGTGAATAATTATTTTCATTGAACAAAGGTACAACATTCTTGGTATGCTCCATGATGTCCTTCCAGATGTAGAACTATTATTGAAGGAACAAAGCTCTAATACCAATTGTTGGAAATACTGATTTGGGGGGAGGGGGGTGAATCCGTATTCCATTCAATTAGTACTATTATTAATCTTTCATAGCATTATTTAATCTTCAATTATTATCATTTTTTATACAATGGTAGCAGTAAAAAAAAGGAACACAAATGCACATAGTTTTTAAGGTGGAAACCCCCTCTGGGACAAAAAGCACCTAAATGCTTTTCTAATAATTCTTTAATATTCAACTGCAATTGAAAAGAAAACTACAAATTCCTATAATCTAGAAGATCATTCTTCTCCAGTTCCCACTGGATGGATTCTCCAACGCCCAAGATTCTTCAGTAGTCAACTAAACAGATGCCCCAACACCCAATGAGCTACAACTCACCCTAGTACCACCCTACCACCCTGAAGTTTTCATAGGCTTGAACCTGTTGTTGACTTCATGCAGCGGCCTAGCACCACCCTACCACCCTATAGAAGATTAAAATAATAATGGACTCCCATACCAGGGAAAATGGTCCACTTTACAATGATATAGAACGATGTAGAAGAAGAAGACAAACTATACCATAACCCCAACTATGACAAAAATACCTAATGATGATCCTAGAAATCACGGTTTTTCCTCTTTAATTATTGGAAGATAGACACTTGTACAAATTTTACAATGACTATATGCAGTGCTGCCCACGTGAAGACTTCATGTGGTGAACTTATTTCTGTTGTTTTGCACCTTGATTGATGCTCTTGTCATGCTACCCTTTCCCACTCTTCAGAACATTAGATCATGCATTGAATCTTACCTTGATGAATATATAATACCTACAAAAATTCTTCAAGTAAATACCCATGACATCATGAAAATAGAAAAAATTACCTCATCCTACAGAGCATATGTCAATGCTAAACAAACAAACAAACAAAAATTAGAATACAAAGAACCTAATGAAATTAAGATATGAGCATGCATATACATAATATAATTACCTGGATCTTACCTCTGTTGCACCTTTCTTTGCTTTGCTGCCCTAGAAAGTCTGGTCCTTTACAGCCCTTGATAACACATGATCTAGCTTTCTCTTGCCTTCTAGGAGCTCAATATTGAATCCAGTGTATCTCTGTTATTTCAGATCCCCAATATGTGATTTTCGGTCTTGTAATATTCCTCTGAGTCTTCTTTCTCATGCCATAGGTCTGACCTAATTTGGATTCTTCAAGAAAAAGTTATACCCAATAACTCACAACGACCTAATTATGGACTCATTTAGTAGAGAAAACTTTTACGGCGTTCCACATGTCATTATTTCGTCATTCAACTTTGAGTTTGATAGAAAGAAAACTACAGTCCATGCACTATCAACCACTTTTTACATAATTCCAATATGATTCTTAGAGAAAGAGTTATGACGATTTTCCCAAGGTCACCTCTTTGAGATGAAGTTCAGGAGCCTACAAAAACCCCAACTTCCACAGATCATATCTCCAAAAATATTGCGAACCATGATCTGAAATTTTTACATGCGCTTCCTCAGGATTTCTTCCTTGCCTCATAAAAATTTCAGCTTCTAACCCTTCATAGAAAAAAAGTTATAGCGAAAATTCCACGATGACCTGTGAACATGGGAGGAATTTTAGGAGGATCAAAATTATTAATTATTGAATGTTCATTGACCACAACCAATGATTAGTTTCATGCCACAACAACATGGGGTTTTAGCCCACTAAATGGGATTACTAAGTGTTAGTGCCCAGATATGAACATATATTCAAACCCTTTTTCCACATAAATTATCAACCTGGGTGCATTAGTTATTTCAAGACTAACGTGCACAGTATATGCAAGAGCAATAAGATAACTTGCTATTGAATCACAGTCTTAATCAATGAAAGAAAGCAAACTACTATAGTGGCAATTAAAGATAGATTGTAGAATTAAAAAGACATTCACAACAATTGCAGAATTATACCGGAACAATAGTTACCATAACAAATCAAAATATGAAATCAACAAAAAGGAAGAGAACGCATCACCTGATCAGAAGAGTGGGCCCAACTCTCTGACCAGGGCTGCAGAAAATTCATAGCTCACAAATAGAGAAGAAAAACGTTGTGCATTCAATTAACTGAAAAATGCTTCAGTTACAATATCTGTCCCTTTTCTGCTTAACCTCTATTCACAACCCTAAGGCCCTCTATATACAATTTTTCAGCCGATCATATTTTTCCTCTAACAAAAAAATATCTACAATTATACATTTGTTACAACAACAAACTAGTTGCCAAAAGGAATCCAGGAAAATCCTGAAATAGAGCTAGAATAAGATGGGATCGGTTGCGCTATTGTAGTAGGTTGAGATAGTGTTGCGAATTAGGAGTTGCAACATGGCTTGCAACCGTAATCCCTTTACTTTTTCCAAATCTGTGAAAATAAGGGAGTTAATACTTGCAAAGGTAAAACCTCCATGACTATTACTTCATTAATCAAATATTCCATGTAAGGTAGTGGGAAGGGGTTTACCTCATGTGTTTTAGAACAATTAATGATGCAAAGAGATAGAAAGGTGGGTAAAAATGGGAGATAAAATTATACACATTTGGTACCCAACATCTCCCCCCAACTGGTCTATCTACATGTCCTCATGCAGCTCGTCATCTTCTCAAATCTGGGTTGGACTGACTGTGGCTGGAATGAAGCTGTGTGATGTCATATGCTTCGACCATCTCTTTCCCAGGGGGTTTATAACCTTCCGTCAGAACATCATCCTTCCACTAGTCTGGGTTGACGTTGTATGCATGAGTATATTTCTCTACTGGAAACCAAATGAGGGGAAACTGAAACCTCAGCCCCATCCACCTGACCCCACAAGTCTGAATGCATGCTACAAAAGGTGGCACTCTTTCTAGTGCCTGTGAAAAATTAGGTGCTCCAAATGGTTCTCGACCTCTGACGGCTTAAGATGAAAACATCCAACTCCTTTGAAAACTGTCCAGCGCTTCCTTCCGGAAAGTTATTATCTATCAGACATAGAGGTCAGCACACCATTTCTGGGTTGTCAACATATGTTCTCTATGCCCCTCAATATGTAAAAAGGTAAAATGTTGCTTGTAAATATTTGATGCCTAGCCATGCTCCCTCCTCATCATTAGCGGCCTTGTGACTTGGTTTTCTTCAAATGTATCATAGGCCTTCCTCCATTTAATTTGATTGATGGTACAAGAGGCAAAGGCTCTTAAATGAATATCCCCCATGAATGGAATGGGGTTGAAGGCCTGATCGTGCCTTAAGAAGTAACCATGCATGTAGAGTTCACACATTAAGTGTTGTCCTATGATATCATGAATTTTAAAAATACGGAGAAAATGGATGGGGTCCTTAATCTCGTGGAAAATTTATTTATGTATACTCTCAAGACAAAAGAATAATAAAAATTTCATGAAGGAATAAGGCATAACTATGTGCAGGAGGTCTACAAGCCATTACCTATTGCACCAAAGGAAACATCTTCTCCTTATCGGATTGCAACGTCTGAACTTGTTCTTGTAACTCTTCTATCCTGCCCTGTTGTTTTCTTTACCTCTATCGTGCTCTATCCAGTTGGTCTATGTACCCTGTGACAATCCCAGCAGTCTGCTCTCGAACCTACATTGTCTCCTTCTTATGCCCATTCACAGCAGACTTCCATTTCTAGATTTCAGTGGCCAGGAAAAATTCCCAGCCTTCAAACAGTTGTTCAATCAGACCAGTCTGTAACCACAGAGGAGACCTAAATTTTAGGTTTTACTGCCTTCCACTTATATTCTTTTACCTTCTTCTTTAACCGAGATACTTGCCTTTTCAGCTCCCAGACTTCCTCCTTTAAACGCATGGTTTCACTGAACTAAAACTAATACCTTTTCTTGAGATGTAATATTCTTTTCTCACATTTTTCAATCCACTCCTATTTGACAATAAATTCATCTTCCAAGCCTGTAACAGGCTTAGGATGTGGTGGAATGTTGTCGATGTCATTAACTAGTTTTTCTGTTAGGTCTTTCTGGCTTGGATCCCCTTCTCCTCGAGCATTCTCCTCCTCATTTTCCGCAGTGTTGTCATCATCCATCCTATGTTCTAGTGTTTCCACAAAAAATTACATCTCCCTTGTGAGCCTCTGAGTGCTCCTGTTGAGATTCAACAATTATTGGACTGATATTGGCCATGTCCTTCCCTGGGTCAATGAACTTTAGCACTGTTGGAACATCTATTTCCTCCATTAATTGTTGATACAAGCGAAACCCCCTCACCCTTCTCGGCATCATAGACTGAAAATGGGAACAGGGTATACCTTCATCATCCTCATTTCTTACTTGGGTCGTGCCTTCATGTATTGCTTCCTTAGCCAGAGTTTCCATTGGTTCTTGTGGAACAGTGTCAATTTTGAGGATAAATTCCTTTCTGTCCTCCTGACTTTCGTGCATTACTTCCTCATCTGCAGTCGATACCGGTTCTTGTGGAACAATATTGACTTCATGAGTCATTTCTCCTCTATCTCCCTGTTCTCCATGCATTACTTCCTCTCCTGCGGTCGACACTAATCCTTGTGGAAGCCAACTTCGTGGATTAATTCCTTTCTATCTCCCTGTTCTGACTGAATTAGGGGTGGTTCTTGTGTGACACCCCCACTTGTTTCAATATTCATATTTTCTTGGACAGGTGATGTTGTTTCTTGCGAAACAACATCACTTGCCATCCCTCTGTTTGATGTTCCACCTTCCTGTTATTTATTTATGAAAGTTGATGATTGTATGACAGTCTCAACTTCGTGCACTATACCCATAACTCCTTCATCTATAGGTTCTTCAGGCGAGGATGGTTCTTGTGTGATAGCCTCAATAGTATTACCAATTGTCTCCTCCATTCCTAGTTCTTCCGGTTCTTTCTAATCAACCTCCATCTCTATTTCTTCTGGTTCTTCCTGGCCTATTTCCATTTCCTCTGACTATGCCTCCTCTGCTAAACCAGCTAGAGATACTGGCTCCTCCTCTCTAGCAGCAATGACAGTTTTTATCTCTTCTTCCGATTACTGTCAGAGTTGTGCCCAAGAAACTCGAAATCAAACTATTGCATGCATGACTAGTAAACGAACCAATCCATGATTGGAGAGAATTGTTGGCATCTGGTGCGAACGTCGAGCAGACTGTGCCATATGCTGTAGTTGTTTTAATAGAAATAAGAGCATGTTTAAGGAATGTACCCGAGCCTACAAAAATCAAAGATAAGCTAAGATTTTAAAATGATATTTGAATAGAGTTGTGGTCTATCTCTCACAAGTTATGTATTTCATTACAAAACCTGCTACTTCGTTCCATGGATATGGTACATACTTGCACTCATATCCTCTACCCAATTCAACGATGCTTTCTCCTGCTTGCAAAAATATTTCGAGAAACTCTGGAAGAGGAATTCTCTGAGTGAACCATTGTTGCCCATGCTGTCTTAGCCCACTAACTTCCGCAATTACTTCTTCTGTGACGAGAATTTCTAATCCTCTGACCTACGAGAGATTCTCGTCCAAATTAAGTGCAAACTCCATTATGATTCCCCTGTCAAACCCCTGCAATCTATCGAATTAGATATCCCATCCTGCATTGATGAAAACTTGCCACACATCTGGATTGCTATGGACTAAGACTGTATTTTTCAGGTTCATGCCACACAGCCAGTCCTCCCATCCTATGGAGACTGTAACAGCTCTCTGGAATAGTATACTGTTGGACAGAGTGGTGGGTACCAAATTTGGAAAAAAAACATGGTGAAAAATGAGGATTAATAATGGTAAATACAGATGGTAATTCTCGGGAAACGAGAAAAGTCATGAAAAAGTATGGTAGGTGCAATGAATGGAATAGTAATTATTTTGTATGAGGTGGAAAGGACTAATCGATCTGTATCGTATGCATATTATGGATCCCTGTGCTTATTTAATGGTTATACAGAACGACCATAGGGTGTACCATCACATGAAGTTGTAATAATGGCTTTTAGACTCATCATTATGCCATCGTTTAGTTGTGACGGTACCCCCCCCCCCCCCCGAACTTAAAATTTGTCGTCCACGGCATTAATGTCTTTCACATGGAATATTTAGTTAAATCCATAAAAGTCACATTGAGACAAACCTGGCAGCCTACCTGAAGGAAGTGGTGGTTGGTAGCATGAAACTGCAATAATGATGCGAATGGAGTAACAACAGTGCAAGTAGCAGTATCCATAGTAATAGTGTCTGGAGTAACAGTAGTGCAAGTAGCAGCATCTAAAGTAACAACATCTTGAGTAATAGCATGATGAGTAGTAGCATCCGAAGAAACAACTATGTGATCTGCAACATCCAGAGTAACAGCATGACAAGTAGCAGCATTCGGAGTAACAAAATATGGAGTAACAAAACATGCAAGTAGCAACATCCGTAGTAACATCTTATGGAGTAACGGAATCTAGAGTAACAAAGCAGTTGCGAGTAGCAAAGAACAATAGTAACAACATCGTCAATAGCAAACCAATGAGTAATGTGCGCATTGAGTAGCAAAAAGAATCAAGGAGTATGAGAAACATGAGTAAGTAACGAATCAAGTAATGATCGAGTAACAGCAGTAATCAAGGAGTAACAACATCGATACTTAGAAAAACAAATTAAGCTCTAGAACATTACTCCCTAGTAGTAACTCCTGCAAAAAGACAACAAATAAATAGTAACAGTATATATATATATATATATATATATATATTGTTATAAAATTAAATATTACAAAGCAATGAAACACATAAAATATGCAGAAAACACAACCACACAAAACAAACAAACCCAGAGAGACACAGATATACGTGGTTCACCCAATTTGGGCTACGTCTGCCTCGAACAGCTAGTCCTTCCTTTCTATTATCTAGAAAAATAAAGAGACACTACCTACAACAGATCCGTTGTAATATCCTCTGTTCTCTCTCACAATATCCCTATCTATTTCTCGCTTTAAGAATACACCTACAATACACAGCTGCAATACAATACCCTCATAAAAGTGAGGGGTTGCCTTCTAGGGAAAAAAACCTAAACTAAACATAACTTATACTGTCAGATCATCCACCTAATGAACGGCCCAGATTGACTAGAAATTACTATACTTTTACAAGGCAATTTTAGAAGGCCCCCCCTGGACCCCCCAGGCAGTGTTTAATTACGGGCGGCGTTGCTGCCTTCATTAAGGTATAGGGGTCCATCGCTATGATACAAAATAAACAAGATAATCAAGCTCCACACCCAACATATATATATATTACAAAAAGGATGCAGAGGGAGAGTTCTCTGCACTAATAACCTTCAAAATAGATTTCTCGAAGAGATGTTTGATGAAAGCATCCTTAGAGGCTGGGCGGTGGTATAGTCTCAGAGATATCCATTTGCTATGAATGAAGCACGTGTATCAGCAATTGTGACTAGCCTGATTGTTCCATTATCAAATACAACTTCCACATCGTAAGGTCCCATCCAACGAGTAAAAATCTTTCCCTTAAAATCCTTAAAACGAGAGTCATAAAGTAATGCCTAGTCTCCCCTATGAAACACCTTGTTTTCGATAAACTTGTCCTGCCATTTCATCCTCTGCTACTGAATAGCAGTAGTCCTCTGGATAACCATTGAACAGATTTCATCTGGCTCATTAATCTAGGCCAGTTAGTGTTTCTGGGCATCTGACAAGTCCAAACCAACTTCAAGAGTTGTTCTGAGTGTAATGATTTCAAATTCTATTGGAAAGAACGGGAATTTCCCATAAGCCAACTCAAATGGTGAAAACCCAGTTGTGTTCCACCATGTTGTTTTGTATGCCCAGAGACCTTCAAACAGCTTCTGAGCCCAATCTCGACGATGGTATGCCACAGTTTTTGTCAAGATATTTTCCAATGCCTTGTTTGTGATTTCCACTTGTCTATTCGCCTGGGGGTGGTATGGAGATGTCACCCTGTGCTTGACCCCATATTTCTGCATCAAATTTGCTATCATGTGTAATGTAGATTGTGCTCCTCCATCTGAAACAATCTCCCTCGGAGTACCGTAACGAGCAAAAATTTCTTCAAATATAAAATTTGAAACCACCTGCTCTGTTGCTTTCGCAACACCTTTGGCTTCTACCCACTTAGTCACGTAATCAGTGAAAACCAAAATGTGAACCTTTTGCTGGGAGGGTGGGTTGAAGGGTCCAACAAAATCGATAGCCCATTTTTCGAAAGGTTCGAGGACTACTTGTGGCTGCAAGGGCATTTCATCAGCTCGACCAAGTTGCCCCATGCGCTGGAAACTATCACACCTCCAGACATAATTTTGAGCATCCTGATTGATAGAAGGCCAGTAATATCCCATTTGTAGCACCTTATGGCCTGTTCTTTTATCTGCAAAATTCCCCCCACAAGGGTCATCATGGGCAGCCTTCAATACTTCATAAATATCGCCCTCAGATAAAAAGCGCCGAATCTACTTATCGGCTCCTGTATGAAAGAGGTACCTTGCCATCCAAGAATATCGGGCACTATGATGAATAATTTTTCGTTCTTCCCTGTATGACAAATGATGAGGCACTTTGCCTGTAGCAATATAGTTAGCAATATCTGCATACCACGGAGGGTTAGAAGAAATTGCAAAAAGATGCTCATCAAGAAAACTATCTTCTATAGGTGTAGATTCATCATTGTTATCCATTCTAGACATAAAATCAACAACCACATTATCTTTTCCTGGTTTTTCTACTATTGTGATATAAAATTCCTGAAGCAATAACAACCATCTTGTAATGCGTCCACGAGTGATAGGTTTATTCATCAAATACCTTATTGTTGCATGGTCAGTATGTGAAAAAGTAGGATACCCGATGATTTAGTGTTGTAACTTGTCGATACCATATACGACAGACAGGAATTCTTTTTTCTGTCACCATTCAGCACGCATTAAATTCTTTCTGAAATAGTAAACTGCATACGGTGTTTTTTCTTCCTGTTGTCCTAATATTTCTCCTACTATTCTCTGAGAAGCATCAGCATTTATGTGAAATGGTAATTCCCAATGAGGTCAGTTGGGCCATTAATTTCTATTATTATTATCACTTATTAACATCCATTTCATCCATTTCTAATGTTCTTTTATCACATTATTTATCATAATTTATTATATAATTCCATTTCATAATTATTTATGCCCTTTTGGATAAATAATACTTGTTCTCCTTTATTTTAATAAATTAATGATTACTATGCATGTTTTTGCCAAAGATGGTTTATTAATGAATTCATTATAACATCACTTACTATTTTAGCCCTCAAGATCTCTTCCATATTGCAAATTTGATCTTCAATTGATAATTAAATATTCCAACTCATAAATTCACTGGGATAACCAGAGATAGTTTTGCATTGAACGTTTTGGGAAAATATAGGAGAATCCTGAAAATCCAAAACATGGGTTTTGTGCACAACAGACCAAGTTAGTTTTTTTGTGAGCAGTTTTCCAAAATTTAGTCTTGATTGAGAGAAATGCAAGGTTCTTCAAAGGACGGATTTGCAGATTTTCTATTGTGGCCCCAATTATAATTGCCAGATTCGACTTATGCCAGCTGAATCATGATGGAAAGGTCTTTCAGATCTCATCTTGCTTTTTGAGATTTTGTAATTAGTCTATTTCCCTTTGTTGTTTTTATATTTAAAGGGATGAAAATCAGAGAGAAGGAGAATGCATAGAGGGTTAGCGTGCAGGAGATCAAGTTTTGTAACAGAATATTTTTAATTAATTGAATGCTAGTCATTTTGTCGTTCTATCTATAAGCTGTGAGTCTACCATGGCCCTAGTCAAAGAGTTGGGCCCACTCTTATGATCAGGTGTTTCGTTATTTCCTTTTGTTTCTTTCACATTTATGTTTGAGTATTTTAACTACTGTTATGGTAGGTTATTTAATTATTGTGAATGCTTTAATAATTCTTCAATTTATCTTTAATTACTATTACAGTAGTTCTGGTTGTTTAAATTGTTGAATCTGTGATCAATATTAGATTGTGCCATTTCTCCTGTGTATACCTTGCACGTTACCTTGAAATAATGTATGCACTCAAATTGATAATTAATGTGGGAAAGTGATTTGAAAATGGTCGGGATAACTTGTATGTATTTCAAGAACCTACCACTCAGTTTTAATTAAAATGATCTAGCTTGTACTTGACAATTTTGCGGAATTATTTACTTGAAAGTGGTGTATGAATTTTTACTGTTTATGTGTCTTAACTTCATTTGTTCTTGCTATAATTTAACATTTATGACAGCAACATAATGCAACAAATAATAATTCAAACACAACAGCAATTTTAATCTAGGAGTTCACCTGAAATCTCGTGGGCTACGTCTCCTTTGAGCTTTGTCATCATGACTCAGCTCTTTGGGATTATGGTAAGTTTTTTTTTAAAAGTAAATAATTAATTCCAATGAATACAACAATGATCCAAAGGACTAAAAATACCATGAATATCCCTCAAATGGTTATCCAAACTCTGAAAACAGCTTTAGGCTCTTGTTGACACGATTCAATCTGTCGATGCACTAAGCTACTCTGAGCTTCTAAATGGAAAAAACTCCCTCAGAATTCTATTTCTGTCACTGAAACCACTCCTAATATATTCAATACACATACTAAATCAAATAACAACTGATAAATTTCTCAAATTGAGCACTGCAATCCCAAAATAGGCTATCCTCCACGGTTTTCCCAAGGCTGCCCAGAACTTCACATCAGCTTTTTGAGCTCTATAAGTTCTAAAAATGTTCTAAAACCACTTCCATTCGTTCCAAAATGATGAAATAGTCAAGATATATTTTTGGTTCATCAAAAATAGCCTCTGGCTGCTCCGGTTTCGCCTCAATCATCTATCGACACCCCCTGGCACTCGGGTTAATGAAAATGTCTCTGCTGAGTTTTCGACCTATAAAAGTTTTTAACACTTTCTGAAACCTATGTAAATAGATTCAGAATGATTTTTTCAGTCAATAATGACCACTGGTTCACTGCATATGGTCTCAAACAGATCTTTCTAAGCCCTGCACTGTTGCTGACAAAAGCTGGCACTAATGGTCCCTGGAACTTTAATGAAGTTTTTCGGCCTTCAAAAATTCTCTACAGGCTCTGAAAACTATTTCATCAGATTTTTAACATATTAATTATCCAATTTAGACTATTGTAACTCTGGAAAAGGACTCTAACTCCCCTGGTTAGGCCTCAAACTAAAATTGTCTCATGGTGGCCCTAATGGCTACTTCATCTTCCCTGAAGAAAAATATATTTAACATCACCTCCATTCGACCTCAAACCTATCCCAAAGTGTTCATAAGGTCTAAGAGACCCAAAATTGACTAAAATTTCATTCAATTTGGTTCCACAATGAGAGAGTTATGACCAAAACAACTTTGCCCCAATTTCCTCCACTAAATGTGGGGCAACTGCCAATTAGCTCCACTAAAAGTGGAAGTCCACCTAAATTTGGGAGCACCTCAAGAATCTCCACCATATTAAACTCCACTTAACTAAAGCTTAATTAAATATTAAACTTGAGATTAGGCTCCTTAAGCGCTATTAACATTAAGCTCCCACACTGGTCATATGATGAGGTTCCATGGGAGGAGGGCTGGCCCCTCCGTGCTCCGTCGGACCCACTCGACATTCAAAGTGCAATAACTTCTTCATATGGTGTCCATTTTTCGAACCATTTGTGGCACCAAAATTAGGAAGACGAGACGTATGCAACCATCATGGTTTCAATCCAATCCTATAACTTTGAATTTTGAGTTAATCCTTAGGTCCTTGATCTAGTTCTGATTACACCTCCGAAATGAAAATATTTTGGACCCCAAAAGCTCTCTTGGACTACTGAAACTGATCTGTAAAGAAAACGAGAGTACTACACCTTCTTCTCTTCAGCCTCCCAATACTTGCCTTGCGGGGCTAGTGAATTTGAACCACAACTAGAAATAAATTCACACTTCCCTTCCTCGATGTGTTGATCCTCCTGTCAAGAGCTACCTTTCTTATACTCACTCAAAAAATTTATGGCAAGAAATTTGCAGAAGGAATCTAAACATCACTGCCTTGATCAATGATCCAAAGTGGCTCAAACATAAGTCGTGCAACATGTGACATCAACAACAACTCGTCATAAAATGTGCTATACAATTGACACAAAATCAATGTAAAAAGTGTGCAACAAAATCAACATAAGTCGACAAACATGTGTGACACAATCAAAAAAAGTCGATAAACAACATGATACATCTCGACAAAGACATTTGTATGTATCAATGTACAATGAACCTATTTACAGTTCGCTATTTACACATACAACTTCCATGAACATGTACACCTTCAACTCTTCCTTTCAAGTGCCAACAAGTATGTTATCAAAAAATTTGACCTTGATAGACTATTTATCAAGTAGACTCTGATTAACTCTTTCAAACCAATCTTTTGGTTGAGGCTTAGCCTCCTCAACCTGAGAGGGCTCTCTCAACAGGTTTAAAATTTTTATTAAGGATTAGATGGCTAACTCTAGGAAGAAAATGGATAAAAGTGTATAATTGGTTGAATTACTGATTAACAAACATCTATTGGGCTATGGAGTCCAGATATGTTTCAACAAAACATCAACATCGGCTCAACATGGAATTCAGGGCACTTAGAGTTTTAGGTTTATAAACAAAACAGTAACACCGTGAATAAAACATAGTCTACAAACATGTGAAGGAAGTTAGAGCATTTTCCAATGAATTCTAAGTAACACATGTTCATACCACTGTAAATAGGTAGATTAGGAAATCCATAGAGAGATAAAACACCAAAAAACTCTTTGTGAATCCTGAGTAGTAAAGCTAATCTGTATTAAGCTGAAATTACACAGTCTGCTACAATAACACAGTTTGCTTGCTAATGAAAAAATGCCAACCCTATGCTAATTTGACCCTTTTATATTTTATAGATCATTTACAATATAGCATTATTTCATCCTCCACTAGAGAATTCGAATTCCCATGCTTTGACACCAATTCTAACCATCAAACATGCTATTAATTGCAAAATGACAACTATAAACCTAAAACAGAGTCCTATTAAAAATAGGACTAAAAGTCTTTAAATATGCTCCTAACAATATTATCTAAACTTTAATGCTTCATTTACCATCTTCAATCCCATGAGGTTGAATTTGGATGATGCCTCCACCTTTGATGTATTCATGTTGATCATGACAAAAATTGTCCTAAAAACCAGGAGACAGATTTCTTGTTTTTTCCCTGAAAATTAGGTCTTGGGACAGAGCCTTTATCTCTTCATCAAAAATGTATTTTTGGAAACTGAAGGAGGCTTTTGGACACCAATATATCTTTAACCAAAACCTCTCTTTGTTTTGTGAAATACATCTTCTACTGCCCTGAAACTATCTTTGAACAACCTGTGTAAAACTGGAAAATTCTAATTGCTGAAAATAGGGCTTCAAAGAAATCCTTGTATCTCCCAACTAGTAACACTTGTGAGAAACGTGAGATAGGTTATTGTAGATGGATATTTTAGGAAGATAAACCTCATTCATAATTCAAAAATACCTTTTCTTGTGGCCATAAAGTGATCTTGAAGTGAACTACTAAAACGAGAAAGCATAGTTTTTCTCTCAATGACTTTCAACAGTTTCATAGCGCAAGTTGAGTCATCAATTTATCCTAACTCATAATGAATTTGATGAAAATAAGAGAGGCGTTTGTAGTTAATTATGTTAGGAAGAAAAACCTCTTTCAGTTTTCAAAAAAAGGTTTTTCCTTGCTCAGGAACCCCTTTGGAAGTTGACTACTAAAACCAGGAAAACAGAGTTTTTGATGAAAAAAAGGCTGCTTCAGTGGTTTCGTAGCGCGCTATGAAAATAGCAGTGTTTTCGTAGCGAAAAAACTAGTTTTTTACACTGGCTTCTTTATGAAAACGTTGTTTTGTGGCTTATTGCAAAAAAAATAAAATCATAAGTTAAAAAACCTAACTTCTAAATGGATGATGGGATTTTTAAACCATGAAATGAGACTTCTAAACTTAATTTGGAAATGGAAATGATAAATTTGAGACTTCAACCCTATCACTTAGCCATTTCATAAATGAAATGACTCAAGACCTACTTGGCACCATGACTAAAACAAGGTAAACTTTCAGAGTTAATTCATCATGGAGTGGACCTATGACCTTTAAAACTTATAGAACTATGACCTACCCTTTACCAAGACTTAAAATGACTTTTAGAACTCCTTGAAATCATGACCAAAAGCAGAGTTGACACAATGATGTTTTGAGAATTTTTTGGTGATAACAGTGGCTCCACTAGGGATAGTGTCCCCCTGTGGTACACTAAGAATGGGTAGCTCCAGTGCTTTTATCCATCCTTTAGAATAGAATTCTGAAATTTTTCCAAGCTTCTCCTCAAGCTTTAATGATTTCTGCAAGAAAGACTCAAACTAAAATGCTTAGTAAACCAACCTTGAGCTTATTTTCACATTCCTACCTAGTCTATCAGCTGTAATTTCCACTTTAGCTCAGGCAACATTATATTTCCAATAAATCCAATCAATTTTCTTCTCTGATTTATGAGGTTCTTGACTGCATTCAACCTTATAATAACCATGATAGTGAGATGGCCAAAGAAACTTATAATGTATCTGATCTTCATAATGCAAATGAAAATGAAATACTGGTGTGCAAAGCTTTGCCATGTATTCAGCTATAGGGTCAAAGAATACATGGTTAGTTTGATGATCATGATAACATTCTATATCTTCAGACAACTGATTCACAGCCACACAAGATTCCTTTGATATGCCATCCAACTTCTTTTCTAAATGATTCCCATAAACAATGTAATTTTCCTTGTTATTATGATCATTCTTTAATGTAGGCTGCTGCGAAGTATAACATAAAAAATCAACCTTTTCCTCAGCCTAAGGGTTATAAAAGACATCTTCTAGTATTTCTTCTTGGTGTTTAAAATGATTTTCATATTCTTTATGATCAAAAGACTGGCAAGTCTACTGCACCTTCACATCAATACCAGAGGATGTAACATGGTTTTCATAAGTAAACTCCTGCTTATTTCCATGATGCATTTTATGAGATGTTATCCTTTCTTCTTGGTGTTCAAATGTATTGTTACGAAAAGCCTTTAAAATTTATTCATCCATGAATTCATCATAATCATAACAATCCTCCAAATATTGAATAAAACTCAGAGAATGTTTACAGCAATCTTTGACCAGCAATAAGGAGGGATGACACTCTTTATACATCTCATAGAATACTTCATGGAAATTAGCAAGAGAATATAATGAACCATTTGCCAAACCTTTATACCAAGACCATGTTTTTCTTTCTAAAGTGGTCATAAACATCTTCATGAGACAATATTCAGGGAATTGAACCTTAAGACTGTGTACATGGATATGGAACCTAACGAAATGAAGACAAGCATTGTCTTTCTTTTCATCTTTAAATATTGGAAGATCATTTAACCATTCAACCTTTGGCATAGAATTTGGAAAACCAGGGATATGAGACAGATTCATAGGGGCATACCTGGCATTCATTCTTGCAATGGAACTCATCTTGAAACTTCATCAAGCTACTTATCTTTAAGCAGTGGAGTCACCTTCTAATTTTATTATTCAATGTGTGGAGTCGCCAAGGTAGTTCTAGAGCCTCGAACAGATTCTAAGCTCCTGCTACCTTCAAGAGTTCAGCTTCATAATTTTCGGGAGATGTATACCTTCAAACTCCCGGCAGACACACCAAAATGTTATCGCAAAATCTGACCTTGATAGATTGTTGATCAAGTAGACTCTAAGTAACTCTTTCAAACCAATCTTTTGGTTGAGGCTTAGCCTCCTCAACCTGAGAGGACTCTCTCAACAGGTTTAAGATTTTTGATTAATGATTAGATGGCTGACTCTAGGAATAAAATGGATAAAACTGTATAACTGGTTGAATTAGTAATTAACAAACATCTATTGGGCTATGGATTCAATATATGTTTCAACAAAACAACAAAAACAGCTCAACATGGAAGTCAAGGCACTTAGAGTTTTAGGTTTATAAACAAAACAGTGACACAGTGAATAAAACACAGTCTACAAACATGTGAAGGAAGTTAGAGAATTTTCCAATGAATTATAAGTAACACATGTTCATAACACTGTAAATAGGTAGATGAGGAAAGCCATATATAGATCAAACACCAAAAAACTCTTTGTGAATCTTGAGTAGTAAAGCGAATCTATATTAAGCTGAAAATACACAGTCTACTACAATAACATAGTTTGTTTGCTAATGAAAAAATGCCAACCCTATGCTAATTCAACCGTTTGATATTTTATAGATCATTTAAAATATAGGATTCTTTCATCCTCCACTAAATAATTCGAATTCCCATGCTTTGACACCTATTCTACCATCAAACATGCTATTAATTGCAAAATGACAACTATAAACCTAAAACAGAGTCCTATTACAAATAGGACTAAAAATCTTTAAATATGCTCCTAACAACCTTATCTAAAATTTAATGCTTCCTTTGCCAGCTTCAATCCCATGAGGTTGAATTTTGATGATGCCTCCACCTTTGATGTATTCATGATGATCATGACAAAAACTGCCCTAAAAATCAGGAGACAAATTTCCTATTTTTTCCCTGAAAATTAGGTCTTGGGACAGAGCCTTTATCTCTTCATCCAAAATGTATTTTTTGCAATGGAAGGAGGATTTTTGAGACCAAGATGTCTTGAACAAAAAAATCTCTTGGTTTTTTGAAATACCTCTCCTACTTCCTAGAAACTGTCTTTGAACAACCTGTGTAAAACTGGAAAATTCTGGTTTCTGAAAATATGGCTTCAAAGAAAGCCTTGTATCTCCCAACTGGTAACACTTGTGAGAAACGTGAGATAGGTAATTGTAGCTGGAGAATCGAGGAAGAGAAACCTCCTTCATAATTCCAAAATACCTTTTCTTGTGGCCAGAACGTGATCTTGAAGTGAACTACTACAACTAGAAAGTAGAGTTTTTCTCTCAATGACTTTCAGCAGTTTCGTAGGGCAATTTGAGTCATCAATTTATCCCACCTCATAATGAATTTGAAGAAACTGAGAGAGGTTTTTGTAGCTAAGTATTTCAGGAAGAAACACCTCTTTCATTTTTCAAAAATGAGTTTTAAGTTGCTCAGGAACCCCTTTGGAAGTTGACTACTAAAACCAGAAATACAAAGTTTTTGATAAAAAAAGGCTGCTTCAGTGGTTTCGTAGCGCGCTACGAAAATAGCAGCATTTTCATAGCGCAAAACTGGTCTTTTACATTGGCTGCGCTATGAAAACGTGGTTTCATGGCTTATTGCAAAAAAATATTTCATAAGTTAAAAAACCTAACTTCTAAATGGATGATGGGACTTTTAACCATGAAATGGGACTTCTAAACTTAATTTGGAAATGGAAATGATAAATTTGAGACTTCAACCCTATCACTTACCCATTTCATAAATGAAATGACTCAAGACCTGCTTGGCACCATGGCTAGAACAAGGTAAACATTCAGATTTTATTGATCATGGAGTGGATCTATGACCTTTAAAACTTATAGAACTATGACCTACCCTTTACCAAGACTTAAAATGACTTTTACACCTCCTTGAAATCATGACCAAAAGCAAAGTTGACACAATAATGTTTTGAGAATTTTTGGGTGATAACAAAGTACATAATCCAAAAAACATGTGGGTGACTATAAGAGCTGAACTAAAAGATATTGCTGCAATATAAGTGAGTATCATACTCATCTTTTACACCTCCACGGTGAAATTTTGCAACAATAAAGAAATTCCTTCAACTGAACCGCATTTATATGCAATCTTGCATCAAAATTTTCAACAGAAATACATGCATACAACCAAAATGTGCATATGTACAAACGAGTATTTCTTACTGTGTTAAGAGTTCCATCCACTTCTTTCCAAACCACCTCCATGGTGACTTTTGCTGTTGCAACTCTTCCTCATGTGAATTGTCCATTTTCACATCAATAATGGAATCCATAGTTCCACTTACACCAATTTTTCTTTCCTCTTGCTGCATGTGCTTGGGACAACTAGTTGGATGCAAAGTCCAACAATGAGAGACATCATGTCCCTTGTTTTGGCAATATGGGCAAAACTTATGCACCTTCTTTTAAAGTTGTCTTTGCCTCTGCTTCCTGTATGCTTTCTTCCTCATCCAACATCTCAGTACAAGAGGTGTAAATTTTCTCATGATCAATTTGATTGTGTTTCTATAAAGCATGATAACTTTTCATGCTTAAATGGTAGAAATATTTGTTGTACATATTGTGGTCGATTTAACCATGATTTTTTGAGGATTTAACCAAAAGCTTCTCATTTGGGAGGTATGATCAGACCTGGATTAAGGACCTAAGGATTAGCTCAAAATTAAAAGTTACAGGACAAAGAAGAAAAATAGAACAACTAATCCTAAGGATTAGTTTCAGATCAGTTTCAGTAGTCCAAGAGAGCTTTTGGGGTCCAAAAGCTTCTCATTTTGGAGGTGTGATCAGAACTGGATCAAGGACCTAAGGATTAGGTCAAAATTCAAAGTTACGGGATTCAATAATCAGGGAGGGAGTTCACATTCAATTTGATTCAATAATGATGGAGTTCACATTCAATTTGTTGAATGTGAAACAAAATCATTTGGGAGGTGTGATCAGAACTGGATCAAGGACCTAAGGATTAGCTCAAAATTCAAAGTCACAGGATTGGGTTGAACCCAATCCTGTAACTTCTAATTTTGAGCTAATCCTTAGGTCCTTGATCCAGTTCTGATACCCAATCCTATAACTTTGAATTTTGAGCTAATCCTTAGGTCCTTGATCCAGTTCTGATCACATCCAATTTGATTCAATAATGAGGGAGTTCACATTCAATTTTTTTAAATTTTTGAATCTGTGATCAATATTAGATTCTGTCATTTCTCCTGCGTATACCTTGCACGTTACCTTGAAATAATGTATGCACTCAGATTATAATTAATGTGGGAAAGGGTTTGAATATTCATTCACACTTGGACACCAACATTTTGGAATTGTTGCTAGGGAGGCTAAAAAAGGTGCATGAACATGATTCATATTGATCTAAGGATCAATATCTCATCCAAGGGAGGGAAATGCTACCTTGCTCTAGGTCCTGAGCATAGTTGTTATATTTCTATTTTTGATTGATTTATTAGGAACCAATATCTCATCCTAGAAACGGAAATTCTACCCTACTCTAGATCCTGAGCGTTAGTCATTTTTATTTTTCATTTCTGTTGATTTCTTAGGGCCTAATCTCTCATCCTCAGGAGGGAAATGCTACCCTGTTCTATTTTTCTTCTTTTTGATTGATTTATTAGGAACTTATCTCTCATCCTATGGAGGGAAATGCTACCCTACTCTAGATCCTGAGCGTTAGTCGTTTTTATTTTTCATTTCTGTTGATTTCTTAGGGCCTAATCTCTTGTCCTTGAGAGGGAAATGCTTCCCTGCTCCAGGTCCCGAGCTTAAGATTTATTGATTTGTTTGCTTGCTTTATTTCTTTCTGTTTAAACACCCAATATCTCATCCTGGGGAGGGAAGTTTCACCCTACTCCAAGTTCTGAGCTTTAAGAATTGTTTGAATTTTTTTTCTTCCTTTCTCCAATTCTATGAACAAAGATATTAACAAAAAGGCAAAGGAAGACCCCCAAAACTCATAGGATGAGTTCAGGGAAGAAAAAATTAACACAATCTAGAACTCAGTCAAATAACTTCAGGATGCGACAAATATGGGAAATCAATACTATATTGAAGGTTGGTTTCACTCTGTTGTTTGCTTGCAGCATCACTCCACACTTCAGCAACTCTTAGCACCATCCTTAACGGGGAAGTTGGTCTCTCATACCCATGTATTTATTAACATACATTTTTCAAATATAGGTATGTGCATACTTGAGGCATTATTTCGAAAATGGCTTCACTGGAAGTACTCTTCTATATAAGTATATTTTATTTTTCAAAATAGAGTAGTGTAGTGTAGAATATAGAATGAATAAAGAGATAAATAAATAAATTTCTTAATATGTAAAAATAGTTGTTTTTGTTGCAACATACTGTGAAAATTACCATCGGTGATCAATATTAAAATTTGTTTATGTATGTAGATGAATTATAATGAAAATGAAATTTCTACAAACACTCATATTCATTTTGATCACCTTCTTGGAAAAATTCCTTGATTATCATATCTTATGGCTTGTGGGCTATATGAAAATCAATGAAAACACAGTTTAGATAGTCATGTTTTGTGGGACCAAATGGGCATATTTTCAAAACATATTTCTATCCTACGTATCCCTTTATGTCTACTTTCTAACCCAATTTGAATCATTCAATTTGGATTTGAAACGAAAATGTTATGACCAAAATAATAATAGGATTTCTAGTAGGCAACTCAGGAACAGAGTTGTGACAGTTCGTTTTTTGAGGCCTAAATGACTAGAATTGGAAACTTGTTTCTATGGTATATTCCTCTATGAATATAGTTTACAACAAAATTTGAATCACTTTATTTCAATATCTTATGAGGAGGTTATGACCAAAACACTGACTATTTATCATAAATCATCACTCTTGAAACTCTGTTTTCCTGGTTGTTCACTAGCGAATTCAACCCATCAATTATTCATTCCTTAAAAATATGTTTCTATTGGAGATATATAAATAAATTTACTTTAATTTCCAATTTGAATCAGTTCAATCCATCATCAAACGAAAAATTTATGCTTAAAATATCAATTGTTAGTCTGAGTTGGGAAATTGAAAATGGCTTTGTTATGCAGGTTGTTCTAAGTAAATTTGACATATCATATCTTGGAATTTTTAAAACATGTTTCTATTGGTGATAAATCTTTGAATTAGCTTTCATTTGGATTTGGAATCACTCAAATCGAGTTAAAAATAAATAATTTATGATTGAAACACTGTTGGTTAGTATGGTCGACCACTACTCTCCCGCATGTGACAAATAAAATTTGTTTAATTTTTCTGTGGACTTATTTTGTAGAGTATCTACTTGTTATTTTTTTGCATATGTCTTGGATTATGAGAGCCTGATCACCTCTCTTATTCCATGATTTCATGTTTTATTACAGGTAGACACTCATTTTTTGCAGGTCCAAGGAGAGTAAATGAGGTCAATTTATGAACAAATGATTCTTGAAGACAATGATAATGAAATATTTTCAAAGACGCTTCCTCACACGGGTAAAACAACATGAATATTTTTCATCAATAACAGATTTATAACATGAGAAATGGGGAATTGATTTATATTTGAAGATCCAAGTCATTTCCGAAAAAAAACATTTTTCCATTCACCATTCACAAACAACATTGCTGCAGCAAAAATCATAACCATTGTAACTTAAGTTATTTATTTATTTATTTCTTTTCAATAAAGAGTCGTTTATTTTCTGATTTCTCTTATGTTTTTATGCTTCAGGCATTGTTTACTTCAAAGTCACATTTTTTTATTTTGTTCTCAAAATAAAAGGAGTGAGTTCTTAAGTTTCATGATGTTGTTACTTCTTGATGCTGCTACTCTATGATGTTGTTACTCCGGATGTTGCTACTCATGATGTTGTTACTCCTTTGATGTTGCTACTCCATAATGCTGTTACTCCTTGGTTTTTGTTACTCCTCGGATGTTGTTACTCTGGATGCTACTACTCGTGATGTTGTTAATCCTTGGATGTTGCTACTCAATAATGTTGTTACTCCTTGGTTGCTATTACTCCTCGGATGTTGTTACTTTGGATGTTGCTACTCAAGATGTTGTTACTCCTCGGATGCTGTTACTGCTTGATGATGTTACTCCTTGTTGTTGTTACTCTGTCAGTGCTATGAATCCACATTGTGAATCCATCACTGTTGTTACTCCATCGGTGTTGTGAATCCATCATTGTTGTTACTTCGTCGGTGTTGTGAATCCGTCACTGTTGTTACTCCACCGGTGTTGTGAATCTGTCACAGTTATTACTCCATCACTTTTGTGAATCCATCACTGTTGTTACTCCGTCAACATTGTGAATCTGTCACTGTTGTTACTCTGTCAGTGCTATGAATCTATCACTGTTGTTACTTCGTTGATGATGTGAATCTGTCATTGTTGTTACTCTGTCAATGTTGTGAATCCATCACTATTTTTACTCCATCGGTGATGTGAATTCGTCACTGTTGTTACTCCATCGGTGCTGTGAACTTGTCATTGTTGTTACTCCATCGACGTTGTGAATCTTTCACTATTGTTACTTCGTCGGTGTTGTGAATCCGTCACTATTGTTACTCCATCGACACTGTGAATCTGTCACTGTTGTTACTCCATCGGTGCTATGAATCTATCACTGCTGTTACTCCATCGATGCTATGAATTTGTCACTGTTGTTACTCAAGAAAAATTTTCTAAGTGTTGGATGTTGTTACTTTGTCGGTGTTGTGACTCTGTCACTGCTGTTAATCCGTCGGTGTTGTGACTCCGCCACTGCTGTGACTCTATCACTGTTGTTACTCCTTTGGTGTTTTTACTCATCCGGTGTTGTTACTCCGATTTTTTTTTAAGTATCCAATGTCGTTACTCCCTCGGTGATGTTACTTCTCCGATGCTGCTACTCCAAGAAATTTTCCAAGTGTCTGGTGTTGCTACTCCTCTAATGTTGTTACTCCTCCGGTGATGTTAGTCCATGGTGATATTTTTCTAAGTACTTGGTGTCATTACTCCTCTAGTGTTTCTACTCCACCAAGGTAAGTCGCCAGGTACGTCTTTGACCGTCTCCATGGATTTATTTGGTATTTTATTTATGACTTGATGAACTATGACTGATGGCAGAAATAATTTACTTGGGGGAAGGTCTCATATTTAAAGGATGATTATTATGGTAAGTCTTGTCAGGAATGAGTCACTCTTAATTCCTCATTATTTTCTAAAGTGACTAATCCTCCTTTATGTCACCTTCCTAACATCATTATTTTTCCCCTTTCCCTTTTATTACCTAAGTCATGGTTGTTGTTACCTTAGTCACAACTATTGTTGTTGGAAAATTTTCACGTTGAATTCAACATATGTAGGTCTTCCTGATTTGTTTTTCTCTTTGGTGAATGGGAAATAATTTTAATGGTCTAGGCCCTCTTTGACATAATGATTGGGTAGTCAATTTATCTTTGTTTATCTATAACATAATCTTATTTTTAAGGAATAATTATGCAAAAATTATTTCATCATGTCAGCTGTCAACTTTCCTAATTGGTCAAATCCCTGATCTTGTAAAATTTATGATGATAACCACAGAATTGTATTTAAATATTTCTTTCATGACCTAATGACCTGTTCCTCAACCCCAATCTCAACAATGAAAACTATATTTATCAGCAGTCATTTTAAGGTTATTTGTTTTTTACAAGAAAAACTATCAAAGTTGAAAATAGTTAGTACACAACTTTTTATGCCATCCCTAGCTCTTAAGGAGCTAATCTGCCACCCCATCTATTAAGTAATCTATTATTGGTTAACAAAAACCATACTTGAATTTTTAACATAAATGGTCAACTAGAGGATAGGAGGTCTCATCATGAGCCGACCTACCATGATCATAGGTCCTAATAAAGTGACATTACCACTGATGGTCACCAAGCCACTGTAATGGTCTTCGGTCATAAAAATGAAGGACAAGAGGTCTCGTCATGAGCCGAATTTTTCACTTTTGTTAGGTCCTGTGAATGGCATTGTTATTAACTGGTTACCATGCCAGAACAATGATCTTGAGTTGACATCTAAGTAAATTGAAAGGCTTTTTGCAACTATGTACATATTTATAATAGATGGGACATTAGCATCTCAACGGGTTAAAAAGGCATCCTTGTAAAGGCTATGGACCCCTGTTGGCAGCAGTGGCTATGCCTATGGTATAGAAGTTAATTTAATACTATAATCTACTTGGTTACCTTCTTTTCTCAAAGCTAATTTCTGATAAAGTTGACTGTTGCATATACAAGGTTTTCTAGAACTCATGGTTCATGGGGTAATATTTAATGAGTTCTTAGATGATGGTGGTTATGGTTTATATATATTATTAAGTTATAAATATTTACTTTACATGTCAAGGATGAAAATTTTAGGATATTTGATATTTGACATTTTGTATCATCTAATCTATCATTCATTTATCCTACAAGTATCATATATTTAACCAAAGGTAGTTTCTTTGCCCAATCAGTCACCATTTATTCATATCTTAACAACACCACTAAGAGGCCTGATTCTGATTTTGAATCCCATGTAATTGGATAGACCTTGAGAAGTAATGACTGAGATAACTAATTCTCTTAATTTCTGTGCTCATAACAACCAATGTTTATGGGTATAGGGAATGCATCTTTTCCCTTCTTATCCATTATTATCTCATGTCATTCACAATATTATTATGTCACTTTTATATGTAATGAGGTAATTGAGGTGATGAATTACTGATTAAGGATACTCATGAGATTTTTTATAGATGACAGGGAAACTAATCAATTTGGTGGAAGGAAACCCTGTTACACTTTTTGATTACTTTTTCAGCTTGCATGACTTCCACCTTCCGCATCACTTTCAGTATCAGCTCAACCTACATCAGCTTCAAGAAATTTCAATCCATAAATTTCATTCCACATTTTTTTTAAGGAAGTAAAACTTGAGGTAAAATAGCATAAGGTTTTGATTTATTAAAAGTTTAGGAGAATATCATGAAAAACCATTGAGCATAATTCACTCATATTTTTCAACCATTATTTCCCATTCTTTACCACTTCCCATTTTTCAGAGACAAAATCTTTCAGTTTGGGGGAGTGTTAATTTCATTATCATGAACGTGCCATTAATATTATTTATCATCCATCGATCTCATTATTCATTCTCAAAACCTCCGTTATTCCATGCTGTAATACACCAAGCAAAGATTTCAACCATGATTATAGAAACCACATCAATTTGTCTTCTAGTGTAGCATGAGGGCATGCTAATTCTCCAGTTTGGGGGAAAAAGGGTAGTTATGCATGATGAATGATTTCTCATTTCTTCCTCATTTTTTTGTAGATCCTTAAAACTATCAACTCGATTCTTGTGATTTTTCGATAACAAAGAGGTATCATTAAACCTAGAAATTTTCAAGCTAAGCCAATTTGTAAATTCCAAAAAATTATGCATTGTTACCTATAACCATTTTGCTGACATATTGAAATATGTTCATTGCATTGATTTTCTTTTCTGATTGGCGAAGGAGTGATATAGTATAAATTTTCTTACAAAATTTCAGCAAAATCTGGTTTGTAATGAAGTTTGTTTTTTTACTTGTATCATACTTTGTTGCAAATTCATATACATATGGTTGAAAGTATACATGAAAAATATTTTAAGGAAGCATTTAGGGAAGAATTCTTTTGTTCCATCAGTATCATGTGATGGGGTGAGCATTTTGATTATTGTATTACAACTTGGTTAATACAGAGGCATTGGGTTGCATGAGGACATGCAACATGTTCAGTTTGGGGGAGATGTTGGGCCATTAAATTGTATTATTATTATCACTTCTTAACATCCATTTCATCCATTTCTAATGTTCTTCTATCACATTATTTATCATAATTTATTATATAATTCCATTTCATAATTATTTATGCTCTTTTGGATAAATAATAGTTGTTCTCATTTATTTTAATAAATTAATGATTATTATGCATGTTTTTTCCAATGATGGTTTATTAATGAATTCGTTATAACATCACTCACTATTCTAGCCCTCGAGATATCTTCTAGATTGCATATTTAATCTTCCGCTGATAATTAAATTTTCCAACTCAGAAATTTGTTGGGATAACAAGAGACAATTTTGCGCTGAACGTTTTGGGAAAATGGAGAAGAATCCTGAAAATATAAAACATGGGTTTTGTGTAGAACATACCAAATTAGTTTTCTCATGAGATTTTTTCCACAATTTTGTCTTTATTGAGAGAAACACAGGGTTCTTCGAAGGACAGATTTGTAGACTTCCTGTTGTGACCATTTTCCAAAATTGCCCCAATTGTAATTGCCATATTCGACTTGTGCCAGCTGAATCATGATGGAAAGATCTTTCAGACCTCATCTTGCTTATGGAGATTTTGTAATCAGTCTATTTCCCTTTATTGTTTATATATTTAAAGGGACGAAAATTAGAGAGAATGAGAACACATAGAAGGTTAGTGTGCAGGAGATCAAGTTTTGTAACAGAAGATTTTTAATTCATTGAATGCAAGTCATTTCGTCATTCTATCTATAATTTCTGAGTCTACCGCAGCCCTGGTCAGAGAGTTGGGCCCACTCTTCTGATCAAATGTTACATTATTTCATTTTGTTTCTTTCGCATTTATGTTTTAGTATTTTAACTGTTGTCATGGTAGGTTCTTTAGTTATTGTGAATGCTTTTATAATTATACAATTTATCTTTAATTACTATTACAATAGTTCTGGTTGTTTTAATTGTTGAATCTGTGAACAATATTGGATTGTGCCATTGCTCCTGCGTATACCTTGCGTGTTACCTTGAAATAATGTACGCACCCAGATTGATAATTAATGTGGGAAAGAGTTTGAATATTCATTCACACTTGGACACCAATAAGGTCCTCGAAGGATTGGCGCCTTGCAAATCAGTTCCTTGATTTTCGTGAAAGCTTTTTCACAGTCTTTAGTCCATAAGAATTTTTCATATTTTTTTAGAAATTGAAAAAGTGGATGTGCTATTTTAGCAAAATTTTCTATAAAGCGTCTATAATAACCAGCACAACCAATAAAGCTACGTACCTATGTGGGTGTCTTAGGTATTGGGAAGTGAATAATTACCTCTAATTTGGTTGGATCAACTCGAATTCCAGTAGCTGAGAGAAAATTTCCCAATACTATTCCTTATTCCCTCATCATATGGTATTTGACTGTACTCAGAGATACATGGGTCTGCATACATGTTTTGAGTACTTTTTCCAGATTTTCCAACCCTTCTTAAAATGAGTTTCCATATGGAGTAAAATCATCCATATAGATTTCAACGCTGTCATCGATCAAATTAGAAAAAATTCCCAGAATTGCCCTCTGGAAGGTTGCAGGTGCATTACACAGGACAAATGGGAGGACCTTCTATGCAAAGGTCCCCCATGGGCATGTGAAATTTGTTTTGTCCTAGTCTTCCGAAGCTATTTGGATCTGTTTATACCCACTAAACCTGTTTAGGAAGGAAAAAAAAAAATTCCCAGCCAAGGTGTCCAGGACTTGGTCAATGAATGGCAAAGGGAAATGGTCTTTTTGAGTTGCCTTGTTTAGCTCCCTATAATCTACATAGATCTGCCATTCCATTATTTTTGGGAAAAATAACCAGCGGAGACACCCATTGGCTATCTGAGATGGGGTAAATGAAACCAACATGCAATAATTTCTATAATTCTTCCTTGACAATGTTCTTTAGAGTAGGATTCATTCTCTGTTGGGGTTGTCTCATAGGGCAGCGATCTTCTTTAATATAAATATGATGAGTACATAAATTAGCAAGGATTCCCCTCATGTTGATATAATCCCAGGAAAAATATTCCTGATGGTCTTGAAAGACTTTTAAAAGCTGCTTTTTCTGGGATTCTGACATATTTGGGTTGATATTAAGTGTCTTCCCTAGCTCAATTTCAATTGGATTAATATCATGAGATGTAGTGACAGGAATGTCTTCAATTTCATTTTCTGGTTCAATTTTTTCCTGTGTTTCAAAACTCATAGCAGTCTCTAAAATTTGACGAGTTGAATTGGAAACATAACCAGGATCATTAATAAAAGTGTTAATGGTGTCGTCCTCAGTTTCTATTTTGAACTGTAGGGCCTGCCCAATGGTGAGGATTGGTCTAACTTCTTCATTTTCAAGTTTAGGCTCTTCTACTGGTAGAGGCTTATGTTTGGCTAATAGTTTTTTATATGGGTTGGGTTCTGCAGGGGGTACAGAGTAAGGTTCTTTATAACTGTCCCATTTGATATAATCATATGCCTAGGTCAACACACTATGTAGGTGTCTGCAGTTGCAAGCCAAAGTCTTCCCAAGATCAATGGATGGCCACCTACTAAGGATCGTGTCTATAATACAAGGAGGTCCACAGGATAGTGCCATGAGTCCACCGAAATAGTCACATCTTCCAATTTCCCTACCGGTTTAATTGTAGACCTATCTATTAATTCCAAGATAGTAGTGGTTGGCTTAATTTTCTCGAGACCTAATGCATCCATTGTTTCGGAGGTAATAATATTGATTGCAGCACCCAAATCTACCAGTATGTTTGGGATTTAAACCCTATTGATTTGTATTATTAGAATTGGGTTTCCCGGATCTCCATATTTTACCCGCATAGTATTTCCTAGCATGATATCAGATAGTCTACCCATCACATAAATGGTTAATGGATCCCTTGGTTTCTTCCTGGGTTTCTTAGAGCAGTAATCTTTCAGAGTTTTTTCATATATAGGTACATCCCTCATAGCCTAGAGCATGGGTATTTTGACAAAAATATTTTGCAATTCCCCTAGGAAATCAGACTCTACTTGAGGGTTTTGTTTATTCAGGGTCAATATTACAGGATATGGTGGAGTAATTGGACAACCCTGGTTAAAAACAGTTTGGGGAGGTGTTTGATTTATCATATTTTGGTCTTTATCTCCAACTGTTCTTTTTTCTGGCTCTACAACTTCACTATCAATCTATTCTATGATAATAGGTGAAGTAGGGGCATTTACTACTCGCCCAGATCGTAAGTTTATCTCATTAAGTCCTGCAGTAGAAATTCTATATGATGGAAGGTTAACAATGTCTGTCTGTTGGACCCCTTTATTATTAAGATTCGGATTGGGCTGGACAGGAAGCTGGGGTTGAAGGGATGGGTTGCCTGGAGGTACATTGGAGGGAAACTAAAGTTGTTGTTGAGGCATATATTGGGGAAATTGACGAGTAGGAGAGGGTCCATGCCAGTTCTGATTCCATGAAGGATTCGGACTGGTCTGGGGAACCCATTGTTGCCAAGGGGGATATTGATATTGAGACCACATATGTGAAAAAGGTAGAGACTGGGGACCCATATTAAAATTATTAAAATAATGAGATGGGTCCTGTGGCATACCTAGATTCATAGATGGTGGTCAAGGTTACCATCGCTTTTTCTTCCCCATAAAGTACAGTTGATCTATCGCATTTTCTTCACTTTCCCCTTGAAAAACTACCTTCAGTCATGGGAAGGAAGGGCACGAACTAGTCGCATGAGTTTGTTCACAAATTGCGCAGGCTTCCACTGTGTTTAATGGGAATTCTTTCAACATATTCTCCTTTCTACACTGTGGGTAGAATATAGCCATAGTCTTCTCCAACTCTATTTGTTTCTGTTTTTCTTGCAGAGTGTCCATCTAAGCGGATAATGTGCTTAGGATATCAATCCTTAGGTTATCAATTAGGTTTCTGAATTATACCTTTGTAACCCCTCCACCAAAAGTTTTTGATGACCGAATTCCTTTTCCACTCCTTGCAGCCCCTTGTGAACACTGAATGCACAACTCACAGATGATGTCGAATTCTTCTTTCAAAACATTCCCCTTTCCTACTATGTTCAAAAGTTGCAGGGAATCTTCCCTAAGTGCCCGAAGAAGGATAATCTTCAAAATATCTTTATCCAGGTCACTATGGCTTGATCTCTACAGTATATATTTGAATCGTTCCACTCAATATTCCATATTATTGTCCTCTTTCTATACAAACCCTAAAATATCCTCCTTGATGTCACAGGATTTACAGTAATCCTGATATTTCTCAAAAAATACTTCTTTCAATGCATCCCATGAGGAAATAGTCTTTCCTCCTAAACCCATGAACCATTGCAGGGTTGTCCCCTTTAAGGTAGCAGGAAATATTTTTAGCTTTTAAGCATCAGCGATATAATCATACCCTCGACAGACAATGTCAAATTTGAAGAGGAATGTATCAAGGTCTTCAGAATAAATCCCATGAAAATTAGGCAAAGTTGTTAAAGGAATGGGCTTCATTGGTGCATCTCCTACAACGTTTCCAGTCAGAAAATCAATAGAAGAACTTGTAGGTGCCATAAATATCCTCCAATACACACCCAGGATTTCAACTGGTTCTGCAACCAGTACTTGGGGTGATTCGCCTGTAGGAGGTTTCACAACACTCCGCTGGTCTGGTGGCGACATAAAATTCTCTTTCCAAATCGAAATTGCTTAATTCAACTATAGGAGGCTTTACAACATTCCCTTGGTCTCGTGGTGACGAAAACCCTTTCGGAGGTTCTTCTTCCCAATTATAATTGCTCAGTTCTTCCGACCCTCTGCTTGCGATTTCTTCCCCTTCTGTTGACAGCAGGGATATCTCCTCCACCGATACTTTATTCATTACTCCTTCCGTTGTCAAAAGGGTTTCCTGTCATACCATGGATGGCACTGGCTGCTCAACCGATTTCCCTTTGGACTTCGTCTACACCCTTACCCTGACAGCAACATCAGAAGATGCTTCAGATTCATCCTTTGCGATGATCTCCTGGATATATGTCTTCCTTTCCAGATCCCTTCCTTTCTTTGGGGGTCTTCCTCTGCCCCTCTTATTTATATCTTTATTCATACAACTGGTGGGAAGAATTCATTAAAATAACAAAATTTCTCAGGACCCGCAGCAGGACAGATAAATTCCTCCCTGGGAGGAGAGAGTAGGTTCAAATAGAAAATCAAATAAACTTAAAAGAAAATCAAAGTTCAGGACTTTAAGTAGGGTGATCAAATACCCTCCGCAGGACGAGAAGTTGGCCCTTTCAAAAAAATAATTAAAAAGAAGAAAATATGAATACTATGTCGAGGACTTAGAGTAGGGTAACAAATCCCCTCCCCAAGACGAGAGATTAGTTCTAATGAAAAAGCAAAACAAAGGATAACAACACACTATTCTTAGGACTTAGAGCAGGGTAATGGATTCCCTCCCTAAGACGAGAGATCAGTTTTAATAAATGATGGAAAAATAAAGAGAACAGAGCACTACACTCATGACTTGGAGTAGGGCAATAAATTCCCTCCCCAAGATGAGAGATCGACCCTTAGATCAATTGCAGATCATGTTTTTGCACCTTGTTAGCCTCCCCGACAATGATGCCAAAATTTTGGTGTCCAGATATGAAAGTATATTCAAACCATTTTTCCACATAAATTATCAACACAGGTGCATTATTTATTTCAATACTAACGCGCATAGTATATGCAAGAGCAATAACATAACCTGTTATTGAATCACAGGCTTAATCAAAGAAAGCAAGCAAACTACTATAGCAGCAATTAAAGATAGATTGTAGAATTAAAAAGAAATTCACAACAATTGCAGAATTATATTGGAACAACAGTGACCATAAAAAATCAAAATATGAAATTAGTAAAAAGAAAAAAGAAAAAAAAAGAGAACATAGCACCTGATCAGAAGAGTGGTCCCAACTCTCTGATCAGGGCTACGGAAAACTCACAGCTCACGAATAGAGCATCAAAACATTGTGAGTTCAATTAATTGAAAAATGCTTCTGTTACAATATGTGTCCCTTTCCCTCTTAACCCTGATTGACAGCCCTAAGGCTCTCTTTATACAAATGTTCAGCCAATCGTATTTTTCCTCTAACAGAAAAATATATACAATTATACATTTGTTACAACAACAAACTAGTTGCCAAAAGGAAGCCAGGAAAAGCGTGAAATAGAGTTGGAATAAGATGGGATGATCGGTTGTGTTGTTGCAGCAGGTTGAGATAGCGTTGAGAATTAGGAGTTGCTCGGTGGCTTGCAACCGTAATCCCTTTACTTTTTCCAAATCTATGAAAATAATGGAGTTAATACTTGCAAAGGTAAAACCTCCATGTCTATTACTTCATTAATCAAATATTCCATGTAAGATAGTGGGAAGGGGTTTACCTCATGTGCTTTAGAACAATTAATGATGCAAAGAGATAGAAAGGTGGGTGAAAATGGGAGAGAAAATTATACATATTTGGTACCCAACACTAATTTCAAACATGCATATCTCTCAAACCATGAAGAATTACATGGTGAGCCATATCTCAATGAAAACATCTCGACAAGTAGAAACCATAAGAAATATCCTTAACTCAGAATATAGTAATTTGGAAGGTCAAAATTTCGATGCAAGATCAGGGTAGCCCCTGGTGTTTCTTGGGTTGACATCAATGAAAACCACTGATCAACAATGTCATCCTAAAAAGGATGAATTTCCAGCCAATCCTCACTTGGTCTTATGATCCTTTAAGCATCGTTTCAAACATAAGTGTCAAGTTGAAGACAACTCCCTACAATCATACACCTAGGCCTGACATTGAGAAGTTCATGAACTAGGATCAATGGGTAGAGAATACATTGCAAGAGGCAGAGGGATAGATTTTTTCTACATCCACTCTACATAATCCAATTTCTCAAGAAAAACAATAAAAAAGTCCTAGAGAGGAAACATCAACATTTGCACACATTGCCAAAGAATTCATAATTCAGCAGAAGAAGCAAAAGACTGATTTTACTATTTCTATAGAGAAGAGCCAAAAAGAGCCAGAGATAATTGACTTGAGAGATGTAAAAGTATCTACAACAATAGAGGAGAGTGTTCCTAATACTCCATCATCCTAATACTAAGTTTGGAAAATTCAAAAAAAAAAATGAGGCCTATCTAGAGCAGCCAGTATCGATTCTCAGCAAACCAATAGTCATTTCTAACTATTTTGAGCCTTTTGAATCCAATGGAGATATTTTCAAAAGCTTTTGAGGAATTCTGAAAGTGGATATTCTTCAGAGAAGTTCCAGGGGCCACTAGGGCCATCAGGTGCCAGCAGGAGAATGAGACCTATCCAGAGCAGCCAGTATCCATTCTCAGCAAAATAATAGTCATTTCTAATTGTTTTGATAATTAAGAATCCATTTATGGAGTTTTTAGAAGATTTTGAGGACTTTTGAAAGCTTATATGCTTTAGAGAAATTTTCAGGGAACCAAGAGCCAGGGGGTGCCATCAGGTGTTGGAGGCAAAACCGAAGCAGTCGGAGGCCAATTTATGCAAGAGAATAGTCTATTCTGACTATTTTGGACATTTTTAATCCAATTAAAGGATTTTCAGAGCCATTTGAAGACTTCTGAAGGTTAAAGAGCCACATGGAATTTTTGGGTAGCCCAGGGCCATAAGTGGATGGAGGCCTAGATTGGGGAGCCAGAGCTCATTTTGAGAAAATGATCAGTATATTTTGGAGGTTTTATATGTGATGGAGATAGTAGGTAAGGTTTCAGGGATATAAAAGTATTATAAGGGATTTATTGCAACTTCGAAGCTTAGGGAAGCTTAAGGGCACCGAGAGAAGGAGTCAAGTATAAGGGGACTTAGTTCTTTCTTCAGAGTGATGAAAGCCATGATAGGGATATGATGGTATTCTAAACCCAAGTTAAGTTTAGGTAACCATTGGAGTTTAGTTATTAACTTGTAAAATAAATTTTTCATCATAATCCCAAAGAGCCAAGTCAGTTGACAAAGGCTCAAGGAGACGTAGCCCATGATATTCACGTGAAATCCTATATTAAATTTGTTGTTATGTGTTGATTCTTATTTGCTGCATTATATGGTTGTTTCACATGTTTAATCTCAGCAAAAAAAATGGTCTTAAATCACTTAAATAGTTAAAAAACATACACATGTTTTCAAGTATAAAATTACGCACAGTCATGTATAAGCACAATCATTTATTTATTTAACTGAGTGGGAGGTGCTTGAGCATATGCATTTCAATTTATCCACCCATTTTCAGATCAGGATGGTATCAGAGGCACTAGGTTTCTTGATTTACAAAGATTAATTTGTTGGTTTGATATAGAAATAGGTTTCTTGTTTGACTTGAAAGGTGTTTAACAGTGAAAAGTTTTGATTGTTTGCAAATTGATTGTTTCTTGAGTTTGCTAGAGGTGAAGGGAAAGCTATTGTTAACTAAGTCCATAAGAGGACAAGAAGTAAGAAGGGTTGAATTTATTCTCCTTACCCAAAGGACCTCAAGGCAACCCCTGAAGCACAAGAGGTTTTGTTTGCAAAAGGTTGCTTGAAGAAGAGCTTGTCTCTACAACCATTTTGTTCAGAAGCTTTGTCAATTGTTTTTAAAGCTTCGTGAATTATTGTTGAAGTTCTTTAGCTCATTTTCGTAATCACAACTTCTTCAAGTTAGGTTTCAAAATCCTCCTCCTTCACAAGATTCTTCAATGAAGACATGAAGTGAGACTTCTACATCCTGAAGGATATGGTGCAAATTCTCTTTGAAGATAGAAGAGAAAGCACTAGACTTCATGAGAAATTGGTTGCTATGAAGCAAGAGAAAGAAGAAATTATTCAAAGAATGCATGAGATGGAGATGCAGATCCATCAAGCCCAAGAGGCCTTAACTAAGAACATGCTTGAACCAGAGGTAATTCACTCAAATTTGTCTTCAATTTCCTCTTCAGATAGATGTGTTGGTTCATTTGAAAAGAACACTAGAGCTAGAGGGTCCAAGTTTATGTTTAAAATGGGCTATGAAGGCAAGGGTTTTGGAAAACATGCACAAGGCATGATTGATCCTATTTTGGTTTAGGAAAGGCCTAAGAAATTTGGTCTAGGATATGTTCAATCTTATGGCGAAAACTCTACAACCATGAAGGCATTTGAGGCAACTTCGAATAGAACTTTTGTTCCAATTTCTAAACCATAAACATGTAAAGATTGTTTTCAGGTTGATTGCCATTGTTTGAAGCCTATGTTACAGCAAGATGTTTGTAGACATGCAGCGTATGGCGAGCATGAGAGTTTGGACAAATATCAAGACATGAACACTGATGTTAGTCTTCAAGAGAAAGTTGGAACCTCTACAAGTTCATCTCCTCAAGAAGGTAAAAATGATGGACATGCAAAGCAGCATTTGAGAGATAATTCTTCCCATAGTCAAGTTGATTATGTTTTTGCAAGGCATGACAAATCTGCATGCTTGAATGGAAGAAAGAATTGTTGTTCCTATTATGGTATGTGTAACCATGTTGTTTCAAAATACTGGAAGAGGATGAAGGCATGCAGGAAACACTTGAAGTGAAGGAAACTTGCAAAGAAGGTGCAAAGACTTGCACATATTACCAAAAGAAGGGACATTTTGTTTCCCAATGTTGGACATTTCATCCAACTAATCATCCCAAGCACATGAGGCAATAGGATAGAAAGACTGGTGAAATTGGAACCAAAGATTCCATCATTGATGTGAGAATAGACGTTTCACATGAAGAATATTTTTAGCAGAAATAGTTTCCATGGAAGTGGCTTGGTAAGAAGTGGTTTGACTTCTTGACACAGTAAGACATACATTCATTTGTACATATGAAAATTTCAGTTATGTATGAATTTTTTCTGTTTTAATCTCACATTTGTTTGAGCCATCTTGGATTGCTGATCTAGGACATGATGTTTAGCTACCTTCTACATATTTCTCACCCAAAATTCCTGAGTGAGTTCAAGGAAGACAATTCTTGGCAGGAGGACAAGAGCATCCAGGAAGGAATGTGTTGAATACCTTCAAGTTGTGGTTCAAAGGCACTAAGCTATGCAAGGCAACTGTATGGAGGCTGAAAAGTGATGGTGTTGTAATCTCATTTACTGAATAGATCAGGTAATCAGTCTTTTGGGGTCCAAAAGATTCCAAATGGGGAGGTGTGATCAGATTTGGATCATGGACCTAAGTGATAGCTCAAAATTCAAGCCATTCAAAATCATGTCAAACTTGAGTGACTAGATAGATCTCGTCTTCCTGATTTTGGTGCCACGAATGGTTTGAAAAACCGACACCATATGAAGAAGTTATCGCGATTTGAAAAGTCCAGTAATTTGCAATTTTTGGCCTTTTACCAAGTTTGATTGGGGTTTGAATATTAAAAAAAAAAAAAATATTCCTTGGAATATTCCTTAAGGGCCAGTCAGATTATGACTCATGTCACATTTTGATTGATTGGGGTTGGACTTAGGCCAATCATAGGCTGCCACGTGGAAGGCCTAGAGGCTGCCACGTGGTCCATGAATAGTGGAAAAATTTGTTTGGACTCCGCCGGGATTGATCCGGTGACCTCCCGCATAGTAGGCCCGAGTCTTACCATTCAACTACACAGTGGTTCTTAACTGTGTAATGGCGTGGGTTAGTGTTAACGTTTCTTGGAAAAATGTTTTGGGGTTTGGACCACTGGCGGTCCCAACCCACCAGCAGTACATAGACTATTCACATGGCAACAATAAACCATGAAATTAAACATAACGTGGTGGTTTATCCATTCCACAGACTCCACCACATCGAGGCCTATCACATTTAAAATTCTTCAGTGGTTTAAATGATGACGGGTTCGGTTAATTCGTGAACAAGAGTTTTAAAACAACATACCATCATTTAAACCTTCAATTTTGTCAGCGGTTACAGTTATGACCGTGAAGTTTTGAGGTCATGTGCCCACTTCAAAACCGTCAATTAGTGCTAACGGTCTTTTCGTCTGTCGGTTTGTAGTGCCTCAATATTTTTAGGATTTGGCCAAACTTAGTGGGGTTAAGTGCAGTTTCACCATTTTTGGTGGAGGATTTCTAAGGGTTACTGGACAAATTTGGTTTAGGCTATATCTTGAGCTAGATTTGACCATTCTAAGAGTGTAAATAGTCAATTTCGACTATCTCAGACATTCCAGACTCATTGGTGAGGGTTTTAGATCCTTTAGAGGAATTTTGAGTAGGTGTTTTCTTCATATAAGTTCTAGGGGCCACCAGGGCCACCATGGGCCAACAACAGTTTGAGGCCTAGCCAATGCAGCTAGATGCCTTATTCAAGAACCCAATAGTAGATTTTGAATGTTTCAGAAATTATGGAACTAATGGTGTGGTTTTTAGAGCCTGTAGAGTACTTTTTAAGGCTATTATTATTCAAATAAGTTCCATGGGCCACTAGGGCCACAAAGTGCCAGCAGGAGAATGAGGTTTATCCAGACCAGCCAGTATCCATTCTCAGAAAACCAATAGTCATTTATGACTTTTTTGAGCCTTATAAATCCAATGGATGTATTTACAGAAGCTTTTGAGTAATTTTTAAATTCAATATCCTTCAAAGAAGTTCTAGGGGCCACTAGGGCCATTAGGTGCCAATGGGAGAATGAGGCCTATCCAGAGCAGCCACTATCCATTCTCAGCAAAAAATAGTCATTTATGACTATTATGATACTTATGAATCCATTTATCAAGTTTTAAGAAGCATTTTAGGGCTTCTGAAAGCCGATATGCTTCATAGAAGTTTTCAGGGAGCCGAGAGCTAGGGGTGCCACCAAGTGTTGGAGACCAAACCGGAGAAGCCAGAGGCCAATTTCTACAATTGAATAGTCTATTCTAACTATTTTGGACATTTTGAATCCAATGAAATAATTTTTATATCCATTTGAATACTTATGAAGGTTGAAGTGCCATAAGGAATTTTTGGGTAGCCCAGGGCCATCAGTGGATGGAGGCCTAGATTGGGGAGCCAAAGCTCATTTTGAGCAAAGGATCAGTCTATTTTGGAGGTCTTATATGTCCGGGAGACAGTAGGTGAGGTTTCAAGGATAGAAAAAGGATTATTAGGGAGTTAGTTCCACTTCGAAGCTCAGGGAAGCTTAAGGGCACCGACAGAAGGAGTAAAGTCTAAGGGAACCTAGTTCTTTCTTCAAAGTGGTGACGGCCATGACAGGGATATGATGGTATTCTAAAACTATTGGATTAGTTCAGATAACAATTGGATTTGATTTATTAACTTGTAAAATATTTTTTTAATCATAATCCCAACGAGCCAAGTCAGTTGACAAAGGCTCAAGGAGACGTAGCCCACGATATTCGGGTGAACTCATATATTAAATTTGTTGTTATGTATTGATGCTTATTTTCTACATTATATGGTTGTTGCACATGATTAATCTCAGAAAAAAAAATGGTCTTAAATAACTTAAACTGTTAAAAAACATAAACCTGTTTTTAAGTATAAACTTCTAGACAGTCATGTATAAGCACAATCATTTATTTGTTTTACTGAGTGGGAGGTGCTTGCGCATATGCATTTCAAGTTATCCACCCATTTTCAGATCATGAAGTATCTACAACAACAGAGTAGAGTTTTCCTAATACTCCATCATCTTCTCCAAATTCAAAAGAACCCATGGAGCTCATTTAATCAGTTAGAACCAATGCACAATATGATTAGAATATCTTCTCTAAGTTCTTAGAGATAAAACAGAAGAATAATTCCTTGAAGACCAATGTTTACAGTCAGTTTTGGAATCAAAATTCTACATCACAACATAGGTTGCTTACAGTTTTCTATAGTGAAAAGGGAAGGATGCAAATGCCTTTTCTACAAGCCCAGTTCCCTTTTCCCAAAGCTCCATCTGATTATAAGAAAATAGTTTTCTCATTTGATGCAAATTAGGTTCATCCCATAGACCAGATGGACATGCACAAGTAGTTTTGAGAGATGTTTTTCTCTACCATGACCAACACAACCATGACATTGTCCAAATATAGAACAACCTCGCCAAATGTACAGTCACAACTCAAGTTTGAAAAAATTTCCTCTTTAGCTAAAGATAACAAGTTAAAATATTTAGAAGATACTGTAATAAATATTGGGTATGACCCCAAGGATTTTAAATTTGTATAAGAGATTTTAAAGAACGAGAATTCATATATTGCAGCTCTTTGGAAGCAGCTAAATATGCCTGCAACAAAAGACCCCCAGACCAAGGAAATAGAGGATAGTGAACATAATAGAGAGGAGATTTTCAAACTCATCATTGAGAAGAACATTGAAATAAATAATATGGAGGAACAAATTGAAGGTTTGCTTAAGGAGAAATAACAATCAACTTACCTTTCTATAATCCCAGTTTCAGAAGTTCCTATTTTATTTGGAGGTACAGAGTCGAGCTCTTCATTAACAGGAGTGGAATCTACTTCAACAACAGGTGATTAAACTAAGATTGTGCAGGATTTGACTTTACAGAAGCAGGAGAATAAAAATATTCTGGAGAAAGTCAAGAAATTAGAAGCTCAGGAGATAAATAATGACACCCTTTACATGGAAGCAATGCAGAATTCTCATAGGCTAGCACAAAAGGTTCAGAAGTTGGAAAGTGATATTTTAATGGAAAACACCTAGGCCCAAGCCAAGGAAAGTATCTAGACTGAAATAATCCAAGAAATTATCTAGAAGTATGGCCATCCATACAGATAATTTTTTAATAGGATGAACTCATCAACAAGTGCAAAGTAGTTATTGAACAAGAAAAGACAGCACTAAAGCAAAAACTAGAAGAAGCCTTAGACATGATTAAAGTGTTGAATTCAAAGAGTTGGGCAGCATTGGAATAAATTAACATTACAGATAGAAAAACGAGTGTTTTGGAGGTCAATAAAGTGTTTCAGAAGAAGAATATGTTGAATCAATTAGAGACTAAATGTCAAAATTTGGACATTGTTGTCCAAATATTTTACACCAAGTTTAACTTGCTAAATCAAAGGGGATTTCCTAGATTAGTAGCTCCCAGTGACAAATTGATCAACTTGGAGGAGTACTACAAAAATATTTACACAATAGCCATTGAGAAAGCCAATTTTGCAAGAATCAAAGGTCATATGATAAGAAAATATTTTTTGGAAGCTTTAGATTTTAATTTGATAATTAAACATGAAATCAGACATCTCTTCATCAATAAGCCTACTTTCAAGATATACACTGAAGTAGATGAATTTTTCAGGAGAATAGTAAATTTGGATACACCAATTCAGGAAATATGGGATCAATTTTGTGAAACCATCAAGTAACTTTTGTCTCCAACTGCATGCCAACATAGCAACACTTTTTGAGGCCACACCATCAACTGCTTCCTCAAAGACAATGAAAGACCACTCATCAGTTTTCATATTCCAATTATTTGATACTATTTTTGTGATCATTTTAGATACTTCTATGTGATATAAATTAGTATAAATAATCCTCCATTCTATTTATTAAGGATTTCACCCTTGGATAAGAATTTGTAAGCATAAGTGTATCCCATTTTTTATCATTGATGATTAAAAAAGGTTTATGGATTTGTTTTAATCAGTTTGTCTCGTAATTTTTTCTAGTATTCATTTCACTCTGTTTTCTCCATATATTTTATTTTTATGAAGATAAGTAGGTAAGAGAAAGTTTTGTTTCAGTCTATCTTATATCCTCTGAAGTTATAATCCATTTTAGAGATTGACTTATTGAACTATATGTTTGTATAAGTCCCTCTATATCAATTAATTGTCAGTAATCTTCATAATGTTAAATATATTTTGTTAATTTGTTAAACATTGTTTGACAATCTTTCATAATTATGATAACTTAAACATTCAATATGAATATTTAACTGATCATATTTTCTTACAGTTTATGCCTTCACATATGCAAAATTAAATCACCATTTGAAGTAAAGAAACAACCCTTTTATTAATACTTAATACTATCAAAGGTTTAAAACATGTGTTTGTATTTACTTAATACATCGATCATCCAAAAATCCATTTTAAAACAAACAAAATATTTTATATGATCCGGCATAATTAACTGACCTAGAATTATTTGAGAGGACAATAATACCCATGAATGTCCTCAACTCCTTGAGTTGAAAAGGATTCAAGATAATAGGGGAAAAGGAGGAAAAAAAAACAAAAAACTGCAGTAATGAAGGAACCTTTCCCCCATTAAGGAATGGTTAATACTCAATAGCATCAACCACCCCAACAAAATTCCCCTGGAGGGAAGCCCCATAACAAGTCTAGTCATGATATTATCATGGAAAGAGAATACATTCTGCTGCAAACATGAAATAGAAATTATGAAGCTCCCCCAGAGACCAACCCATATACCTCAAGTGCAACCATGCCTATAACACCGTTGACCATTCCTCAGATTATTATAGAACCTATGGAAAAAATGGTAAGAGGTCCCTTAACTCACACAATACATAATTCGAAGGCTTCTCATAGCTACAACATAGTCGATGACTTGGCTCAATGTCATTAAAATATGTCAACATTTGAATTCCTTCAATCATGCCCAGCCTAATGGAAAGCCCTAATTTTTGCATTAGGCACAATTGACCCTTCTGATTCTCGCTTAATGGTTTTTTACCTACATAAAGTGAGCCCATGACTCCTTTCTTTAGTCACCTTTAGAATTACGGTTTCAATCCAAAACATCACCATTCATCGTTGCATCGTGGACGAAGGAGCATCCATATGTATCATGTAAATAAAAAATTGGTAGAAGTTAGGATATCTGGAGCTCAAACCATCTGACATCATGCTTAGATCATATGAGAGACACCCTTCCGCCCCTATAGGTCTATTCCAAGATGTACTAGTACATATTGTCGGCAAGACTGTGCTCATTAACATTAAAATCTTGGATGCACAATTGGATTATAACATCCTTCTTGGACATAGTTATATGTATGCAATTATTTTGGTAGTGTCCTCCATATTCATACTAATGATGTTCCCCCTTGAAGGGAAAGCCTTTACTGTCAACCAAATCACATATTACGAGAAGAAGCCAGTAACCTCCCTTGACAACGTTCGACCATATGTAGATTCTTCTACAGATTTGGTTACAACATACATGGAGTTCACTCTTGATCAATTCAAACCATCCACTCTCCTCGGAACATACCCTGGAGAAGCCCATGTGTTGCCAAAGGAAGCTCCATCAACTTTAAAAGCTATGGTGTGCATGATTAGTTTATCAAACACCTAACCGAGTCAAGAGCTAGCACCAGATACCCCAAGTTTCACCACTACTGACTCAACATTCCTCCCTTATGAAATTACCCAAACCCCCTTTTTATATCCTCCATCTAATTTTTCCTTGTACCAAATTGTGGAAACACTTAGATTTCCAATATGGCTCTTGCGATACCGGTCTGGTATTTGGCCCCTTCAGCGATGTCATGAAACTCATGTATCACCTCTACAGGAATCATTCCTATTTCCTCCCATAAGGCTATCATAACTCAGGAAGAACCTGTATCAACACCAGATGGCGCCACTAAAAAGGAGAAGAAAAAAGGGAAGAAGGTGGGCAACCCTAAGATTCCTAGGACACCTCCCCCTTTCACTTTATGCAATGTAGTTGTTCATCCTATCAACACATGCCTAGAGTTAGAGGAGTTAAAATATATCCCACATTCCCAAAGTATGATCGTAACTACAACTCCATCTAATAAAGAAAATATCACAATTGTACAAAGAAATTCATTACATACCAACCATGCATGTGCCATATCCGCGGAACATGGGAATTATACAAATCATTTCCAAAATATCCCTCGGTGTAGAGATCATTACATGCACTTGTGTAATCCAAATCTCAGGATCCATCCACAATGGCCATGAAAATAGCTAAGGATGGATCCAAGACAATCATGTATGTATGAGAGGAACTAGCTTCGTGCTCGTACCCACCTTGCCTAACCACCCATACGTCAAGAAGGTGAAAAAATTCTACACCTCCTACCCCAGTCTGCACCTTATGTGATGAGCCTAACCATTTGATCACCCCATTATTGTAATTAAGGGAATTTAATCAATGGTACATAGTCAACCGTGTTTACTTAAAAAACATATCTAGACAAAGATGTCATACTTCTCATATATGTGCAAGTAACCATCGTGTGCGACACTATCCCCACCTTTCCTGACTTCTCTCTATGTTAAACTTCATGCGTCGATTCATCACTGAAAACTCTGACTTAGTCAGCTTGGTCTCAAAATATTCGGAAGTAAAACACCCAAAGGGGATGAATCATCTAGGTCCATATTATGTGTGTTTGATGAGAAAAACCCAGTAGGAACTCTACCGACCTCCTCTCACCATCACAAACCTAGGTATGGGAAAAAGACCAAATTCGCAAAAACTACATGATCTAAACCAAACCCCCCATGTTCCCTATGCAATAAACCCAACCACCTAATTAACCAATGTTAGGAGTTGGCCAAGTTTACTGATATTCTTTGCATAGTAACCCCTACCCCCCCAAATTGATCTCTCTTGCCAAGAGAAAATCACAGACTGCTATTGTCGCGTATGCTATCAATTTCATTACACAAAGAACTGTCAATATCTTCCACGATTGATAGCAACTAGAGCAAAATCAAACCAAAACCACCCTAGGAATCTACACCATGCTAAAAATGAGACCCCGAGATGGAAAGCACACAGAAATTATCCATATCACGACCCTAACCAAGCATCTTCATCTTACGCTATGAGTAGTAATAGCTCACATACAATTTACTCAGTTAGTACTTGCCCTATGTGCGACATTTGCACTAGTAGTTCTCATAGTACAAAAGCATTCCACCTATGTTACAAACATTTCGACATCTTAGGATTCAACGCCAACTTCCTATTGGAGTGGAAACCTTTTCCCCTTATATGCCAATGAGGTCATGGGAAATCCCTCCCACTCATTATAAACCAACCATTACATAAATTATTCCACCACCTAATTCTGACGACACAGAAAATCACATAGGATTCATCTCATCATACATGGGAACCATGATTCATGTTGTCTACTCATCATTTATTGGTATCGAGACCACTAGAACTACTTCACCAGTAGTAATACCACTCTGCGCCTTGTCAACTTCGCTTGGTTCTATGGCACAAACCACCGAATCATATTCTTTCTTATCAAACAACAATGTTAGGCCAAAACTCTCGTCCCACTGCCTTATACAAACCAATTCAAATTTAGATAATATTTTTCACTCATATGAAGATATTATAGAGGCCATGAAGGAACTGAAATTCCCATGGGATGTCATACACCATCATTCATCTTTTCTACCTGAAAAATATTTTGTGCCAAACAGCACACCAACCCACAATATTTGCGCCACAGAATCTAAATATTTACTTCCATCAGGGAAAGTAGATTGGTAAAAAAATCCTATCCCAATGCCTGATGCGTTTGAGGAAGGAAACATGTGAAATATTTCACCTACCATTAAGGAAAATATTTTGAAAAAACCTAACAAGGTTGAATAAATATCCCTGCGGGAAGCATGCTCTCCAGAGGAAGTAGCCTCATACACCTCCATATTACAAGAATATAGGAAATTTTTGCATGGGATTACTCATAGATGTGAGGAATTTCTCCCATGATTGTGGAACACCATATTGACACATGGCCTGATGCCCATCCCATCTGGTAGAAACAACGTCAATTACACCCCTTTAAGGCAGAAGAAATCAAACAAGAAATAGATAAAATACACAAATATGGATTTATCTATCTGATCACTTACACATCTTGGGTTTCCAACCTTGTACCCTTCATGAAAAAATAGGGCACCATCCACGTTTGTACCGATTTCCTAGATCTGAACAAATCTTGTCCAAAAGGCAATTATCCCACATCATTCATTGACCAAGTCGTATATGATTGTGCCAGTCATGATTCCCTATCCTTCATGGATGGATTCGTTGGGTACAATAATATCCATATTCGCCATACATATCGATACAAAACCACATTTAATACCCCTTGGGGTACCTTCACATACCAAGCAATGCCATTAGGCCTTAAAAATGATAGCGCCACTTTCCATCTAGCCATGAACTACATATTTCACAACTTGGCTCATCTCATCCTTTCCTATTTGAATGAACTTACCATACGATCAAAGACGTGTGTTTACCATTTGGAAGATTTTTTCCTGGTTTTTCAACAATGTTGACAATATAACCTATGCTTGATCCCTCTCAAGTGTTTTTTATGCGTTAATGCTAGAAGATTTCTTAGATTCATCGTCTCCAAACAAGTTATTAGATTTAACCCTCACAAATTCTAGGAAATTAAAGAAGTATCACCTCCAAAAACATTGAAGCAATTACAAATCCTACAAGATTAAGCCAATTTCTTACGACGATTTATCCCCAACTACACTACTTGTGTGCAGGGCTTCTTGTGTCTCTTTCTTCAAGACATCCCTTTCCAATGGGATGAATAGGCTCAAAAATCGTATGGAGCTTTAAAAGATACATTATCTTCAACTCCTTTAATTAACCCACCTGGCCACAGTAAATACTACACCTTATATCTATCTGCATCATATGTAGCCATTACTGGGGTGCTAGTCCAAGACATACCAAATAGTAGGGAGCACCTAATTTATTACGTTAGCAAGAACCTATCCAGGCTTGCATTAAATTATGAGCTAGAAGAAAAAACAACCTTAGCCCTAGTACATGTAGTACAAAAGCATCGACACTATATCATCCTTCTAACCACCACTGTCATAGTAGCTATCAATGCGATATTTTCTCACTCATTGTATGATGAATCAAAAATACACCCAATGGGTATTTATATTGTAGGAATTCAATCTATATTTTACCTCCCCTAAAATCCAAAAACTGCTCATCCTCAATGAATTCATCACGGATCTCCCAATAGACTCCCAAGGATCCCCCTTTAATGATGCACTACCGAATGAACATATTTTCTTAGTGTCAACGAATGACCCTTGGTATGGTGATATCGTACTCTTTTTACAAACTCAAAAGTTCAAATCTCAACTCACTCGTGACGAGTGAAGTCACATATACCATATGGCCCCCTGTTATTTTACGGGATGTACATTATCAATGAGGCTTTGACACCATCCTTTGTAGATGCCTCACTCACGACCAATCCAAGCAGGTCCTAAACAACTGTCACAGCAGGGCTTGCAGCGACCACCTCTCATGGATGGCCACCTCTCAAACACCTACGTACAGGCTACTTTTGGCCCACCCTCTTTCACAACTACATCCAAGCATTCAAAATATGTGATCGATGTCAATGTTATGCTCATAAGGCGTGAGCCCCTCCATCTCCTTTACAGCCCGTAATTGTTGCGTGCCCCTTTTGAAAATGGGGCATAGAATTCATGACATGCAAAACCCAATCATCCAGAAATCAAAAATACAAATTTGTGGTTATCTATTATTTCATGAAGTGTGCATAAGCCATGCCTACATACAACAACACCACAGAAATTGTCACACGTTTTTTCTTCAACCATTTCATCACACGATTCAGTGTCACCAAGGAATCGGTATCCGATCACGGGAAACATTTAGAAAACAAAATATTCCATGAATTATCCAAATACCTTGGTTTTTAACACAATATTGAATCACCATATGACCCCCAGCCTAATGGTAAGGTAGAAGTTGTCAATAAAGTCCTCAAAATAATGTTGCAGCGCATGGTGAAAATTCACAAAACTAATTGGCACCACATGGTTTTCTCAGCCATATGGGTGTATCGCACAACGGGAAAAGCTTCAATAGGGATCACATCCTTCCAATTATTTTATGGGGTGGAGGATGTGCTTCCCATTGAACGTGAAATCCCCACCCTACATTCAGTTATTTAACTTGTCACCAATACTGAATCCCTAGAGTAAAGGTTGGTACAGTTATAATTGGTCGATGAAAGACGATGAGAGTCTCTCTAACATAACGAAGCCCAAAAAATTAGGTTCAAAGCCTCATTTGACCGAAACATTACCCCTAAATAATTCACTGAGGGTTAATTAGTCATATGCTATGATGTCTCCCAAGAATATTTATGACCTGGGAAGTGTGATACATTATAGAAGGCTCCATATATTGTCAAAAATTTCATCCTCAAGGGGGCATATATTTTATCAGATCCTGATGCGACATGCCTAGAAAATCTTGTCAATGGACTCTAACTCAAAAAAATTCTCCCATAAAGAAATACCTTCAAAGCCCTATAATAAATATGAATGCACCATAACTTATTTTTTAAGATGATCACATCATCGTGGATTTTTTCTAAAAATTTCCTCTCATAGTGTGTCATATATGGTTTGACCACAAATATATCATTACAGGCTTGTTGATGATGCCTCTCGATACTCGCAAACCTTGTTTCTACCACCAAGGCCATAGACTCTCTTGATCGGACACCTTGCCCCACTAATGGAATTTGTATCAAGTTAGCCACCAACAATCAAGCCGAATATGTGTCACGCCTCGAAATTGTTATTCTTAATACACCTTTTTATCCATATGATTCTCTATGTATTCCCTTGTTTTACCATTTTATGAAATATTCCTACATTATTTTAATTCAATAGTGAATATTCACGCTTGGATTGTATTTTATGTAAGAATACCTTCACTATATTCATTTTTAGGATTATTGCTCATTAAAATGTTGTTAATGTTAATTTTAGTATTCTTGCATCGCATAAGGATCATGCACCACGTATATGTGGACCACTTCATCATTCAATATTTCCACGAAGGAAAATGCTAGCTGGTAGTACAAACACTCATTTGGAACTATCTGGATCTTTTTTTACAGTCATAGGTGAACATATATTTTATTGACTTTTTCTTGCACTAAAGAGAAATATTACTGCATTGAAGAGCAGCCAATATGGGGATTCGACATATCGATAAAATTTTGGGGAAAGCCAAAGATGGTTATTGTCCAAAAAAATTTTCTAACACCTCCACATCAATGAAAATGCACTGGTTTGATTGATATAATATTTATGGGTGTGACCTTTGCTTGATGAGGCTATATTTTGATTGAATTCAATGTGTGGATTGTTTAGGCCAGAGTAATAAATGCTAGCTGATAGTACAACACTCATTTGGAACTATCTTGGATCTTTTTTTACAGTCATAGGTGAACATATATTTTATTGACTTGTTATTGCACTAAAGAGAAATATTACTGCACTGAAGAGCAACCAATATGGGGATTCGACATATCGATAAAATTTTGGGGAAAGCCAAAGATGGTTATTGTCCAAAATGTTTTTCTAACACCTCCACATCAATGAAAATGCACTGGTTTGATTGATATAATATTTATGGGTGTGACCTTTGCTTGATGAGGTTATATTTTGATTGAATTCAATGTGTGGATTGTTTAGGCCAGAGTAATTTGGAAACATCTTAGTTAAACTTTTCATCCATCCTTTGATTATTTGGTTGAACATAGGATTCCTAGAGGAAAAGCATAATGGTGTAGAATATTAGAATCTTATCAGCTAGACTATGTGTGGATTGTTTAGGATCTCAACCCACTTGCCTTTAAAAGACAATCTTTACATTCACTTGATCGATGCTCGTGTTTTTCAGATTAATTGATAGATTAGGGTTTTCTCTTTGATTTTTACTAGTTAGGGTTTACTTTTTCAATTGCCAATAATGAGGGCTACTCAAAATTGTTGATGGATTGCAAGTTTAGTGTTTATCATTTCACTTTTAATGAATTCTTTTGACTGCATGATTGGAGTGGATAATGATTATTGTTTGTAGGACAAATTAGGGTTCTGTTTTGCATGTTTCGAAAGTACTTATTTGGAATTCCCAGTGTTGCGTCTTGAAGTCCATGGACCCTAGATTGAAAATTAAATGTTTTTCCATTAATGTTCCATATAATACACCCAACATTTTGGCGTCATTTTCAGGGAGGCGCTTATGGGATTGACCTTGGTGACCTGTTTCACTTTGGTTTTCTCTTTATGTAGATTTTCTTACATGTTTTTTTTTTATTTCCTGCACATTTTATTTTCATTTTTAGGGTGTTGTAAGAACCCCCCTATATATATACTAATCCATATGTTGACAGAACACACAATTTATCTTTTTGAAATTTTATTTCGAGGTATTTTTTGAATGAGGAGTTTGCGGCTAATATCAGTCATCCAATGCCACTATTTCACTAACAGGTTGGCACGAATATTCAAGGAAGGAGTATGGAAGTAGTACATGGAAAACCTCTTTTATTTTGGTAAGAAAAGGAAAACATCGTTACTTTGGAATTCCCTATCAAATATCCAAGAGTAGCACAAATGCACAATATTCCCATCTTCTCTACCAAAATTTCATGGTTTGGAAAACGAAGACCCATATACATTCTTATTTGAGTCTGAATTACTTTGTAGAGGATATGGTTATTGTAATAATGCTCAAAGGTTACAAGTTTTTCCTTTTACTCTTAAAGGAGAAGATCTTCGATGGTTAATTGGACTTGGATGGAACTGCATTCAAACATGGAAAGGCATGAAGAATGTGTTCTTGAAGAAATACCAAGACTAGTACCATACTGATGAAGATATTTTTGGAATAACACAAGGGGAAAATTAAAGTTTGGAGGGCTATGTGGAGTGATTTAGATTCAACCTTCAAAAATCAAAACATAAAATTTTGGCAAAAGAGATGTTGAAAACACTCATACTTAAAGGAATAAAAGATGAACTTTTAGAACCTTTAAATATGATAGGAGCAGGTGATGTTTTTCACTTACCATATGATGATGTGTGTAGATTATGCATTATGTATTCAAGAGGAAATCCCAAGATCAGTAAGAATTCTCTAAAAAAATATTCTCAATTTTTGGAGTCTACTACAAAAATAAGGTTTACAAAAGATTCTCTCAATTACAATCAGATGATTTTTAGGAAGAACGAAAGCAGTGCAAGGAGGATTACTTTATAATTTATTTACCACCACTACTAGTGTTTCAACAAGTATTTAAGGAATCATGTAAGGAAATAAATCAATTTACAAGTATAACTCAAAGCTCATTTTCATTTAATACTTCAAATAATATTTATTGTCTCCAACATGTTCCTCAACAGATCTATAACCATATAGTTTCATGGGAAAATTATATCCCTCCTTTGATTCAATACCCCACCTTATGTTAACAATGGCCCTGTTGTTCCTTGAGAAACAATTTCTTGCTGTGTAAAGAAATCTGTGCTCAAGACATTAAAGATTATGTCACAAACAAAAGTATATCTGTCCCTGTTCTATAAGCCTTCAAAAATTAATTATATAATCTTCAAATATTAAACCCATGGAAGGTTCTACAATGCCATATCCTCCTTATGCTGAAATGAAAGGATGGAAGAAATAAGAAAGAAAGGATTTCAATTTGATATGCTGCTTGAAACAGAATCTATCAATGTAAAATCCTGAAGGAATGAGTAATGATAACGTTAAAATAGAGGAGCGCCCATTAAGGTTTATTTAACTCTTAAATACACATGTATCTAGAGACCTGCAGCTCAAATTACTCTATTTTACTCACATATATGGAAAACATAATGAAAATTGAGAAACTATTCAGCATAAACAGAATGAAGGAAACTTGCAAAAACTTTTCATTAATTCAGTATTCTTCAGTACAAAATTTTAGCTTCAAGGTCCAAAACTCGGAACCTTCATCTTTCTTCAAATTGTCTTTTTATACATTATCACGAAATAGTTTCCAGTAATGAAACTGATTCTAACTATTCTAACTAACTTTAACTGCCTAAACTATTAACTGTTATAGAGGTACATGCCTCGAAAAAGTCTTATTACATTTGCATAATCCTGAGAAATGACATAATGAGAATTTTTATAACTTCTAATCTAAAGGAACAACTGGTCCTGAAGTGGCTGCGGAATCGACGGCTACTTTTGATTTATCCGTTGGGATATTTTTTGTTGTGTCAATGGAGAAGATTTTGCATTTTTTCCAAAGTTCACTTTGAGTTGTAGGAGCATTCCTGTAGCTGAGGTATTCCAACCTAAATGCAACTGCCTGATTGTGAGTGAGCCTTTCTGTGAAGAGTGACTTTACCATCCATAGAAAATTGAAGTGCCTCTGTAAAAAATTAAACACTGTCTCTCCCTTTAAAACTTGTGTCTTTTCGTGTCTGCTATATGCTCTTCTCTTTTCCAGTGTTAATGCATCTTCATAAAACTTCCATGTCAAAATATTTCCCTTTTCTGCCCAGCATGAAGGCAAACCTATTCGGATCAATTTATCAAAAGTTATATCAAACTTCTTTACCGCCTCCTTAATTCTCAATAACCTTTTCTCTGCAACTTTCCGTAGATCATTCTTAATTATCATTTTATTAACTTCTTCAGTATAAAAGTATCTGTCTTGTATCTGAATATCTTCTAGTCTTCATCTGATTTGGAATTGATAAAATTTAAAAACCTCCTAGCCCAATTTTCTCTTTTAATGACCATTTGTTTTTCAGATGATATCTCCTCTTCATGGTCTGAGATGAGGCGTTTCTCTGTAGAAATTATACTTAGGGAATCCCAGTTTGACTTCATTTCAGATATAATTTCAGTCCAAATAATATCTTTAGCTCTTAAAAGTGAGATGTTACCTTTTAGCTTCTCCTTGAGCTCCTTAATTTCATCCTCAGCCTTTTGTAATTGCTGCTTATTTTCATTTTCTTTATCTTCCCATCCTCTCATAATCTTAGTAGCTGTTTCCAAATCTAACTGATCCCGCTTAAGATCCCCTTCAACTATCTTCAGTTCTGTGCTGAGCTGAACAATTTGGGTTTGAGGATCTGCATCTCTGTCACCTGTAGGAACAACAAAAGTGCAAGTATGGTTTTGAATTTGATTCTGCAGAGATATAGCAGTCTGCTTCACTTTGGACAACTCTTCATCTTTTTGTAACAATTGCAGACGTAACTCTTCCTTTTATTTTTCCACCTCAGCTACTTCTGCGGCCATTGAGTGCTCTATAGCTGGTAATTTTAGCTTTTTCCTCAATGAGGATATTTCTACTTCTGCGCTTTTCATGAGTTTTTGAATTGCAGCTTTATCATCAGGATCCACACCAATTTTCATAATGATCTTCTTCAACTCTTCATTTTGTGTTGACAATGCCCTTGAATTAGCTTTCTCCATTTTGCATTGTTTAATCACTTTCGCAAGCATGTTTTCAGCCTTAACTACTGTAGCATTCGTCTTACTCAAATCATTTACAATTAGCTTCCCAGTCTGCATATGAAGATTCATTTTATCCCATAGTGGGATTTTTTTAACATCCATAGTTATGTTTACCTCATTAAAGCTGCTCGAGGATCCAAGGGACATTCCCGTTGGATGTGACAGAGCCATCCTAAATTGATCCTTTTCAAGATCCATTACAGTTAATAATCTGGTCTGATCAGCAGCTATCTGATGTTCTGCTTACACTCCTACATTGGTTTTAATCCTCTGGTTTCTTTCTTCAATGTGTGAAAATATTTGTTTTACTGACGACATATTTTCTGAATAAAGTTCATGTCCTCTAGGAGAAGAGGGGACATTTTTTTCTTCGTTGACATGGAGAGTAAAACCCGGCGAATTGGAAGAGTGATCTTCTGCTAATTTGGTTCTCTTTTCCTCTCTGGGCTCCTCATCATCTATTTCAACAACATTTTCTCTACCTATTTTGCTTGTATTTTCGATAATAGCAGGTGTTTGAATGCTGGTTTTTGATGCACTTGTTTCACCTGGATTTGTAAGCTTCTCCTGATCAGGTTTGCTTACATGGGAAAATGCATCGTATCCATTTTCAATTCTTCTTTGAGAGATTATTGCATGCGGATCATAAGACCATTTTTCTCCTAGCAACAACTATGTCTCCTCCAACATTTTAGAAACTTCATCAAAAGCTTGTCTCGAATTGACCACAAAAGGCCCCACACTCATAGGAAATTTATACATAACACCTTTCTTCATGGGAAGAAAGTGTATCTGATCCACATTAAGGCTCTGTCTTATGAATTCCAATGCGAAAAGCCGCATGGGTACAAAAGTTGGGAGCCTATAGGGCTCAATGCTAGCTCCATACAACCTTATCTCTGAATACTCTTCAAATACAAACCAATCTCCAAATCTGCAATTTGGTCCCAGCTGCAGGAACTCTCGGGCTTTTGGTAAAAAACATGGAGGAGGTACTCCATTCAAAATTCTATAAGCAATGGACATGTAATGACTAGCAAACTCAAATAGCCCTGCTTCATTTCCTTCCTTTCTAATCATATCAGTCCAAAAGAAAACTAATTGTTTATTTTTATTAACATCAACTATATTCAATCCCAGACTCATGAATTCTTCAACATTTTGATATAAAAACAGGTAAACAATCAATGACGGGAATCTGAAAAAACCTGTAAGAGGAAAGGCCATTAATTCTGAATTTACAATTTCCTGCCAAAAAGACGGAATGTCGAGAACCACCCCTGGTTTCATCATCAGCGCGAACATTCCCAAGACTGATTTATCAACTGTCTGGTCACTGTCTCTGCCCAAAATCTTCGCGACGCAACTCAGAATTGGTCTATACTCAACATTGAATGTTTCCAGGCTAAATTATTCTCCTTCTAGTTGAGCTTCCTTCGAATTTGGTCTCAAGTAAGACATGCACAGACTGAATTCTTCATTTGAAAGTTCTTCAAAATATCGAGCCAATGAATCTTCAGAAAATTGCAGTGATGACTCATTTTCGGGAAAACACAAAGCTTGGCGGATTAATTGCGTTGATACCTGCAAAACATTTTCTCCCTGCGAATTCATTATAAAACATTTACCAGGGTACATTGAAGAGACAAGCCATGAAATGAACTCAGGAAACAAGTGGGCTTTTGGAATACAAGCGGACAAGACACCAGAACTCTTCATGGTGGAAAACACTGGGGATTTTTCAGCATTTAAGGTTACTTGGTGATATAACAGGGAATGTTTGACAGATGACAGGGTATCTAGGATATCCTTTTCACTGTCCATAAGAGAGTTGAAGCTTGAGTAACCGGATAGAGAAGCTCGTTTTTCCATGGCTGACGAATTAATGAAAATAATTCGTGGGGTATTTGGACAACGGAAAGATGGTGGGAGCATGACTCAAAGGAAAAAGAACCACAGACAGATGAGAATGAGACAATGGGCCATTTAACGGTTACGAAGATCTGTAATAAATGCCAAAATGACGTGTATAAAACTTGACAGTTGTCTCCCACTTTCCTGATGACGTCACTGTGGGGGGTCCTGGAGTACGGCGGAAAACTTCGACCGATACCCCCCGTAATGAATCCAGGTCTTTGATCACGGCTTCCACTGAGATTTGACCAGTCAACTACGGGGGGTCCGAATTTGATAACTAACGAGCTATTTCCCCCCCCCCCCCCCCGCATTAACTTGTTTGAAAGCACTTTTCCGCGATCATCACTTCCGCTCGGGCAGTTGCTCGAAGCTTAAGCTCGAAAGTATACATATCAAAACAAAGCTTTATGACTACTTTTATGTACATCGATCTTTATAAAAACATTCATTTGTTTTTTATGCTACAATATTAAAACTTCATACTATAGCATATTTTTTCGAATTTCCAGATTTATATATATATATATATATATATTTTCAAAATAAAATATAAAAAATGATATGCAGATGATGATCCACAACATCTGGCTCCACCTGGGGATAGTGTTTTTACCACGAAACACTAAGAACCTGCAGATTAGTGCCTTCACCTCGGGCATGGAGTCATACATTGCTTGATGGAAATGTACAATCATCACACCGGATATATACAATGATGATAAAGCAGTTGCTTAATGCCGAAAATAATGCTTGAGATATTGCCCATTCACAGGCATATCCAGCACTTCTCCTTCAAGATTCTCCATCATGAAAGTATTATTTCCTCTGACTTCATTAATTTTTAATGGGCCATACCACAAGGGATCAAATTTTCCGTGTTTCCCTTTGTCTTCCCTTCGTACATCCCATCTCAATACTAAGTCTCCCTTCTGAAACATGATTTCTTTTGCTTTCCTATCAAATATTGTCTTCATCTTCTGCTGATAAGTGAGCAAGTTGTCCCGAAATTTATTTTTGTTTTCACTTAGTTCCATCACATTGTTCATTCTTCTGATCATAGCATTCGGTTTTGCTTGAGCATCTTAGAGGAATGAAATCACAGGTTTCACCAACTGGGTGGGAAACAATGCTTGAGTGCCATATATGAGCTCATAAGGAGACTTGCCAGTAGACCTCCTAGTAGTCATCCTTGTTGCCCATAGAGCAAAAACTAACTTTGTATCCCAATTCTTCTGATTTTCATTGATTGTTTTCTTCAGAATTCTTACCAATGTTTTGTTGGAAGATTCGGCCAATCCATTTCCCTGCGGATAATAAGCTGTAGAATGAGACAATATCACACTATAAGTCTGACAAAAATTAATAAACCTGAGTGAACTGAAAACTTGGGCATTATCTGTCACAATCTTCATTGGACATCCAAACCTGCTAAAGATGTTCTCTTCTAGAAACTTCATAACAACCAAATCATTTGCCTTCCTGGTGGGAATTGCCTCCACCCATTTTGTAAAATAATCTGTAGCAGTAAGGATCCACTTAAACTGCCCACTGGATGGTGGATTTATTTCTCCAATGAAATCCAACCCCCATTGTCTAAAAGGTTCTTAAAAAAAAACAGGGAGAAGAGGTAATGGAGCTAGTTTTTTCTTTTCTGCAAATACCTGGCATTTTTGACAACTGTTGACTGCTTTATAAACATCAGCAAACACAGATGGCCAATAGAAACCTGATTTAAATATATTATGAGCAGTTACCTTCCAGCTGTAATGACCTCCGCACAGGTATTCATGATATTCTTTGATTACTTCTGAAACTTCTTCCTCTGTCAAACATAACAACAACACACCAACAGGGTCCTTCCAATACAATTTTGCTTCAATTATGACATAAGGCTGAGCCTTAAGTTTTAAAGCCCTGTATTTAGTTCTATTAATTGAAGGGGGACAAGAAAGAAATCACAAATAATGAACAATATCCTTATACCAATCCGAGCAGAGAAATTTATACTTAATTGCTATCTTTGACTGATTATCACCTGTTTCTCCATCGACTTCATCCACAGGGGCCAACAAATTAATTCCCAATGCTTGGAAATTTGACTCTGTCAATAATTTGGCCAATCCCAATCCTTTGACCAGTTTGGTTGGTTTTACATCCAAGTCATATTCCTGGATTTTAGCAATCCATTTTCCTCTTTTTCCTTCCACATCGCTCTACACTAGGACATCCTTTACAGCTGAATTGGGAACATATGCTAAGATTTGAGAATGAAGGATATAAGTTCTGAAAGCTTTCAATGCTTTCACCAGAGCATAAACTTGTTTCTCCAATATATTATATTTCAATTCTGCATCTCGGAGAACTTTACTAAAATATGCTACAGGTTGTTTGTGCTTTTCTTCATTTCTCTGTAATAACACAGTTGCAATCGTCGAGGGAGATGCAAAGGAGAAAATTTGAAATGGCTTCAAATAATCCGGACTGATGAGAACAGGCGCTTCCTTTAAAGCTTCTTTAATCCTTTGGAAATATTCTCACGCCTCTTTGTCCCACTTCACTTCGGCATCCTTTTTCAACATGTCTGTTATCTTTTTGACGATTTCTGCGTAATTGGGAACGAATCTTCTTAGAAAATTAATTTTTCCAAGAAATCTCTGAATATCTTTTTTGCTTCGGGGCAGTGGAATGGACTGTATTGCTTCAACCCTCGCTGGATCTATTTTCACACCTTGTTTTGAAACAATATGACCCAACAGTTTACCTTCTTCCAAGGCAAACAGAGATTTTTTAAGATTCAACGATAACCCATACTTTCTACACTTCAGGAAAGCTTTCTGCAAATGCTGCAAGTGTTTTTCATCAGAATTTGAAAAAATTGTGACATCATCCAAATAAATAACTACAAACTGATCTCCAACAAATGAAATATCCATCGCTCTTTGGAATGTAGCTCCTGCATTCATTAGTCCAAAAGGCATCCTAGCATACATGAATGTTCGCCATGGTGTAGTGAAAGCAGTTTTCTTCTGATCTTCTTTCTCCACAGCCACCTGGTTATACCCTGAAAATCCATCCACCATAGATAATCTATAAGCTCCAGTCACCTTCTGTAAAACAAAATCCATCTTCGGCAAAGGGTAATTATCTTTCAATGAAGCCCTATTCAAATTTATGAAATCTACACACAGCCTTATTTCTCCGTTTTTCTTTCGGACTAGTACAAGATTGGAAACCCAATCTGAATATCTAAGCGGAACAATTATTTTGGCCTGCAGCAATTTCTTTACCTCCTTTTCGATCAGAGCCAACAACAATGGATTGATTTGCCGGAGCTTCTGTTTATGCGGCTTGACTCCATCCTTCAGTGGGATTTTATGTTGTATGATACTCTTATCATATGTCTTCAGATCATCATAAGACCAAGAAAATACATCTTGGAATTGTTTGAAAAAATCTATGTACCTTTCTTTGTAGTCCTTCGAGACCCCTTTGAACAATTTGATCATTTTAGGCTCCTGTTGAGTCCCTAAATTGCAATCTTCCACCTGCTCATCTTGGTTTGCTTTCTTATGATTTACTGCAACGTCGTTTGCATCAAACAATATTTCCAGAGGCACTAAGCCTCTTGGAAAAGCATTGTCTTTCAACTGAATGATTTCCTGACCACCAATCTTCTTTTTAAGAGTCTTACCAGCCAATTCATCTTCATCAGTTTCCAAATCAATCTGATGATCTTCAAAATCTTCAATCATCAACAGAAACTGCTTAATCTGTTCATCGTCCTCAAAGACCTGCCAGTGTTTAATATTGTCAGGAATTGAAGGTCTATGTCTCATCTCAATTTCATACCTTAGTCTCGGACTGATCGGAGGCTTGAATGTACTAGCTGCAACCGCCAAAGAATCACCCATTCTATTTTCTTCCCTTGGAACAAACTGTAAGTTGAAGGCTTCAAAGTAATTTTCGATTAGATCCCAGACCTCATTCCGATATGCTCTTAACCTGGGATGTTTAGTTTGACATAAATTCTTGATCTGTATTATAATTAATTCTGAATCCCCAAACACAGTCATAGACTGAATTCCCATTTGCTTAGCTGTCTGCAAACTAATGATTAATGCTTCATATTCTGCAACATTATTAGTGGACTCAAATTCCAATTTGAAAGAAAAAGGCACAAGGTTGCCTTCAGGAGAAACAAAAATGAAACCAACTCCAGTGCCTTCTTTGGAAAACGCACCATCAAAATAACACTTCCATAGCTTGTTCGAATGCAACTCCTTATGTACAATTGCTGAAGGAAGCTGCCCTTGTGATTCTTCAGCAAATTTTGCATCTTCATGCAGCATGAAGCAAGAGAGGTCATCCTTCTCTTGGCCATAAATTGGTGAATTACCTGCATCTTTCTTGGTAGTATTTTTTTGAAATCTAGTCTCTCTATACAACCTCCTTTCTTCACCATTGAAAACGGGAATGATAGCATATGTAAAATCTAGCTTCAAAACTCCTCCAAGCTTTGCCCCCCATGATCTAGATAGTAACATACCAAACCTGGCAGGAATATCTGCCACTACAACATCCATCATAATGCTTTTGGCTGGGATTTGAGCCAATGTAACAACCATATCCTTAATCAGACCCACAAACTTTACCCTTTTTGAGTCAAAAGAATAAAGATCTCGATATGGCTTGGTGATTTGCAAATTCAACTCTTTCATCACACACAATGGCATCAGATTGTGGGACGCACCAGAATCTAGCATGTAGTTATGTAGAACAAAATCATGTAACAGAAGTGATATATAAAAAGGAGGGACAGATGAATCTACCTCTTCAACATGAGGTCCAAATGTAACCACTGGTTTCTCTTCCTGCAGATTTACTATATCACCTACCTCATCAGACTGAGATAAATTGATAAACTCGGCAATCTCTTTCTTATAGCCAAGTGTTTTCTTTAACTCAAGAAGAGGTACTTGAATCTTCACTTTCTCCAACTCTTTCGACAAACTGAAAGTTTGATTTGATTTTGTCAACTTTTCAGGTTCTTCTTGATCTTTCTTGGAATTTGAGTTTTGATTAGAAACAGTAACCACTTTCTCCAAAATATTAGAATCTCTAACTTTTGTTTGAGAAGCTTCTGCTTGCTGCTTTTCCTTCTCTTTTTCTTCGTTCATGGGCTTTTTCCCCTTATCTTTTTTCTTAGTTTGATCTTTCTGGAATGGAGTCGCCATTGGAGCAGGTGCTGCTTCTGATTCTTTTTCTTCATTGTCTTGAGTCCTTAGTCTCTTCTTTGACCTCAAATCGTACTTTTTATGCAACTTGGATTGCATGAAGTCTGTGAACTGTCTGCAGTAATCATCCATCTCTTCTTGATCAAATGAAAGATCATTTTCTTCCACTTCTTCTTCTTCAGCTTCTTCTTTTGTTTCATCGTCTTCCATATACACAGCAGAAATTCGAGCATCATCCTCTCTCTCATCATCATCATCTGCTGAACGGGACGGGGCTGCCTCTATGTACAAAGGTGCTTGCACCTGATCTTGATATTTTTTTTCTCTTTGTAGAATCTGCAGGGGCTGTTTTTTAAATTGGGGATTAAAAACCCCTCTATTATGTCTTGCAGGCTTACTATCTATTTCCAACTTTACCAATTTATTTGACAGATTTTTTATGACCTTAGTCATATCGTCAATTCTCTGATCTTGAGCTGAGGCTTCTTCTTTAGCCTTTCCTTTATCTGAAACTTTACCAGCAGCAGACATATTAGCCTCAATCTCCAGAGCATCAGTTTGAATCTGCTCCAACGTAGGGGACCTTCTTTCCCTCAATGTGAAACTGAATTCTGGTTCAAATGCACCAACAAAAACGACCCTAGCTCCAATAGGAGGAGGCTTCATCTCTGCAGGCAAACTATTATACAATTTGTTAAATCTCTTCACAAAATCACTCATATTTTCATCAGATTTCTTCTTGATTGCATTAAATTCTGTCAAAGAATAGCCGTGGTCCCTCTTTTCACCCCACCTTTCAATGAAACGTCTTTCTAGGGCATCCCAATCATTAATGGAACCATTAGGTAATCCTTTGAACCATTTCCTTGCCTCTCCACTTAGAGACTGAACAAAGAGTCTCATAACAACATCTAAATGTTCAACATTTAAATTCTCTGCAAATGTGCAAAACAGGGGCAAGTGTTGTTCTGCGGTTATTTCATCTTCACCAGTAAATCTAGGGAGCAACTTGAGGTACTCCTGAGGCATATCATGCAATGGTTGGGCTAGATTTAATGGTGCATATCTATTCATCAAGAAAGCAGGGGCTGCAGGGATTGCCATATTTACGCCCGGGTTAACTGCTCCTTGAGCGGGGGTAAAATGAATACCAGTTGTAGGTAGGGATGAATGAGGCGAAACAACTGATATAGGAGTTGGAGTATGAACGATTGCAGAAGAGATGGCAGCTATATGGGGCTGAGTTTCTATAAAAGGAAAAGACACAAACTCCAAAGATTGCTCTTCTAATGTGGGTTCTTGAAAACGAACGGGTGATGGTGATGATTCTTCTTCTGAGAAAATGAGTTTCTTGGAAGCTTTCTTGGATGAGAAAATGTGTGAACTGCTGCCTGGTGCGAGCAGTGTAGTTTCAGGTGTATCTAATATTTTTGGTTTCTGGCCCTTCTTTGAAACAAGCTTCTCAGGATCAGACAAAACAGGAACTTTTTAATGAGAGGTATCTGAACTCGTGTGAGGTTTCTTGGGAGCCAGAGCTATTTTCAAACAAACACAACGTACTATTTCCTCCTCTCTGAACAACCAGAGGAAATGTAAAACAAAACCCAGGGAAAATCTTCAAATCTTCGGTCCCCGGCAACGGCGCCAATTAATGTTGTTCCTTGAGAAACAATTTCTTGCTGTGTAAAGAAATCCGTGCTCAAGACATTAAAGATTATGTCACAAACAAAAGTATATCTGTCCCTGTTCTATAAACCTTCAAACATTAATTATATAATATTCAAATATTAAACCCATGGAAGGTTCTGCAATGCCATATCCTCCTTATGCTGAAATGAAAGGATGGAAGAAACAAGAAAGAAAGGATTTCAATTTGATATGCTGCTTGAAACAGAATCTATCAGTGTAAAATCCTGAAGGAATGAGTAATGATAACGTTAAAATAGAGGAGCGCCCATTAAGGTTTATTTAACTCTTAAATACACATGTATCTAGAGACCTGCAGCTCAAATTACTCTATTTTACTCACATATATGGAAAACATAATGAAAATTGAGAAACTATTCAGCATAAACAGAATGAAGGAAACTTGCAAAAACTTTTCATTAATTCAGTATTCTTCAGTACAAAATTTTAGCTTCAAGGTCCAAAACTCGGAACCTTCATCTTTCTTCAAATTGTCTTTTTATACATTATCACGAAATAGTTTCCAGTAATGAAACTGATTCTAACTATTCTAACTAACTTTAACTGCCTAAACTATTAACTGTTATAGAGGTACATGCCTCGAAAAAGTCTTATTACATTTGCATAATCCTGAGAAATGACATAATGAGAATTTTTATAACTTCTAATCTAAAGGAACAACTGGTCCTGAAGTGGCTGCGGAATCGACGGCTACTTTTGATTTATCCGTTGGGATATTTTTTGTTGTGTCAATGGAGAAGATTTTGCATTTTTTCCAAAGTTCACTTTGAGTTGTAGGAGCATTCCTGTAGCTGAGGTATTCCAACCTAAATGCAACTGCCTGATTGTGAGTGAGCCTTTCTGTGAAGAGTGACTTTACCATCCATAGAAAATTGAAGTGCCTCTGTAAAAAATTAAACACTGTCTCTCCCTTTAAAACTTGTGTCTTTTCGTGTCTGCTATATGCTCTTCTCTTTTCCAGTGTTAATGCATCTTCATAAAACTTCCATGTCAAAATATTTCCCTTTTCTGCCCAGCATGAAGGCAAACCTATTCGGATCAATTTATCAAAAGTTATATCAAACTTCTTTACCGCCTCCTTAATTCTCAATAACCTTTTCTCTGCAACTTTCCGTAGATCATTCTTAATTATCATTTTATTAACTTCTTCAGTATAAAAGTATCTGTCTTGTATCTGAATATCTTCTAGTCTTCATCTGATTTGGAATTGATAAAATTTAAAAACCTCCTAGCCCAATTTTCTCTTTTAATGACCATTTGTTTTTCAGATGATATCTCCTCTTCATGGTCTGAGATGAGGCGTTTCTCTGTAGAAATTATACTTAGGGAATCCCAGTTTGACTTCATTTCAGATATAATTTCAGTCCAAATAATATCTTTAGCTCTTAAAAGTGAGATGTTACCTTTTAGCTTCTCCTTGAGCTCCTTAATTTCATCCTCAGCCTTTTGTAATTGCTGCTTATTTTCATTTTCTTTATCTTCCCATCCTCTCATAATCTTAGTAGCTGTTTCCAAATCTAACTGATCCCGCTTAAGATCCCCTTCAACTATCTTCAGTTCTGTGCTGAGCTGAACAATTTGGGTTTGAGGATCTGCATCTCTGTCACCTGTAGGAACAACAAAAGTGCAAGTATGGTTTTGAATTTGATTCTGCAGAGATATAGCAGTCTGCTTCACTTTGGACAACTCTTCATCTTTTTGTAACAATTGTAGACGTAACTCTTCCTTTTCTTTTTCCACCTTAGCTACTTCTGCTGCCATTGAGTGCTCTGTAGCTGGTAATTTTAGCTTTTTCCTCAATGAGGATATTTCTACTTCTGCGCTTTTCATGAGTTTTTGAATTGCAGCTTTATCATCAGGATCCACACCAATTTTCATAATGATATTCTTCAACTCTTCATTTTGTGTTGACAATGCCCTTGAATTAGCTTTCTCCATTTTGCATTGTTTAATCACTTTCACAAGCATGTTTTCAGCCTTAACTGCTGTAGCATTCGTCTTACTCAAATCATTTACAATTCGCTGCCCGGTCTGCATATGAAGATTCATTTTATCCCATAGTGGAATTTTTTTAACATCCATAGTTATGTTTACCTCATTAAAGTTGCTCGAGGATCCAAGGGACATTCCTGTTGGATGTGACAGAGCCATCCTAAATTGATCCTTTTCAAGATCCATTACAGTTAATAATCTGGTCTGATCAGCAGCTATGTGATGTTCTGCTTGCACTCCTACATTGGTTTTAATCCTCTGGTTTCTTTCTTCAATCTGTGAAAATATTTTTTTTACTAATGACATCTTTTCTGAATAAAGTTCATGTCCTCTAGGAGAAGAGGGGACATTTTGTTCTTCATTGACATGGAGAGTAAAACCTAGCGAATTGGAAGAGTGATCTTCTGCTAATTTGGTTCTCTTCTCCTCTCTGGGCTCCTCATCATCTATTTCAACAACATTTTCTCTACCTCTTTTTCTTGTCTTTTCCATAATAGTAGGCGTTTGAATGCTGGTTTTCGATGCACTTGTTTCACCTGGATTTGCAAGCTTCTCCTGATCAGGTTTGCTTACATGGGAAAATGCAGCATATCCATTTTCAATTCTTCTCTGAGAGATTATTGCATGCGGATCATAAGACCATTTTTCTCCTAGTAGCAACTGTGTCTCCACCAACATTTTAGAAACTTCATCAAAAGCTTGTCTCGAATTGACCACAAAAGGCCCCACACTCATAGGCAATTTATACGTAACACCTTTCTTCATGGGAAGAAAGTGTATCTGATCCACATTAAGGCTCTGTCTTATGAATTCCAATGCGAAAAGCCGCATGGGTACAAAATTTGGGAGCCTATAGGGCTCAATGCTAGCTCCATACAACCTTATCTCTGAATATTCTTCAAATACAAACCAATCTCCAAATCTACAATTTGGTCCCAGCTATAGGAACTCTCGGGCTTTTGGTAAAAAACATGGAGGAGGTACTCCATTCAAAATTCTATATGCAATAGACATGTAATGACTAGCAAACTCAAATAGCCCTGCTTCATTTCCTTCCTTTCTAATCATATCCGTCCAAAAGAAAACTGATTGTTTATTTTTATTGAAATCAACTATATTCAATCCCAGACTCATGAATTCTTCAACATTTTGATATAAAAACAGGTAAACAATCAATGACGGGAGTCTGAAAAAACATGTAAGAGGAAAGGCCATTAATTGTGAATTTACAATTTCTTGCCAAAAATATGGAATGTCGGGAACCACCCCTGGTTTCATCATCAACGCGAACATTCCCAAGACTAATTTATCAACTATCTAGTCACTGTCTCTGCCCAAAATCTTCGCGACGCAACTCAGAATTGGTCGATACTCAACATTGAACGTTTCCAGGCTAAATTCTTCTCCTTCTAGCTGAGCTTCCTTCGAATTTGGTCTCAAGTAAGACATGCACAGACTGAATTCTTCATTTGAAAGTTCTTCAAAATATCGAGCCAATGAATCTTCAGAAAATTGCAGTGATGACTCATTTTCGGGAAAACACAAAGCTTGGCGGATTAATTGCGTTGATACTTGCAAAACATTTTCTCCCTGCGAATTCATTATAAAACATTTACCAGGGTACATTGAAGAGACAAGCCATGATATGAACTCAGGAAACAAGTGGGCTTTTGGAATACAAGCGGACAAGACACCAGAACTCTTCATGGCGGAAAAAACTGGGGATTTTTCAGCGTTTAAGGTTACTTGGTGATATAACAGGGAATGATTGACAGATGACAGGGTATCTAGGATATCCTTTTCGATGTCCATAAGAGAGGTGAAGCTTGAGCAACCGGACAGAGAAGCTCGTTTTTCCATGGATGACGGATTAATGAAAATAATTCGTGGGGTATTTGGACAACGGAAAGATGGCGGGAGCACGACTCAAAGGAAAAAGAACCACAGACAGATGAGAATGAGACAATGGGCCATTTAACGGTTACGAAGATCTGTAATAAATGGCAAAATGACGTGTATAAAACTTGACAGCTGTCTCCCACCTTCCTGATGACGTCACTGCGGGGGATCCTAGAGTACAGCGGAAAACTTCGACCAATACCCCCCGTAATGAATCCAGGCCGTTGATCATGACTTCCACTAAGATTTGACCAGTCAACTATGGGGGGTCCGAATTTGATAACTAACGAGCTATTTTTCCCCCCGCATTAACTTGTTTGAAAGCACTTTTCCGCGATCATCTCTTCCGCTCGGGCAGTTGCTCGGAGCTTAAGCTCGAAAGTATACATAAAACAAAGCTTTATAACTAGTTTTATGTACATTGATCTTGATAAAAACACTTCATTTGTTTTTATGCTACAATATTAAAACTTCATACTATAGCATATTTTTTCGAATTTCCAGATTTATATATATATATATATATATTTTTCGAAATAAAATATAAAAAAGGATATGCAAATGATGATCCACAACAGGCCCTATCTCTCGAGCCAAATATTCCCATAGCTTTGAGGATGGTTTGGAGCCTCCTCTATAGGGAAATTCACCATGAAAAATCCATTACCTCGGCCACAATATCTACAATTCCTATCTAATGCACCACCATGTTATCATTTTCTATGGTCCTAGCCATTTGTGCAACTAAACCCTAATTCCAACAATCAAGTTGCACATTCATTTAAAACTACTTTTCCTACTCACCCCCATATTGAACATAAAGCCATATCTTTTATAGAGCGGAAGAGGAGTGAATTCATAAAATTCCCCTATTACCACACAAAATTTACCTTGGGAAGAAAATATAATGCATAAACCATTAGAGGAGAAATTTATGATTGGAACTTGTTCAGAATTTGTTTTTGAACTTCACCAAGAAGAAAACCCTAGAATTTCCCTTACATCCTTGTCAATATGAAGAAATCAAACATCGAGTTGTGGAAGGCCTATACATGTTGGAGAACCATGAATATGTAGGTCCTACTGAATCCTGATTCCAGACAATTGTTAGCACCACCCATTCCCTCATCATTCAGAAACTCTTGGTACCATATCAAAAAAGAACTTGGTTTCTCATACTCTGATACGTGTTTAAGTACACATTTTAAACCTTAGTGTGAGTATATTTAGTGTTCTGTTACACACATGGTTACACTGGAAGTACTCGCACACTTGAAGGATATATTCCTTTATTTAAACTAGGGTAGGGTAGTATTAAAACAATAAATAAAAATTCCATATGAAAACAAAAGAGTTACAACAACATTCTTGAAATGGAAATTCCCTAAGGCACAACTATTAAAATTTGCATTATTATGCACTCTTGTGGTGAGTCTTGTCAGAAAAAATTCATTCCTAATGCCTCGTTATTTTGTAAAGTGACATTGATCATTTATTATGTGGTTCTTCTTCATATTTTCTGGTAATCCATGGAGTCACTCAAGGGGATTTGTCATTTTTATGCTTAAATACTTTCCTTTCACAAGTCAAAACCCTAACTATGGCCTATTCATTCGAACAAGCTATTATCCAAGAAATATTTTCAAGTTTCTCTTCAAACGTATTAATTAAAATCCTCCTATGGTGGACAATCCTATAAAACCCTAATGAGCTCTCATGAGAACCCTAGCATTATTAACTCGATGAATATTTTAGTCATTATATGAGATTATTTCTTTAAAATTAGTCTTTAGGATAGCGAGAAGAACTAGTAAATATTATTCATTAAAAACTTTTCATTCCATCCCATGCTCTTAAGGAGAATATTTTACTCCTCACCTATTAAGTAACCTATTTAAGGTTAATCATAATCAAAGTTTATTTTTAAAATGATTAATTGATTGATATGAGGTCTCATTACGAGGCTACCTATCATGACCATGGGTCCTAATGATAATGGCATTACTGCCACTGGTCACCAAGCTAGGGTAATGGATTTCAATTGAAAATCTGGAAGATAAGAGGTCTTATTATGAGTCGGATTGTTCATTCTTGTAAGTTCTTGTGAATGATAGTTTCGTTTTTTGTTTACCAAGCCAGGAAATTGGCCTTCCGTTAATTTCACGAGAATTTCATGGGGTTAAAAGGCATCCCTGTCAAGGGTATAGACGTCTACTAGAAGCAGGGCCAAGCCTATGGTATTACAGTTAATTTTACACTACGATTTACTTGGTTATTTTTTACTTTTGCTGAACTCATTATCATATCTCTTTGATAATGGCTTTAAGATCCTTTCATCAATGTGCTTTGGAGTTATATATTTTAGAAATATGAAAGTTTTAATGGATGTGATACCCTTAGTGCAGGTGATTCACTTTGCTTGAACAAGAGGAGCTTCAACTACATGCTTGGGTAATGGTAATATGGTTATCCTCGAAAGGTATTGTTTTGTCATGTTTCTTTTTCCTTATTTCCATCCATTTCTTAACATTAGGGATTTCAAATTATGTCACTTTATCTTTCATGAGGTTATTATGGTGAGGAACTACTAATTAAGGCTATTCCTGAGATGCTTATAGAAATTTTGATGGCTGACTATTTCATGATGACATTATCCTTGCATTCACAACATTGTTAACATTCCTGTGGCAGCCCTAGCATCATATTTTTTTTGGATCAATATTAATGAATAAATGATCCATTACATAAATGAAACGGTATGCATTATATCTTAGAACAATCAAATATAGCAGGGAACATTTGTTTACACATGGATGTAGGAACATTTATGGTTCTATTTTTGTTTTTTGCAAGGGAACATCAGTATATTAGTTGATTCACTTGCATGAGGACATGTAAGATGATCGATATGGGGGGATGTTAGGCCCTAGAGTTGTTGTACTTAGTGCACCTTTTTATCCATATGATGCCCTACTTATTCCCTTGTTTTACTAGTTTATGAACTATTTCTACATTATTTTAATGCAATAGCAAATATTCATGCTTGGGTTGTAATTTAAGTAATAATGCCTTTGTTATATGCATTTCTAGGAATAATTCTCATTAAAATATTATTAACATAGATTGTCTTGTTCGTGCATCACATAGGTATCCTGCACCAAGTATATGTGGACCACTTCATTATTCAAGCATGCTACGAAGGATATTCTAGATAGTAGTACAAACATGTGTTTGGAACTATCTTGGATCCTTTTTTACAGTCATAGGTGAACACATCTTTCATTGACCTATTCCTACACTAAATAGAAACATCACTGTACTAAAGAGCAACCAATTTGTGGATTCAACACCTTGGCACACTTTCAGGGAAAACCAAAGATGATTGTTTTCCAAAATGATTTTCTAACACCTCCACATCATTCAAAATGCATTGGTTTGATTGATATAATTTTTCTAGGTGTGACCTTTGCTTGATGAGGCTAGATTTTGATTGAATTAATTTGTGGATTTCTTAGGCCAGAGTAATATTATTTATTTTGTATTTACAATAAGTTCGCTTTGGTTAATTTGGAAACACCTTAGTTAAATTTTTCATCCATCCTTTGGTTATTTGGTTGAACACAGGATTGCTAGAGGAAAAGCATAAGGGTGTAGAATATTAGAATATTATCAGCTAGACTGTCTATGGATTGTCTAGGATCTCAACCCACTTAACTTTAGAATACAATCTTTACATTTACTTGGTTGATGCTCATGTTTTCCAGATTGATTAATAAATTAGGGTTTTTTCTTTGATTGTTACTAGTTAGGGTTTAGTTTTTCAATTTCTAATAACTAGGGTTTACTCACAATTGTTGATGGATTGCAATTTTAGTGTTTATGGTTTCAATTTTAATGAATGCTTTTGATTGCAAGATTGGAGTGGATAATGATTGTTTTTTGTAGGAAAAATTAGAGTTTTTTTTTGCTAGTTCCCAAAGTCCTTCTTTGGCATTTCCAGTGTTGCGTCTAGAATTCCACAGACCCTGGATTGACAATTAAATGTTGTTCCATTAATATCACATATACTACACCTAAAATATCACACCATTATAGGCCTTTTAGCCGATGCCTCCCTCCAAGGTAACTGCCATTTGCATGTCTTCCTTGATGCCAATATAGCTAACCAGATCCTAGAATGGAATGCATCACATGTATACCATTGACCATAAAAACATCAATACCAGTCATATATATATATATAAAACAGATAAATAACAAAACATGAAATACACCATAAAAGTATCAACATTTACACATCATGAGAGCCGTCAAAATACATCTCATATATATATATATATATATCAAAAAATATCACAACTAACTAGTATGGTAAATGGAATGCATCACATGTATACCATTGACCATAAAAGCATCAATACCAATCATATATATATATATAAAACAGATAAATAACAAAACATGAAATACACCATAAAAGTATCAACATTTACACATCATGAGAGCCGTCAAAATACATCTCACACACACACACACACACAGATATATATATATATATATATATATATATATATATATATATATATATATATATCATAACTAACTAGATCCTAGAATGGAATGCCTCACATTTATACCATTGACCATAAAAGCATCAATACCAATCACATATATATAAAAAACAGATAAATAAGAAAACATGAAATACACCATAAAAGTATCAACATTTACACATCATGAGAGTCGTCAAAATACATCTCATATATATATGTGTGTGTGTCAGTATACAAAAATGAGTCAACTGGCTCATATCCAGACAAGAAATATGTTATCAAAAAGAAAAAGAGCATCCTCATACTGGGTTCTTTCCCTGGTACATACATAACACCAAATCTAGGGTTGAGGCCCTCTCTCCCAGTCCCATGGACCAATATCTACACCAAGAGCCAAAATGGGCCCATCTATGGCCACCACTAAACCTATGTGGTGTAACGATGGACAATGCACCTGCTCACGTGCCATCGTTGTCTCCACAACGACCTCTACCAAATCATTATATCCCCAGTGGCCATACCTCTAGTCAAGGACTCAACCCTACGTCAAGTATCTCGGTAGTCACTTATTTGGGCCTCCACTACTTCCAGTCAAGCCCCTGCTGCCTCCGAACGCTCACGCCATCGCTCGGCATCCCTGGATGCTTCCACATTGAAACCCTCCCTGGAGGGTCCACTAATATCTAACCCATGCTCTGACATCGGTCACGCGGGCCTATGATGAGGCCTCACATCTTGTTGTCTCCGAGGTACAGGTGTCACTCCTGCGACACCCATGTGTCTCGGGTAATTTCATTCCATGTAGGCTAACAGTCGTCCCTGACGCCCCGATTCTACAAGTAAACAAGCATGGTATACATGTCTTCATATAAAACAGATATATATACATGTAAAAAAATGAAATGCGGATAACAAAAATCTCGTACTTGCTGGTCCCCATGCTTCACGAGGAGGTAGACTAATGTATAGATCCCCCCCGGAAGTCCACGCCATGGTATGGAAACTCAAAAATTAGTAGAGGGTTTTATTTAAACTAACCCTCCATGGTGGCTTTCCAGTAATGCCCCGCAACTCCACTACTAGCTTGTGGCATAACCAGCTCGTGGCATAACCAGCTCTCATCGTCATTTCCATGGGTCCCTCAGATGCCTAGGAGAAACTACTAGAAGGGGTTGGAGCAGAACCACCCTATCATACATAATGCTACACAATATTCTCATGTAGCAAAAACAATGAAGCTCGCCCTGATTCACCTGGATGAGATGGGGCATCATACCCCAATGAACAAATCAGGCCCAATCAAAGAAGCAACTTGCATGCAACGGCCGAAGGACCATTATCTACAACCCTGATACTCTATGGGGGAAACAAGAAACCACCAACTATATGATCATATATAGAGCGGCTGGCTTAGTCAGATGAAAAATAGAGGCTTCTTTCATGTAGCCTCCTCAATAGCAATGGGCCCAGAGTGGCCCTCATGCTCCACCCATCGACAGATGTCCACATGCCGAGCTGTCAATGCATAGGGTAAAGCCTCCCTATGACGCAACAATCTGATCACAAAGTAAGCATTGATCGAGGCCGATATTGGAAAATCGACCCTCCTCATCACCATCACCTATCGGTCATCATCCCAACACCAGATTAGAAAGTACAGGAGCCTATCCTATGACCTCAAGTTGAGGTTCTTAAGAAACTTCAATAACCCTGATTGAGCCAAGGCCTGGCTCACTGCGAGATCCTCCTCCACTATAGTACGCAAGTTCACCCAATCTCTCTCCCTCCAAATCATCCTACCATAAAGGAAAAAAATAATTTTTTTGGCTCCCTAGGCTATAAAAATGCAAAATTCCAATATTTTCTTACTATCACATGTCTTTGGCCTACACAAGCACATACATCATGCGCCAATGTTCTGAAAAGAAACGTGTAGCACACATTTACTGAAACAAAGGCCGTGTCGACCACCGAACGAAGTCTGCACTTTTGTGCTTGACACAGACACATGGTTCGTGCATCTATGTCAAACATAGATGTGCAATTACGTTTGGTCGAGTGACCAAGTAGTCGCGACCCCAAAAGTGGCGTCGTCAAAGCTTATCGTGACTCAGTCACTATGACACCATGATTTAGGGGCTCATTTGCGTGGAGTCGTTGCATCAAACCTAAAATGTTCACGCAGAAACCACGTGACTCAAGTTGAGTTGCTTATGTGACCCTAAAAAATTAACCCTAAAATGTTGTATAGAGGACCCCTCTACAACCTACCTACCATATAACTATCAAAAACAAAAATTTTAGGGCACCAGCTCCTACCTGTCTCTCACTGCATGCATCCTTGGTACTTTCACTGACTACAATGACAAGAAATGCTCTGGAATCAAGTTCTGGTCTCTCAAGCTCAGTAGTGCAAATGAAATGAAATTTGGCCCTTTAGCCCTATATATTGCACTTTTTTCCATTTTTTGAAGCCCATTACAAGAGCTCAAGACCTTCATTCTCAAAACTATGAGGGACACAATGATCAATGCCACATCATCTTCATCATGGAACTCATAGTTCCAGTCATTACAAAAACTCATTTTTGGACTTGGTGCACGCCCCGAAGGTCATTTCAGGTGAGCCTTCTCCTATTTTTTAACTCATATCATTCAGTCAATTACAGATTATTCATATGTTTAAAACAAAATTCTTTCACTTGGGGTATTGGGCATGGATATTGCAGGTACATAACAAACACCATGCTTCGACCAACACCTCGAAAGAAAAATACAAGAGCATGTATCATTCACCACTCAGCATGACAAGCTTCCTTTCAATATTTACATGTCCTAACATCATTTCTCCAAAGTGCACCTGAGGGTCCATCATCTTGACCATGTTTATCACCACCTCATATAGCATATGATAAAAATATGTGTTAGTCGATAAAACCTTCCCACTCATGGTCCCCCTCATATGCATAGACCCCCATCCATTATCGGGATCCATGACCACCCATATGGCCCGTGAACCACCTCACTTATATGCCTTGAAGATCATCCTCATTATGCATCATTCATCACTCATAAAAACCCATTCCTAGGCCACCACTAATATTTTATGACAAATCAAGCAAGACACACTACGACGTTCCACATTTTGTCTATGACACCCCCACCTACATATTCCATTTGTGTCACTTCATCTGCCTCATCAAATCCACACCAATACCAGCCAATGGGGGCCTCCACCCTCAGAAATCAGATAACATCCCTGCACCAATATGGAGGTCAACATGTTTTTTGGGGCACCTGTCTCTATGTTTTTACATCCAAACCACCTTTAAATTATTTTGGCAAGTGTAAAAATACTTTTTTGGGAAAATGACTTCCACCCATATTTTTATGTTTTATACCTGGTAGCAATTTCTAGTCACCTTTGGTTTGGGCTTGTACATTTTCCACCAATCCCAATCACGTCACTCAGAGCATACTTACACATACCCTGGATGTCCTACTAACTCTAGGGCTACCGTTGTTAGAATGTTTTTTGACTTTTGCCACTCGTATTACAAATCCAACCTCGATTCATTTGTCGATAACCATTACTATAGACATATCTCGTTATCATGCCTTGTTAGCCCATCAAATTACGATCTGCTTCACCAGAAACCTTGATCCCCTATATTAATGCTTCTTGGACAGTTGATGCTTCTTTCCTATCGACTTCACCGATCATATTCCATGATTGGGGTAGTACCTTGGATAGGTTCCCCCTATAAGGAACATCCTCGGGTGACACAATGGGGATCAACATTTCCCATTGATGTCATCGATCACCCTGAAATTCGACATCAACACCATTTTTCATGTCAGGGTGGTATCGTACTTCATAACCACTTTAACTCTTCCATTTAGTCTAAGACCCACACATTACTAAGCATCTCATTTAGAAATGCTTACGCCAAAATGTAAAGGAGGTTCCCAAAGTCGAAGACCCATGCATACATAAGCACCTCACTCAAAAAGTGCTTCACCTAGACAATGCATGGGGTCACTAGATTCAGTCTATTTATTCAAATAAAATTCCCTTGAGGGCGTCAACAGTTACATCACCAGCCATCCGCATGTCACCTACTATTGTGTGACTTTACATAAGCAATATCTATCATATTTTAATTACCACTCATCATAATGAGCATGTGACATGCCTGCCTCATATAAGCCTTTTTTATTTTATCACTCGGGTTTCCTACATAGCATGGTTACCCTTTCTCCTCAGTCAAGGGGTCCCTCTACTCATCTCTGCAACAAGTTATTCTCTCTCTCTCTCATAAAGATGTTACGCAGACTATTTTCATAATGGAAAAATGTGATGTATTTTGGTTATACTCTTGCTCCTTACCTCATACATCAGTGGAAAAATATTAACACCAGAAAATCATACACTGTAAAGGACACTTAAGGTTGTCTAATAAAAGGTAAAAATAAGTATTTCCCAACCGAGGACATCATGGAAGTAGCAAAAATTAATTTTTTTCTAAGGCCATCGAAGGAAAATTTGTACCGCGAACAAGAATTGAAGGAAAAAATTTTCGGTCGCGTGAATTTTCCTTTGAAAGTTGCGCGTTCGAAGGAAAGGGCAAACCCAATAGTTCCGGACCAGTTCCCACACTTGGGGAAAGGGTGCCCTAACATTTCCAGTCTAGGAAAATGGACTGGAAGTTTCCCTAAAGATATGCATCCCTCAATGGAATCACCTTGTACTACTCTTGAGTCCCTATCACTGTTGAGCCAATAGAGGGAAGATGGGTTCAAAATTATCTATATAAAAAAGCCATGGTAGAAGAAAAACATTAGAAATTATTATGCTGGCCAAATTTCTATCATAGAAACACCAGATTTCATTATTGAAGCAAAGGAAGTGAGAGCACTAGCATGTTAGACATATTGCATCTTAGCAATCCAACATCTTAGTGAGAGCAGAAGAGTCCACCATTGGATATTCTTCACACTTCTTTTGAGAGAGAGGATAAGCTTTCAAATATATTGATGAAAGGGACCTCGTTACTGAGGATTTTCAGAACCATATCTCAAATTATTCTATGCAAGTGTTTTTAGTATTTTGTTGTATTCTTCTACCACCAACGGTCAATAAAGGGAGTTTTTTTCCATTATTATATTGACTTGTTTCTCCATTGAGCATTAATTTGTATTTGTCCCTTTTGTTTAATTTTATGTTTGTAGATGCATTGTTTTCACTATTTTCAATGCTTTTTTTTGTTTAAGTCTATCCACTAACAACACCAACTATCTCTGTTGTCCTTTACAGGGAACAACCAAATGTTAAGGAGGTGTTATTTGGTACCCAATTTCCACAAAAACACTAACACACTACCTTTTTCAACCTTTCAACCACAACCATGATGGAATCATGCTGTGTAGATGTCCTCGGTAAACCCATAATGAAATCCATGGAAATGACATCCCATTTCCACTCTGCCAGCTGTAGTAAACCACCTAGATGCTTGCACTCTTCCTTTACCTATTGAAAATATGAACATATAGTAATGAACTCAGCTACATCTTCCTTCAGACTCATCCAATAATAGAACTTCTTCACCCATGTTAGATTATTTTGATATCCGATATGTCTTGAATACAGATTCACATAAAATTCCCTCATGATAAGCTTCTTGCACTCGTTTTTATTTGCTACATAGATCCTGTACCTAAATCTCACCAAACCATTTGTTGTGAGATGATTTTCCACATCCTGTTGACATGTACCTTGATGTTGTAACCTATACCTAAGCTCCCTGCACCTGTCATCCTATTTTCTTTCCTGTAATATCTGATCTTGTAAATATGTCCCATATGTACTCATAGATGCTATATGATTTACCGGTACTCTCATGCTAAGAGCATCTGCAACCCTATTTTCTTTTCCCTTAATGAACCTGACCTTGAAATCAAACTCTCTTAGCGTGGGCAACCACATGGATTTCCTAGAATTCAAATTAGGATGGTCAAAAAAATATCTCAACCCATTGTTATCACTCATCAACAAAAAACTCATGCCAAGAAGATAGTGTCTCCACATCTTCAATGCATGAATGATCATTTTCAACTCAAGATCATGAGTAGCATAGTTTTATTCATGCTCATTTAGTTTCCGTGACGCATATCACACCACCTTTCCCTCCTAAATCCACTAGGTACTCTCTTGTAAGCATTTGTGCACACCACGAACTCTTTATTTGGATCTGTAATATTTAACATCAGAGCATTTTCAACAACTACTTCAATTGCTCAAAACTTGCTATACATTATTCTATCCATTCAATTGTTTTTCCTTTAATCTGGAATGATGTAATAGGATATGCAACTAGTGATAATTCCTTTTTGAACCACCTATAGTAACCTGCTAGCCTCGTGGATGATTTGACCTCATACGCATTCCTATATGCTTCCCACTCCATGAAAGCTCTTATCTTTTTTGGATCCATTGCTTTGCCTTCCTTGAAAATAAAATGTTCCAAGTAATGTACCTTTCTCTGAAATAAGTTACATTTACTAAGCTTTCCATACAACTAATGTTGTCTTAGAAATATCAACAATGTTGCTATGTGTTTGACATTTTATTCCTCATCCTTAGAGTATATCAATATATCATCAATGAATACAATCACAAAATTGTTCAAATAATGATGCACACACTATTCATCAAGCACATGAAATTAGTTGGATCATTAGTCAAAATGAAACGAACCACAACAAACTCCTAATTCTCATACCTATTCCGAAAAGAAATATTGTATATTTCCTCTTTAATGCATACCAGATGATATCCTGGTCTCAAATCAATCTTTGAGAACATTGCTTCTCCCTTCAACTGAAAAAATAAGTCATTTATCCTAGACAACAAATACATGTTCTTTTTTATAGTCGTATTCAGTTTCCTCTACTCAATGCACAATCTCATAGTTCCATCCTTCCTCTTCACGAACAACACTAGTGCACCCCAAGGTGATACACTTGGTCTAATGTATCCATTGTCAATCATTTTCTTCTATTGTAACTTCAATTCCACTAACTCTAGAGTGCTCATCCTGTATGGTGCCTTTGATTGTGGTGCCTCTCCTGCTACCAACTCAATAGGAAATTCCACTTCCCTGTGGGGAGAAAATTTTGAAATCTCAGTTGCGAATACATTTTAAAACTGTTGAAATACAGGGTACCTCTTGAAGACTTTTGCATCCTCAATATCCTTACCCTTATCACTAAAAATATGAACTACAAACAGTATAGACCCCTTCCCCCAATTGTGCTTTGTTTGCATATTTGTGACCATCCTCACTGATGTAGGCTTCTTCTTTCCCTACAAAAATCTATTTTCCCCATTATCAGGCACTCAACAGCCTTGTCTTAACAATATATTTTCATCCTATGGAGGTATAGCAAATCCATACCCAAAAGCATACTATATGATCCAAATGGAAGCACATTTAGATGTCAAGATGTAGACATACCATTCATCTCAATTGCACAAGCTCTTACCTAATTATGAACTCTCCTCTTAGTAATCATAACCAACTACACCAACCAAGACTCTCCATGCACTTCTTTTCTAAAACCACACTTATCCACTAGATAAGGATTAACATAACTATAATTGGATCCAGGGTCGATCAAAATAAAAACAACTTGGTCACAAAGCTTACCTTCCATCTCAAGAATGGATGTTTAGTTATCTGCCTATTTTTTTTTTTCAGCTGCATAAATCCGAGGAATTTTGTGACCAACATCCCCAACTATCTACACCCCTTGAGAATTTTAGATATGAGGCCTACCACCCAGGTACAACAGATAATATTTTTTGGGATTATCTTTGCCACAAATCCAACACTATAACGTTCCCCTACCATCACCTCTATTATGTTGCTCTCCACGATAAGACCCATGTCCCTTCTCAATTTCATGAAAATTATTATAATGAGAAACATTTTCTTTCTCATCTACATCTCGAGGTATTTCATGCTTCGATGGCCACTTTAATTTAGCTTTTTCATTCCCCTCCAAATCATGCTTAGGCTCAATTTTACGCTTTTATTTCTCATAAAAATGCTTCTTTTTCATGATGGATTCCTTCAACAATCGAGGATGATCAAACTAAATCCAGTCTCTAAATGTTGTTAGCAACCCACTAATGAAACATTGAATCTTTGCTTTTTGATCCCTGAGGTTAGGAACATACCTCAACAACTCCAGGAACCAGCTAGTACCTACTAGTATACTCATCATCTATCATATAACACATCTACAACTCATAAAAATCCTTAGAATTGTCATCATAATATCTATCAGATTGATAGATATTCTTAAAGAGTCTTTCAAATTCATCCCAAATAAGCTCTTCTTCTTGAATTCCCTTGACATTCTTCACATATTTCCACCAAATATTTTCTTTCCCCTTTAGACTGTAGGGAGTTATTTTGGCATTCATGTTCTATGAATCGTTATGAAATATAAATCATTTATTCATCCCAAGAAACCATGCCTTTTCATCTTCTAACTTCTTCATCTCTCCATCAAATGTAGGAGGCTTGAATTTCTTGAAATCTTCTGGAAAATACTCACTCCTCCTATAAGGATGATGGCGGTGATCATGGTGAAGATCTCTCCTGGATGAGGAAATAGAATTATACCCAAGCATACCAGCCCTATTGTTATGTGTATCCATTGATATTCCACCTCTGACTATGTCCCATCTATCCTACTTGTATCCTGATTGAGACTTGCTACTATAGGGCCCATTAGTCTTCTCTTCATGTTCTTGACTAATCCTCATTTTTTTGTATCTCTCCAAGTATGAAAAACTCTAAAGGGTCATTACATTGACCTCTTCCTTCTTTTTCCATGCCTCAACCAACCTATCATTTTTTTCCTTCCAGCTTTTGATCTCTACCCTCAGACTCCTCAATGTATCTACTATACTGGGATAATTCTCATCTCCTTACTGCCCAACTAATCTATAGCGAGAGTCACTTGAACTGTAGTCTACAATTTTTCTCATCATATGTGATTCTCTTCTTCTTGAAAACATGCCATTTCAGATAAACCAAATAGATACCATAATCAAAATCATGCCTCAGTGACATTCAAGGTAGGTTATCTCATCTACAAAATCAATCCAAATCAGCATGATACATGGATATGCATAATCATATCAGTATTTTAACACCATGCTTGAAAATACCAAATGTATACCATGACCTCATGCATGAAAACCATAACCATGACAATGCATGCATAACAACATGCATCTATCCAATCTAATCCAAGTGTTTGGAGCATTCTCTGATACCCATTTGTAACCACCCCTCCCATATCTACCCACTTTCACTGGAATGACATGGTAAACATGAGCTTAGCGATAATACGACATGACCCAAACCTCATAGATGTATTTAAAAAAGTGGAAATGACAAACCAAAACTTTACTGACTTCCCTCAGGTACTATAGGACCCCCAAGAGGTAAACAACCACCCCAGATTCCCAAACCCTAAGTTAAATTTATATTTTAATGATCTATAATCCCAAATGTAGGAATAACACAACCTAAATTCAACAAAAACCCTCCAGTGGCATCGGTGACCCTTCCTCCCAGTGACTACAATCTAATTATCCTAGCTATGTGCATGTGACTATGCGATTTCAACCACTTTTTCAGGGCTAGTAACTAGACCTCTGCCCAGAAATTGATAAAAAATTCCAAAATAATTAATGACAATAGGATAATGACATCAATATAAAACCTAGATAATAACTTGACCTAGCAAGACCTAACTATTTTAGTCATTTTTCCAAACACATGGTGAACATGAAATCTATAGGTCGAGAATGTATATCTGAACATAGAGATCTGAAACTTATCTTAGAATCATTAAGAAGGTCTAATTCCCTCTCACAATAGTTTCAATAACATCTATTAGGTCATACATTCAAAAATAAAAATTACAAATAAAAACATCCTAACAACCATAACTTGAATCTGTTATAAAACCATGCTTATAACCAACATATAACCAAATAAATAACAATGATAGAACAACCACTAAAGCCATATAATAAAAAGTATAAGTACTCATGAATTACAAGGGGAAAGAGCTCTTATCATTCATATGCAAAATCCAACCAAGTCAGGGACTTCCACGTACCACCTGACCATAGATTGGGCTTAACGAAAACTCTCTTTCAACCAACCACCCCCATGCGATATTCCAAGCGTGAATGTGGGATCTCATGGGATAAACCAATACATAAAAAACTAGGGGATTCCAGAGGTTAAACCACTTCCACCCTCACACTACCGTGATGTTAGGTCTCTATATTACTAGTATAGTCCCTTATTGTTGTTAATGTAGCCCCCTTATTGTTATTATTGTACCCCTGTAACCCCAATATTGTTATTATTGTGCCCTTACATTATTATTGTTAGGTCGGCTAGGACTATATTGTGACCCCATGGACTTCTATATATAGAAGGAGGTTTTGTCATTTGTATCATCCAAGAATTTTTCATTTATGTAATGTAAAGGAGGTTTCCCCCTCAAAGTGTCTTATTTCTAAGGCATTGATCTCTCTTTTCTTCTATTTTTGGAGCTGTTTTCATAACATTTGGTATCAGAGCTTTGGATTCTATATTTTTGCTGCTTCGAACAGGGCATCGTGGAATTTTCGCTATAAAAATTTTTATACAAAGGTTCAGAAACATAACTTTTTGTCATGCAAAGCCAAAATCCTAAGGAACCTTGTGTAGAAATTTCAAATATTAGTTTGCAATATTTGCCGAGATATGATTTGTGGAAGTTAGGGTTTTTTCAGGCTCCCGAATTTCTTCTCAAAGAGGTGACTGTGGAAAAATCGTGATAACTCTATCTCTGATAATCGGATTGAGATTATGTAGAAAGAGGCTGAAATTAGACGGAATGTAGTTTCATGTGTATTAATTTCAGAGCCGAAGGAGGAAACAGTGACACGTGGCATGACATACAAGTTTGCTCCATTGAACCAGTCCATAATTAGGTCATTGTGGGAGATTGGGAATAAATTTGTCTTGAAGAATCCAAAGTAGGTCAGACCTATGGCATTCGAAATAAGATTCAGAGGGCTACTGCAAGACCTAACTTCAAATATTGAAGATCCGAAATTATAGAGATAATTAAGTTTCAATATCGAGCACCTCAAAAGCAAGAAAAATGTGTGTATTTTTTTTCAAATTGCATAAGCCTTGTTTGAAAAATCAGTTTCAAGTGATTCCAAGGGCATATTGAAGCACAGATATTAGTATTGGGTTCTAAAATGCCACCTAGAAATGATTCAACACCCATTAAGCCTTCAGAAGGCTCAAATATGACTCATGAAAAAGAAGAAGCATAATATGACTCATGAAGAAGAAGAAGCATAACATGACATATCAAAATTACAAGAGCAAGTGCACTAAATTCCGCTCTCACAAAGAGCAACAAAAAATGAAATGGAAATTTTAAAGAAAGGTGTGGAAGCTAAGATGGATAGTTTGAAGAAAGATGTGGAAGCTAAGATGGATGGTTTAAATAATGGCATGGAAGCTAAGATGGATGGCATGGAAGCTAGCATGGAAACTAAGATCGATTAAAAAATGAAAGAAAACATGGAAGACATGAAGAATTATCTAAGAGAAGACATGGAATTTTTGATGACAAGGTTTATACAAGAAATGATTCTTAATGGAAGAAATATAGTAGAGGAAACTCACAATGAGAAAAAAATAATTTTTAATCATGATTTCATAAACTCTGATGTTGGATTGAAGACCCACCATATTCCAAAGATCGATGTGAGGAATTTTGAGGGCAAGGATCATATTTAGTCAATTTAATGTCTTAAATTGCTATCATAAATCATCAACCAATGTTAGTAATCTGATGAAGTATGGTACACTATATATGCTTAGTTAACCTTCTTTCTTACTTCGTTGTGTATATTTTTATATTGTTTTGGGGGGTTTTGTTTCTGTATGTCTAAAGGAATTAATATAAAAAATGAAAACTATTTTAGTGATCAACTAAATCTAATTAATTTTAAAGTTAAAAACTAATTTTGAAAGAAGGAAGAAAAGGAAATGTTCTTTAAATATTTTAAATTGCATAAAAATGAATCAAACTTTGAATGGTTACAACCTAATCTAAAACTAGAGCATTTATTCTAATGAATTTGATCTTATGGAATTAAATTCTATTCTATCTTCTTCTAATTCTACACCATGGATTGAAAGCATAAATCCTATTTTTTAAGAATTGAAATGACAATGTTCATCTAAATGGAAAGCAAATTCAAAGAAATTGAAAGACAAATATGATCTATTGCATGACCAAATACTTCACATATCATTCAATTGAAAGATGATAAAGTCACCTTCTTAAGATGATTAATCAAGTACATGATTATACATTTAAATTGTAAACTTAATCTAAGAAAGAAGTTAAAAATCATGTAAAAAGAAACTAACTACTATGTAACCAAATACTCAAATATCATTCAGTTTTGGAAAATGACAAAGCCATCTTCTTGAGATATTTTAACAAGCATATGATTATACATTTAATTGAAAATTTAATCTAAGAAAGCAATTAAAAAGCATGTGAAAAGGAAACTAACTAATGTATGACCAAATACTCAAATATCATTCAATTTTGGAAAATGACAAAGCCATCTTCTTGAGATGATTTAACAAGCATTTGATTATACATTTAATTGAAAATTTAATCTAAGAAAGAAATTAAAAAATATGTGAAAAGGAAACTAACTATCATATGACCAAACACTCAAATATCATTCAATTTTGGAAAATGACAAAGCCATCTTCTTGAGATGATTTAACAAGCATTTTATTATACTTTTAATTGAAAAAATAATATAGGAAAGCGATGTAAAAACATGTAAAATAAAACTAAGATAACTATATGCTCCAATGCTTCAAACACAATCCAATTTTGGAAAATAGAAACACTAATTTCTTGAGATGCTTTGATAAGCATAGGATTACACAGTTAATTTAAAACTAATTCTAAGAAAGAATTCATGAATTTAATCTATGAAACAGTAATCAATTTAATCTAAGGATCAACTGCAAAGCAATGCAAATTTAACTATGAATTGACAAAATAGAGCTAATGAAATTCAAACTAAAATAGCTAATGAAGCCTCATTTCTATGCAGGGGCCCTCTACAACAGAACGAGTTGAAATCCTCGAAAACTATGTGCGCATAAAGAAGGATCTGGAACAAACGAACATGGTCTTTGTATTATAAAAAAAAGAGGTTTAAGGTGTACACATCGTTCACAATAATTAAGATTGTCTTCCGGTTTCAAAACGACTGGCATTTAAACAAATTTTAATGTAATTATATTGAGGTATTTCTACCTACAGATGGAAATTATAACTGAAACACAGAAGAAAAATCTAAGTAGCTAACTCTCAATTTTCTGTGTCAGAGCAAATCGAGTCTTTCATTCTCGGATCACGTCCTTTAACCGAACTTTGACCATGAGCATAGGCACCTTTTTCTGTCCAATTCAAACAAGGTCAATAGGATGGGATTTATGTCTGGATCATTCCAAATATTCCCATGTGACTCATTCCTTCAGTCACTCCTCAAAACATGTCAAACCATCAGAGTAGCTGCGGAAACAATAATTAGTTGCAGAATAGCACACGTTCTGTAGTTGAGTTATCAAAATTCATTTAAATAATAAGAAACATCAAAATATGAAATAGATACCATTCAAATTCATTCTATGAGATAAAATATGTTATTTATCATTGATTGGAGTTATGGATTTATGAAAAGGTAGGAAGAAGTGATGAAAAAGGGTGTTAGAGAAAGAAAAATTTTGAGGTTCAACATATCCCCACTAAGAAGCCATTGCATGTCCCCATGCAAATACCAAAAATCTGAGCTTCCTCCTCCTATTGCATTTGTTCATATACCTTTGCTAATACATCTAGTTTTCTCTTCTTTCTTTTCATTGAGGTGACTCAGTCCCTCTTGGGCCTTCTCATAAGGAGTTTGCACTTGAGGTTGATGACTGTCTTGTTCAGATTTTTGTTCTTTCTCCTTAGCTTCTTGTTATTTTTGTACCACAGTCCTCCCAAATGTAGGATGGTTTTATCACTGATGAATTTCTCCAAGTGGTTCTATTGTTTTAAAGCTTCATTTTATCGTTTAATGTGCCTATTCAGTAATGCTAGCTCATAGATTTCTTGCTTGAGGGTGTTAGCTAGAGGTTCTTGTGGACTGATAGGTTGTTCTTGCATACCTGGATTCACTTCTGCATTTCTTTTCTCCAATGACTCAATATACTCATATATCTCTTGTTGTAATGGGTCAATGCATGGAGATATTCTGCTTGGACTACCTTTAAAATTATGTACAGGCGAATGTGTAGGACTATGTGGAGGAGAGACATTGATGGGTGATGGAACTTTAGGTTCCTCATCTAAATTCACAAACTTTGTTCCTTGTGATGGTGTCTTCTTCATGGATTTTTGGAGTCTAGAGCTTCTCCTTGGCTGTGGAGTGTTTAAGTTTTCCTCACTTATAACCTTGCTATTGTTCTCTGTTTTACCTCGTCTTGACTCCACCTTGTTTCTTGTTTTTTATCAACTCCGCAAGGGTGAGTTCCTCTTCTTCTTGTTGTAGTGAATGTGAAGATTTTTCCTCAATTCTTGTATCAATCTTCCTTCTTCTATTTTTTCTAGTCTTGTCCTCCTTAAGCTACTATGACTCATCTTGGAAATGGTTTCTGATTAGGAAACTATCCCAAGAGTATCCTATACTTTTCAAATGGGATTCAAGAAGTATTTTTATTAACTCATGATGGTTTATAGCATTGTATATGAATTGAATTATTTTCTATACATTTGTGGACATTATTTTTAAATTATTCAATAGAAACAAAGGGAGGTTTATTTCTTCATCCTCCAAAAAGTTCATTAACAACCGAGCATGATAAACAAACATGCAACCAAATATTCCTTCACAAGTGATAAACTTCTGTAAAATTAAATGCATATTTCTCCTTTTGTTCTTGAGTGTTGAGCTAGGAATACCTTTCTTGTAAAAAGAAGTACATACCTGGATTCTTGAGGAAAACTCTCCATGCTTCACTGTGAAAATTATTTTTTTTTAAACCATCTCTCGCCAACTCTTGGGAGCTCTGTAGCTTCAGCTATGAAGGCCTCGGTCACTGAAAATTTTATGTCTCCTATTTTGACCTCTATTTCGTCAAAAGACCTCGCAAAAGACTTACTGATATCCTTATGGAATCCATCAAATTTTTCTATAAGCCTGAGCCACTTAACCTTCTGCAACATCTCTTTGATCTAAGGATAGCCCTCCATGAATTTTTCTCCCACTAGTTCAGTCCTGATTATCAAACCCATGTCTTTTGTCATGAAGAGTCTTGCCTTTAGAATTGTTCTTCTCTGTTTGAAATGAATTGAGTTGCGGATCTGAATGTCTAGGGTTTGTAGGAAAATATGAGTGAAATGAATACTTGATGGGGTTTTTAAGAAACATGGATGAATGGGTTACGGAGGTAGGATATGAACATTTAATCATAAATGGGAAAATCCGTTATGAATTTTTATGAGATATGATGCGGATGATGTGGTCAATTTATGACATGATGCGAGTCTAAATAAAATCAAATGATGACATATTGAGGAAACATGTGATCATCTACATTATATATGCTAATTTTTTGATCTTATAATTTGAACAATTTTTGTAACATACCTTTAGAACTAATCTTTTGTTGCCATTTCCTTGAATTTGATTCTTAAGGTATCCTTTAGCATGATATTCAGATGGAGTTCTGAAATTTTTGTGCTTAGTATGTTTGCTTCAGTAGGCTTTAAGAAAATGTAACAGAGCTGCATAATGTGATATCAGCTGCAGAATGGAATGACAACTGCAAAATGGAAGTAGTTATGTAGCTACTTATTTTATTGCTTCAAAAAAAGAAAGGGAACAAAGATTTTTGGGATTTTTGGAATGGAATAGAAAATATAAGATGTCAGAACTCTCATTTTCATCCTATATTTTATGTATAAGGATGCCAATCATTGATTGCTTTTCACACTTATACAATTTATTTATTTTTTATTTATTTTTTATTTTTTGGATATGAAAAATAAAAAGAAGATTAAGTTGGGGAGGAAGAAGGATTTTTCTTCACCAACTTCATATCAATATTATCTTGGAAACTTTTGATAAACTCCTCCCTTGTAATTGGCTTATGATATACTTTTAATCGATGTCCATTCACAAGAAGAGGTATCTTTTCTTCATCAATTCTCCTTATCCTCACTGCTCCATTGTCAAAAGCTTTTTCAATCTCATAAGGCCCAAGACAATGAGTCTGAAACATTCCTTGAAAGTATTTGAACTTTGAATCAAACAAAAGCGCCTAATATTCTGCTTGAAACTTTCATTCCTTTATATATTTAGCATGCCATTTAGACCTTTGTGTCTAGACTAGACTGGTTCTTTGCACTACATCTTTCTTGATTTCATCAAGCTCATTAAGTTGCTCCAATTTGTGCTTCCGGGCTTCTGATAAATCAAGCCCCAATTTGACTGCCATCTTGAAGGTTTTAATCTGAAATTCTATAAGAAATAGCACTTTCTTCCCATAAACAAGTTCATAGGGAGTATGTCTTGTTGTATTCCTCCATGTAGTCTGGTAGGCCCATAAGGCTTCAGGAAGCCTATCTTCCCAATTCTTCCTATGTAGATGTGCAGTCTTTGTGAGGATTCCTTTGATCACTTTATTGGTAGACTCCACTTGACCATTTGATTGTGGATGATATGGAGTGGATTTTCTATGTTTAATCTTATAATCATCCACAAGCCTCTGCACCAACTTGGATGTAAATTGAGACCCCTAATCTGTCACAATTTCTCTTGGGACACCAAAAAGAGTGAAAATGTCCTCAAAGAGAAAATTAACTATAGATTTTTCATTACCTAAAGAAAGTGATTTAGCCTCTACCCATTTAGTGACATAATCAGTGCAAACCAGAATATATTTCTTTTGATTAGATAGTGGATTGATTGGTCCAACAAAATCCAGGGCCCATTTTTCAAATGATTCGATGAGTACCTGAGGTTGTAAGGGAATTTCATCTATAGGAACAGGTCTCCCCATTCTTTTACAGCTGTCAAACCTTTTGACATACTCCCTGGTATCTTTAAAGATGGATGGCCAATAATATCCTAAATGGAGGATTTTATAGGCAATCCTCTTATCAACAAAGTTTCCACCACAGGGTTCATCGTGACATGCCTTCATAATATCAAGAATTTCATCTCCTCGAACACACCTTCTGATGATGAGATATGGACATGTTTCATACAATTCATCATTAACCCATGAGTACAATGCACTTGTTTGAATAATTTTTCTTTTCTCTCTAGGAAACAAGTATGCAGGTAAATTTCTTGCAGCTAAGTAATTGGAAATATCTGCAAACCAATGAGATTTAGTAGATATTACAGAGAGATATTCATCAGGAAAATTATCTTCTATTGGAGTATCATTTCTATCATTTCTAATTTTGGACAAGAAATCAGCAACTGTGTTTTGTTTTCCAAGTTAGTCTAGAATGGTGATATTTAATTCTTGTAGGAGTAATAACCATCTTGTGATTCTGCCATTAGTAATAGATTTATTCATTAAATATCTAATTGCAGAATGATCTGTGTGAGTAAAGGTTTCATAGCCAGTGATGTAATGTTTAAATTTATTAATAGCATGGACAACAACTACAAATTCTTTTTCAGTTACAGTGTAATTTAACTTAGCATGAGTCAAATGTTTGATTGTGTAATAGATGGCATAGGGGATCAAGTATTTGTGTCCTATTACAGCTCCCGGAGTTGTATCTGAAGCATTTGTTGAAATGTGAAAAGTTAGTTTCCAATTTGGACCTCTTAAGATGGGTTGTTACATAGCAATTTGTCATCGTCCCTACAATTCCCCATCCCGCACAATTGGAGGGCTCATTCTGTGACCTGTGAGCAGTGACATGACTTGAAACCACTTTATTGACATCCCTCTGAACATGAGCTTTCATTGCCATAAAGACAACTCCTTGTGAAAAACCATAAAAACACCCCTTTTTGCATTGGTGTGGGAAGGCAGTTCAGTACCCGCGCCAATGGGGGAAATCATTCAAATAAGGCATGCCAATTGGCACTCTGTCTCAGAGTCGCACTCACGCCAGCCATTTTAAGGAGTGTTTTTTAAAAATAAATGGCGGAAGTTTCGTCCTAACCAATCCATAAACTAGTATCTAATTTGAGTTGGGAGGTTTGGCTCCGGATCTCCATGTAGATGAAGTGGTTTTCCACCTCTCATGGAAGCTTCCTTGTGGATAGGGCCAATCCCATGATTATAGGGATCCCAACTCCCCTTCCTCCATCTATAAAAGCTTGCTCATCTCCTTTTCAAGCTAGTTGCCAAGAGCCATCAGAACCTTATGCTGCAAGAGCCTTGATTCATTCCCTTAAGGCCAAATCCAAGCAAGGATATTATTGTCGAGACATCCAAAAGGAAAGGCTTGTCCCATCCCCGACAGGTTTTCTCGAGACGTGTTCCACTGGCGACCCTCCGAAGGAGAATTCAGCGTCAGAGCCAAGTTGTATCCTCCTTTGATTGATTAATGATAAGCGACTATTGGTTATGGTTCCACTCCTGATGTTGATTATGATGATGAGTTATGTCTTCTCTGACTAACATATAGTTTCATATACTGGATTTTACGCTTGCGTTTGTTTTGTCTCTTGCGTGTGCAGGTGTCTGATCACAGAGATCATAAGGATCGTGATCTGTCGGAGCTAAGGAACGGGAGTGCTACTTTCTCTACAAGTGACAGCATTGGATTCAAGGTAAGCCTTCTTCGCAATCTGGTTTATTGCAATTAGGAACTTGTGCCATTGCGTGTTTGATTGTTGCTAGACCCAATCTGGGCTAGTAGGGATCACCTCTGTCTGCAGAGGGGATTTACCTCCACAACAAAGTGGCGACTCCGCTGGGGATTTAGCTTGTTGTTTGATCTATAAACTACAGACAGAGCCTGAAGTTAGCCAGATAGCCTTCGAAACGCTCTTGCTCTGCATTAGCGAAGTAGATCAATGTTGCTTCAATCAATCTCCGGTTTAACTTGTAAACTGAACACTTGGGTTATTGTCTTCTCTTTCGGTCGATTCTTGACTTTGCTTCCCTGATCAGCTCTTTTGGCTGGCTCTTTTTGTGAGTTTGGCTTTTGGTTTAAGCTTTACCATCACTGGTCTGCTTCTTGGATTGCTTATTTTCTATTTTTCTTTAGTAAACTCGGCTGGCACGCTTTTCATTGTGACAGTCGCGCCCACTCGCGCATGTTGTCAGTGTATTACTCACGCCAATCCCATTCTAGCGCTAGTTTCCGCCTTACAGTCACGCCAATCCTGTAAGGTAGTAGGGTTTACTATGTTTTGAGCCTTTTGAGACTGATCTGGGTGTTTGGCCTTATTTTTTCGACTGCTTGAGTGTTCTGAAGCCTTGCTTAACTTACAGCAACCTTCATCCTTTAGTTGTTTGCCCTTTTCTATCGATTTTACATTCTAGCCCTAGGGCATCTAGGTGTTATTGTGTGTCGAGCCTCCCTTGGGATTTTTTGGTGTTTATTTGTTCAGTCAACCTTGTGATTTCTTCTCTGCATTCGTTTGGTGGTTGTCAATCATTTTATTGCATTATTTGAGTGTTTTTTCTCTTCTTCATTCGAATTTCGCTTTGTCTCGCTTTGGGCCTAGATTACATGGTCCATTTTAGTCTTTGGGGTGCTCTTGGTTTTGAGGGACTGTTTTGTCAATTTGGAGATCTGATTGTTTGTTTGCATTGAGTGAAATTTGTTTGTTTTGCTCTTTCCTCATCATTTCTCAATTTGATTTTTTCATTAGTTTTAATTCTGTTTAGTACACTTTGCTATTAAACATTGAAAATACAAAAAAAATTCTCTTTTGCTTTCGATTAGTTAGTGCAAATTAAAATCTTTTCGGTGTTATTAGTGATTAGTGACTTTGAGAGAAAAGTTTTTGGTTTCCATTAATTGCATTAGAAACTTTGCTGGTTGTTCTCTGATCATTTTATTATTGTGTGAAAATATCTTAACTCTCTTGTAATTAGCTTTCATCGAATGAAATGATATACTGTGGCATATAGTGTGCATTTAGGAGATTTTGAGACATAACACTCGCTAGGGCCTTGAAACCGAAACATAATTGAAGATAAACATTAAAATTCATTCAATTTACACTGAGGCAGCATTGAAACCTTAACGAAATATTTAGAGGTCTAGGCTAGAGACGTGTTCCGGCGTCTTTAAACCTAGTAGTTGTTGTTCGCCTCTTGGCTTTAGACAGCACTAGTACGGACTTGTGCTCCCCGTACCGTCGAGTATATAAAGGGAGACCCCACTAGGTTTCTATCCTTTATCCATAGGAAGCCGAGTCTGCTGCCCTATACCCGTGATACACTGGACACAGCATTCGGGGAGATTTCCTGCACGCACATCAAGTCCTTAGTTGATTTCTCTTTCATTTCGGAAACCAAGGTGTATTTTGCAGTTCACGGTTATTTGGTACACCCTTTTCCTAGCATTCCTGAGTAGTCATTTTGATCTTTTCTGACTCCTTAAATTTGAAAAGATCATCAAGCGCTTGTCCTTTCACGCTTGCTTCAAAACTGAAAGAGATAGAGTCACCTTGCATCTGTTTATCGACTCTTAAAACATGAAATGGTGAACATTCTAAGTTTCAATGTGGTATTATAAATCACCTGCGATCACACGCCCTGTTGGAATTTTCTTGTTGGTCGTTTGATTGTGTGCCTTGGTTTTTAGCCCATGTGCGGTTTTGAGTTTTGATGGCAACTTTTCCAGAGTTCACCAACCAAGGAATCCCCTCCGATGGGAATCCTAGTCATTTTCCTCCTTTTGGGAATGTTGGTGCTTTTTATATGGCAACGTTGTCCCTTCCCGGGTTAACTGTTGGGTTGCCTGTTTGGTTGTTCTCAACTTCTGTGGTTTCGAATGTCTCGTCTACTATTCAATCAGTTCCTCTACCTGAACAACATCATGTTGATTCTAAAGTGGACCTCTCCCCTTCTTCGCCCGTTTCTGTGTCCTCCTCTTCTACTTCGCCTGGTGAAAGTCTAGATTTGAGTAACCAGATGGCTAAGAAGAAGAAGAATAAGAAAAATAATAAGAAGTCTGATAAGAGAGAGGCTAAGAGTGCAGATACTTCTTCTGAAACATCTCTTCTTGACAAACCCTCCAACCCTCCGCGTAAAGTCAAGTTCCCTTGCATGTTGTGCACGGGAGACCATCTTCTTCGAGACTGCCCTGGCATTCCCACGGTTCTTGAAGAATGGTCCAGTAGTCATCCACCATTCCCTTTGGCTTCCGGGAGTCAAGTTGGGGGCACGTCTTCAACTGGTACTGGAAAGGCTCCTAAGAAGCAGGGTAAGATTACCAATCCCTGTAAGTTGTGTGCAGGGCACCATGCCATTCACCTTTGTCCTTATATGGATGAAGCCAAGCGAGTTTTGGACAACTCAGTTGTTTCTACACCGTGCCTTCTGGCTGATTACAAACAGGTCTCTTTGAGTCCTCCACCAGCTGATCCTATGATTGGTCAAGAGTCATCCTTCGTCGATCCTGCTCCCTAGGAAATTCCCATTCAGGAATCCATTTCCGACCAACCATTGGTCGTGGGATCGGTTGAACTGGCCCCATCTTCGGTGCACCAAGTCTTTTCCGTTCAGAGTGGACCTCATAGCCCTCATGTTCTTCTTGTTTCTTCAGATTCCTCAGATTTGGTGAAAGATTCTCTTGTCCCCATATCTCAAGAAGTTGCTCCTCAGCCTCCTGTGATGGAGGTCCCGGAGGATTCCCCTCCCACCTTCGAGATGGAGGTCATGGAGGATGCTCCTTCTTCCGTAACACCAGGGGAATACCATCTCGATTCGATGGTAGCCCCTCTGAGTAGTTTGGTCGCTTCCTTTGATTGGAATCGATTTGCAGGATACCGCCTTCCGTCTTATGTTCCTTTCGAGATCACAGTACAGCTTTTGGTCTGGTCGTACCCAGCGCCATTATAGACGAAGGCGCATCTGTTAGTGTTCTATCCTCAACTACTTGGCAAGATTTTGGCTCACCACCGCTTGCACTTGTTACGCAGAATCTGTTAGCATTTAACATAAGAACTAGTCAACCGTTGGGGATCCTTCCAAGGTTACCTGTTACTTTGGGAGGTAAAGCCGTCCATATGGATGTGATGGTTGTTCCAGGCCCTTTGGATTTCAATCTGTTCTTGGGGCGCGATTACACCTATGCCATGGGAGCGCTTGTCTCCTCCCTTTTTCGTGTGGTCTGTTTTCCACATGAATGACGGATCGTGACCATTGATTAGCTTTCGTTCTTTGGTCCTAATGTGGCAACTGGCCCACCATCATCCCTTCCTGGTTTTTATCCACCCGTTGTATCTGCCCCACCACAGGTCAACTATGTGGCTACCTACCCCGTGCCTATACTCAGCGACGATGCTGTCATGCATAGGGTGCTGGGGGCATTGGGTCCTGACTTCCAGGATGTTTTCCTTCCATCGGGAGTGGAACTCTTGGAAGCCATGACTTCTTGTTCATTATAACAAGGTCGTCGAAGCATGGTTCTTTTACTGTGTCAAGCTCCTTAAAAAATGAAACAAGTTTTTCGAAGCATGGTTCTTTTCCTGTATCAAGCTCCTTAAAAAATGAAACAAGGCTGTCGGAGCACAGTTCATTTTCTTGTGTCAAGCTCCTTAAAAAATGAAACCAGGTCGTCAGAGCAGAGTTCATTTTCTTGTGTCAAGCTCCTTAAAAATGAAACAAGCTGCTTGGAGCAGAGTTCGTTTCCTTGTGTCAAGCTCTTTAAAAAATGAAACAAGGTCGTCGGAGCATAGTTCCTTGTCTTGTGCCAAGCTCCTTAAACCATGAAACAAGGTGTCCTGAGGATAGTTCTTTTAATGTGTCAACCTCGTTAAAATAATGAAACACGTTCTTATTCAATTTGAGTCTTTGATCAGATCTCGTAAAATCCCAATCGAGTCTTTCTTAGATCTCGTAACTTGAACCTTCCCTCCCTCCATCTGTTTACTTAGGTGCATGGACTGAAGCTTGGGGGGCATGCACCTCGAATTGAGTCACCATGTTGGGGGCATGCTTAATTTTTCAAGCATAGTTTGTTTCCATTTCAAGCTTGTGTAAAAATGAAATCGGTTTCAAGCATAGTTTATCTTTGTTTCAAGCTTGTGTAAAGATGAAACCAACTTCAGGTAGAGTTTCCTGATTTCAAGCTTGTGTAAAAATGAAACCTTTCCCATTTTACCTCTTGTGATTGCCATTTTATCAACCTGTTTTGCCAGATGAGCCTTGGTTTTCTCACTCCATCATCATTATCTACTTGGCCGATCATATGCCTTCACTTGGCTGTTTTACCCGTTCCTGAGGAACCGCTGCAATGAGTGGTCTTGTTAGCCAACCTCTTAACCTTTACTTGTTTTGAGCAGTTCCACCATTACTGGAACCAGTTGCTACCCTTTATACCACTCATTCCTCCAGGAGGAGTCATCTTTCAGCTCTTTTCTGACTCTATAAACATGAAAAGATTGCCGAGTCCCTTGTCGTTTTCGATCTCGTTAAAGTGGACACGAAACGACATCTACCCAGTATACATTTACCCCTTTTTCGGGCTAGGATAGATTATTTACGAAAAAGGAATACCCTAGCCTATCGCAACTACGAGGTTTTCTCAGATATTGTTTTCTACCTTTTCGGGTCTGAGGAACTATTTACGAAAAGGGACCATTGGAGTTTACTTTTCTGCTATCTTTTCAAACTCTCTAAACATGAAAAGATGTTGAATTCTTCCTTTGTCAGACTCGTTAAACCCTGATGACATTAGATTCAGTCGTAATGATGATATTCGAGTTCCTCCTTCCTAGGGCTCGTCAAATGTACTAGGGTGGACTTATATGACAGGCATATGGTATCCTCTTCAATCTTGTGTAAAAATAAAGAGGTACTCGCCCAAAATGGTGGGGAAAATGGAACCAACATCATTGTCGTGTCGGCAGTATGTCGCTCTTGAACATGGCACTTGTCTGCATTTGTGTCGGGTTGGGGATATCTCATCTCGTTTTTTCGCTTGCCTCCATGGGTTTGGGGGATCCCTTTTGACCTCTCATCTCCTCTTTGCCTCATCATCATGACCTCTGATCTATTGATGTCAAATACTGCCAAACTCACTGTCGTGTCGTTTATATGTTCGAGAGAAGTTGACCTCTGCAAGTACCAACCTTCCTCTGATTCTCATCTGATCGTGATTCACAAGAACATTATGTTCCTCTGTCTCGCTTCAATGATGTGGGAAACACTATGGCCCACCTTCGATCAAGGTCACTTCCTGTCGACTTCAGCTCATTATCTAGAAAGCTGATCTAGAGACTCCCTACTGGTACCTTGGAGCCTACATGCCTCAATGGCAGGTTTTTTGCATTCGACGTGAGGTTTTCATCATTGGCCTCCGATCGAGTGATTCTATGGGTGTTCGATGCCAGCTCATTGATTCACATGCCATAGATTGTACCTATAGTACCATGAGGGTCATTGTCATCATTGGTGGTACCTCTCGCGTCTGTTAACAGCTTTCATCACTGGCTGGTAATCAGACGATGTTCTTGCATGTTTGACTTCAGCTCCATTATTCACATGCTTGAACTTATACTTTGTTCGGGTCGAGATGGAGCGCAAGACCCTGGATTTTGTCTGTTGGAATCCAGGCTGCGATTTTGTGGATTATTATGATTAGTTACATGACTCACTGATTGGATGGCTACAACCATAACTGAGTCTATTTATCGATCCTTACTGGATGGCTGCGTCCATGCCTTGGATTTGAATTATTCTATACTCTGTTATGGATGGCTGTGCCCATACCACATATATATCATGTATTTGAGATATCAGTTGTACTTCTCTACGCACATTTTCCGACGGTGGTGTTTCCAGTTGGACACATTCTCATAAAGCATTTCACCCCTCTCTCTCTTTCAGGCCTCATGCTTTAGGGGGCATCTGTTACACAAAAATTTGTCACCGTCCCTGCAATTCCCCATCCCGCACAATTGAAGAGCTCATTCCGTGACCTGTGAGCAGTGACATGACTTGAAACCACTTTCATGACATCCCTCTGAACATGAGCTTTCATTGCCCTGAAGAAAACTCCTTGTGAAAAACCCTAAAAACACCCCTTTTTGCATTGGCATGGGAAGCCAGTTCAATACCCACGCCAATGGGGGAAATCATTCAAATAAGGCACGCCAATTGGTGCTTTGTCTCAGATTCGCACTCGCGCCAACCATTTTAAGGAGTGTTTTTTAAAAATAAATGGCGGAAGTTTCGTCCTAACCAATCCATAAACTAGTATCTAATTTGAGTTGGCAGGTTTGGCTTCGGATCTCCATGTAGAGGAAGTGGTTTGCCACCTCTCATGAAAGCTTCCTTGTGGATAGGGCCAATCCCATGATTATAGGGATCCCAACTCCCCTTCCTCCATCTATAAAAACTTGCTCATCTCCTTTGCAAGCTAGTTGCCCAGAGCCATCAGAACCTTATGTTGCAAGAGCCTTGATTCATTCCCTTAAGGCCAAATCCAAGCAAGGAGATTATTGTTGAGAAATCCGAAGAGAGAGGCTTGTCCCATCCCCGACATCTTTTTTCGAGACGTGTTCCGCTGGCGACCCTACGAAGGATAATTCAGCGTCAGAGCCAGGTTGTATCCTCCTTTGATTGATTAAAGATAAACGACTATTGGTTATGGTTCCACTCCTGTTGTTGATTATGATGATGAGTTATGTCTTATCTGACTAACATATAGTTGCATATACTGGATTTTACGCTTGCGTTTGTTTTTTCTCTTGCGTGTGCAGGTGTCCGATCATGGAGATCGTGAGGATCGTGATCTGCCGGAGCTAAGGAACGGGAGTGATACTTTCTCTACAAGAGACAACATTGTATTCAAGGTAAGCCTTCTTCGCAAGCTGGTTTATTGCAATTAGGAACTTGCACCATTGCGTGTTTGATTGTTGCTAAACCCAATCTGGGCTACTAGGGATCGCCTCTATCGGCAGAGGGGATTTACCTCTACAACATGGGTGCTTCAGAAATTTTTGTTTTTAAAGTTTCAAATGCCAATTGGAAATCATGATTCCAACTGAATTAACAATATTTGGTAAGCAATTTGAAGAGTGGGGATTTTATTTTAGTGAAGCTTTCTATAAATCTTCTATAATTCCCTGTGAATCCTAGAAAAATTCTGACATCCCTTTGACAACTTGGAACTAAAAATTTGGAGATGAATTCAGCCTTAGATGAGTCAACTTTAATTCCATCTCCCGAGATATGATGTCCTAAAATAATTCCTTTAGTAAACATCATAAAGAATTTTTCATGACTTAATGAAATATTTGCTTCTTTACATATTTTAAGAACCTTTTCCAAAATTTCAAGAGATTTTTCAAATGAATTCCCATAAATTGTAAAATCATCCATATATACATCCAAACAATCATGTATTAGATCAGAGAAAATTCCTAATACTACCCTTTTGAATGTTGCAGGTGCATTGCACAATCCAAAAGGAAGTACTCGGTAGGCATAGGTTCTCCATGGAGAGGTGAATGTGGCTTTATCTTGGTATTCAGGTGCTACCTAAATTTGATTGTAACCACTAAAACCATCCAAGAATGAGAAATATTTATTTCCTGCTAATGTATCCAATACTTTATCTATGAAACGTAATGGAAAATGATATTTTAGAGTAGCTTTATTCAATTCTCAATAATCAATGCATACTCTCCATTTAACATTCATTTTAGGTACAATCACCAAGGGCGAATCCCACTGATTGTCTGAAATTGGATAAATAAAGTTTACATTCAGCAATTTTTGCGATTCTTCTTTCACAATTTCCCTAAGATTTGGATTCATCCTTCTTTGAGGTTGTCTGATAGGTTTAAAATTTTCCTCAATGTAGATATGATGTATACAAGTATTAGGACTAATTACTTTCATGTTATCATATTCCAATGCATATGCATAAGAAGGTTGTTGTAATGTTTTGATTAACTTTTATTGTTGCATTTTTTCAAAGTTTTTTTTTTATGTTCAAAGATTTTCTCGGAATACATTTCAACCGTAGAGTTACCGAGTTACCAAATTCTTCCATAGAATATAAGACATCTGTCTAGATGACAAGAATTCAGTATTGCATTGTTCTTGAAAATAATGATTATTTTCATATTCAGAAGACAATTCAAAGCTTTTTAATGAATTTAAGATTTGACTCTCTTACCTAATACAAGAAATAGTAAAGAGAGGTTGTATATGATTGTCATCATCAATCCATTCTTCATTTTCTATTTTTGTGATTGTTCTTGCTGGAGGATATAAAGTGAATTTCTTTGTTGAATTACCATAAAAAATATACATGTCACCAGACCTACAACTAATGAAAGCATCAGTTGTAGCCAACCAAGCTCTTCCTAATACTAGTGGATGTCCTCCTAGATTGTTCTTAGGAGTTAAAATCATAAAATCAACCGAATACTCCCAAGAGACTAAGGATATTGAGATGCCTTCTAATACACCATCTGGATTGATTACTGATCTGTCTGCTAGTTGCAATAATGTAGGTGTATAATGAAGGTTTGGAAGCTTGAGTTATTCCATGATTTGTTTGCTCATGATGTTTATGGCTGCTCCTAATTCAATCAATGTATTTGGAATTTCAATACCATTGATGTGTGTTTTTAGAACTGGACTTCTTGGATCTAAATAATTTTGTATGGCAATTTTCACATCATAAAGTCTGCAATTTTTCCTACTAACTCAATTATTTTTATTTCTTTTGTTTTTCTCCTTGATTTCTTTATGCTTAACCCTCTTATTGTTTTGGCTAGAATTGGAATCTCTTTAATGGCTTGTACCAAAGGAATTTTGATACAGAAAATTTTCAATTCATCTAGAAAATCATAATTGGACAACCTTATTTGTTTTTTACCCCTCTATCAACTTGTAATCTCTCAAGAAAAGGAGGGTTAGAAATAGATACTGATGGTTGCTCTGTGATAGGAGTTTAGTTTATTGGATTTTCTTGTTTTTCGTTTTCATTATTCTAGTTCTGTTGAAGAGATGTCCCTTCTTCAGAACTTTTATTTTGCTGTAGAGAAATTTCTTCATCGAAATTATCTTGTTCTTGAATAGAAACAGAAGGCATTTTCCTTTCAAATATTCTACCAGATCTAAGTTGAACATCATTAAGACCTAGTGGATAAATCATGTAAATTGGAAATTGTTGTCCTTTTATGTTGTAAGCATTTTGAGAATTTTTATTATTTAGGTTTGGCAATGGCTGGGAAGGTAGTTGTTTTGGTCTTTGTGGAAATGGTAATGAAAGTTGTGGGTTTTGATTTTGGAGTTGGGGTTGTTGATTTTGTTGTGGAAATTGTTGGGGATGGTAATTTGGATAGGATTGTGGATATTGGAAGTATTGAGAATATCTACCATAGGGATTTTCCATTACTTGTGTCCAAGGTTGAGGTTGGGACCAAGGTTGCTGCCAAGAATTCCAATTATTTGGTGGGGCCTCAGATACATTTGGTTTTTAAAACTTTGGGTTTGTGGCCCCTACCATGGTCTTTTAGAGACAAAGAAAAGAGGTTCTATTGGATTTGAAGTTACTTCTTCCTGGAAAACAACCTTAAGACCTGGAATAAAAGGAAAACATTTAGTTTCATGATTTTTTGAGAAAATAACACAGGTCTTTATGACTTTTAAATCAAGAGGACATTGTCTTAAGGCATGCTTCTTTCTGCATTTAGGACAAAACGCAACTAAGGCATCAATTTCGGTTTTCTTCTTGTTTTTTAATTTAAGGGTGTCTATCTGTTCACTAAGAATCCCTAAGAAATCTATTTTAAATCCATCCAACATACTTCCAATTTTTGCCCTACTTACTGTTCCAATTGCAGATTTATGCACTCTAGAGAGAATAGGATCTCGTGTTTTTCCCAACTCTCAATTTTCCTCTTGAGAGATGAATGCATAATTCACCGATTTCAGGCAATGTGAGTTGAGAGATGTCTCCCTTCCCCATCATGTTGAGAATGTCTATCCATTCATATCTAATTACTTTTAACAAGAGAGCTTTTAAAATATCTTGATCTGAGTTTTCCATTCTAGCTCTTTTTGTGTTGTAATTGAACCTTTCAATTATATCTTCCAGATTCTCATCCTCTTTTTGCATCATATTGAATACTACACCCTTCCAATTAATGGGTATGCAATAATCCAAATATCTTTGTAAAAATGCACTTTTCATATCATTCCATGTCCTAATAGATTCTGTGATTAAACCCGTGAGCCATTTTAAAGATGCTCCTTTAAGCATTGTAGGAAATAGCTTCAGTTTTTTATTTTCTTGTAAGTAGTCATAAGATCTACAGAAAACTTCAAATTCAAACAAAAAGGTTTTAGGATCTTCATTCTTTAATCCATGGAAATTTGGAAGAATGGAAGGTGAAATAGTTTTCATTGTGGAATTTGTATCCTCATAACCTATAGGAAATCTGAAATAATTATCATATTATTTTTTCTATTTTCTTCACCTCCTCCTCTGTTCCCTCTACCTCGTCCTCCACCTCTTCCTCCTCCAATTCTTACATTTTCTCCATTTAAATTTTCTAATTCCCCTTCTCCTGCCATTGTAGATTCCTCAGAGCTAATATAAGGTTCAATCTGTAAAGTTAATTCTTCTTCCTCTAGTTCTTCTATCAATGGGATATTGAAGAAAGTTTCATCTTCTTCTTCTCCACTAGGAATTTCTAACTCTTCAATTAGAATATGTTCTCCTGTAGAGGTGGAAAAGGTTACTCCTTATGTTGGAGATCTAGGATCATCTTCCTCTAAGGCTTCCTCAGTGGATGAAGTTGGAGATCCTCCTGATCGGATTTCTGACTTTAATACTTCAGAGAGTCTATATATGGTGAAATATGGAATATGAGTTTGAGATGGTGGTGTAGAACTACGTGGTCTAGGTGAGGTGAGTGGTGTTGTTGGAATCAAACTCCTGCCTCTAGCTATGAATCTACCCCTAGAATCTCTTTCTCTACGTATGTATTTTTTTTATGTAAGAAATAAGGCTTCCTAATTACACTTCCCCAGCAATGGCACCAAAATGTTTAGTTAATTTAATGTCTTAAATTGATATCATAAATCATCAACTGAGGTTAGTAATCTGATGAAGTGTGGTGCACTATATATGCTTAGTTAACCTTCTTTCTTACTTTGTTGTGTATGTTTTTATATTGTTTTGGGGGGTTTTGTTTCTTTATGTCTAAAGAAATTAATCTAAAAAAATGAAAACTATTTTAATGGTCAACTAAATCTAATGAATTTTAATGCTGAAAACTAATTTTGAAAGAAGGAAGATGTTACACCATTTTTTGGTCATCTAACCTTTCATCATTAGATGGACCCAAGTACACCATGTAAGACCAGTTTTACCCCTAGTAAAACTGCTTTCACTATGTTAATTAGGAAACCCAAAAAGGAATAATTAATTAAACCATAATTTAATTATTATTCCCAGTCATGTTTAACCCAAAAACAAAGAAATTAATGAGATAAACCCATAGTTATCTTATTATTTTCTAGGAATAATTATTTAAATAATATTCCTTGTTAAATATGACCAAATCAAACCACCATTAATCAAATAAATCATTATTTACTTGATTATATCCCAACCACTTCCTTAAAAGGATAAATAAATCATTTATTTATTTATTCCTCACTAATCAAGGGATTTGACCCAAGTCAAAGTCCCTTTCCCTCCAACAAATAATAATAAAATATTCCATAGAGGTGAATCTAGATTTGATTAACATTATTTTAAGCATGCACCAAGATCTAGAATGACCCAATATTTTGTTATAAATAGGAGGGTTTTCCCCTTCATTCTTCACCTTTTGTTGCATACTAGATCACTCTGGATCTATACACTTGGTCTCATTTTCCGCCATTTTGCTCCCATTGAGCTCTACCTTCTACATTGGGTTTTCTACATCTACAAGAGAGAGAAAGCTTAGATCTGAAGTGCTGAGGACTACAAAGAACCCATCCCATTGAGGAGATCTGGATACACCTTCTTGTTTCCTCCCAGGTGCCCTGTAGTATAAAAATTCATTCAAAAAAATCGTGTTCTTGTCTTGTCTGTTGGATGCATGGAGCAAACTCTTTACTTTACTGCTTAATATCTTTCCATTTATAGATCTGTTTGTTGCAGCACTTTAACTACTAATTGCAGATCTGAAGATGTTTTGCAGCCTTTATTGTTGTTAGGGCTATTAGTTATGCGTAGCTAAAGTGGTTCTTTTTCGTACACTTCGACGAAGAATTCATACTAACAGAAGAAAAGGAATTTTTCTTTAACTATTTTAAATTGCATAAAAATGAATCAATATTTGAATGGTTACAACCGAGTCAAAAAACAGTGCATTTATTCTACCGAATTTGATATTATGGAATTAAATACTATTCTATCTTAATCTAATTCTACTCCATGGATTGAAAGCATAAATCCTATGATTTAAGAATTGAAATGACAATGCTAATCTAAAAGGAAAGAAAATTCAAAGAAATTGAAAGACAACTATGATATACTGCATGACCAAATACTTCACATATCATTCAATTGGGCAATGATAAAGTCACCTTCTTGAAATGATTAATCAAGTACATGATTATACATTTAAATTGTAAACTTAATCTAAGAAAGAAGTTAAAAAGCATGTAAAAGGAAACTAACTATTGTATGACCAAATACTCAAATATCATTCAATTTTTGAAAATGACAAAGCCATCTTCTTCAAATGATTTAACAAGCATCTGATTATACATTTAATTGAAAATTTAATCTAAGAAAACAATTAAAAAGCATGTGAAAATTAAATTAACTACTATATGACCAAATACTCAAATATCATTCAATTTTTGAAAATGACAAAGGCATCTTCTTGAGATGATTTAACAAGCATCTGATTATACATTTAATTGAAAATTTAATCTAACAAAGCAATTAAAAAGCATGTGAAAAGGAAACTAACTATTGTATGACCAAATAATAAAATATCATTCAATTTTATAAAATGACAAAGACATATTTTTGAGATGATTTAACAAGCATTTGATTATACATTTAATTGAAAATATAATCTAGGAAAGCATTGTAAAAACATGTAAAAAAAAACTAAGATAACTTTTGCTCCAATGCTTCAAACACAATCCAATTTTTGAAAATAGAAACAGTACTTTCTTGAGATGCTTTGATAAGCATAGGATTACACAGTTAATTTAAAACTAATTCTAGGAAAGCATTCATGAATCTAATCTATGAAACAGTAAGAAATTTAATCTAAGAATCAACTACAAATCAATGCAAATTTAATTACGAATTGACACAAAAGAGCTACTAAAATTCAAAATAAAACAACTAATGAAGCCTCCTTTCTGTGCAGAGGCCTTATGCAACAAAACGAGTTGAAATCTTAGCATACTATGCATGCATTGAGAAGGATTTGGAACAAACGAACATGGTATTTTTATTATAAAAAATAGAGCTTTAAGACATACACAACATTCACAATAATTAAGATTGTCTCCCGGTTTCAAAACGATCGATATTTAAACAAATGGTAATATAACTTTCTTGAGGTATTTCCACCTATAGATAAAAATTATAACTGAAACACAGAAGAAAAATCTAAGTACCTAACTCTTGATTTGCTACGTCAGAGCAAATCGAGAGTCTTTCGTTCTCAGATCACGTCCTTTGACTGAAATTTGACTGTGAGCATAGGCACATTTTTCTGTCGAATTCAAACAAGTGGATAGGATGGGATCCATGTATGGATCATTCGAAATATGCCCATGTGACTCATTCCTTCATTCACTCCTCAAAACCTGTCAAACCATCAGAGGAGCTACGGAAACAACAATTAGTTGCAGAATAGCAAGTGTTTTGTAGCTGAGTTACAAAAATTCATTTAAATAACAAGAAACATCAAAATATAAAATAGAGACCATTCAAATGCATTCTCTGAGATAAAATATGTCATTTAATATTGATTGGAGTTATGGATTTATGAAAAGGCAGCAAGAAGTGATGAAAAAGGGTGTTAGAGAAAGAACAATTTTGAGGTTCAACAGATCCCGTAACATGGATACTACAGATGGAGAAATATTTTGATCTCAATAATGTGCAAAAAACATAAAAGGTACTCATTGCAAATTTATATTTAGAACAAAATACATTTTTATGGTATCGATGGCTTTGCTCCCGTAAAAAAATTGTCATTTACTCAATTTTTACAGAGGAAATGATATCACATTATGAGGATACAAATATCAACACCTTCTTTAGCTAATTGATAAATCTCAAACAAAAGGGTTCAGTGGTGGAGCACATTGAGGACTTCCAAAAATTGAATATAAGGGTAGCTGATATTTGAGAGGAACACAAGATTGATGTCTTCATAGGGACTTTAAAGGATAACATCCAACATGAAGTTCGAGTTTGGGAACTTGATTCATTGGAGAAGGCATCCAGGTTGTCAGGAAAAATTGAATGTAAAATTATGGCAACAAGGAAGCCTACCACTCACATATATAAAGATGGAAGTATTGCTACTCCTAGACGTCCACAACCTACAAGGTTGACACCACAACAATTGGAAGAAAAAACAGCAAAAGGGCTTTGCTACAGTTGTGATAGCAAATACACTAAAGGTCATAAGTGTGCTGAGAAGAAATTATTTTACATAGATTGTGAAGAGGAGGAAGAAAATAAATAAGAAACTTCAAAAGAAGGGGATATACACCAGGAACCAACCCTAGTGAAAGAGGAAATGAGTCTGACCATATCGTGTAATGCATTGGTGGGAATTACCACTCCTCAAACTCTCAAGATAGAAGGACATATTAAGAAGAAAAGGGTAATAGTACTGATTGATTCGGGTAGTACCCATAATTTTATTCATTGTAAGGTAGCCAAGGAATTGAATTGCTTCCTATACCTAGCACTAGAATGTCAAGTGATGGTTGCAAATGGAGGAACTATAAATTGCTCTAGAAAATGCCATAATATCGAGCTAGAAATGGGGGAATATGTATTGAATAGTCCAACGCTTTCCATTCCAATGGGAGGTGTTGATGTTGCACTAGGAGTACAATGGTTACAATCTTTGGGGACGGTAGCTTTGAATTTTCATGAATTTGTTTTGAATTTTTTTCGGAAGGAAAGGAAGTCGAATTACAGGGTATCACAATGAAGTTAGGAAAGATAATAAGTTCTAATGTCATGAGAAATCTTCTGAAGAAAGAACAATGAGGCGTAATTGCACAATTATCCTCACTGGAAGTTCCAACATCAAAATCATATATTTCTCCATATCTCCAAAAAGTCTTGGAAAATCATTCCAAGGTGTTTGAAACTCCCAAAGGACTCCCACCTTTTCGTGATCATGATCATGCTATTAATTTGATTCCAGTGTGTGTACCTCCAAACATCATGCCTTACAGATATCCTTATGTCCAAAAGAGATAAATTGAACGTATGATTGCAGAAATGTTAGAGGTTGGTATAATTAAACCTAGTCAAAGTTCTTTTTCTTCTCTAGTAGTATTGGTGCGCAATAAGGATGGGTCATGGTGCATGTGTCCATATTATAGCGAGCTCAATAAGCTCACTATTAAAGATAAATTTCCCACTCATGTGATTGATGAATTATTGGATGAATTACATGGAGCAATTTATTTTAACAAGTTGGATCTTCGTTCAGGATATCATCAAATTATAATGAAGATTGAAGATATTCCGATAACAACATTTCGAACTCATGAGGGTAATTATTAATTTTTGGTCATGTATTTTTGCCTTACCAATGCACCTTCTACATTTCAAGAGTTGATGAATTCCATTTTCAAACCCTTCCTTAGAAAATTTGTGTTAGTATTTTTTGATGATATACTAATCTACAGCAGATCTTGGAGGGATCATGTTCAACATATTGACAGGGTGCTCAAACTATTGGAGGAGAAACAATTATATGAAAAAACCTCCAAATGTTTCTTTGGAGTACAAGAGGTGGAATATCTAGGTCATATTGTATCTCACGAGGGTGTTAAGGTAGACCCTAACAAAATTAAATCCATTAAGGAATGGAAATTCCCCACAATCATAAAGCAGTTGCGAGGATTTCTCAGGTTAACGGGGTATTATCGCAAGTTTGTTAAGAATTATGGGAGAATAGCAGCACCTCTAACAACATTATTTAATAAAGATTCATTTTCATAGACTCCTGAAGCAACTAAGGCCTTCAAACATCTTCAATATGCAATATGCCTAGCACCAGTCTTAGCTATGTCAAACTTCACAAAAACCTTTTTTGTGGAATGTGATGCCTCAGGAAATGGAATTGGTGTTGTTTTAATGCAAGAAGGAAGACCCATTTCTTTTGAAAGTCTTCGAATCAAAGGAAAGTATTTACAAAAATCTATTTATGAGAAGGAAATGTTGGCAACACTACATGCACTAAAGAAATGTCGACCTTACCTAATGGGAAGACATTTGAAGGTAAAAAATGATCATGACAGTCTTAAACACTTTTTGGAACAAAGACTAACTTCAGAAGAGCAACAAAAATGGGTCACAAAGATGCTGGGTTATGACTTTGAAATCATCTACAAAAAAGGGAAGCTAAATGTAACCTCATAAGAGCAGCAAAAATGGGTCACAAAGATGTTGGGTTATGAATTTGAAATCATCTACAAAAAAGAGAAGCTAAATGTTGTTGCAAATTCACTCTCAAGAAATAATGAAGAGGTGGAAGAATTGCTTTGTGCCATTTCTATTATCCAACCAAATTGGATGACCGAAGCAAGGGATGAATGGAATAAGGACAAAGAAGTGTGGACACTCATTCAAAAGTTGTAGCAAGATCCTAGTACATCTGATACATTTAGTTGGAAAAATTATTCCTTGTGGTATGAATTTCGCTTATATCTTTGTAAGAATTCCCAACTAAAACACAGATTCTTTTAGAATTGCAAACTTCTCCTTTAGGAGGACACTCAGGATTTTTAAGAACTTACCACAGGTTGAAGAAAGATTTTTTTTTTGATGGCCTTAAATCTGATATTCAAAAGTTTGTGGTGGAATGTTTGGTTTTCCAACAAAATAAAGTTGAGACAATTAAGACCTCGGGTCTTCTATAGCCTTTATCCATTCCAAGTCAATTTTCGGAGGAGAATTCAATTGATTTTATCACAGGTTTACCTAAGTCCGAAGGAAAAAGTGTCATCATGGTGGTAGTTGATAGACTTACCAAGTATGAACACTTTTGTCCATTATCTCATCCATTTAAAGCAAGTACAATTGCTACTGCATTTATGGAAACAATTCAAAAGCTACATGGAAACACAAATATTATTGTAAGCAGCAGAGATCCAATTTTTACTGGAAAGTTTTGGACGGAATTATTTTCTTGTTTGGGTACTCAACTAGCTCATAACTCATCTTATCATCCCTAATCTGATGGTCAAACTAAGATAGTGAACAAATGTTTGGAAGGATATCCTCGTTGTTTTGTATCTGATAAACAAACACAATGGGTCAAGTGGTTACCTCTGGTTGAATGGTGGTATAACACTTCCTTCCATATTGCAGCAAAAATGACCCCATTTATGGCACTTTATGGATATCATCCACCATCCATCACATCACCTTTAAAAGAAAATTCTAAGGTTCAAGCAGTGGAATATCACATTGAGCATCAAAAACAAGTTCTCCAACTCTTAAAGGATAACCTAAATTTGGCACAAAATAGAACGAAACAATAGGCAAATCAATATCGCAGCGAGAGAAATTTTGATGTAGGAGACTGGGTAATTTTATGGCTACAACCAACAAACAAATGTCCATCAAGCAAGATCAAAAAGATAATAAATTATCGCTAAATTACTATGGCCCTTACAAGGTGTTGCAAAATATTGGTAATATGGCATAAAAATTGGAGCTTCCTGCTTCTTCACGAATGCATCCAGTTTTCCATGTTTCATGCTTAAAGAAGGTTATAGGTGATGAAATTCCAGTACAAACAATATTTCCAGAACTTGATGAGGAAGGAAAAATCATATGGGAATCTGAAGCAGTCACGAAAACAAGAACTTGGCAGCTACGGAATCGATCAATTTCAGAGTATCTCATCAAGTGGAAGAACTTACCCACTGAAGATTCTACATGGGAGGATGAGAATTTTATACAGAAGCATCAAGAGCTACTAAAGTGTTGAGGACAACACTTTTTTTTGAAGGATAGGGGCATGTTATGTCCCTATATTACTAGTATAGTCCCTTATTGTTGTTAGTGTAGCCCCCTTATTGTTATTGTTGTACCCCTGTAATCCCAATATTCTTATTATTGTGCCCTTACATTATTATTTTTAGGTTGGCTAGGATTATATTGTGTCCCCATGGACTCCTATATATAGAAGGAGGTTTTTTCATTTGTATAATCCAATAATTGTTTATTTATGTAATGTAAAGGATGTTGCCCCCTTGAAGTGGCTTATTTCTAAGACGTTGATCTCTCTTTTCTTCTATTTTTGAAGTTGTTTTCATAACACGTGATATCACCTAAACCGATCTTGAGATCACAAAACCAAACTAAGATTGGATTCCTCATAATTCCTTCGCCATCCCTTAACAAATTTTCCTATCTTCACCCACTTTTTGAGGGCTTCCCAGAGAAAACCATCTCCACCTGCAATGCTTGGGATTTTCTTGAGACCACCTCACTCGGATCCAAAACCTTTTGGTAATATATAGCTCAACCAAGAATGAATCCCCTCACACCATGGCTATTTGGAAATGGAAAGGAAAGGTGGAAACCACTGTCGATCCAGGAAAAATTCATGTTAATGACAACAAATGAACCAAATACACACATTAATATACCATGCATGTCAAAACAAACTAGGAAATCATATATTCAACCCATTACCTACAAGTATTCTCGTGGAAGATTCTTAATTCAACTCTTCCTTACCTGATCCTTACTTTCATAGTCCTTCCTTTGCTTGCTTGCTTTCTTTATCCTGTTGGTTCTCTTCTCCTTTCTGAATCCAATTTCCAAAAGCAACTAAAAAAAGGCAAAAAATTGATCCTATAATGCCTTTTTATTATTGATGCCTCTAATTTCTTCATTTTTCCTCTATTTTCTTTCAATTTCCTCCTCACATGCAACCTATGACCTTTCACCCTCCTTTTCTACTAATTTCCTTTAGTTTCAGAAATAAAATTCCAATTAATATATTTTCCTTTTCAAATCCTTTTCCACTTTGTTTGCTAATTTCCTCTTAGCCATAATAAACAAGTGATGCCCATTAGGATATTCTGCCTGACATTCAACTTGGAATACGTGTCCCATGACCTTGGTCTTATTTTTCCTTTATTAACATTATTACATGAAATTTTAACCTAGGTCTGTTACACAAATCACTAGTGATGAACAATTAATCAATTATATGAATATGAGTAGATAATATTGTTACAAAAAAGAAATGTGTTAAAAGCATTCACTTGTCAATGCACAAAGTAAACTAATGGACAAGAATGTATTCCATAGACCATAAGATGTTATGAAATTTAAACTGACTATGGAAACATTAAACTACAACACACTCATGGAATCAAATCACAGCAAGATGTCTCAAATTGTTATTCATTACACAGTCAAAAAATAAAGACTTCTCTGTTAATAACAATGTCTCTCTCTCCTCTCTTCGGTTCCCCCCCTTTTTACTTCAAAAATAACGGGTTTATATAGGCAATTAAAATATCTCTTACATACTACTAGAATTCAAACTTTAAAAAAAAAATACATTTACAAAGATAATAATAAAAAGTCTTTTGTTTGTTGGGCCAAATGATTGATCATAACAAAACTACTATTCAAATAAAATAATATGAGAACATTCGGGAATATGTCCTGATTCAAGTAGGTGCATCCCATAGGTAGAGTGAACAATTTTCATTAGAGATTTCACCTGTGATATACATAACAAATAGTTAAAAAATAGTACCACGCAAATAAGTTTTTTACGGAATTAGAAATTATGTAATATCTTCTTCTCTCTCATTTTTTATATATTCATTTTAATTTATTGAGGAAAAACTCAAAATAACAATAAAATTTTACTTCTAAATTAACCTGAAAGAAATATCAATTAAAAACTTTATTTAACATTTTTTTCTTCTTCAGAAATAACAAACTTGACTCTGACGGACATTAATATAATGTGAGTGTCTAATCCCTGGGATATTTTGACAAACTGAGAAGGCTCATGTTGATTAAGATTTATATGATGATTACATGCAACCCTTAACTGTTCGTTCTGCTTGTTCATCTGTTCAATTTGACAAGTGCGTTGTGGAATAGTCACCAAGTACTTTTGGAGCCAATATATATCTAACGTCTCAAAAGCAACTTTGTGTAATTTTTATTTTAATTCCGGTGAATTATTAACATTAAAATGAGAACCTTGATCCTAGATGATTTCTAGCTTAACTTTCTTTGGTTTAGTTTCCTCAATATCTACAACATTCAAGACATAGGGGGTTTTTTTTAGTATGCAGCAGTCTAAAAATTTTCCTATTTAAGAATTTGTCCTTTAATTGTGTCTTTCTTTTGTGATGAGATTGCCTATATGTGCATTGTGTTGCAGTGTCAATATTGAAAGAATCAACCTGAGGCTTATCCTTATTAATTATAGTTTTACCCCATCAGTCGGACACCTTTCTAACCACACCCTCTTGAACAATAGTATTATTATTCTGACCCTTACAAAACCCTGGGGTTTCAGATACAAAACCTTGATTTTCCCTCTTCCCTAAAGACACGGGTTTTGAAAATACTCCGGGTCATTGACATTGATATCGTTTCCCAAAGGCTGGACAAGAGCATCATTAATTTCTATATCAGGGTCTGAAGACACCTCAGGGAAGGACTGCTTGGGTTGGGGTTTGTCAAAAAAACCATTATTTAACAGAAACAACTAACATTCTAACCCTAATTTATTTAACTAAAACTTAACCAAAATCACAATTAAGCCATGAATAATCAAATAGTGGTGGTTATGTCGCTTTTGGTATGTCAAATCCATCTTAACCAACGATATATACAAGAAATGTGGAAGACTAAAAGGGTATCTAAAGAAAACCATTAACATTCTAACATGATATAAAAACACTAAACTGTAGTGACCTCCACATGTTATATACATTCTAAGAAATAGTAACATGTTTTTCCATTTGGGTTTTAAATGGGTAACTGACATACCTTTAATTTCGTAGGTATATCTCTTTTGACCAACAATTTCTTCCAGAGAAATTTATTTTTTAATGTCTCCAATTATAACCCTACAACTATTTAAATAGGTTGTGAAAGACTCAACAAAAACCTGTATATGTCCTTGGAACAATTTCAATAATTCTAACCAACCAAGAGTGTGAAGAAACTAAGCACAATCCTCATAGGCTTCCAACACATCAATTCCCTGGGTTTCAAATCAGACTAGTCATGACATGGTGAGCAATATCTCGCCTCTGCATTACAAGATGAATTTAAAATCAATGAACCCTCAAAACCATAACTCATTATGAGGAGAGACAAAACCCAAAAGAGATTAACAGAGACAACAAATAAAATGGGATTAAAAAACAGTAGTTACTTCGAGCAATGAATAATGAGGTACAATCATGATAGGGCTTGGTATATCGACTGTCGAAAAACAACAGGTGTACAGATAAATCGTCATCGTACTAACAACTCGATAATAGCATTTCGCAATCCTCGTGAACATAACCTAATTCGAGAGGGTTCGAAACATGATTATGATGTTAAGATCCAAGGTGTCGGAAATAATTTTGAATCATACTCTTATAGGTGTTAAGTATAGGTTTAGATAATAATCACACCACCATTGCAATAAGTATGAAATACATAGGTTAGGATTAAGTAGATAGGCGCCAAAATAAAAAATAAAATAATATATGCATTCGAAAGGAAGCTTCAATGGAAACAGGTTGCAAAGGAAAAGCAAGCTTACCTAATTGGCCAACAACCTTTTGGCATGTCTCACAGTTTCTCACTAAAGCATGGATGCCCCTAAACAGGGGTGGCTAGTAATACCTTTCCCTTAATATTTTATGAGAAATAGTCAGACTGCATAAATGGTCACCAGCAGGACCTGAAAGAAGTTCATGAAGAACTTTAGAGGCTTCCTCTTTCCCAAGACAGCAGAGTAGCACTCCATCATAATTTCTGCTATACATAACATCACCAATAAAATGATATAGATCATATTTTAACCATAATTCCCTTCTTTGGGTTAAATTTAAATGAGATGGAGAGGTACCCTTTTTCAATTAAATTTTATGTATGCATACCAAGAATGACAATTATGATCAACGCACAAAACTTAATTCTATATAAAAGAAATTTTATTGTCAACAGAGGATTGATCATGACTAAGAGAACAATTAATATTGGGAGGAATATATTCAACAACTAACTTGAAAATACCTTCACCTCTAATAATCTTTGTGGGTTTCATATCAAGATAAAAATATTGCAAGGATGTCATCTAGTGTGCCCTCTTTTCCACAAGTTCCTTTTGGACAAACAAGTTTCCAACCACAGGGTAACGTACAACTACTTTCGTACTTAATTTTAATAAATAAAAGTGGAAGAGCTTGACTAATTTATAAACTGTGAGAGATTGTTCTTCAACTAGTGCATAATTTAATTCTATTGCATTAAATGAGGAGCTCAAAAAAGAAACTGGTATTTCTGCATTTTGGTCATCTTTCTAGGTAAGGACAGTAGCATAAGATGAATCATAGGGAAAAGTGTATAGAAGAAACTCCTCAGAAAAATATGAGCTTATAATTGGAGGCGCTTCTACAATAGCTTGTTTTATAGTGTCAAAATCTTGTTTTTGAAGCTCTCCTCACCTCAAAATAGTACTCCTTTCAACCAGTTCCTAAAGGGGTTTAATAATTTCCGAAAAACTTGGGACGAATCATTTTATAAAATTGACTTTACCCAAAAAGGATTGGACTCATTTTTTAGAATTAAAAGGTAGTAAAGACTTAATCCTCTAAATCCTCTCTAAGGTAATCATAATGTCATCCTTAGACAAGATGCATCCCAATAATTTACCTTTAGTGACTAAAAGTTTTGAATTTTTGTGGTTTAGGGAGATTCTTGTTTTCCTGCATCTTTCAAATAAAACTTTTAAATGTTGAAAGTGATTTGATTTCTATTTAGAAAAAATGGCGAGGTCGCCAAGGTAAATGATAACAAATTTATTGATGCTCTCTAAAGGCTATGTCCATGGCATGTTGTAAAGTTACTCTCGCATTTATCAGTCCAAATGACATCTTCCTATATGCGAAAGTGACCTATGGAATCTTAAAAGTGGTTTTCAACAAGTCAGATGGATTTACAGAACCTTATTATATGCTGAGAAACCATCCAAAAAGGACAACATCTTGAATCATAAAACACGTTAAAAGATTAGTTCCATGGGTGGGACAGGGTAATGATTTTTTTCAAAGGTTTGACTTAAATTTTTTAAGCCTACACATAAAGGGATATTACCATTTTTATTTTTGATGGGGACCCTATTTGCAACCCACTGTGTGTCTCACTGGAAAAATTATCTTTGTTGATAAGATCTTATTAAGCTCTTGTTTGACAGTTGACTCCATATTTGGAAGGATTTTCCTCATTTTTTTTTTAAGAAGGATTACTATGGGGTTCTATAGGTCTAGTGTGTTGCATGATATTTGGGTCAAAATTTTTAAGATTGTCATATGTCCAAGCAAATACATCCTTATATTGCTTGAGCAAATGGATAAAGTCAAACCTTTCTTGGGGTAAATAATTGACTCCTAAATTAAGTTATTGAGAGAGTTCTTGTGTGACCGAGTTTATAAGATCAGTTGACATGCCAAAACTATTAGTATTACAACTAACCCTTTTGAATATATCATGTAAATCCTAGAGATGTTCTAGCCTTCCAACAAACTTAGGTATCGGTTTTACCATTTTAAGAGGATCATCAAACGACTTCTCCTTGCTTTTTTTTTGAAAAATATTTCATATTTTTCTCATGCGTAACCTCGTTGATAGAATCCTTGAAGGGGACCTCCATATGTAGGAAATAAATGGTATTCCTGTCATCATCAAAGACACACCAGTTAGAAATTGTATATGGTATTAAAGGTCTAAAAATAAGTTCAACATAAAATTCACCAGGATTAAAATTTTTGACTGGAATTAATTTTGAAGCAAATTTTTCCAACAAATCAACTTCTAGATTAGTTGTTTAAGGTACAAATTGACTATCCAAGTCCATAAATTTTGACATCAAATCCCATACCTAGTTTTGATAGGCCTTAATATGCGCTGAAAGGAAATGTATATTATTCTTTACATGACTTATTATTATCTAAGAATCCCCATAAAATTTAAGACCAACTCTGCGATCAATAGCTTTCCGTAGACCTTGGATCAATTCCTCGCACTTTGTGACATTTTTCAGACACTAAAATTCAATTCTAAAAGCTATAAAAATTAAGTTACCTTTGGAATACTTCAGAAAACATATTTCACCAGCTCATTGTGTTGATTTGGAACCATCAAAATATAAATACCAAACCTGAGACTCATTAGAATTTGACATATCATTAATTTTAATTATCTCATGATCACTAGTAACAGTTGATTTAACCAATTCCAGATTTTACTTTTGTTCTTAGTTAGAAATTTTGACGGAATCATTAGTTAGGTTTCCAAAGAAAGAATCAAAATTCGTCAAATAAACTGGTTCTAATGGTTGGTTTTCATCATTAAGATCAATGATTATGTATTTCATATACAATTCTCTACTAACTTTGGTATGGTTTGGTTGTCCCTTCTAGGGTAACGATAACTGAGTTAGATCGGTGTCCTTGAATCCCTTTAAGTGTTGTAGCTAATGCTTGTTAATAAATAGACAATAAATTTCAGTGATATATGTTATTACTAAGTCACTTATTTGGTAGACTCTACTATTAGTTGATAATTGAATTAGAACATCTGTCAATTCTCCATTGAATTTAACAAAGGATTGACTAACTACACAATTTTTATATCTAAAGGTTTCATTTGACCATTTATTTTCTAGAAAATGGATAAAGGAATTACATCCAAATATGCTCTAGTATCTATGATGTATTTACAAATATTTTTGTTAAAAATATGAAATGTTAGGAGGAATGATGGAGGTTTCTTCTTCCTGATGAGAGGATCATTAGCCGATCATTTCAAAATCCTAACATTTTTTATGAAAAATTTATCCTAAGCAGAAATATCCTTAACATATGAAGTTTTTTAATGAATGAAAAGTTGTTGTACTTTTTTCTTAATAGTAGGAACTTTCCACAATTCATATAGAGATATATCAGCTTTGATCCTTTTGATATCGTCGATCGGGTTATTCGTTTTCTGGGAGAGGGAATTTTTAAACATTTGAAACTTGTTTTTTTGTGTCTTTGTTCCATGGAGGTTGAGCTTATTTTTCAGATTGTTCTTTAATTTGTGTGTAGGCGAAGACAAAATTGTGATCCTCATAAACGTTAAGCAAAAGGTCAGGAGGTTGAAGCTCATCCTCATCTACAAGATCAACTTCTTCCTCATTGTTTTCACTACTTTTAGGATTATAATCATAATCATATGTCAAGGCTTGAAGAATAGTTTCCAATCCTTTAGTAGTTAGGCCTTTATTTAGGGAAGGTGGTTTATTATTAGGTGGTCTCCTAAAATTTTGTTTAAAATTTGATCTATCAGTTGACCTTTCAGGTATTCCCTTCTTGAAATCAATTATCTTACTTGAAAATTTATTAATGACCTTTTGTAGACTATTGAGATCTAGGGAAGATTGTTCCTTTTTACAGGAAGAATGTGCTTTCTTACCAAAGGAAGAAGTGGATTCAGTTTGTTTTTTTTAGGAAGGTTTGAGACTGATGATATATTTTTCGATAGATAATGCTTCATCAAATGCGACTTGTAAAGAACCCATCTAGTCCCTTTTAACCCACACAACAATACCATGTTGAAGATATTTAACGTAATAAGCAATCATAAGATTTTGCAGGAGTAGTAAATATGTAGGAATTTTATTTTTCAAAGATAAAAATATGACATTAAAATCCATAACCTTTTATTTAGGTTGTGTTTCCATAGTATACAATTCATCCACTAACACTTCGAGCAGTTTCTTATCTCTGAATATCTCTGGAAATGCCTTCTCAATTGGGTCCAAGAGGTTATACTTTGAGGGTTTTAGGCAAAGTACCAAGTGGTATATTTTCCATCGAAAGTGTATGGGAAAAATTGAAAGACAACTTCTTCATGATGTACATTTTTCTGTCTAATAGTGAGAATGAAAGTCTTTATGTGATCCTCGGTGGGAACTTTGGAATCTAGGTCATGTTTAGGGAGGAATTTATGTGCATTTCTGGGTAGGGGGTTTTGTATGTCAAGCACATAGATGACATCTTGATTCAATGGAGTGGTAGGATCATTTTCATGATTTTACTAATTTTCGGCCATTCTCAGAGAATCCTCATATTCATATCATCTCCCTTCTCCAGAGTCCCTAGAGGATGAAGGTAATCTAGGATGTGAAGGAGGAGAGTCAGATCCTCCTAGTAGGGTTGGCTCATGATCAGGTATTTCAGATAAGTTTGTCAATTTTACAGTGAGGATGTTGTGTAATCTATCGTTCACTGATTCAATAGTTTGTGCAAGAATAATAGGTGGTTGCTTTAGTATAGGTCCTTCTACATTGAAATAAAAAGGTGTCACAATATGAGGGTATAATATCCTTTGTAAATAATTTTTTTGGTTAATTATTGCCTATGTTCTAGAGATAATCTCATGAGATCTTTGCAAGACATGTTCAATATCGGTATGGGAATATGAGCTAGTTTGGGTATTTGATTCAGCATTAGGATCTTCAACTATTGGATGAGAATATTGAGATGTCCATGTAGGGGAGGGTTGGTATGACTCCTAGTGATGCTTGGGGTTCTTACGGTCTTACTTTTGCTACCTTTTACCATCTTGAGTTGAATTGTCCCTCCTTCTAGCGCCACTTAGTTGATGCAAGCATTGACACTCCTATGTCAACAAAGGAGAAACGATACATACCAAGGCTCTTCACACAACCCCAACTATTTGGAATAGTCGTTCTCAATAGGTTTAAAGGCCTAATTGGCCTTTGGCTTGCTCCTCTTGTGAAAGAGAAAAACCAAAAGATTCCTAGAACTGAAGTACATCTATGGTTTTCCTAAATTGAGTTAAATAATATCTAAATTTTACAAGTTATATTAGTGAGGGTCTAATGTAAGCGTGAAATATAAAATAACATTAGTTCGTTATTACAAAACTGACGTTATATTATAATATTTACAACGATATAATACAAAAATAAAAGAAGGCTATAACTAAGTTTAACTAGCACAATATAAATAAATGGAATGGTTATGATGTAACAATTGTTATCAAGAATTAAAAAAAATCAAAGAGAAATTCCATTATCAACAGAAAGAAAAGCTAATTATTTTTTAATGTATTAAGGAACAAAATGAACAAATGTAATCAAAACAAGCAGTTCATACTATTAAGTGAACACAACATGAAAACTCTGTTTTCTTTTTTAATCAATTTAGCACTAAGAAACGACAGAAAGAATAAATTAATTATTTTAATTTGCAGTTACTAATTGGCCAAGGCTTATATGTCAGAAAGAGAAAATAAACAATGAATTATATCATTTAAGAATTCTTATCTTCACTACTGATTAATGAATTAAACAAGATAATCATCAAATCAATACTAAAAAGAATAATGTTGATAACATTCATTGTGATATTCGTACTACATATTCAGGGAAATAATAATAAAAGTAAAGAGACATTAACCAGGTTAATCCAACCATTAAAATCAACTCGTTCTTCACATGACACAAGCCACTAGAGATGGTCAATTAGTAAATTATACAAATCTGAGTAAATATATTGTAACAACGGATAAATGTGTTAAAATCATTCGCTTGTTAATGCACAAATTCAACTAATCGACAAATTTATTCCATAACCACAATATATTATGAAATTTAAACTATGACTATGGAAATAATAAAATGAAACACACTAATGGAATCAAACCACACCAAGATGTATAAAATTTCCATTCATTCCACTATAAAAAAAATAAACGCTTATTTTTTCAGAATAATGTCTCTCTTCTCTCTCGGGTTCCCCCACTTTTACTTCAAAAATAAGTGGTTTATATAGGCGATTACAATATACCTTACATACTTCTAGAAGTCAAAATTAAAAAAAAATATAATTACAAAATTAATAATAATAAGTCTTATGTTTGTTGGGCCAAATAATCGATTATTAAAAAATATATATATATATTACTAAAAACAAATAACATGCAAACATTCAGGAATATGTCCAGATTCAAGTATGTGCATCCCATAGTTAGAGTGACAACAATTTTCATCAGATATTTCACTTGTATATACACAACAAATAGTTACAAAATAGTACGAGGAAAATAAGGTTGTTACATAATTAGAAACTTTGTAACATCCTTTTCTCTTCTTTTTTTTAAATTTTTATTTTAATTTATTGAAGAAAAACTCAAAATAACAATAAAATATTGCCTCGAGATTAACCTAAAAGAAATATCAATTAAAAAAATTATTTAGCATTTTTTGGTTCCTGAGAAATAACCAACTTGACTCTGGAATACTTAGCTATAATGTGAGTGTTTGATCCCTAGGAGATTTCAACAGAATGAGCAGGTTCATGTTGTTTAAGATTTATATGATGATTATAGTCAGCCCTTAATTGCTCGTTCTCCTTGGTCAACTGTTTGATAAGATGGGTGAGTTATGGAACAATCACCAAGTATTGTTGGCGTCAATAGATATCTAAAAACATCTCAGAAGCAACTTTGTGTGATTTGTCTTTCAATTCCAATGAATTATCAACATTACAACAAGAACCATGCTCTTGGATGACTTCTAGCTTAACCTTCTTTGGTTGAGTTTCATTAAGATCTACAACATTCGAGTCACAGAGGGGTTTTTTCTATTATGCACAAGCCTAGAAATTTTCCTACTTGAGAAGTTATCCTTTAAATATGTCTCTCTATGTCGATGAGACTAAATATATATGCATTGTGTTGCAAGGTTGGCATCAAAAGAGTTGAATTAAAGCTTATCTTTATTAATTGCAGGTTTACTCCACCGACCGGACACCTTTCAAACCACACCCTCTTGAACAATAGGATTATTATTCTCACTATTGCAAAACCCTGGGGTTTTGGGTGTCGAACCTTTATTTTCCCTCTTCCACGAAGATACATGTTCTAAAAATACTCAGGGTCACTGGCATGGGTATCATTTCCCAAAGGCTCACAAGTAGCATCATCAATTCTACATCAAGGTCTGAAGACCCCTAAGGGAAAAACTACTTAGGTTATGGTTTTTCAACAAAACCATTCTTTAATAGAAACGATTCCTATTCTAACCATAATTTATTCAACAAAAACTTAACCAAAATAACATAAGCCATGATGAATCAGATATTGATGGATTTGTCGCTTCTCATGTGTTGAAGTCATCTTAACTAGAGATACATACAATAAATGTGGAAGATTCAAAGGGTATCCAAATAAAACCATTAACAGTCTAACATGATATAAAAACACGAAAATGTAGCATCCTTCACATGTTATATACATTCTGAGAAACAGTAACATATTTTTCCATTTGGGTTTTAAATGGGTAACTGACATACTTTTAATGTTGTAGTTATATCGTCCTTTGGCCAACAATTTCTTCTAGGGAGATTTCTTAAATCTTAGTCATTGACCATTTTTTCACCTTCGAGAGATAGACATGTAGCTTAAGCAGTAAACTCGTGATCCATGGTAGACTGTTTGTCCCCAATTCTAAGCCTACAACCATTTAAAGAGGCTTTGAAAGCCTCAGTGACTACCTAGTTATGTCCTTGGAACAATTTCAAGAATTCAAACCAACCAGCGGTCTGAACCAACTAAGCACAGTCCCCATAGGCTTCCAACATATCAATTCCCTAGGTCTCAAATCAAACTTCTCGGGACATGGTGAGACAATAACTGGTCTCTACATTACTAATAAGTGTAAAATCAACAATCCCTCAAAACCCTAACTCGTTACCAAGAGAGCCAAAACCTAGAAGAGATTAACAGAGACAAAAAGTAGAATGAGCTTCGAAAATGTAGTTATTTCGAGCAATGAATAATGATTTACGATAATAGCAAGGCTTGAAATCTCAATTGTCAGAAACCAACAAGTGTACATGCCGATGTCCATCGTACTAAGACCTTGATAATCCCATTTATCAATCATCGTGAATTGAACCTAACTCGAAAGGGTTTGAAACATGATTATGATTTTAAGATCGAAGGTCTCGGAAATCATTTCAAATCATGCTCTAATAGGTGTTATGTATAAGCTTAGATAATAATTACACCATCATTGCAATAGGTACGAAATACATAGGTTAGGATTAGGTAGATAGGTGCCAAAATAACAAAGAAAATAAAATATGAATTCGAGCAGACAATAGAATAAAAACCCAAAAAGATATAAACAACAATATATAACAAATTATTACAGAATTTCTAAAATTTTGTTATAATCTCTATTTGTTTAATACAATTTTCATGTGGAGGTTCAAATGCATGAGTGATCATAACCTTCGGAATACCATTATTGATGTTTTGAAGATATTATAAAACTAAAATATAAATCCAAATGTACAATGAAATCAATTCTCAACCAAATAGAAAGTATTAAAAACAAAACTCAAAAATCAAATTAAAAATTTGAAAATAAAGAAAAAGGGGGCCCATATTATCAACAGTGAATGAGATGGGAATGGTTGGCATGCTACCAAAATCTACATGAAAAAAGTATCATTGCATGAAATAAATTATTGCTATATTCATTAAAAATAGATGCATAAACAAACTTCAGAGCAAACTCATTCACTAACCCTACAAAGACAATATTTTCATAGGTGATATTTGCAAAAATGCATGACTAAACTAAATGCATGGGAAGTAAAAATACAAGAAGGGGACTTGAGCACCTAGCTTGGGTCCTAAACCAAGGAGACTTAGGTCCCTCGAAGGAAAATCATTATTGAAACCAATCAAGAAATGTGTTCTTACATCAAATATGAATATCCTCTCTATTATTGACTATACTCTCCAAAATTTCCAATCCTAAAGGGCTACTCAAGCCCCTTATTTATACAAAAAATAGTTGACGGGAAGCCTCCTTGGAGAGAGGATTTCTTCCCTCCAAAAACCCTACAAAGTAGGATCTTGTTCCCTAATGAATTCGCAACTAAAGTGTAATAATGACCTTAAGCCAACCGAGTTTTGATTATCATTCGACAGGGTACAAGCCCCATATTTTTCTCTTATTGAACTCATGTGTGATCTGCATCAAATGTCCTAAATATTCTACATAATCAATGCTAGGTACACAATATGTGGTAATCATCTATTATCCCTCCTAAGAACATATTAAAGTCAAAAAATACTTTATTAAATGCTAAAGGAAATGTTAAATGTCCCTTAGAATGGTTATATATGCCTTAATTTTTACCTATTTGTGAGGCCCAGCAGTCCTTTGTGATGAAAATGAGGTTACATTATGATCCTTTCGAGCCCCATGATCCATATCTATTGTTAGCACATTCTTCGTTCCTTGCTCATCCCCTTAGCGTGATGGTGAGCGCAATGATGCCTTTGACATAAAGGCCTCAAATTTACCTTCAAAGAGTGGGAGTTACTTCCTCATATCAACAATTTCCGACATCTTAGGGGTTATTGGTTGTGTTACCAAGGTTGTTTTGTTCTAATACGTTTTAGAATGTCCGGAGAATGTTGTCCCTCATGTCTGATTATTACCTCAGTCATGCACCCAACCTTAGTTTTGACCAACAATTACTCTAAATACATGGTTTAACAAAGTCTATGCATTATCACATCAATCTCATTCATGGTCTCATTACCCTCTACCAAACATCCCTCAAGAAAGTAATCGTGGACATGTTCAATTTCCTCTTCTATCTATGCCATTGCCATGTGCCTTGATCCCATTTCTTTATTTCATGCCAGACTCCTAGAAGCCTTCATGAGCTTCTTCACCTTGTTATTTCATTATGGATAATCAAATCCATGACCTCAAAACACTCAAACCTTATGAAATTATTGAACTAGTCCTCAACCCTTTACTACTTTATGCAAGAATCACAACTACTATTGGAACTCCAAGGAATGTGAATGAAGTCAAGCCCATAGTGATCTCCCAATACATCTTTGTCCTCCTTCCATCGTAATTGTCTCAACACTCAGAGAATTGGAAAGTGTACCAATAAGCCATTATGCCAAATCACAATCATCTCCCTCCGTTATAATCCCACATTCATAGAAATATTCCTTTCCATTCTCCAAACCCAAGCTACTAGCTCGTGGGTTGTCGTGTCATAAATGGTTCACCATGGGTACCTAGTGATTAGGCCACCTTTCTTTCTTATGTCGTTATGGATGTCATCCTTACCTTCATGGATGACAGTGGTATCATACTACAGACGTGAGGGAAGAAGTGATCGAGGGAGCCCATACAAATTTTGTTCGTCACAGTTATAACCTACCTTTGTCGTCTCCAATTACTTCAACACATGTCACCCCAACTTTGCCATCTTGCTCAGATTCCCTTGCTAACTAACTCGGCTATGATCTCTCACCCCAATTCTATTATTTATATAGTAATTTATAAAGTTTTGTTCGTCGCAGTTATAACCTACCTTTGTCGTCACCAATTACTTCAACACATGTCACCCCAACTCTGCCATCTTGCTCAGATTCCCTTGCTAACTAACTCGGCTATGATCTCTCACCCCAATTCTATTATTTATATAATAATTTATAATTATTTTACGTTAAGATATAATAAAACCTAAAATATAGCATTTAATTCATAAAATTAAAAGAAGCACCAATAAAACATACTCCATAAATATAAACTCAAATTTAATTATTTTATGTACATCACAAGGATACTATTAAATGGTGTTATAATGTCACACACTTTTAAGCATATATATGTGTCATATTTAATTTCAAATCAATGATGTATCATATTTAGTACAACTTCAATAAGTTTAAAGGTTATTCATATTCTATTCCCTTAACACATAAGAAGTTTAAATTCAGAATAAGTAATCTTTGCATAACCTTCTCAAATAAACTCAATTCATAACCATTTCAAATAAACCCAATTCATAAGAGAGAGATATGAGTAGTAAATGGAACATTAAATTGAGATCGAGATATCAAATTAATATCCACCGGCGTCGTTATAATGCTCCTCACTCACTCTTCTGCAGGCTCATCTAATGAATGAAGAAAACTCCACATGTAGTACTTCTTTGTATAGTGAAAAGAAAAAATGGAAAAATAAAAAACCTTTTAAATATGTATTGATAGCAAGCTTACATACTCAAAATATTTTTGGAACACGCTTTGGTTCCCTTGATGACAACTTTTTCTGTAGTGCTGAACAATGAAGTACGATTTGAAAAGCAGCATTACTTTTATTAATATAAAGATTTCATCGTAAATCAATTGAACGGTGATGAATACATTCATTATCAATGAGAACTATTATCAAGAAAATGCGCATGTGTACATGGCGGTCTCATAACCAGTTGAGTCTCGACTTCACTGTTTTGGATGCTTCCAGATCCACTTGCAGGACTTGTCAAAACGGAATGAGGATCGACAAACTGAAATAATAATTAAGAAAAATAATGAAAAAAAAAAAAAAAAAACTTAAAACTTCATATAATAAAATAGTTAATAATAATAATATATAAAATTGCAATAAGGCAACACTTGCATTGAAATTTCGTCTCACCTTCTGACGTTGGAAAGCATTCTCTTCGCTTGATATCCGTTCCTACAATTTTAAAAAAACTAAAACCAAAGTTACAATGAACCCAATCATTACAACATAACTATGTGATTTCACTTCAAAGTTCATACTTTGTTGAGTGAAAATTTACATGAAGAGGTTATATAAACTACCGTTCACATAAGAATCAAATTCTGACTAATATTAATATCAACAAACGCACAACCATTAAACATTTGAAATGACGTTTAAAGTTTCATTTTTAATATAAAAGAGAATAAAATTTAAATAGAACACCCTTATAAAAAAGTATGGAAAACCAATAACATAAAACAATGTAACATCTTAATAACACTAACCAATAATATGTAAACGATAAACAGAACCTTAATATAAAACATCAAAAATAGGATGAAAAATTGATTTGTTTAAAGGTTTCTTATTGTTTTAAAGTGATCTGCATGCACTTCTTCACTGCTTCTATCAAGGTATTCCCCCAACAATCATATTCCCATTTAATCTGAATACAACAGCCTAGTCAGAGAAACCACTTCGGATAATCAGGCGGATGGCTTGGCCAGGTAAACTGAGAGACCGGGAAGAAGCTGGTAATTTTATGTCTGCTCCCTGTCATGCTTCGTTGGAGACCGAGTTGCAGTCTGTATGGAGGCAAAATTCTAATATGATACTGGTATAAGTGGGCAGGAAAGTAGACCATCTCTTGGAGAGTGAAACAGTTGTAAGTTGGTGCTTACTGTGTTGAAATTACTTACAGCCGCTCAAAGTACTGAAGCCGCCTTCCAATTTTATCTGCAGAAGCTTGTACGTGAGCCGCTTGCCAAAACTGTTGAGCAGTCAACCTCCGGACTTAAATTTTAATGAGCCAGATTTATGAAAAATCCCGCGTCACAATTTCTTTCCGTACCATTGCCAGAAATCGGACCCGGGGAAACTTATGAAGCGGATTTAATAAAAATCCCGCATCACAATTTCATCCGTACGTGAGCCCAAAAATCGGATGCGGGAAGATTATGCAGCTTGGTTTAATTTTCTGTTTTTGAAGTCCGGTTCATGATTCGGTCAAAGTCTTTAATGTTTGGTTTTAAAAAAAAAGGGGGGTCGTGCAAACAACATATATATGTTTTACATATATATTATATGCACAATATCAAAAGGGAAGGCCGTGGGCCATATATGGTCTCACATTTTGGTTTTGTTTTTAATTTATGTTTTTTTATTTTTAACCTCACACCATATGAAGTATGGTATACGACTCTAGTTTTTAAGTTTTTAAAATAGTTTATTTTAAAATAGTTTTATTTTTATATATTGTAAAAGGTGCTGAGTGCATTGTTTTAAGTATTGTAAGTTTTTTTTATTTCTTAGACAGCAGAAGTAAAAAGACTTGGTGAGCACAGCAGTGCAGAGTTTTTTAGTTTGTAAGTTTTATTTTTACACACAAATAATAGTAATAGAATTTAAAAACAAGAAAGGTTACCTAAGAGACAGACATTTTTCCAAGGTTGTTTTGCACTCGTGTAAGAAATTTTTCAAAGTTTTTTTTATTCCCTCAGAAGCAGTCAAAGTTTTTTGTGTATTCCCTCAGGCAGAGGAGATTTTGTAACCAAGTTTTTTTTGAAGTTAAATGAAATAGTTTTTACAGTGGAAAAACTCTGTCTACAGTGAAGAAATTTTTTTATATTTTCTCTGTGTTGAAGAGGGAGAATTTTATTCTCCATTGTTGTTCTGGAATGTTAAATATTCCAACATGGTATCAGAGCTAGTCCAGGCTCTTTGAAGATCAAAGAAGCTGAAGGAAAGGAGTTCTTAGTTGCAGCAGCTTCTCCAGCAGTGTGAAGACTCAGCCAAAGAATCCAAAGGTATTTCTCTATACAGTTTTTGAGTCACTGTTGCAGAACAGTGAGCTGTTTTACATACACAGTCAAGTTTTTTTTTAATCATAGTTAAAAGTGCAGAATGGCTGGAGCCAGCACTGGTATGGGTATGGGAAATGTCCATCTCCCAATGTTTAATGGGAAAAATTATGACTACTGGTCAATAACTATGAGAGCATTATTTGTCTCCCAAGACTTATGGGAATTTGTTGAAGATGGCTTTGAAGAGCCAGCAAATGAAGAAGAGTTTGAAGATTTAACTCAGGCAGAAAGAGAGTTGCTGAAGAGCAATAGGAAGAAAGACTCCAAGGCTCTCTTCTTATTGTATCAAGCAGTGCATGAGAGTGTGTTTCCAAGGATAGCAGCAGCCAAGAGATCCAGAGAAGCATGGGAAACTCTCAAGACAGCCTATCAAGGCATGGAAAAAATGAAGACAACAAAACTTCAGTTGTTGAGGAAAGACTTTGAGACTCTCTGTATGAAAGAGTCAGATACTATTAACTCATTCTTCACTCATGTGATTGGAATAGTCACACAAATAAGATCTCATGGAGAGACTCTTGAAGAGAAGAGAATTGTGGAAAAACTCTTGAGGAGTCTACCCTCAAGATTCGATGTGATTGTCACCACCATAGAGGAGACTAAGGATCTCACAAAGTTCACAGTGGATGAGCTACATGCATCACTGATGACTCATGAGCAGAGATTGGGTAGAAGTGAAAACTCATCTCTGGAACATGCCTTTAAGACCCATATGTCTTTTGGAAGAGGAAGAGGGCAAGGCAGAGGAAACAAAAGAGGAAGAGGCAGAAGCCAAAACAGAGGTGGAAGGAACAGTCCAGCAAATGCTCAAGGAAAAGGCAGCAATCCAAATCAGCATCAAGGCCAAGGCAGCAGCCAGCAGAGTGGTCAACAGAATGCTCAAGGACAGAAGTATGATAAGTCCAATGTCCAATGTCACTATTGTAAAAAATATGGTCATTATGCTAATGAATGTAGAAAGAAGCAGCATGATATGGGAAATAGAACTAGTGCAAATTTCACTAGAGAAAATATCAGCCAAGATAATTTGTTTTTGGCTTGTAATATGGCTGAAGAAAAGAATGAGGATTTATGGTTTCTAGACTCTGGTTGCAGTAACCATATGACAGGGAACTTAGCAATGTTTTCTATGCTAGATGAGAGTGTGAAGTCACAAGTCACACTAGGAACTGATAGTAAAGTGTCTGTTATGGGAAAAGGGAATGTAAATGTTCTAACAAGAAAAGGTGCAAAGAAATCCATATCAGATGTCTATTATGTTCCAGGAATGAAGTGTAACCTCTTAAGTATTGGACAACTTGTTCAAAAGGGGTACAATGTATTTTTTGAGGATGATGTTTGTACCATCATGGACAAACCACCCAGAAAACAATGTATTGCTGAAGTGAAGATGACAAGGAGCAGAATGTTCCCTCTTAGAATGAGAGCAGATTTGAAGAATGAAGAAAAGATAGCAGCAGTGGCAAAAGAGGCTATCCAAAGCGAACCAAAAGATGAAAATTGGTTGTGGCACTTGAGATTTGGACATCTCAACTTTGGAGGTCTTAATTTGTTGAATAGAAAAGGAATGGTAAGAGGTTTACCATTGATAGAGAAACCGGACAGCCTTTGTGAAGGTTGTATTCTTGGGAAACAACACAGAGAAAGTTTTCCTTCCGGGAAAAGCATAAGGGCAAAGGCACCCTTAGAGATTGTCCACTCAGATTTATGTGGACCGATGCAAACTCCATCGCTTGCTAGCAACCACTACATGTTAACATTCATAGATGATTTTACAAGAAAAACTTGGGTTTATTTTTTGAAAAAAAAAAGTGAAGTGTTTGAAAAATTCTGCAATTTCAAAGCACTTGTGGAAAACCAGAGTGGGCTGCACATCAAAGTTCTAAGGACTGATAGAGGAGGTGAGTATATCTCTAAAGATTTTCTACGTTTTTGTAGAGAAAATGGTATTCAAAAGCAATTTACAACTAGATATACTCCGCAGCAAAATGGAGTAGCCGAAAGGAAGAATAGAACCATAATGGACATGGTGAGGAGTATGTTAAAGGCAAAGCATTTGCCTAATGATTATTGGGCTGAAGCTGTACATTGTGCAACATACATTTTGAATAGGTGCCCTACAAAAGCAGTGATGAAAAAAGTGCCGAAAGAGGCATGGAGTGGCACAAAACAAGGTGTCACACACATGAAGGTTTTTGGTTGTGTGGCTTATGCACACATTCCGGATCAGCTAAGGAAGAAGTTGGACAGCAAGGGGGAGAAATGTATTTTCATTGGATACAGTGAGGAATCCAAGGCCTATAGGTTATATAATCCATCCACCAATAAGTTTATTGTGAGAAGAGATGTTCAGTTTATTGAGGAGGAAGCTTGGGATGGAAGCATAGAGAAAATAGTGAATGTTAAACACTGTTTATCTCATGATGAAGATGATGATGAATTGGCTGAAATACATCCCCAAACAGCAGCACCAACACAAGAGCAGCAAGAGACACCCTTGAGGAGAAATGAGAGTTCTTCTCCAAGCACACCACAAAGAGGAAATTCAAGTGCTTCTTCAAGCATTTGTACATCAAGTGAAAGAGGTAAGAAGTTCAGAAATTTAAATGACATTTATGCACAAGAGGCAGCAAATGAAGGTATCAATTCTTTGTTTGCTTTATATTGTCATGTTGAAGACCCTATCCACTTTGAAGAAGCTATTAAGGAAAAGAAATGGATAGAAGCTATGGATGAGGAGATTAATGCCATAGAAAGAAACAAGACTTGGGATTTGGTTGAACTCCCAAAAGGTAAAGATGTCATTGGAGTTAAGTGGGTCTACAAGACCAAGAGTAATGCTGAAGGAAAAATAGAGAGACACAAGGCAAGGCTTGTTGTCAAAGGGTATAAGCAGAAGCATGGGATAGATTATGAGGAAACTTTTGCACCGGTTGCTAGAATGGAAACCGTGAGAGCAGTGCTGTCCATAGCAGCACAAAACAAGTGGAAAGTTTACCAAATGGATGTGAAGTCAGCATTCCTAAATGGAGTGTTAATGGAAGAAGTTTACATTGAACAACCTCTAGGCTATGAGAAGAAAGGCCAAGAGCACAAAGTGTGCAAGTTGAAGAAAGCTCTTTATGGGCTGAAGCAAGCGCCAAGAGCATGGTACAGTAGGATAGATTCCTATCTATTGGAAAATGGATTTGAAAAGTGTGAGGGAGAACCCACCCTCTACATCAAAGAAAAAGATGGTAAAATGTTGATTGTAGTTTTATATGTTGATGATGTTATTTTCACAGGTAATGATAATTACCTTATTGAAAATTTTAAAACAGTCATGAAAGAAGAATTTGAAATGACTGACATGGGTTTGTTGAAATACTTCTTAGGAATAGAAGTAGAACAAGATGAAAATGAGATTTTTATCTCACAGGAAAAATATGTTAATGAAGTGCTGGAAAGATTTAATATGCAGGAGAGCAAATCAGCGATCACTCCCACAGTGATGGGATTAAAACTCAGCAGGGAGGACAGCAGCAAGGATTTTGATCCTAGCTTGTATAAGAGCATAGTTGGTAGCCTCATGTATTTGACTGCAACTAGGCCTTACATAATGCATGCTGTTAGCTTAATTTCCAGATTTATGGAGAAGCCAAAGGATGCACATTGGCAGGCAGCGAAGAGAATTTTGAGGTATGTTAAAGGTACAAAAAGATTTGGTATTTTATATACTACTTCAGAAAATTCAGATTTAGTTGGATACACTGACAGTGAATGGGCTGGAAGTGTAGATGATCGGAAGAGCACTTCTGGTTATGTTTTTCACATGGGTTCAGGAGCAATTTCATGGGCTTCTAAAAAACAACCCATTGTAGCATTGTCTACAGCAGAGGCAGAATATGTGGCAGCCACAGCAGCAGCTTGTCAAGCAATTTGGATGAGGAGGATGTTAAGAAGTTTGTGCCAAGAGCAAGTAAAAGGAACAATGATTTATTGTGACAATAGCTCAGCTATTGCATTATCCAAGAATTCTGTGTTTCACAAGAGAACGAAACACATTGACACAAAGTTTCATTACATCAGAGAATTGGTAAACAATGGTGAAATTGTTTTGGAACACTGCAGAACTCAAGAGCAGTTTGCAGACATTCTGACCAAGCCATTGGGGCAGAAGAGTTTTGAGTTTTTGAGGAAATGTCTGGGTATGACTGATAACCCAGCAGCTGAAAGTAAGGGGGAGTGTTGAAATTACTTTCAGCAGCGTTTTACAGCCGCTCAAAGTACCGAAGCCGCCTTCAATTTTATCCGGCAGGCTCGTACGTGGAGCCGCTCGTCAAAAACTGCTGAGCAAAATTTTCAACCTCCGACTTAAATTTTAGCGGAGCCGATTTATGAAAAATCCCGCGTCACAATTTCTTCGTACCATTGCTGTAAATCGACCTGTGGAATCTTATGGCGGATTTAATAAAAATCCCGCATCACAATTTCATCCGTACGTAAGCCCAAAAATCTATGAAGATTATGTGCCTTGGTTTAATATTCCTCGTTTTTGAAGTCCTATTTCATGATTCTGTAAAGTCTTTAATGCTTGGTTTTAAAAAAAGGGGGTTTGCAAACAACATATATATGTTTTACATATATATTATATGCACAATATCAAAAGGGAAGGCCGTGGGCCATATATGGTCTCACATTTTGGTTTTGTTTTTAATTTATGTTTTTTTATTTTTAACCTCACACCATATGAAGTATGGTATACGACTCTAGTTTTTAAGTTTTTAAAATAGTTTATTTTAAAATAGTTTTATTTTTATATATTGTAAAAGGTGCTGAGTGCATTGTTTTAAGTATTGTAAGTTTTTTTTATTTCTCAGACAGCAGAAGTAAAAAGACTTGGAGAGCACAGCAGTGCAGAGTTTTTTTTTTTAGTTGTAAGTTTTTTTTACACACAGCAGCAGTGTAGTAGAATTTGAAGTGCACAGCAGTGCTTTCATTTTTGAAGAGACAGAGTATTTTTCCAGAGTTGTTTTGCACTGTGTTTTGAAGCAGTCAAAGTTTTTTTTGTATTCCCTCAAGCAGAGGTGATTTTGTAACCAAGTTTTTGAAGTTTAATGAAATAGTTTCTACAGTGAAAACTCTGTCTCCAGTGAGAATTTTTTTTTTTATATTTTCTCTGTGTTGAAGAGGGGGAATTTTATTCTCCATTGTTGTTCTGGAATGTTAAATATTCCAACATACTGAGGATTTGTGTCCACGCTATTTGAAAAGTATATCCTGCATTTCTTCTTTAGGTCTGGATTGTCACTTTAATTCTTGTGTTCAAGCTTTGTGTTGATAATTCATTATATGATGATATTTTGTGGTTAAAATTAATAAAGTGGAAAAAAAGAGTAAAACCGACCGATTCACCCACTTGTTAATATCACTGTATATTTTCAATGGCCATCACGTTAAATACCACCTTTCTAACTTGTGAGAATTCTATGTTGCTAACAAATTCAGAGGTATTGCCTTTTGCGAATAAAACAAATCACATAGAGAGAAATTGATCTCATAAGAATGGCTATCATTATTTAAACAAATTTAAATTTAACTATAAACATACACTTTCCATCAACATTAAACCTGAGAAATATGTGTTTCCCATAGAAATAATGGATTATATTAATGTACGTCAAATAATGGATGGAGTTGTCGTGGCCCATCAAGCAACATGATCGTCAGAAAAAGCAAAAACCAATCATGATTATAAAGCTGGATATGTCCAAGGCAGTTGAACACAAAATTTGGTGGCCTCCTACTTCTCTTGATATCCCCCTTCATCCTTACCTTGGTTATGGACTGTCTTAATAAAGTCTTAGCAGCAACTAAAGATAATCATATGCTACTAGGATTCTCCAGCATGACCTTCGATCCCTAGTCACAACTGAGCTGCTTCTATCAAGGAAGTGAGGACCTTTCATACAGCTCTCATCTTGCATTAAAGGAAAAATCAAGAAGGACAAATCTCAATTTCTTTTTTCGAAATGCATAAGTGCTGCTCAGAGAAATTTCAGCACAGTGTTGGGATTTTCACAATGCAACTTTGTTCTAAATGCTATGTTATCCCTCTCTTAGTCTCTGCAGGCATAGGACCCTCTTGGAACCTGTTTTTTTCGAACGCTAATGCCCAAAATCTCGAGGTGGTACTTCCTCTATCATCTGCATTCCGCTCATACCCTCCTCATCAAATTGGTACCACAATCTATTTTAACTTTTAACTTTTTTTGCTCTCGTTGCTTCCCCCGAAACTAATTCCGCCTCATCTTTTTACAAAAGGTTTTTCTTTGGGGTGACCAAATGAAATAAAAAATAGCTTGTTGCTCGGCACAATGCTGGTCCCCAAAAGCAATGTGGACCATGGAGTACTCGTAAGCGTTGATAGTCTTCTATGATGAATTGAGTCTTCGGAGCAGATGTCACGTGCAGAAGGCTGAAATCCTGTGAAGCTTTACAGGGAAAAATAGGGAGTCATAAATATACCCCTGTTGGAATTTAATTCCAACTGCAACATAAAACAGCTGGAGAGAAATCAGATCCGCTGTGGATATTTAATAAATACCGATCTCTGAAAGTCGTGCTTGATATTTTGCACATTACTGTGCATTTAATTTGCAGAAGTTATGTCCCTGCAGGCAGCCGACTTCATTTCTTCAAAAGGCATCACGATTCCTTCACGCAGATAAGCTTTAGAAGATATTTGCATTATTTTAATAATATAAGTCAAATATGTTTTTTCACCTATAAATATGATGAACAGCAGTTCGTTTTGAGGTTAGAAGAGAGTTTGAAAAATTGAAAAAGGCAGAGAAGAAGACAGAGCAGAGAAAACAGCAAGAAAACAGAGTCGCTGTGTTTTTGGAGCAGCATGCATTCTACAGGCTGTTTCAGCAACTGTGTCTGTGTTTCAGCAACAGACTGTGTGGTGTTTCAGCAACTGTCTGCCTGTTGCGGAAACACGAATGTGTGTTAAAAAACAGAGTTTGTAAAAACAGTATGGAGTTTTTGATGATTCCAGAACTGTAGTTCTGAAGAAGTTTGTAATTTTTATTGTCATTTTTATGGTTAATAGAAACAGAGCTTTTCTCCATATCTTCTTTGTCAAATTTCTCTCATTTCTTTGTGTTGAGTTGAGGAACTTTGCTTCCTCTGTTTTGTTTGAAATTAGCAGAAATTTCCATCAACCCCGAGGACGAGTGATTAAGACTTAATCCAAACGGAAAGAACCCTAGTTCGTCTGTACATTTCGGCACAATGCTAGGAAACTTGGGGATTTAGTGCGAAAATATAGCAGAGAAACATATTTTTTGGGAAGACTCTGGGAAAAAACAGCCTCGTCGTAGGAAACATATGGATGAAAGGGGAGTAACCAAGTACCTCTCGGTTGGGGAACTAGAGTCCGAGGGAAAATTTTCCTCGACGAATCCAAAAGAAAGTGCAATAGAAACCGTGGGACAATCTGTATATAAGACAGCGTATACAAAATGACACTCCAGATATCCTCCGATGGGCACCAAAACAGGATTGATATTACTCCGTTAAGCTAGCCTACTTGTTGGACCTTGGATCCAGCAACAGATTCCCAGCCAAAATGAATTTGGAGGAAGTTATCGGATCTGACTCTCCGCAAAAATATTGCCTATCCTGACAATATGCGAAATAACATGCAGGCAAGGTACCAAAACTCTAGACCAAATCTTCAATCTCTGAAGCCTCCTTAATAACCCGTCGGGCAATGGAGCAACCCTGCTGAGCAGATTTATAGGCAGCAGGACAGTCTCATCCGGAATTATGGACTATTGGACCGTAGATGAGGATGGGAATAGAATTTTCTACCGAATCATTTGAAAAACCTATTGCACACCAAAACCTGCTATCTATATTATTAAGCATTACATATTTATACAACAAGTATTGGTTTAACATAGAAATTTTATATTGACCATACAAGTATTGGTTTAAGATAGAAATTTTATATTAACCATACAATTAACTAATTGAGAAAATATCTCAACCACTCACTTATCTAAGAACATCTAGATCTTAACAACTTCTAAACAATAGGAGCAAAGTCTTTTACTTATAAACCATCACAATTAAGACAAGTAGGAATTATATTTTCCAAGTTCCATTTAATGAGTATTTGTCTCAATCTCAATAAGCAAAGTCTAGTTGTGGTATTGGTGTTTACAACCATCCATCGGAATGCATGGGGCCCAACCGCTGCAAATGTCAGTTTATTAGGATGTCCTTCGCATACATGGTTCTGTCAACTATTATAACCTCTCCATTAATTCAAAATATTCTAGGCTACTAGCTCCATCAAGTTGTCACTTAACTCTCATAAAGGTGTAGTTGGCAAGTTGGATTTCCGAGTTCCACTCTTGAACTCCTGAATCACAAATCTCCCAAAACCAATTATTGAACAACATCCCAATCTGTCCCATAACCTCACGAGAAGACCACTTCCACGTCTTCAACAAATGAGGGATCATTCCCTAGATCCACAACTACCAAACTATCTCGACAACCATCCATACTGAGTTTTCACTGCATTGAATCTCATGATGACACAAATGCTTTGGACCAGACCATAATTAATTTTATGTTTCATCGGCTATTTTACAAAAGAAAACATCCTAATCCAAATTAACAATAGTTTTAAAAATTCTCTCTCAAACCAAACATTTAGGTATACTAATAATTACTACCACACCAAATAGATTAGCTACTATGGAAAGTGTCACTATTGCAGCGACTCAATTTTCTAATTGCGCTACCAACATGCAGTGGTAATGAGACATGCAGCCAAAAGGTGATGACAAACTCAGACTCCATCTTTTGTGTCGACAGTCTTCACAATGGTTGACTCAACCCCCTGAACTCGATCTACCTTCACACTTCAAATCCACATCGTTGATATTAGACCACAGACGCTACCTGCTCGTTGGTTAAATGCTTACTAGCTAGCTCTTGGGTTTATTGCCCGACACTTTTTCCTAACAAATCTACACAGGTGTTTGCGTTCTGAGTTTTTGTTGGTGTACATGCACATAGTTAGTCTTAATTAGTTTCAGTTCAACTCTAGTTATTCCATGTGATGTGAACTTGGCTTTAACTAGTTAACTCGAGTGCTTACATGTGGTGTGCACTTGGCTTTAGTTAGTTAACTCTAGATGGTGAAGGACTTACCCACTTTCTTGGCGTAGACAATGTTATTAGAATGACACCTAGAAAAGCCATTATCTAAGAGAAATCTATCCATTTTGGCATACCAAGCCCGAGAAGCTTGTTTGAGACCATAGAGAGACTTCCTAAGGCGACAAACAAAACTGGAATCTTTTTGGATAAAGCTAGGGGGTTGTTCCATGTAGATTTCTTCATGCAAATCTCCATGTAAGAAGGCAGATTTAACATCCATCTGATGGACTTCCCATTTAAAGGAGGCAACAAGGGAAAGAACAAGGCGGATAGAATTCATTTTGGCAACAGGGGAGAAAGTTTCAGTATAGTCAATGGCTTCAACTTGTGAAAATCCTTTAGCGACAAGATGAGCTTTATGTCTATCAACTTTTCCATCTGGTCCAAACATTGTTTTGTAAACCTATCTGCATCTAACAAGTTTTCTTCCTTTTGGAAGAGGAACAAGATCCCAAGTATCATTCGCCAATAAGGAGCGATATTCTTCATTCATAGCTTCATCCCAATCTTGATGACCGAAGGCTTCTTCAAAGGTTTCTGGATCAAGTTTTTGTCGAACTTGAGCCAATAAGGAAGAGGCTCTTTCGAACTGAGAATGTGTACGTCGTCGATCGGCAGGGTCACCTGCAAGAGAACCTGCTGCATCCCGAGTAGAGCGAACCCATCTTGGAAGCGGTGGAGTATAAGGAACAATTTCAAAAGGTGGATGAAAATTGTCATCCTCGCTGTCATCATCTGAACTAGAAGGAATGCTATTAAAAATAGAAGAGAGAGAGAGAGGTGGCACATATGCCGAATCAGGCTCGCAGGCCAAAGGTGGCACACTCGCCGAACTAGGCTCGCAGGCCGATATATTTTCATCAAAATTTACATCTCTTCTAATGATTATATTTTTGGATTTTGGTTGAAGAAGTATATATCCTTTGACATCTTCAAAATATCCAACAAAAATGCATTTTTCACTCTTAGGTTCTAAGGCTTTATGTTTCGCATTTGGAATATGGGCCCAAGCATTACTTCCAAAAACACGAAAGTGACTTACATCTGGTTTGATTGAGCTCCAAGCTTCTTCTGGAGTTATATTCTTTAAAACCTTAGTAGGAGTGCGATTTACTATGTTATTTGCATAGTTAATGGCTTCTGCCCAAAAATTGAGACCAAGTCCTTTAGATTGAAGCATACAATTAGCCATTTCTTTTAAGGTGCGATTCTTCCTTTCAACGACACCATTTTGTTGTGGAGTATATGGAACAACATGTTGCAATTGAATGCCATGCTCAATGCAGAAGTTGATAAATTTGTTGTTAACATATTCTCCTCCATTGTCTGATCTTAACTTAAGAATTTGATGTCCAGATTGTTTCTCAACAAAGGCCTTAAAGGCCAAGAACATGTTAAAAACTTCACTCTTGATTTTTAAGAAGTATAACCAACTAAGTATGGAAAAATCATCAATGAAGGTTAAGAAGTACTTGAAACCAGAGAAAGAAAAAGCAGGAAGTGGACCACATAAATCACTGTGCAAAAGCTGTAAAGGGGCTGAAGCATGCCAAGAGGCACGTTTGTCAAAACTATCCCAATGATGTTTTCCGAGTACAAATCTAGAGAAAACACCATCTCGGCAAGATACCATAGGAAGACCCGTCACCATATTTTCCTTACATAGAGTTTGAAGAGAGCGATAGTTTAAGTGACCAAATCGCTCATGCCAAAGTTTGCTCACATCATCATTATGAGCAACAAAAACGGAGGGAAGAGAGGATGACCCAAAGTTGTCAAACTTATACAACCTTGTGGAATCATCAGCAATTCCAGTAGCTAAAATATGTTTAGGATCTTTAAGGTCCTTGATTACAACATCATGAGGTGAGAATTCTAATATTTTCCCTTCACCTGAATGAGTTATCTAATAAACAGAGAGAAGGTTGCATGATAAGGTAGGAACACATATTACATCATTAAACTGGCCATTATCGAGATGAATGGTTCCAAATCCTACAACACTAAGAGATCTATCATCACCAACATAAATATGTTTGGTGTTACAATCATTTAAAGAAGAAAACATGGCTTTATTTTTGGCCATGTGATAAGAAGCTCCAAAATCAATGAGCCACTCATGAGAATGAGAAGAGAAAGATACATTTAATGCATAACCAGATCTTGATGTTTGACAACCACAAGCAGAAAGTGCCATTCCTAAAGATGAAGGTGAAGAGTGCTCCAAATTGATGTCGTGATTCTTCATTGCTGCTTCTAAGGCTTCCATCTTCTTCAAACATTTGGACTCTATATGGCCATCACGATTGCAAAAGTTACAATGTCCATCTCTTCTTTCCTTTGTTTTTATATGCCTTATCATTTTGGTGAGTTGCTTTTTGAGTTTACAGCTGAAATTGCTTAGCACCCTTGTTTGGTTGGTGTACATGCACATAGTTAGTCTTAATTAGTTTCAGTTGAACTCTAGTTATTGCATGTGATGTGAACTTGGCTTTAACTAGTTAACTCGAGTGCTTACATGTAGTGTGCGCTTGGCTTTAGTTAGTTAACTCTAGTGTTTGCATGTGGTACATGTGCACATTAACAGAACATAAAGTACGCTTAGCTTCAGTTAGCTTTAATTATCCATAGTTATTGCACGTACAACTAAGCTTTATGTATTGATTCTCAAACCAATATTGGTAAATCAAATTCATTCTCAATTCAATTTTTCTTTTTCAATTCTTGCAAGTTTGTGAAATTATTCTTTAGCTAGATCCCTATTTGTGCTCTAATAATTTTACATAGTATCAAAGCTACAGGGGCTTAGAGAATGTGCATGAACAATATTTTGCATGTTTGAAGATCAAAATATTGGAAATTTTTCGAAGATTTGAATTGCATATCAAAATATTGGAGAATTGTCAGAATTGTTGCTACAGCTATAAGTTGAAAGAATAGATTTCTTATCTTTAGCTATAATTACTCCGTATAACTACTTCCAATGGAAGATAGAGATTTTTCTTCACCTCAGAGGCAAAGGCTTGTATCAGATAGTTATGAATATGGAAGTTGAACCTAATTCCACCGTTGAAAAATCCAGATACTTCAACAAAATGGACAAGGATTTTGGTCTTCTATTGTTGTCCATATCTCCAACATTGTGTTTCCATATGGAAACATGCAGCACTCTGAATGAGATTTGGACAACCTTATAGAATTTATTTGGAAATCACGATGAGATGCAGGCTCATATTCTCGTAAATGAGTTAAATTCCTTAGATCCAAATAGCTTTGAGAACATTCAAGGTTTTCTTACGAAATTTAAATCATTTCTTATACAATTACATGATTGCGGGATTGATAAATCCAAACAGGGAGGTCAATTGATCATTTCTATTTTGTCAAAATTAGGCCCTAAATATGATGTTTTCGTTTCTACATTTCATACAGTCATGCTTGCAACTGGAGATAAATGGAAAATGCCCAAACTTGATGCATTTATTGAGTCTCTCATTCATGAGCACGATAAGCTCATCAAAATGGGTTCATTAAAGTCTCCAAAAGCACATGCACTTGCCATGCATGAGAAAGGAAAGTCCAACTCGAAGCCAAATTAGCAATACAAAGGAAAAGGAAAGGCAAGAGATCTAGATCCAAGAAAGGGAGGAAATCCAAAACCTCCAGATGATTCTTCCATCTCCAAGGGTAAGAAGGGAAAGACAGGAAACTCCAACTGTCCTTATTGTAGTAGAGGTTATCATGTTGAATCCTCTTGCATGTAGAATACTATTGATCTAATGGCAAAGACTCTTCAGAAAAATAATCTTGGTCATCACATTCTAGAATGTGCCAAGAAGAAGACGGAGGAAAAACCATCAGAACAAGGGGTAATGGCCATACTTTAAATGCTCTTCATTTTACACCGCAAGAATAGGTCATCGATTTAGGAGCTTCACATCATATGGCTTCTTCAAAGGAATCATTTTCTTCTCTACATGCATACTCAGGACCTCCTATTCTCAGGGGGGGAAATTCTGCAATTGAAACAACTAGAGAAGGAAGAGTGCAACTCGAAGATGAAAGTTTTGAGAATGTCTTGCATATTCCAAGGATTTTTGTGAATCTTCTTTCAGTGTATCTGATGACACACACAAGCACCAAAAGGAAAGTGGAATTTACCCTGGATTCCCTGAGAATTTATGACATGCAAACCAAGTTGAAGCTTCCATCTTGCAAGGTAAATGATTAATCTCGTCTGTATACATTTTGTGATTTTGTTCCTCAATTAGATTACATTTTTCTACTTGCGCATGTCAATGAAGAAAGTAGAATTTGGTACGAGAGATTTGGGCACTTGAATTTTAGATATATGCAGCAACTTAGCAACCAAGGAATGGTTAAAGGATTGTCGACCATTGATTTTTCAAATGGTGTTTGTAACAAATGTGCTCTTGGAAAGAATCTACAAGACAAATTCGATAAGGGGCATGCATGGAGAGCCTCTTCACATTTGGAACTTGTACATAGTGATCTCAGGGGTCTATTTCCAATACTTTCTATGAGAAAAGCAAGATATGTGTTGTCACTTATAGATGATTACACGAGATTCACTTGGGTTTACTTCTTGAAACTCAAGTTTGAAGTTTTTCAACATCTAAAGTTTTTCAAAGTGCATGCAGAAAATCATTCTGGAAAATGTATCAAGATACTCCGCACAGATAATGGGAAGCAATATGTCAACAAATACATCAAGAATGGGGTGGCTGAAAGGATGAATCGATCTGTGAAAGAGATAGCCAATTGCATTTTGCACGTAAGATCTCTTTCGTCAAAATTGTGGGTTGAAGCTACCAATTGTGCCTCATACATCCAGAATAGATCTCTTCATAAATTTGTTACTAAAAAAAACACATTTTGAGGCTTGGACTAGCATGCAACCTAAAGTTTGTCATTTCCATTTTCAGATCTCGATCATGGGTCTGCATTCCTAGAGAGAAGAGAAAGGCTTTGGAGCCTCAAAGTAAACCATGCATGTTTGTTTGATATTCTGATGAGGTCAAAGGGTATAGATTGCTTGATATCAACACTGAACTTGCTCTTTATTGAAAGGAGTCTAAAGTTTGACAAAGATATTTGCATCCACCAGTAGATGAACGTGTTACCAAGTTTCCCTCACTACTCATTGATGAGTATGCTGATGATACTTTAGATCAGAATTCTGATGAAGATGAGCCTTCATTTGTGACACCTATTGGACCACCAGTTGTTGAAAATCGAGATCATATTTCCTCATATAGTTGGGAATATTCTCGACCACCTTCAACACAGAAATGGTGTAGCATCACTGATCTCCTTGATGATCCTGCCTCTATACCTTAGTTTGAGGAAGATCCACAAGCACTCTTAACTATGGAGCCATGCATGCCCATGCATGCTTATATGATGCATGCGTCTGATCCACAGACTTATGCAAAAGCAGATGGGCATCCTGAATGGGAAGCAACAATGGATGAGGAAAACAACTGTCTCATTTTGAACTAGACTTGGGATTTTCTTCCACTACCTTCCAATCGTAAACTTGTTAGGTGAAAGTGGGTTTCCCCGACCAAGAAAGCGGCAGATGGCCAAGTTCGTCTATATAAGGCATCGTTGGTAGCAAAAGGTTTTGAGAAGGTATATGACATTGACTATATGGATAATTTTGCTCGAGTGGAAAAATAGATTCCATTCGCCTAGCTCTCTCAATTGCAATAGCAACAAGATGGGAGTTGCATCATATGGATATGAAGAATGCCTTTCTTCACAGTGATCTCGAGGAGGAAATCTACATGGAGCAGCGACAGAGATACATGCAAAATTCATTTATGGTATGCAAACTAAAGAAGTCCCTTTATGGCCTCAAACATGCTCCTAGAGCGTGGTATGCAAAGTTAGATTCCTATTTGTTATCTCAAAATTTTGTACACTACAAATTTGATTCCAATGTTTATATTTTGAAGAAAATTGACTCCTTGTTAATCATAGTACTCTACGTAGATGATCTTTTGATAACAAGTAGTTCAGTGTCCATCATTGCTGATATTAAAACTATAATGCATAAGCGGTTTTCTATGACAGGTATGAGCTTGCTAAATTTCTTCCTTGGACTAGAGATCAATTAGAGTGGTTCAAAGATTATCGTTTCTTAACCAAAGTATGTTAGAGATATTTTGGCATGATTTCACACGAGTGACTGCAAGCCAACAACCACACCTTTCTTATCAGGGACAAAGTTTGAGAATGGCAAAGACACACCATTGGTTGATTGCACATTGTATCGTCATCTTGTGGGAAATCTTCTTTATCTCACTCACTCCCTTCCTGATCTCTCATATGTAGTAAGAGAAGTTTCTAGATACATGCAGGAGCCACATGAGTTACACTGGAAAGCTGCAAAACGCATCCTTCGACATGTCTAGGGGGCAATCACCTACGGGATTCATTATGCATCAAATTGTTCTTTGGATCTCATTGGGTTCACAGATTCAGATTGGGTTGGTGACAACATTGATCGCAAGTCCACCTTCGGTTATGTACTTAGTTTGGGATCTGGCCCTGTTTTTTGGTCAAGCAAGAAGCAGGTTGCCATTATCATCAGCATAGGCCCAGTATAGAGGAGCGGTCAATGCCACTATTCAGGCCATTTGGCTACAACATTTCCTATTTGAGCTTGGGATCAGTGTCCATCCTCCAACTGCCATCTGGTGCGATAATCAAAGTACGCTAAAGTTTTTCATAGATCGAGTGCAGTGGTAGCAGCCCAAACACATCGAGATCTATATGCACATTGTTGGGAAAAATACTGAGAGGGGGGGGGTGAATCAGTATTTACTGCATAATCAAATCTTTTTACTTTTTCATTCCTTAAAACCCATACGCTACTTTCCTTCAGTAAACTAGCGTATATACGCAGATCCCCTTTATTAAACTAGCGTATACACAGAGATCTAGATATGTCATTAAATCTTCACTCCTATTATTCCATCATTCTTTCATCAGTTGATTAATAAACAGTAAATATGTGCAGTAAGAACAGAATAAGCCATCACACAAAGCATCACACATGAACACCAGGATTTTTAGGTGGAAACCCAAATCGGGAGAAAACCACCGCTGCAGTTGCTCAGCCTCCACCGCTGCGGTTGCTCGGCCTTCAATATTTATTATAGAAAACATCTTACAACATATGTCTTGCGCGCAGGACTTGACCCGACACGCGAGGCACCCTGCGGCTGGATTTACCGACCTCTCTCACGGAAGGAGCTTCCAACTTACGACTCGTTTACCAGTCTCTCCTGCAAGGGAGCTCCAACCCCCTGACTCATTTACCAGCCTCTCCTGGAAGGGAGCTACGACCCCCCGATCTCGTTTACCGGCCTCTCCTGGAAGCGAGCTACAACCCCCTGACTGAAGGCTACAACCTTCAACACCACCTTGGACCACGTTTCATCAATTCTCACACTGGATCCAACAACTTCAATAGAACAACACTTGCAGGCCACAATTCATCATATTTCCAGACTGAACCCTTTCCATGCTTTTAAGCACAAACATACATCATCAACAGATACATACCAACACGGATCGAGATAGCGAAACACGGCGGAACGGATCGGATATTTGTACCCCTTATGACAAACCCTAGTATGCATACGCTTTCACTTCAACGATGTCGCGTATATACGGCATGCCTGATCACACAAACCGAGGCGTATACCTCGATTGTATGTTTAATGGCACACTGTTTCTTATTGAAGTGCGTATATACGCTTCCTCACGCGGCAGTAGCGTATAGATCTTGATCATTACGGGCATTGCATCTTCATCGGATCAGATATTCAGCTCAGATCTACCCTTTTTCTTCAGACAGATGTTCGCCTTGATGCTCGCCTCATCACAGATCTAAGCCTTCCCTAATCAGATCTAACCAATACAAGAGCAATTCAGATCTAGATCCCCTTCTTCATCATTGGTGCATCATACAATCAGATTTATCATTCAAGTGTAACCCTTTCATTCAGATATACTTCGGAGAGAAGTATTCATTCAAGCTCAGACATCTTGCACCACACCCATGATTTGCACAATGAATTTCTTCTCCTTATATAGGTTTATCCTTTTCAATACCATGAGCCCCTTTTCCAATACCATGTGCCAAAACAATACCATGAGCCCAAAACTACGCCGAGGTCAATTAGGCGGATCATTACCCAATACAATGGGTCAATACCATGGTGGCTACCCTTGGTTTTGCACTTTTTGAGCGCTTTAGCCCATACGCGACTTGGCACGTTCCATTCCGCGTGCATACGCGATTTACCCTAGGCCAATCCGCGTATACCGAGAGACATACTCTTTTTCATCATACTTTGAGTACATTCTGAATTCTTTTCTTCATTGCCTTCTGTACTCACTGTAGATACATCAGATTTCCTTCATCAAGAACATATTCTCTTAAGCACAACTTCATTAAGTTGTCATCATCTTCATCAGGTGGGTTGCCTTTCAAGGACAACATTCAGCATCATATTGTCAACAATCATTATATCATATCAGATTTACATCATTTACTAAGTCCATCAAGTCAAGAATAACTTCATCAGATGGTTTGCCATCAAGGACAACACATGTCATCAGTCGCATCTCTTCATCTTCATTCAGAGGGTTGCCATCAAGGACAACATCCTGCATCATATTTCCAACAACTTCATTAGAGAATTAATTCACGATGGAATCATCGATTTCCAGTACTGTCCTAGTTCCGAGGAGATTGTCGATATCTTCACCAAGACTTTCATTGAGTAGAAGTTTCGATTTCTGCGAGATCGTCTTGGGGTGAAGGACATGACTTCCTAGAAGTTGTCTTTTCTCTACTTTTTGCATTATATTTTGAGGCGAGGTTTCTTCCCACTGAGTTTTCCCTCTTTCCTTTTTTCATGCATTGTATATGGGTATCTGAAATGGCCTAGTTCTCGGGACTCATTCATTTTGCATCACACTCACCTAAGTTATGCTTAAGGGGGGGTGTTGGTGTACATGCACATAGTTAGCCTTAATTAGCTTCAATTCAATTCAAGTTATTACAGGTGATGTGCACTTGGCTTTAGCTAGTTAACACGAGTGCTTACATTTGGTGTGCACTTGGCTTTAGTTAGTTAACTCTAGTGCTTGCATGTGGTGCATGTGCACATTAACAAAACATAAAGCACACTTATCTTTAATTATCCTTAGTTATTGCATGTGCAACTAAGGTTAACTTAATTGCTTTATGTATTGATTATCAAACCAATATTGATGTATCAAATCATTCTCATTTCTTTTCTTTTTTTCAATTCTAGCAAATTTGTGCAATTAATCTTCAACTAAATTCATATTTATACTCAATAGTAGAGTTTTCAAAAAAATACAACGCACCTATGATATAACACTTTCATATTTTTACTCTTAGCTCATATTTATTATTTAATGCATGAACAAAAAAATTTAAACTCTATGCATACCATATACACCGTGTATTCGAGTGGCTTCCTCCAAAGCTTTACGGTGGGTTCTCAGCTGGTATCTGCGAATCAGATAATGCTCCTTTATGTTCTACATGCTAACCTTTATTTAAAACACTCGTTTCAACAAACGCATGCAGATTTAACACACGTTTCCTTGCAGAACTCGGCCACCGAAATATTGTTGGTTGCATACAGGTTGCACCTCTAAGCGTTGCACACTCGCTCCACACAAAGCATCTATCTCCGCACTTTATTCATTATTTCTCTGCCATGACCATAGAGTTCTCTCCATCCGCTTGTAACAGATCAAAAAATCTGAAATAATTTTAACCTCAAACACAGATCATTGACCTCCGCCCATCTCTCAGATTTGCATCGCATCACTGATATCTAATTTGATTAAAGCGAAAATCTCAGTTCCATTTTTCTCACGCTTCCTTACCCGCTCACGCAGCAATACACAAACAAGCACACAAGTATACAACTGTCCATTTTTCTCAAGCCAGGAGGAGCCAAGGCCCAAGCCCATACGGGCTCTGATACCAATTTGAAAAACACATTATTTATATGATTAAGCATCACATATATATACAATAAGTATTAAGCATCACATATATATACAATAAGTATTGGTTTAAAATAGAAATTCTATCTTAACCATACAATTAATTAATTGAATAAATATCTTAACCATACGCTTATCTAAATATATCAAAATCTTAACTTCTAAACAATAGAAATAAACTCTTTCACTTAGAAACCATCATAACTAAAACAAGCAACAATTATCTAAAAACGTCTAAATCTTAACAACTTCTAAACCATAAAAACAAACTATTTTACTTGAAAACCATGACATTTAAGATAAACAGGAATTATATTTTCCAAATAAATCTATACTATTTTTCTCAATTTCTTAATATGAAATACATAAAAAGAAAGAAGTACTAGTCTACAGAGCAAAAAGCAACTTGAAAGTAACAATATGGTAATGAATAACAACCCATGTCACATAATAGATGGAGGCCACTAGAAGGAAGAGTAAATACAGGAAATGACTCAGTAAGTCGGTAAAGAAAATGCATCACCAACTTGGAAGGATTATAAAATCTAGTTTTTGTTTTTCTTATCGGAATTATATTGTGTTTAAGATGAAGCGAATTTTAACGTTGGATGGAAGAATTATATATTTAATAGCAGGATGTATGGAAGAATTATATACTTAATAATAAAGTTTTCTGAGACAAGTAATCTACATGCCTCTTGGAACAATATTGTCACTTCTTTTAATGCATCAGGATAAGGAGACTTTCTCTCCATTTATGAAAATTTCATCAATACCAGTGGTACCTGATTTTGTAGTTGTTTTAAATTAGATGTAAGAGGAATTAGATGTCAATACAACCTTCCTACTTAAAGACTTGAAGGAAAAGATATATAAGGATACAACCTTCCTACTTAAAGATTTGGAGGGAAAGATATATAAGGAGCCGATGGAGAGAACTATGAAAAAAGTAAAGAAAATATGCTCTGCAGGTTGAAGAAGAGTCTCTATGGACTGAAAAAAAATCCCATTAAGAGTCTCTATGGACTGAAAAAGACCCACGAGATTTGAATTTTTTTACGCTTAATCATGATTCTAAAAGGAGAAATGCATATCATTGTATTCGCAATAAAAGAGATGAAAATGACAATTCATGATTTATTATTATAGATTGATGGCATGTTCATTGTCAAAAAAGATAACTTAACTTGCTGATTGACACGTTAAAAGAAGAATTGAACAAATCCTTCGCAATGAAGAATTTAGAACCAGCAAGGTAGACTTTGGGGAACAAACTACAAGTGACATGAAATGAAGGAAACGTTTGCTATCAGAACAATAGCTTGGAAAAGTATTAGAAAAAATTATTATGGCCCTGGCAAAACTTGGAGGTATACGCATTGTTTGTCATATTAAATTAATAATTAAACAATGTCTATTAGATTAATAATTAAACAATGTACCATTATCATTGAAGCAAAAACAAAAATCTCCAGGATTCCATGTGCTTCAACAGTAAAAAGCTTAATGTATGCCAATTGCATATAGTTTCCTGGGAAGTTACAGTGGGAATGGTAAATAGGATTCTTGCAAAACCAGGAAGGATCGTTGCAATGCAGTTAAATGGAATTTAAGAAATATTGAAGGTTCAACCGATTACTGTTTTTCTTTCTAGGTATTCACACATTGTTGGAAGGTGACATAGATCCTAGAAAATCCACAACCGGACACATGTATTCTTTTTGTAGGGGTTGTAGTCTCATGGCTATCTAGGGTGCAAAAGGTGCCGGGCCTTTCTACTAACGCATGCATGTAAAGAAATGCTTTGGTTCTTGGAGGAGCTAGGTTACGGCAATAAAGTTATTCGGAAAATAAAATTTATTCTGGTAAGAAAGGTATCAGAAAATTACAATCCATCTCGCAAAAAAATTCAAGCATTCCATTTTACGGTAAAGCACATTGATATGAGATGAATATCATTGGTTTCTCAAGTGTTAGATGATGGACTGTTACAGTTGGACAAAATACATCTAGCAAAGAATCTTATATATTGAAAAAAAAAATTCCAGAACAAAAGCATAAGCTTTGCAAAGTCTTGATTGACATGATGCAAATGTGATGAAAAGTGTTTTATGACTCCTTTGATAATAAGGAGATAGAAACATAATCTCAAATAATCACACGAACAATTTTTTATTAATATATCATTATTTTCCCTACTATTCCTTACTAGTAGATCTGTAGGTGTAATTTAAGAAAGATTATCAAACATTTTTACATATAGATTTAATATGTTCAATTTATAAGAGGAAAAACATTTGTAAACCTGGTTCGATTAAATAATGATAAAAGTTTAAAACAGAACCCAAAACGGCTAGATGTTGCAGGGTCCTTAAAATATTAAAAGTAATAAAAATAATTGTATTGTAATTTTGTTTTTATTTTATGAATACCATTTTAAATAAAAGAAAATCATAATATAATTACATTAAATATATAACATTGCCTTATAAATAAAAATAATAATTATCTAACTATATGTAAATTCGATTAATAAGCACATACAAATATTAATGCTTACAATAAAGTTACAATATTATAATATTTTTAACTATTCATATTCATTCCTATTTTACCATAGATTTTATTAACTTGTAAATAGGTTTGGGCACAATACCATGCGCCAATATCATAGCTCACTAATACCACATGCCCAAAAACTATCTCTCAATTCACAATCAAAACATTTATAATTAGTTTCCAGAAATATCTAGAGCCCTCTATCACATTAAATTATAGAGGATATAAATAATAGCTATAAATTAAGATCCATTTCACTATATAAATTAAAATAATAATTTTGTAACCATATTTAATTTTAATTAATAAGCACATAAAAACTTAATACTTACAATGTAATATGATTTTCAATCATGGATATTTACTCTCATTTTCCCATGGATTTTATTAACTTGTAAATAGTCTTTGTTATAATACCGTGGACTAATACCATGGATCCATATGTACAAAAGTCATCTCTCATTTCTCAATCAAAATTTACAATGTATATATTTTGTTTAATTTTATTACATTTTTGCATGAAGAGGCACTCTCTAGCTCGTTTGGAATTAAAAAAATAAAATTCTCCAGATGCAAACTTTTTCTCAAGTTTTGCACTTGAAAAAGAGATTTGCTCCTAGAGAGATTTGACCCCTCACCGTACTTGATAGAACCAGAGGCGGAGTTAAAATCGATCTAAATTCGTATATAAAAACAAATAAAATATGTTCACCCAAACTTTTATTTAATAGGAAACAAAAAATGATTATATATAAAAAATAATAAAAATATAATACTTTTTATGACTTCTTCATATTTCTAAAATATTATATTAATCTCAAAAGTTTACATTAATGACTTTGGTATATAATTTTTAATATCCCATGTTGTTGTGCTCGTACTAGTTGACTACCTTCCTCTGTACATGCATACTAGGTTTTGGTTTGTGTTTTTATCAGAGTATACGTTGAATTTTATTACTGACAATGAAAATCTCTCTGACAAACTTTTTTGCCTACTCTGATAAACTTTTTGGCCTACTCTGGTACACTAAAATATTCTTGAAGTTATTGAGGTATGTGACTTATTTGAACGAGGAGAAAGAAAATATTTAGAGAATACACAAAGAATTTTTCGTGGAGGGTGAGATGGGCACAGAACATAAACCCAAAGAGAAATGTTGTCCAGCATGTCTCAAAAATGGATCCGTGCAAGATCTCTGAATAAAACTTGGACTGTATAAGATAAGGAGTACCTCCTCAACATTCACACCCACACTTTGTCACGCAAGATCTCTGAATAAAACTTGGACTCGATCGAGTATTGAAGATTTTATGGCCATCTTCTTGGAGGAAGGAGATTGAGGTGCGAGTCAATGTGGTAAGAGGAAAAACCCAGATACTACTATGACTAAGCTAAAACAAGTCATTGTGGAAATCATGGTTCGCATTCACAAGATCTAGTTAATATAATATGGAATGCATAACAGAGAAGAAGAAACATAAAATCTTGACTAAGTCTATCGCTCTTAGTAACTTGGCATGGTTGTACTATGAGAGGAGCAAACACAACTCAAGAGCTTGTCGATTGCATTACACTCACTGAAATTTATACATGGATCGAGCCGAAGTTTTTACAGTGAAATCTACTAACTATATTTATTTCTTATTTGTCGACTCCTGCCCACTATTAACTCCTCTTACCTACATGTAGTCATGGGAGCAAAGTCGTGATTATTATTCTGACACCTCCCCTTAATCACAACCTATGTGTTAACTGAGTTGTCTTTAATGCGATTTTTTGAAATATTTTCAGATTTACTTTTTCCGATCTAATTTGTCTAAAATCCTGCAAGAATTCATTGAAATCACAAATTTGATGGGTAAACTCTACACAATCGAAGTGCTCTAGGGGTTTTCCAGGGGGTTGAATCCATAAATGCAACCAAAAAAACGGTTTAAATAACACAAATCAACGTTTCAGCTCAATTTTTTCCGCAGTATTCCGTCGAATCCACGGGAAACTCCTAAAAGTCGCATTAAAGACAACAAACCACATTAAATACAAGTCCTATGTTAAGTCCCTATATTAATAGTGTAGCCCCTTATTAGGTTAGTGTAGCCCCCCTTATTGTTATTATTGTACCCCTGTAACCCCCATATTGTTATTATTGTGCCCTCACATTATTATTGTTAGGTCGGCTAGGATTACATTGTGGCCCGCTAGGATTACATTATGGCCCCATGGACTCCTATATATAGAAAGGAGGTTTTGTAGATTGAATCATCAAAGAATTGTTCATTTATGTAATGTATTGGAGGTTGCCCCCTCGAAGTGGCTCATTTCTAAGGTGTTTATATCTCTTCTCTTCTATTTTTGAAGCTGGTTACACAACATTTGGTATCAGAGCTTTGGATTCTAGGGCTTCGCTGCTCCAAACAGGTCATCGTGGAATTTTCGCTATAAATTTTTTTCTATGAAGTTTCTAAATCTGAAATTCATATGGTACGAAGCTGAAATCCTGAGGAAAGTTGTCAAAACATTTCAGAGCTTGGTTCACAATATTTTTGGAGATATGATCTGTGGAAGGTAGTGCTTTTTCAGGCTCCTGAATTTCATCTCAAAGAGGTGATCGTGGGAAAATTTCAATAACTATCTCTCTGAGAAGTGGATTTGAGTTCTGTAAAAAGTGGTCGCAAGTACACGGACTTTATTTTCTTGGATATCAATTTCAGAGACAAAGGACGAAACAGTGACACGTGGCAAGTCGTACAAGTTCGCTCTACTGAACCAGTCCATAATTAGGTCATTGTGGGAGATTGGACACAAATTTGTCTTGGAGAATCCAAATCAGGTCAGACCTGTGGCATTCAAAAGAGAATTCAGAGGGCTACTTCAGTGATGAGTTTCAGATATTTAAGATCTGCAATAACATATATAATACAATTTCAATATCGAGCTCCTCAAAGCAAGGAAAAGGTGTGTATTGTTTTTTCCGAATTGCATAAGTCTTGTTTGAAGAATCAAGTTGAATTGATTCCAAGGGAATATTAAAGAATTTTTGTCAGAAATGGGTTCTATTATGCCTCATAAAAATAATTCCATACCCATTAATCCCTCAAAAAGCTATACTATGACGCATGAAGAGGAAGAGTTGCAGTATGAGATATCAAAATTACGGTACCAAGTGCAACAAGTTTCAATCTTACGAAAAGAAATTGAAGATGAAATAGATGGTTTAAAAGAAGAAATGGAGGCTAAGTTGGATGGTTTGAAGGATCAAATAATAGAAAATATGGATGATAAATTAGTGGAAGATCACATCGAGCATCAACAACAAGTTCTCCAACTCTCAGAGGATGACCCAACTTTGGTGCAGAATCTAATGAAACAACATGAAGATCAACATGACATCGAAAGAAGTTATGAAGCAGTCACAAAAACAAGAAATCGACAAGTACGATCAATTTCAGATTATCTCAGCAAGTGGAAGAACTTTCCTGTAGAATATTTCACATGGGAGGATGATAATTTTATACAGAAGCATCAAAAAATAATCAAGCGTTGAGGACAACACTTGTTTGAAGGAGAGGGGCATGTTAAGTCCCTATATTAATAGTGTAGCCCCTTATTAGGTTAGTGTAGCCCCCCTTATTGTTATTATTGTACCCCTGTAACCCCCATATTGTTATTATTGTGCCCTCACATTATTATTGTTAGGTCGGCTATGATTACATTGTGGCCCGCTAGGATTACATTATGGCCCCATGGACTCCTATATATAGAAAGGAGGTTTTGTAGATTGAATCATCCAAGAATTGTGCATTTATGTAATTTATTGGAGGTTTCCCCCTCGAAGTGGCTTATTTCTAAGGCGTTGATATCTCTTTTCTTCTATTTTTGAAGCTGGTTACACAACATCCTATGTTAATTTTCCTGTTGGTCCAAGTCTCAACTAGGCTTACAACCTTACATAAAAAAAACTTAATAACAAAACTTTCATTTGTGCCTTCTTACCAGCTTGTTCATTTGCTAGTGCAATTTCCAGTTTCTGACAAATTATGACAAAGAGAAACAATGAGAAAAAACACACACAACACAGATATTGCATTATGGAGTAGTAAATATATGTATTGATCAATAGTTAAATTGTTCAACTAACTTCTAACTAACTCAGTAGAAGCTAACTCTTAACTCATGATTAATCTTTAACAATCCCCCTTAATCTTGAGGGCTACATTATTTTAATGCCTAACTTCTAACATTGAAATTCAAAATCAACTTTACCTAGCGGTTTGGTGAAGATATCCCCTAACTGTTCCTTGGAATCAAAAAATTTGAGAAAAATATCACCATATTTGACAAGTTCACAGATGAAGTGAAAATGAGTGTTGATATGTTTTCTCTTTTGATGAAAGACATTGTTCTTCGGCAAGGAAATAGCGTAAGTGTTGTCACAAAATATTGAAATAGGTTCATTTTTTGTATATCTAAAGTCAGAGAGAAGTCTCTTGAGCAACACTCTTTCACATGATGTTGTATTTGCTGCAACGTTCTCAGCCTCTGTTGAAGATAACACAACTATGGGTTTCTTTTTGGATGACCACGAAATCAAATTCCTGCGAAATAGAAAAGCATATCCAGAAATTCTTTTCTGATCATCAATACATCCTGCATAATCATTGTCTATATAACCAACAAGGTTACTGTCTGTAGAGGTCATATACTCTTGTATCTCAAGAAACAATCCTTTGGCTGTGGTAAGGAATCAGTGCATAAGACATTTTGTAAATGTATGTCATAATTATAATATCCAATGGCCTTTGCTTAACACCTTTGGAATCTATTTATTTAATACATTCAATAATATGATATAATGAAAGCCTTCACAATGCCCTAAAGGAAACTTGAAGTGATATGTTGAGAAACAAAATCTATCACTTTTAAGTTTTAGAAGAAATTCATAGAGAGAAAGGAAACTCGAAATAATATGCTGCAAACACAGAATCTATTACTTTAAAGTTTCATCAGGATTTTCTGAAAAAAGAAGAGATGAGGTGAAGGAGCACAGATTAAGGTTGTTTAACTCTTACTCACAGATGTAATTAAGAGATCGGTTGCTACATTACTTCACTGCATTCAAAGAGAAATAAACACAGAGCGAAACTGGAAAGGCATATCAACATCAACAGCTGCAGGAAACTTGATCTTCTTTCATTTATTTCTCAGAAAATTCAGTATCAAATTAACAATCCTCCTGAGGTCCAAAAATCGGAACCTCTTTTCTTTATTTCTATCTACTTAAACACATCACAGTGGTTCGTAACTCTTGAACTTCCTGAAACTATTCGACTACCTAAACTGTTAAGATTACTTCTGCAATCATACTTGAGAAAACAAATTAAAACTGGAAATATTGTTCGTTTTCTGAATCTCATGTCGCTGATGCGTCCTCCTGAAGTGCCCAAGCGCCTTTTCTGGTTATGATGTAGCAGTTGCATAGCTCTGTAACGACTTCTCAGTGCTGGACTCTGTCTATGCCCCTGTGCTTCAAAAGTGGTCAATCATATTACCTACTACCCGATTCTACCTCTTCTCCTTTGATCTGCGTCAAGTCACTTATCCAATTCTTTCTTCTGTGTTCTGCCTATTTCTTCAAAAAATGGCGCATAACCACATAAGCCCAGACTTGAAATCCTTTAGATTTCATATTGCAACCACATCTCGTCCGTGCCAACGTCGTACTTCGCATTTCGCCGCCTTTAACCTTTCCTTGGTGTTTATCTTTTAAAACTTGCAATGTGCGCTATACGATCGGGTCCCACTTGGCATCGCACATCGCACTTCGGCGACCTTATCACCTACCTCCCGCGGCAATCCTTTAAAACTTGCAATTTGCGATTGGGCCCCACCACATTGCACACCGCACTTCCGCGATTATAACACTTACCTTTCGCCCTTAACTTTTAAAACGTGTGTTATGGGCTATGCGTGCCACAACCACATCGTCTGCCATGTTGTACTTTGCATTTCACTGACTTTAACCTTTTCCTTAACACTTATCTTTTAAAACCTTCGATGTGCGCTATGTTGTTGGGTCCCTCCTGGCATCGTGCGTCGCACTTCGGCGACTTTATCACTTACCTCTTGCACCTATCCTTTGAAACTTGCGATTTAATCTTTGTCGTCTATCTCTCCGTTCCAATTCTGCGCTTTGATCCCAACCATCCGTTTTGCTCTTTGTGCCTGTAGGAATTTACAGACTAAGTTTTGTAGATCAAGAACCAAAGGTCACCGCTCACAAAAAGATCACAAACCAGTACACCAGTATAATCACGTGGTTAAAACCCTCAAAGAGGGAAAAAGTCCACATCCTGAACCAACGCGACCACTTCAGGCAATTTATTAATATAAAAATAAAAGTTACATATGTTTTTCTCATAAACGGTTACCGGACAAATGAACCTCCATGCTCTTTAAATAGAGATCATGGACCAATCGGGTGTTAAGCCAAATCGTGATCGTCGAATTATAAGTTACAAATGTACATGGTAAAGAAACACACTTTACCTAACTCTACACTAGACTAAGTTATTCTTAACTATTTCCTATGTGTCAAAATATCCTAACATCCCCCCTTAAGAACAACTTGGGATAGGATTGAAGGATTATTTCCCATGACACAAAGGCCTATTTCCTATGTGTCAAAATATCCTAACATCATAAGAACAAATTGGGATAAGATTGAAGGATTTACAAAGGTGACACAATAGGAGAAGGAAGGAGGCATTAGAACCTATCCCCCCTTAATGACAAATTTCCTGAACTCCAAGCATGGATCGAAGTTTGGTAAACTTCGGTTCTGTGAGAGTCTTCGTAAAGATATCGGAAACTTGATCATTGGTTGGACAGTACTGCACTTCAAGAACACGATCATGAATGAGTTTTTTGATGAAGTGTATGGGGAGTTCAATGTGTTTCATACGCTGATGTTGAACTGGATCTTTACATAGTTGAATGGCACTCTGATTATCACACCAAAGTGTAGTTGGATGCTACTGATGAAGACCAAATTCAGACAGGATCTGATGAAGCCACATGGCTTCCTTGCTGGCTTCAACTGCACCACGATACTCTACTTCTGGTGAAGAAAGAGATATGGCACTTTTTTTCTTAGAAGACCAACTAATAGGTCCTGAACCAAGAGTGAATACATATCTTGTAGTAGACTTTTGATCATCAGGGTCACGAGCCCAATCAGAATCGGTGAAACCAATAAATAATGGAGATGCTCCTACACTATAATGAATCCCGAAATGAACTATACCTTGAATATATCGAAGCATTCGTTTAGCTTCTTTCCAGTGACTTTCATGAGGTTGGTGCATAAACTTAGCAAAATATCAATGGCAAAGGAAAGTTCAGGATGAATATGGGTTAGATATAGAATTTTGCCAACAAGTTGACGGTATAAGGTAGCATCAACTTCAGGTGTAGAAAAAGTGACTGAAATATTGACTCCAGAATGAAAGGGAGAAGGGGCTGGCTTACAATCTTCGATGTGAAAGTGGTGTAGAAGATCACACACATAGTTGGACTGAGAGAGGGTAATGCCTTCCTTGGATTACAAGACTTGAAGACCAAGGAAATAATGCAAGTTTCCTAAGTCTATCATTTCAAACTTATTTTTGAGGCTAGAGTTCACATGGTTTATATGGTTTGGATCACTACTAGTAAGGATAAGATCATCAACATAAAGAACAAGGATGGTGAAGGACTTACCCACTTTCTTGGTGTAGATAGTGTTGTCAAAATGACACCTACAAAAGCCATTATCTAATAGACATCCATCCATTTTGGCATACCAAGCCTGAGGAGCTATTTTGATACCATAGAGAGACTTCCTAAGGCGAAAAACAAGGCTAGAGTCATTTTGGATAAATCCAGGGGGTTGTTCCATGTAGATTTCTTCATGCAAATCGCCATGTAAGAAGGCAGATTTAACATCCATCTGATGGACTTCCGATTTAAAGGAGACATCAAGGGAAAGAACATGGTGGATAAAATTCATTTTGGCAACAGGGGAGAAGGTGTCGGTATATTAAATGCCTTCAACTTGTGAAAATAATTTAGCAACAAGACGAGATTTATGTCTATCCACTTTTCCATCTAGTCCAAAATTTGTGTGTAAACCCATCTACATCTAACAAGTTTTCTTCCTTTTGGAAGAGGAACAAGATCCCAAGTATCATTCGCCAATAAGGAGCGATATTCTTCATTCATAGCTTCATCCCAATGTTTGGATGACCGAAGGCTTCTTCAAGGTTTACGGGATCAAGTTTTCTCGAACTTGAGCCAATAAGGAAGAGGCTCTTTCGAGCCCGAGAATGTACGTCGTCGATCGGCGGGGGTCACACCCAGAGAACTTATTTGCATCTAGAGGTAGGCGAACCCCATGCGGGAAGCGGTGCAGTATAACGAACAATTTCAAAAGGTGGATGAGAATTGTCATCCACGTTGTCATCCTCTGAACTAGAAGGAATGCTATTAACAATAGAAGAGAGAGAGAGAGGTGGCACATATGTCGAATCAGGCTCGCAGGCCAAAGGTGGCACACTCGCTGAACTAGGCTTGCAGGCCAATATATTTTCATCAAATTTTACATCTCTCATAATGATTATATTTTTCAATTTTGGTTGAAGAAGTCTATATCCTTTGACATCTTCAGAATATCCAACAAAAATGCATTTTTCACTCTTAGGTTCTAAGGCTTTATGTTTCGCATTTGGAATATGGGCCCAAGCATTACTTCCAAAAACACGAAAGTGACTTACATCTGGTTTGATTGAGCTCCAAGCTTCTTCTGGAGTTATATTCTTTAAAACCTTAGTAGGAGTGCGATTTACTATGTTATTTGCATAGTTAATGGCTTCTGCCCAAAAATTGAGACCAAGTCCTTTAGATTGAAGCATACAATTAGCCATTTCTTTTAAGGTGCGATTCTTCCTTTCAACGACACCATTTTGTTGTGGAGTATATGGAACAACATGTTGCAATTGAATGCCATGCTCAATGCAAAAGTTGATAAATTTGTTGTTAACATATTCTCCTCCATTGTCTGATCTTAACTTAAGAATTTTATGTCCAGATTGTTTCTCAACAAAGGCCTTAAACGCAAAGAACATGTTAAAAACTTCACTCTTGAGTTTTAAGAAGTATAACCAACTAAGTATGGAAAAATCACCAATGAAGGTTAAGAAGTACTTGAAACCAGAGAAAGAAACAACAGGAAGTGGACCACATAAATCACTGTGCAAAAGTTGTAAAGGGGCTAAAGCGTGCCAAGAGGCACATTTGTCAAAACTATCCCAATGATGTTTTCAGAGTACAAATCTAGAGAAAACACCATCTCGGCAAGATACCATAGGAAGACCCGTCACCATATTTTCCTTACATAGAGTTTGAAGAGAGCGATAGTTTAAGTGACCAAATTGCTCATGCCAAAGTTTGCTCACATCATCATTATGAGCAACAACAACGAAGGGAAGAGAGGATGAACCAAAGTTGTCAAACTTATACAACCTTGTGGAATCATCAGCAATTCCAGTAGCTAAAATATGTTTAGGATCTTTGAGGTCCTTGATTACAACATCATGAGGTGAGAATTCTACTATTTTCCCTTCACCTGAATGAGTTATCTAATAAACAGAGAGAAGGTTGCATGATAAGGTAGGGACACATATTACATCATTAAACTGGCCATTATCGAGATGAATGGTTCCAAATCCTACAACACTAAGAGATCTATCATCACCAACATAAATATGTTTGGTGTTACAATCATTTAAAGAAGAAAACATGGCTTTATTTTTGGCCATGTGATAAGAAGCTCCAGAATCAATGAGCCACTCATGAGAATGAGAAGAGAAAGATACATTTAATGCATAACCAAATCTTGATGCTTGACAACCACAAGAAAAAAGTGCCATTCCTGAAGATGAAGGTGAAGAGTGCTCCAAATTGATGTCGTGCTTTTTCATTGCTCCAAATTCCTGAAGATGAAAGGTGAAGAGTGCTCCAAATTGATGTCGTGCTTTTTCTAAGGCTTCCATCTTCTTAAAACATTTGGATTCTATATGGCCATCACGATTGCAAAAGTTACAATGTCTATCTCTTCTTTCCTTTGTTTTTATATGCCTTATCATTTTGGTGAGTTGCTTTTTCAGTTTACGGCTGAAATTACTTAGCACCCTTGTTTGGTTTCGGACCATACTTTTTAGGATACTGCTTCTTGGGATTCTTTTGATATGATGGTTGTTCGTGCTAAGGCTTTCTTAAAAGCGTTTCCAGAAGTGATAAGACCAAGTTGTAAGAGGTTTTTTTGTTCTCTTATCAAAGAATCACAAAAGGCAACAAAAGAGGGGCTCTTGTAGGCGGTTCCTGAAGAAATGATGGCTTCTCTAGTGGAATGGAAGGAAAAAACAAATATAGAGTATGCAGGTCCAAGCTTAGCAAGAATGCAATAAATGAGGCTACCATCTTCCTTTTTGATCTTACAACCTTCTAAAAGAATTCGAATGGTCTTGAATTTGGACAAAAAATCTTCAATGGAGGAGAAATTATTGGGGTCCAAAGTAAGCAACTCATTTTCAAGCTGGTTGGCCCTGATTTGATTTTGAATACCAAAAACAGTTTTTAGCTTTTCCAGGGCTTCATCAGGGGTGTCAATGTCAAGGATATGAAATCGAAGATCTTGAGCAATGGACATTCCTATCAACCCTCGTGCTTGATCTTGTTTATTTTCCCATTTAGCAACTTTATCGCCATCGGAAAGTTTAGCTTCTTGTCCTGTGGCTATTCTATAAAGCCCTTTACTTCTATGTATATCTACCATGTGAGGTAGCCATTGGAAATAATTGGTGCTGTTAAGAATAATCGGGCATGCACTTTTCATTTAAAAAATAAATAAAACTGAAGTTGTGAAAAGCTTAACCTAACTAATCCAATGGAAAGATCTTGAAAAATTAGGTCGTTTAAAAAAAAAACTGCTCGAAAAATAGCTTCCGGATGAAGAATTTATGCCTTATGAAAAATCTGAGATGTAGATGCCGAATAGTTACGGGAACGGGATGAAGTGCAGGTTTTAAAAAAAATTTCTGCCCATTTGAACAATTTTTTTTTTATAAAAGAAGCTTCAGAAGGAGACTTGAACCCAAGACCTGTATTCTTATAAACTAACCCCTCACCAAGTGAGATAGCAAAAGGATCACGTTATTGTTTGTGCCTTTTCCCGCACGAAAAAACACAAAAACCGAGCAAAAAAAAACAAAACACGTAGCCTTACCGCAGAATGTTCGATTTTTAGTTAGCCTTACCATCAACTATCATTTTTTTCACTATTTCTGATTTCCCAAGATCGCACAAAGACACGGGGAAAGAGCATATGTAGCAAAAAAAAAAAACCCTTTTTCCTGTTTTTGATTTACCGAGATCGCACGCAGCGCACAGCAAAGAGCATACACAGAGAAGAGGGTATAGATCTGGCAAATAAATAAAAACTAAAAACAGAAAAAAAAGGGAACCGAAATAATCAGAACTATTAACAAATATAACTGCAAAATAGATGTTGTATACCTCCAGATCTAAACTGTCATAACTTGGACAGTCGGAAACCTTTTTGCATGAAGCGAAACGTGTTCCTCACTATAACAGACGCTCCAGACACAACCGAGCAGTTCTAAAAACCCAAAAATGTTCATAAATAATAGATCTGCAAAACGAAATTCGCATGCAGTCAAATTGGCTTCGGATTTTGATCAACAATAGACGCAGCCCTCAAAACAGCTCTCATACCATGTAGTAATTTATAGGGTAAGTTCCGTATATCAAGAAGCAAAGGTCACTGCTCACAACAAATCACAAATCAGTACACCAGTATAATCACATGTTTAAAACCCTCAAAGAGGGAAACAGTCCACGGCCTGAGCCAACGCGGCCACTTCAGGCAATTTATTAATATAAAAAGAAATTTTACCTAGGTTTCTCTCATAAACGGTTACCGGACAAATGACCCTCCATGTTCTTTAAATACAGATCATGGACCAATTGGGTGTTAAGCCACAGATCAAGTGTCGTTAATACCGAGGTGAGAGATAACCGTCGGATTATAAGTTACAAATGTACATGGTAAAGAAACACACTTTACCTAAATATACACTAGACTAAGTTATTCTTAACTATTTCCTATATGTCAAAATATCCTAACAGCGCCTCCTCCAAAAATCTTAAGTGTTTTAGGGAAATGTGCCCTTTCTCCGCCTTCGGGAAATTAGTTTGTTTGCTCCACAGTGTAACCGTCCTAAGCTTATTTGGTGTTCTGTCGCATTGGTCCTTCGTGAGCTTGCGAATGAACCCGACTCGACCCTATTCGGCGTGTAATTTTCTGAACGTGCCGATGAGGTCGGCTCTTGAACTGTTTTTGCACGTGAATGAACCTGACTCGACCCACCTTCACATCTCATCACGTAATGTTAATGTACTAATATATAAATCAAAATTCTTCTATGACACAAAATTTTAAATTTTCTATCATATATGATTTTTTGGTGTTTTGAAAAATATTTCAAAGGTAAATGCAAATGAGCCACAACATCTCGCTCAACCCGGGGATAGTGCTTTTTTCCACGGAAGCACTAAGAACCACAGATTAGTGCCTTATCCATTGGGAATGGAGCCAAATATTACTTGGTGACATATGAACAATGATCTATCTGATATTTACAATGGTGGAATGCTGACTTTTAATGCTGGAAATAATGCTGCAAATACTGCCCATTCACAGGCAGTTGAACTGTTTCTCCATCTAGATATTCCAAAATGAATGTGTTATTTGACCTTGCCTCGGAGATCTTGTATGGACCATAACAGAGAGGGTCAAATTTACCATGCTTCCCCTTTTCTTCTCGTTTGGTCTGCTTGAAAGAGAACTTATTTTTCTTTTGTGTCAAATATAGACTTCATCTTTTCCTGATAAGTAATCAAGTTATCCCTAACTTTGTTTCTGTTTTAACTTGATTCAATTATTTTGTTCAATCTTCTTACCAGAGCATTCAAAAATTCTTGAGCTTCTTGAAGGAAAGAAATCACTAGTTTGGCCCGCTGAGTAAGAAATAGTGCTTGAGTTCCATAAACCAGTTCATAGGGAGACTTCCCAATAGATATCTTGGTAGTGACTCGAACTGCCCAGAGGGAAAACTTCAACTTCATATCCCAATCCTTTTGATTCTTGATGATTGTTTTCTTCGAGATTCTGACCAATTTCTTATTTGGAGACTTTGCCAATCACTTCCCTTGGGGATGATACATTGTGGAATGTGATAAAATCACATTATATGTTTGATAGAAATTAATGAAACAAGCAGAGTTGAATACGTGAGCATTATCAATCACAATTTTGACTGGAAATCTGAATGTGCCAAAAAAAATTTCCTCCAGAAACTTCATCACCACTTGGTCATTCGCCTTTTTAGTGGGTATTTCTTCAACCCATTTTGTAAAATAATTAGTGGCATTAAAAATCCACTTGAACAGTGCACTTGATGGTGGATTGATCTCTCCAATAAAATCCAATCCCCATTGCCTGAAAGGTTCTTCAATAAAGACTGGGATGAGAGGTAATGGAGCAAGTTTTTTTCTTTTCAACAAACAGTTGACACTTCTGACAACTTCTGACCAGTGTATGAACATCTACCAACAGCGTTGGTAAATAGAAACCTGACTTAAGAATTTTATGAGCAGTGACCTTCCAGCTATAGTCTCCTCCACACAGACTTTCATGGTGTTGTTTGATGACTTCAATATATTCCCCTTCGGTCAAACATAACAGCAAAATATCAGCAAGATCTTTCTAGTATAGCTTCGCTTCTACAATAGCATATGGCTGAGACTTGAGCTTGAGAGCTCTGTATTTTGTTCTAATCAGTGAATTTGGACAGGAAAAGCAACACAGGTAATGCTCAATATCTTTATACCAATTAGAGCACAAAAATTTGTATTGGATACCTGTTTTGAACTTGCTTTGACCCTCTTCATTTACAGCGTCATCATTGGTGCCAACAGATTGATTCCCTAGGCTTGAAAATTTATCTCTGTCAACAACTTCGCTAACCCCTGTCCCTTGACCAGCTTGGTGGATTTGATGTCCAAATCATACTCTTGGATTTTTGTTATCCACTTCCCCCTTTTTCCTTCTACATCACTTTGGACCAACACATCCTTCATAGAAAAATTAGGAACATAGGCAGTTATTTGGGACTGCAACACATAATTTCTGAAGGCTTCAAGTGCTTTGACCAAAGCATATACTTGTTTCTCCATAATATTGTATGTGAGCTCAGCATCTCTGAGAACTTTGCTGAAAAATGCAACTGGCTGCTTCTTATTGTCTTCATTTTTCTGCAACAACACAACAGCAATAGTAGTGGGGGATGCAAATGAGAATACCTGAAAGGCTTTTTGATAGTCTGGGCTAGTCAAAACTAGGCATCTTGCAGTTCTCCCTTTATTCTAGCAAATGCATCTCTTGCTTCCTTTTCCCATTTCACTTATGCTTTTTTCTTCAACATGTTTGTTATACTTTTCACGATCTCAACATAATTGGGCACAAAATTCCTCAGAAAGTTTATTTTTACCAAGAATCTCTAGATATCCTTCTTGCTTCTCAATAAAGGAATAGTCTGAATGGCTTCCACCCTTGTTGGTTCAATATTTACTCCTTGTTTAGAAACTATGTGACCCAATAATTTACCTTCTTCTAAGGAAAATAAATATTTCTTAGGATTTAATGAGAGGCCAAACTTTTTGCACTTCTGAATTTTTTTTTGCAAATGCTCCTAGTGTTCATCATCTGACCCTGAGAAAATAGTTACATCATACATATTTATAACTACAAGCCTGTCACCAACAAAGGCTATGTCCATGGCCCTCTGAAGTGTTGCACCTGCGTTCATAAGGGCAAATGGCATCCTTGCGTACATGAAGGTGACCCAGGGCGTAGTGAAAGCAGTCTTCTTCTTATCTTATTTTTCTATTGCTACCTGATTATACCCAGAAAATCCACCAACCATAGGCAACCTGTGAGCTCCTGTCACCTTATGTAAGACATAATCCATTTTCAGCAAAGGGTAATTATCTTTTAGAGATGCTCAGTTCAAGTTCTTGAAGTCTAAACATAGCCTTATCTCTCAATTCTTATTTCTTATAGGGACCGAATTAGAAACCCAGTCTGAATATCTGAGAGGGACTATAATTTTCGCCTACAACAATTTCTTCGCTTCTTTTTCAATTGGAGCTAACAACAATGGATTGATCTGTTTGAGCTTTTCTCTGTGTGGTTTAAGTCCTTCCTTCAATTGAATCTTATGCTGAATAATGATTTTGTCATATGTTTTCAGGTCTTCATACCACCAGGCAAACACATCCATATATTTCTTAACAATATCGATGTATCTTTCTTTGTATTTTTTGGGAACACCTTTGAACAATTTCACTATTTTGGGTTCCTGCTGAGTTCCCAAATTACAATCTTCCATCTCTTCTTCTTGATTTGTTTTCTTTGAATCAACAGCAACATCATTAGCATCGAATAATCTTTCAAGGGGAACCAACCCTTTAGGGAGCACATTATCTTTTAATTGGATAATCTTCTGTTCACCTATTGACTACTCAAGGTTTCTTATTTATGTTTTATGCTTTGTTTGTTCTTCCTCTTGGTCTATCTCAGCGTCTTCAAACTTTCCAATCATGGTGAGGAACTGACTTATTTTTTCATCATCGTCAAACACCTGCCAATGTTTCACATTATCAGGGATAGAGGGTTTATGCCTAATTTCAATCTCATACCTTAACCTTGGATTTATTGGACGTTTGAAGCTACTAGCTACAATTGCTAAAGAATCGGTCAATCTATTCTCCTCCCTCGGAATATACTGAAGATTGAATGCTTCAAAATAGTTTTCTACCAGTTCCCACACTTCATTCCTATATGATCTCAATCTCGGATGCTTGGTTTGACAATGATTTTTAATCTGCCTTAATATCAATTCAGAGTCACCAAAAATTGAAATACATTGAACTCCCATCTGTTTAGCAACTTGAAGGCTTTAGATTAAGGCCTCATACTCAGCCACATTGTTCGTTGAATCAAATTCTAGTTTAAAATAGAAAGGCATGAGGTTACCTTCTGGTGATATCAGCAAGAATCCAGCACCTGCACCCCCTCCTTGGAGTAGGTACCATCAAAGTAGCGCTTCCAAATCTTCCTTGAGTGCAGCGCATTATTTAAAACTGCTGAAGAGAGCTACTTACCTATGTCTTTAGCAAATTTTGCATCTTCATGCAGCATGAAACAAGAAAAGTTTTATGTTTCTTGACTATAAATGGGGGAATTTCCTGCATCTTTCTTGGAGGTAGTCTTCACAAATCTTGTTTCCCTATACAACCTCCTTTCTTCCCCATTAAAAACCAGAATGATAGCATAAGTGAAATGTAGTTTTAGTACACCTCCCAACTTTTCTCTCCAAGATCTTGACAGGAGCATTCCAAACCTGGTTGGGATGTCATCAACCACTACATCGATTACTATACTCTTTGCTAGGATTTGTGCAAACGAAACTGCTACATATTTAATTAACCCAACACATTTCACCCTTTTGGAATCAAATTAATATAGATCCCTATAAGGTTTGGTAATCTGCAAGTTAAGTTCTTTCATAACAGACAATGGCATGAGATTAGGGGACGCTCCTGAGTCCAGCATGCAATTTTGTAGAGTATAATCATGAAGCAACAGAGAAATATAGAAGGGTGGAATAGAGGGATCTATTTCTTCTACATGAGGACGAAAGGTGACCACTGGCTTTTCTTCTTGTAAGTTCATTGTGTCACTTATGTCTTCAACCTATGTGAGATTAATAAATTCTGAAATTTCTTTCTTGTAAGCTGGTATTTTGGCTAATTCTAGAAGAGGCACCTGAATTTTGACCTTCTCCAACTCTTTTGTCAAATTGAAAGCATGAGTTTACTTAACGTTCTTTTCAGGTTCTTCTTCATTCTTTATAGAATTTGTTACTTGTTTGGGTACAGGAACAACTCTCTCCAAGATATTACTGTCAACTGGTTTGTTCTGAGAAGATTCACCCTACTACATATTTATTATATTAAGTGAATTTATAGGTTGTTTCTTATTATTGACCTGTTTCATAGGGTACTTTTGTAGTGGAGTCTCCATTAGAGGAGGAAAAAACCTTGTTGTTCACCTTCATTATCCTGCACTATAGATCTCTTTCTAGACCTCAAATCATATTTTTTATGTAACACAGCTTGCATGGAATCTGTGAATTGCCTACAGTATTCATCCTTTTCATCTTGATCAAAAGAGACTTCAGCTTCAGCATATTCTCCCTCGCAATCTTCCTCTTCATCCTCTTCGATTGCATACATAGCAGATACCTGATCCTTGGCCTCCCTTCGGTCATCTTCTACTGGTTCTCTGGGTGTTGCTTCTATATGGAATGGAGCTTGAACCTGGTCTTGATCTCCTCTTTCCCTCTGTAAGATTTGCAGGGGATGTCTTCTGAATTAAGGGTTAAACCGCCCTCAATTTTGTTGTAGTTGTCTTTCGGAGTTTTTATTTTCCAATTCCATATTAGCTAGCTTATTTGTCATATTTTTTATCACCTTTGTCATATCTTCAATTCTTAGATATTGTGATGATTCTTATTTTTCCTTCCCCTTCTCCCGGACTGACTGTTTCCCTTTCGCCATTCCAGATGTAGTCATATTAGCTTCAATCTCTAAAGCATCTATCTGTATCTGCTCAAGAGTGGGGGCTCTTTTCTCTCTCAATGTAAAGCTAAAATCAGCTTCAAAAGCCTTGGAAAAAACTACCTTTGCTCCTAAAGGGGGAGCTTCATCTCTTTAGGTAAACTATTGTACAATTTGTTGAATACTTTTATAAACTCAGAAATGTTTTCATTAGGATTTCTTTTAATTTCATTAAACTCTGTCAATGAGTAGCCATGGTCTCTCTTCTCTCCCCATCTTTGAGTGAATTGAGTTTCTAACTCTTCCCAGTCATTTATGGAATCATTTGGTAAACCTTTGAACCATTTCCTAGCCTCTCCACTAAGAGACTACAAAATAGTCTCATCACAACATCAAGATGTTCTACATTTAAATTCTCAGCAGAAGTGAAAAACAAGGATAAATGTTGTTCTTCAGTTACTTCATATTCTCCAGTGAAACGAGGAAGTAATTTGAGGTATTCTTGAGGCATGGCATTCATTGGTTGCGGAAGATTTAGTGGTGCACATCAATCCATTAAGAAAGCTGGTGTTGCCATATTAAAACTTGGTTAAATACTCCTTGGGTGGTTGAGGTTGATGAACCTGCTGTGAAAGTGAATGAAGGTGGAGGAGAAAATGCTATGAGGGTGGGCTGATAGACAATAGCAGAGGGACCAACAACTATATTTGGTTGAGCTTGAGTGGAGATAAAAGAAACAGACTCAAAAGAATGTTCTTCTAACTGAGGTTCTTGAAAATAAATGGGTGTCGAAGGAGTATCTTGTTCCAAGAAAGGGAGTTCCTTGGAAATATCTTCAAACAAAGGGTTATGAGAATCGCTACCAGGAGCAGGCAATGCAGGATCAGGTATTGAAGGAGTTTTGGGTTTCTGAGCCTTTTTAGAAACCAATATTTCTAGATCTGGCAAAGCAAGGACTATTTCTATGAGGTATCTGACCTTGTGTGAGGCCTTTTGAAAGCGATAATTTTGAAAATAACAAACACAGCCGAATATTTCTTCCTCAGTGAACAACCAGAGGAAATAATGTGAAAAACCCAGGCAAAAAGGAATCAATGCTTAAGACATTTTGAAAATGTATGTCACAATTATAATATCAAATGGCCTCTTCTTAACACCTTTGGAATCTAATTGTTTAATACACTCAATAATCTAATATAATGAAAGCCTTCACAATGCCATAAATTATTGATATCTTAATGAAATGAAAAGAAGAACTGTAAAGGAAACTTGAAGTGATATCCTTAGAAACAAAATCTATCACTTTTAAGTTTCAGAGGAAATTCATGGAGAGAGAGGAAACTCGAAATAATATGCTGCAAACACTGAATCTATTACTTTAAAGTTTCATTAGTATTTTGTGAAGAAAAAAGAAATGAGGTGAAGGAGTGCAAATTAAGGTTGTTTAACTCTTACTCACAGATGTAATTAAGAGACCGGTTGCTACATTACTTCACTTCATTCAAAGAGAAATAAACACAGAGAAAAATTGGAAAGACATATCAACATCAACAACTGCAGGAAACTTGATCTTCTTTCATTTATTTCTCATTAAATTCAATACCAAATTGACAATCCTTCAGAGATCCGAAACTCGGAACCTCTTTTCTTTATTTCTATCTACTTAAATGCATCACAGTGGTCCGTAACTCCTAAACTTCTTGAAACTATTCGACTACCTAAACTGTTAAGATTACTTTTGGAATCATACTTGAGAAAAAAAATTAAAACTGGAAATATTGTTCGTTTTGTTGAATCTGATGTTGCTGATGCGTCCTCCCGAAGTGTCGAGGTGACTTTTTTGGTTATGATGCAGTGGTTGCAAAACTATGTAACGACCCCTCAGTTCCCGACTCTGTCTATGCCCCTGTGCTTCAAATGTTGTCAATCATATCACCTGCTACCTAACTCTGCCTCTTCTTCTTTGATTTGCATCAGGTTACTTACCCGAGTTTTTCTTCCGCGTTCTGCCTATTTTTTAGAAAAATGGTGCATAACCACATAAGCCCAAATTTGAAATCCTTTAGATTTCATCTTGGAACCACATCGCGTCCATGCCAACATCGCACTTCACATTTTGTCGTCTTTAACTTTTCATTAGTGTTTATCTTTTAAAACTTGCAATGTGCACTATGCAATCGTGTCCCACTTATGCACATCACACTTCAGCGACCTTATCACTTACCTCCTATGGTGGTCCTTTAAAACTTGCGATTGGCAATTTGCGATTGGGCCCCACCACAATGCGCATTGCACTTCGACGATTATAACACTTACACTTCGCCCTTAACTTTAAAAACTTCCGCTGTGCGGTATGCGAGCAAGGGCCATGTCGTCTGCCACCTCTCACTTCACATTTCGCTGACTTTAACCTTTTCCTTAACACTTATCTTTTAAAACTTGCAATGTGTGCTATGCGATCAGGTCCCACCTGGCATCGCACATCGCACTTCGACGACTTTATCACTTACCTCCCGCGCCTATCCTTTGAAACTTGCGATTTGTGGTTTGCGATTTAATCTTCACCGTCTATCTCTCCACTCTAGTTATGTGCTTTGATCCCGACCATCGATTTTTCCCTTTGCGCCTCCTCCAAAACTCGTAAGTGTTTGAGGGAAATGCGCCATTTCTCTGCCTTTGGGGAATTAGTTTGTTTGCTCCACAGTGTAACCCTCCTAAGATTATCTGGTGTTTTGCCGCGCTGGACCCTGCTGAGCTTGTGAATGAGCTCGACTCAACCCTGTTCTGCCTGTAATGTTCTGAACGTGCCTATCGGTCCGGCTCTTGAACTGTTCTGCACGTGAATGAGCCCGACTTGACCCACCTTCACATCTTATCATGTAATGTCAATGTACCAATATATAAATCAAAATTCTTCCATGTCACACAAAATTTTACATTTTCTATCATATATGCTTTTTTGGTGTTTTGAAAAATATTTCAAAGGTAAATGCAAATGAGCCACAACATCTGGCTCCACCTGGGGATAGTGTTTTTTTTCAACAAAAGCACTAAGAACCGCAAATTAGTGCCTTATCCATTGGGCATGGAGTCAAATATTTCTTGGTGACATATGAACAATGAGAAATCTGCTATTTACAATAGTGGAATGCTAAATTTTAATGCTGGAAATAATGCTTCAGATACTGCCCGTTCATAGGCAATTGTACTATCTCTCCATCTAGATCTTCCAAAATGAATGGGTTATTTGACCTGGCCTCAGAGATCTTGTATGGACCATACCAGAGAGGGTCTAATTTACCATGTTTCCCCTTTTCTTCTCGTCTGGTGTCCCATCTTAGTACCAAATCTCCTGCTTGAAAGAGAACTTCTTTTGCTTTTCTATCAAATATAGACTTCATCTTTTTCTGATAAGTAATCAAGTTATCCCTGACTTTGTTTCTGTTTTCACTTGATTCAATTATTTCGTTCAATCTTCTTACCAGAGCATTCGATTCTTCCTGGGCTTCTTTAAGGAAATAAATCAATGGTTTGGTCGGCTGAGTAGGAAATAGTGCTTGAGTTCCATAAACCAGTTCATAGGGAGACTTTGCAGTAGATCTCGTGGTGGTTACTCGAACTGCCCAGAGGGAAAACTTCAACTTCATATCCCAATCCTTCTGATTCTCGGTGATTGTTTTCTTCAAGATTTTGACCAATGTCTTATTTGAAGACTCTACCAATCTGTTCCCTAGGGGATGATACGTTGTGGAATGTGATAAAATCACATTATATGTTTAACAGAAATTAATGAAACGAGCAGAGTTGAATACGTGAGCATTATCAATCACAATTTTGACTGGACATCCAAATCTGCTGAAAATGTTTTCCTCCAGAAACTTCATCACAACTTGGTCATTCGCCTTCTTAGTGGGTATTGCTTCAACCCATTTTGTAAAATAATTAGTGGCAGTCAAAATCCACTTGAATTGTCCGCTTGATGGTGGATTGATCTCTCCAATAAAATCCAATCACCATTGCCTGAAAGGTTCTTCAATAAATACTAGGATGAGAGGTAATGGGGAAAGTTTTTTCTTTTTAGCAAACAGCTGACACTTCTGACAACTTCTGACCATTTTATAAACATCTGCAAACAGGGTTGGCCAATAGAAGCTTGACTTAAAAATTTTATGAGCAGTGACCTTCCAGCTATAGTGTCCTCTACACAGACTTTCATGATATTGTTTGGTGACTTCAATAGATTCTCCTTCGATCAAACATAACAGCAAAATACTAGCAAGATATTTCTAGTATAGCTTTGCTTCTACGATAACACATGGCAAAGACTTGAGCTTGAGAGATCTATATTTTGTTCTATTCAGTGAAGTTGGACAGGAAAAGAAACACAGGTAATGAACAATATCTTTATACCAATCAAAGCACAAAAATTTGTCTCGAATACCTGTTTTGAACCTTCTTTGACTCTTTTCATTTACAGATCCATCCATTGGTGCCAACATATTAATTCCCAAGGCTTGAAAATTTGTCTTTGTCAACAACTTTACTAACCCCTGTCCCTTGACCAGCTTTGTGGGTTTGATGCCCAAATCACACTCTTGGATTTTTGCTATCCACTTCCCCCCTTTTCCTTCAACATCACTTTGGACAAGCATGTCCTTAACAGCAGAATTAGGAACATAAGCAGTTATTTGGGACTGCAACACACAGGTCCTGAAGGCTTTCAGTGCTTTGTCCAAAGCATATACTTGTTTCTCAAGAATATTGTATTTGAGCTCAGTATCTCTGAAAACTTTGTTGAAAAATGCAATTGGTTGCTCCTTATTGTCTTAATTTTTCTGCAACAACACAGCAGCAATAGTAATGGGGGATGCAAATTAGAATACCTGAAAGGCTTTTTGATAGTCTGGGCTAATCAAAACTGGGGCATCCTGCAGTGCTTCCTTTATTCTAGAAGATGCATCTCTTACTTCCTTATCCCATTTCACTTCTGCATTTTTCTTCAACCTATCTGTTATACTTCTCATGATCTCAGCATAATTGGCACAAACCTCCTCAGAAATTTTATTTTTCCCAGGAATCTCTAGATATCCTTCTTGCTTCTGGGTAAAGGAATAGTGTGAATGGCTTCCACCCTTGTTGGGTCAATCTTTAATCCTTGTTTAGAAACTATGTGACCCAATAATTTACCTTCTTCTAATGCAAATAAAGATTTCTTGGGATTTAATGACAGACCAAACTTTTTGCACTTTTGAAAAGTTTTTTGCAAATGCCCCAAGTGTTCATCATCTGACCCTGAGAAAAGGGTTACATCATTTAGATATATAGCTACAAATCTGTCACCAATGAAGGCTATGTCCATGGCCCTCTGAAATCTTGCACCTGTATTCATAAGGCCAAATGGCATCCTTGTGTACATGAAGGTGCCCCAGGGCGTAGTGAAAGCAATCTTCTTCTGATCTTCTTTTTCTACTGCTACCTGATTATACCCAGGAAATTTGCCAACCATAAACAACCTATGACCTCCTGTCACCTTCTTTAAGACATAATCCATTTTCGGCAAAGGATAATTATCTTTTAGAGATGCTCGGTTCAAGTTCTTGAACTCTACACAGAGTCATATCTCTCCATTCTTCTTTCTTATAGGGACTAGATTGGAAATGAATATCTGAGAGGGACTATAATTTTCGCGTGCAACAGTTTCTTTACTTCCTTTTTTATTGGAGCTAACAACAATGGATTGATTTGTCTAAGCTTCTGTCTGTGTGGTTTGAGTCCTTCCTTTAATGAAATCTTATGCTAAATAATGCTTTTGTCATATGTTTTCAAGTCTTCATACTACCAGGCAAGCACATCCATATATTTATTAAAAATATCGATGTATCTTTCTTTATAGTTTATGGAAACACCTTTTAACAATTTCACTATTTTCGGTTCCTGCTGAGTTCCGAAATTACAATATTCGATCTTTTCTTCTTGATGTGTTTTCTTTGAATCAACAACAACCTCATTAACATCATTCTAAAACCATTATTTAACAAGTAATGGTCTATTCAGCTGTACGAAGCTCTTGGAGCCTTCTTCAAGCCATACAATGCTTTCTTCAACCTGTACACCTTATGTTTTTTATTTTTTAATTTGGAAAGCAGGTGGTTGATCAACATACACTTCATTCAATACACCATTTAAAAAAGCATACTTTACATCCATTTGGTAAATTGGCCACCTGTTTTGTGTTGCAATAGCTAATACAAATCGAACAGTATCAATTCTTTCCACAGATGCAAATGTTTCACCATAATATATGCCAGGTTGTTGTGAAAAAACTTTGGCAACTAATCTTGCTTTGTGTTTATCAAATTCACCTCTCTCATTTAACTTAGTTTTATAAACCCATTTGACACCTATAGAATTTTTATCATTAGGTCGATCAACCAAATCCCAAGTTTGATTTCTTTCAATAGCATCGATTTCATTATTCATTGCATCTTCCCATTCTTTTTCATTTATAGCTTCTTCAAAACAATTAGGTTAAAATGAGAGAAATGCAAAATTTACAACATCATCAACATCGTCTTGTGCATAAATATCACTTAAACTTCTCATTTTTGGATTATCAGAATCAGACTCACTTAAAGATGATGAATTGCTACTTGTTTTGTCTTGAACTTGTAATCTTGGAGTGCTCGTTGTAAGTGCTTGATGGTCTTCTAACATAATACAAGGATTACTACAAGTATTGTTCTCCATTTCATTCCAAGATTTGTCTTCCATTAATCTCACATCTCGACATACGACAACCTTCATAGTTATAGGATTAATTAATCTCTATGGTTTAGATTGGTCACCATACCCTATAAGGAGATATTTTTTACTCCTATCATCATGCTTGTTTCTTAATTTTTCTAGGACATGAGAGAAAGAAATACATCTAAAGACTCGAAAGTGTGAAACAATTACCTTTTGTCCACTTCATGCTTCTTCAGGTATAAGACTTTGAACACTGGAAGTTGGTGATCTATTCAAAATATATACCAAACACGCAACTGCTTCAGCCCATAAATCTTTAGACAAATTTCGTGTTTTGAGCAGACTCGGAGCCATATTCATAATTGTCTGATTCTTTCTTTCCACTACTCCATTCTGTTGTGGAGTATAACTGGTTGTTGTATGTTTTTTAATACCATGTTGCTTACAAAAACCAATGAATTCGTTAGATTCATACTCACCTCCTTTATCAAATCTAAGAACTTTAATAAACTTGCAACTCTGTTTTTTAGATTCAGCTTTGAACTGTTGGAACTTGGAAAATATTTCAGTTTTTTATTTCATGAAATACACCCTAATTTCCTGTTAAAGTCATCAATAAAGGTAAGGCCATAGAAGCTGCCACTGACTGATTGTGCTTGCATAGTACTACACAAATCTGTATGCACTAACTCTAGTTGCTCTTTGGCTCTATAAGAGGCTAATGAAAAACTATCACTTATGTTTACCCATTATACGACTTGTACAGGAAGAGATATGGTCAGACAAAGTAGTCAAACCTTTCACCATAGACTATCTTTACAACAGACTCATACTTTTTATCGTAAATGGTACAATTCAGTTTCATTTGGTGTTGAAACATTATGTGCATACAACTTCTTACTTTTCAGTTGTAATTGATACAACATGTTCTTTGTCATAGGAATGTTTGCAACAAGGGTTTTATGTTGATAAACAATTGTGCAAGTAGTGTTGTGAAAGCTAACATCATAACCATGTGCATCTAAATGACCAACACTCAACAAATTTTTCTTGAAATTGGGTACATATTAAACATCATAGATATTCTTCACCACAATTTGTTTGGTTAAGACAAGCACAACACCCTTTCCTAAAGCTTTGACCTGACAATCATAACCCAAACCAATAGAGGAACTAAAAGATGTATCAAGATATGAAAACAAATCACTATGACCAACCATATGATTACTACATCCATTGTCTACCAATCAAATATCCTTATTAGGTACTTGCACAACCACTTGACATGCCAGAAATAAAGCATCAGATGTTTCACATTCAATGTTTGTGACATTGGCTTTATTTTTACTTAAAACATACTGTAATTTTCCACATTCAGAGTTATAATGGCCATAATTTTTGCAATAGGGACATTGAATTTTTTATTTATCTATCCACCTACAACCATAATCAGTTTGAGACTGCTTTGAATGTGTTTGAGTTTCCTGTAATCTATCATCTGACTAAGACTATCCTCTTCCTTTTCCTTTCTTTCCATGAAAGCCTCTACCTCTAACCCTATCCATAGAAACTTTAGATTTGAAAGCATGCTCTAAAGTACTGACATCTAAATTAATTCTTGCTTCATGAGCCAACAAAGATGCTCTTAATTCTTCCACGGACAATTTTGTTAATTCTCTCGACACAAAAACAGTAACTATCATGTCAATTTTTTTGGGCAAACTTCTAAGAACCTTTTCAACAGTTCTTTGATCTTCTAGTTCTTCACCATTCATCCGAAGTTTATTAACAACACCTATAACTTTAGTCAGGAACTCATCAATTGTTTCTGATTCAATCATTTTAAGAGTTTCAAATTGAGTTCTGAGAGTTTTTAATTTTACCATCTTTACTTTCTCTTTACTTTGATAAGCAACTTTATAGCAGTCTTTGCGCCAGTGGTTTTAGGAAAAATAGAGCCATCCAAAGAATCTAAAATGCAAGACTTACCTCTAACTTCTTTCTATTTAAGTTCATCAAATTGTCTTCTTTGAGAAGAATTCATAGCACCTATAAAATTTGCATCATGTTATGTGAACCCTGATTCTACAGTTTCCCAGCAACCTAAACCTTGTAATCATGCTTGCATTTTAAGACTCCAAAAATCATAATTCTTTCCACTAAATAATGGCGTCGAAATTGCAAACTGACTTGTCAAAGCCATGTTTAAAGCAAAATTGCAATGAAAACAAATCGGAAATCTCACTCTGCAACAACAACAACTTCAGAAAACAACAACTTAAGAAAAAAAAACTTGCACTCTCTTTTCCCCTCTACGAGAAGCAGAAAACAAGAGTCTCTACAATGCTAAATGTAGAAACTATATGCACTAAGCATGCATATGTCCTTGATTCACCTGATCTCACACTATTTAACTTTATGCAAAATACTGAATCAATTCCACTTGTTAATCTTTTGCAGAAAAATTAATTGCACACACATGTAAAGCATAAATAAAAATAATCAATCGCACATAACACAATTTTTAACCAGGAAAGCCTGAAGCTGAAAATCGCAAATATATATTATGTATCATGGAATCATATGACAATCCTCATACAAAGCTTATCAAGCTCTCAGTACAGTACAATCGTCATACACTAATCAGAACCAATCTTGGAAATCCATGCACCGATCTTTGCCTCCTGCTAGCCTGCCTCCACTGCGCAATCCCTCTTGAAGAATAGCTGTGAATGAATTTGAATTACTCTTGCCTTGACTACACAATCCTCATTGGCAACTCCAATGTGTGTGTGATGCAATCAATGCATCACTATAGTCACAACAGATAGTCCATCTTGCCCTTTCACCTACCTCTCCACTGGGTCTCCACTGAAACTGTCATGCATTGTAGTTAACTGTTGTATTTTTCAGTTGATTAATGAGTTATTATTTGTGAATTAATTAACTAATTAATTCACTCCACTCTCACTAGTGTATCATTCAGTTAGACTAGATACAACTAGCTCAACTGAATCTAACTGAGTTAAACTAAATACAACTCCATAACTACTTCCAACTGTGTCATAACTCTGCCACTTGAGTTATAACTGAGTCCTTCATGCTTTAGCTCCATAAACCCTTGGGAATTGTGTAATTCCCTCAGTCCACTGATGTGCCAGATCTGTGCACTGAACTGAAGTGCTCCAAGAGAATATGTTATTGTTTAGTGTCTGATTATTATTAAGAGCTAATAATAATCGACATGCATCTATTTTTAAATCAGCGATCTATAAATAGACTTTGCCCAATATTCTAAAAATAGAATTTCATTTATTTTTCCAACTTGATCAACCATCCACAAATAGCATCCTGCAACTTCTGAAATATGATCATCATGTCTAAAAATAGACTTGTGCCAAAAATAACCTGTGGGCCCACTTAGTGAAGGCAACTCTTTCCACTAAGCTCATCATCTTGTTGAATCTCAACACTAAAGAAATCCAACATATGTATTGACAGATCATATCATTTATGCATTTTTATATATGTGCAGGGTCAAATCTTATAAACAAAAAACAACCGTCATAGGTCATAAGACCTTTACAAAAACAACAACCAAAGTCGGCAAGAAACACTCAATCATTCACGGAGAATGGGAAATCCAACAAACTGAATACAAAAACTTTCGTACGAAACGATAGAGGATAGAAAAAATAGAAGAGTTGCATGGCATCGAATTTACAGAAAGGATCCACAGATTGAAACTGGGGGACTGAAAGGACACAAACATTGTGAAGAAATTAGGAATGTTAACCAAGAATTCTTGAGTGGGAAGCTGTGCGTCTGGTGGTCAACTGCAAGTGTGATTGTGACATGGGAATTGTGTCGAGAATTGATGGTGACGGCAAGGTTGTTTAACCAGTAGCAAAAGAAAAAGGAACAAGCGACTCTGCTCGTCCTCTTCACACAGGAAGCTTCTCTCTAGTGACAGAACTTCTTTTCTTAACCAGCAACAACCATTCTTCAAACAATTGATGGCTCAATGAACGGCTCAGTGTTGAGCCTTGTCAAGACCTCCAATATGCAGACTAAAACTCTTCAATGTTGATATGCAGAGACTCTTCCCGTAGCTCTTATACCAAGACAAATTATGACAAAGAGAGACAATGACAATAATCACACACAACAACCATCTTTCATTATGGAGAAGTACATATATACATTGATCGACAGTTAGTTAAACTGTTCAACTAACTTCTAACTAACTCACTAGAAACTAACTCTTAACTCATGATTAATCTTTAACAATTTCATCTTCACCTTTCTTTCCAAAAGATAGTGGTAGAGCTTATCAACCTTTTCAACCTCTTTAATCAACTCTGTTGTTGCAAACATGTTGTCATGAATTCAATTTGTGCATGGAGGTAGGCATCTCTTCTCACCAAACAACTCATCAATAAGATGTTTTTAATGCATGAGATTGAACCACTCTTCATCAAATACATAATTTTCATCAAATTTGACTTTATTCTTGACAAAAATATTTACATTCTACATCAATAGCTATTTCTTCATCATCACATGTTTTAATGTCAATTACAGTTACACATTGATCCTCCATCATTGCAGCCTCAATGTTGTCATCTTAAGTTTCACAATCAATGAAAGCACAATTATCATTTTCAACAACACTTTCATCAACTTCAGCTTTCTCACTCCACTTCATATTGTACTTAATTTCAAGAATATCCCAAAACATTTTTGCATCACATATTTCACCAAATTCATACAAAATACTAGACAAAGTGTTTTCATCTAAAGATGATATAATGAGAAGCAATGCTACAGCACCTCTATAGAAGATTCTTGAACAAATTGCCATAAAATCAAGTAGTCTTTTCATTTTCATGGCCCAAAGCTTAAAATTTTTCCCAAAAATATTCACAAAACTGAGATTAATAGCTTCAATATTATACTGGTTTCTTTATATTTTTCAATAATCTGTTCTAGTACTACATTCTGATCCTCAAATATAGATTCCTCTGCACAAAACATTTCATATTTTTCTATGGTTGCTGCCCTTTTATTCCTTCTCCTTATTTGTTTCCATTCTCTCTAGAACTGTTTAATTTTTCCTTTTCTTTTTGACCCTGCATACCAACGACCATATTGAACCATATAGAACTGTTTAATTTTCCCTTCTTCTTTTTTTTTCCCTGCCAAATACCAACGACTATATTGAACCATATCAGGCAGGCCCAACACTACCGATATCTCAACGCCACATAGAACTTCGAGCTCAAATGTGACACCCAACAGTGAATCTTCCAATCCGGCCAACCGTTTGACGTACGCTCATATAGCTGGGGAACCGCACAATAAAAGATTTTCTTCCATCTTCCTCCTCTACTGGCCACAAACCCACACAGTAGACACTGTCCAACGCCCAATGCTCAAGCGCTAGCTCTAGGTGGTCCAACACCTCAACTTGTACCACGTATCAGTGCCTAGCTCACTGTCACATCTCTCTACAGAGTCGAAAGCTTCCCATCTTCACTTGTACACAGCTTCCAAAACGCACGACTCTACACTGCTACAGGCAAGAAACTGTGCCAAGCTCCAAGCTCACTGCACAACACTACCAATCCACCTCTTTGAGCAGCTGCACGTAATATAAACCTTCAAATAGTGTTATTTTTATCTATCTGGCCCATCTGCAAGGACCCGTCCTTGAACAATTTCATACTCAGGATACTGAATATTTCCCGTGAGTACTGTCATGAGGCCTTCCTCCAGTCAGCGCCAGTTTTCATCATTGCCGCAAACTCTTCATAACGCCACGGGGTTTCACAACCACATAAAGCTTTCGAAATTTAAGCAAATTACAAGCTCTTGCACGAAATTGACTCGGGACCTTGGATGCTACCAGTAGTCTTGCAATTAGGCTTGTCCCTCACACAACAGTCCACATCATGTCCGACACTAAGATAATTATAAGCTTCAATACCATAGCTCTAGCAATAATACACATACGCTCAGCTCGAGTGCTACTGCACTTCTGGCTCTTCTGTACACGCAGATCTCTGCTAGATCCTAGAGGCCACACAAAAATTTAGTCGACGGCCTCTCCCAACACCAAGGCTGCTCTACTTCAACAGATGTGGTGCTGCTTCACAAGTAGCAGCCTCACCATATCAGAGAAGAAGACTTCAACAAATCACTTCACCACAGCCGCAAAAGGGAATCTCACGACTTCTCCTTGCGAGCACACTGTTCAAGTGCCACCATTTCTCATCACAACAACATACCAATCACCACAAAAACATCCGTGCGAAGCAAACAACTTCAGGCTCTGCGAGCCAGCACATCAGCCTTGATCCACAGCTCCTCCACGCCTCTTCCAACAGCGCCAATAGCAAGGCAGAATTCACGTGCCCTTCACACTACTGCTCACTCACCACTCTGGTGATGGAAATTTCTAAAAATTTTGAACAAAACAGAAGAAGCAAAGTTCCTCAACTCAACACAAAGAAATGAGAGAAATTTGGACAAAGAAGATATGGAGAAAAGCTCTGGTTTTATTAACCATAAAAATGACAATAAAAATTACAAACTTCTTCAGAACTACAGTTCTGGAATAATCAAAAACTCCATACTCTGTTTTTACAAACTCTGTTTTTACACAGATTCGTGTTTCAGCAACACACAGACAGTTGCTGAAACTCCATACAGTCTGTTGCTGAAACACATAGACAGTTGCTGAAACTGCCTGTAGAATGCATTGCTGCTCCAAAACACAGCGACTCTGTTTTTCCTCTATTTTCCCTGCTCTGTCTTCTTCTCTGTCTTTTTCTATATCTCAAACTCTCTATCAAAAAGAACTGATGTTCATTACATTTATAAGTGAAAAACATATTTGACTTATAATATTTAAAAAGAAAAAATATCTTCTAATCTTATCTGCGTATTGAATGCAGATAAGCGGTGATGCCTTTTGGAACAAATCAAGTCGGCTGTAGCAGGGGAAATAACTTTTGTAAATTAAATGCACAGTGATGTGCAAAATATCAAGCACGACTTTCAGGCAACCACCTTGCTGAAATATCTACAGCAATCGGATTTTCTGTCCAGCTGTTTTATGTTGCAGTTGGAATTAAATTCCAACACTCCCCCTTAATTTCAACTGCTGGGTTTTTCAGCATACCCAGGCATTTCTTGAAATGATCAAAACTTTTCTTTCCCAATGGTTTTGTCAAGATGTTAGCTAACTGATCCTCTGTTCTGCAGTGCTGCAAAACAATCTCACCATTGTTAACCAATTCACGTATGAAGTGAAACTTGGTGTCTATGTGCTTTGTCCTTTTATGAAAAACAGAGTTTTTAGACAATGCTATTGCCGAGCTATTGTCACAGTAAATGGTTGTGCCCTTTTCTTGTTCATGACACAAATCTCTGAGAACTCTTCTCAGCCACACTGCTTGGTATGCTGCTGCTGTTGCTGCCACATACTCTGCCTCTGCTGTTGACAAAGCCACAATTGGTTGCTTCTTGGAAGCCCATGAGATGGCTCCCAATCCCATATGAAACACATATCCCGATATGCTTTTCCTATCATCAACACTTCCAGCCCAATCACTCTCTGTGTAACCTGTCAACATGAAACTTTCAGAAGAGGAGTATAAAATACCAAACCCCTTCGTTCCATTCACATACCTTCGAATCCTCTTGGCTGCCTGCCAATGAGTCTCTTTCGGTCTTTCCATAAATCTGGAGATTAAACTCACAGCGTGCATAATGTCTGACCTAGTTGCAGTCAAGTACATAAGGCTGCCAACTATGCTCTTGTACAACTTTGGATCAAAATCCTTGCTGCTGTCTTCTTTGGTCAATTTCAACCCCATTACAGTTGGAGTCGTAGCTGCCTTGCTGTTCTGCATGTTAAATCTCTTCAACACTGCTTCTACATATTTAACTTGGGAAATGAAAACACCATTTTCACTTTGGTCTACTTCAATTCAAAGAAAATATCTTAAGAAGCCCAAATCAGTCATTTCAAATTCACTTTTCATGACTGTTTTAAAATCAGCAATGAGACAAGCATCATTGCCAGAAAAAATTAAATCATCTACATATAAAACAACAATAAGAATCTTATCGTCATTCTCCTTTATGTATAGTGTGGGTTCACCATCACACTTCTCAAACCCATTCTCAATCAGATAAGCATCTATTCTGCTGTACCATGCTCTTGGAGCTTGCTTCAGCCCATAAAGAGCCTTCTTCAGTCTGCAGACTTTATGCTCTTGGCCTTCAACTCCATAGCTTGGAGGTTGTTCAACATAAACCTCTTCTTTTAACACTCCATGCAGGAATGCAGATTTAACATCCATTTGATAAATCTTCCATTTGTGCTGTGCCGCAATAGACAACACTGTTCTGACTGTTTCCATCCTTGCTACTGGTGTAAAGGTTTCATCATAGTCTTTGCCTTCTTGCTGCTTGTAGCCTTTCAAAACAAGTCTTGCTTTGTGCCTATCAATATTTCCTTCAGCATTGCTTTTGGTCTTATAGACCCACTTAACTCCAATGGCATCTTTGCCTTCAGGGAGGTCCACTAACTCCCATGTTTTACTCTGCTCAATTACACCAATTTCTTCATTCATTACTTCAATCCATTTATCTTCATTTACAGCATCTTCAAAATGAATTGGGTCATCAACATGACAATATAAAGCGAATAATGAATTCAGACCGGTATTGTTACTTACCTCTCCTTGTTCATAAATCTCATTCAGATTTCTGAATCTTGGTCTTCTTGGTGTGCTTGGAGTTCCATCCGAACTTAAGGGTATTTCTGATCCCTGCGGTGTGCTTGGAGTTCCATCCGAACTTAAGGGTATTTCTGATCCCTGCGGTGTGCTTGGAGAAGCACTTCCTTGACTTCTCAAGGCTGTTCGAATTCCAGCTTGTGGTGTGGTTTGTTGTACTTGCTGTGGTGGAGGAGGAGCCACCAAAGAAGGGTTATTTGCTGCTGTCCCTTCCTCTTCTTCTTCGTGAGACACAATTGTCTTCACATTCATTGTCTTCTCTAAGCTTCCATCCCAAGCTTCATCTTCAATGAACTGCACATCTCTGCTTACTATCAATTTCTTGGTCAATGGATTATAGAGTTTGTATGCTTTTGACTCATCAAAATAGCCAATAAAAACACACTTCTCCCCCTTACTGTCAAGCTTCTTCCTTAGCTGATCCGGTACATGTGCATATGCTACACAGCCGAATACTCTCATGTGAGTGACAGTTTGCTTTTGTCCATTCCATGCTTCTTCTGGTATTTTGTTCATGACAGCTTTATTTGGGCATCTATTCAAGATGTAAACTGCGCAAGTGACAGCTTCAGCCCAATACTCATGCAGCAAGTGTTTTGCCTTCAGCATACTTCTGACCATGTCCAGAATGGTCCTATTCTTCCTTTCTGCAACACCGTTTTGCTGAGGTGTATACCTTGCGGTGAACTTCTTTTGTATGCCATTCTCTCTGCAAAAACGCAGAAAGTCTTTGGAGATGTACTCTCCACCCTCTATCTATTATGAGCACTTTGATATAATGCCCACACTGCTTCTCAACAAGATTTTTGAAGTGGCAGAATTTCTCAAACACTTCACTCTTATGTTTCAGCACATACACCCATGTCTTTCTGGCGTAATCATCAATGAAAGTTAAAATATATTTATTTCCAGCAAATGATGGTATTTGCATCGGTCCACACACATCAGAGTGAACAATTTCCAAGGGTGCTTTTGCCCTTATACTCTTTCCTACTGGAAAGCTTTCTCTGTGTTGTTTGCCCAAGATGCAGCCTTCACAAAGGCTGTCCAGTTTCTCAATCAATGGCAATCCCTTTACCATTCCCTTTCTGTGCAACAGTTTCAAGCCTCCGAAATTGAAATGTCCAAATCTCAAGTGCCACAACCAATTCTCATCTCTCACTTGTTCTTGAAAGACTTCTTGTGTTACAACTGCAATAGTTCTTCCTTCCTTCAAACCTGCCCTGAGTTTGAGAGGAAACATCCTATTGTTGGTCATCTGCACCTCTGCAATGATCTTCTTACTTGGAGGTATGTCTCTGATTGTACACATATCGTCTTTGAAGAACACATTGTAACCTTTGTCAATGAGTTGTCCAATGCTCAAAAGATTACATTTCAGACCAGGTACATAGTATACCTCTGGCACAATCATCTGTTCTCCATTTCTTGCTCGGATACTGACTCTGCCCTTACCCTTGACAGATATCTTACTATTAGTTCCTGTAGTTACCTCAGATTTCACATTTTCATCCAGATTGGCAAACATTGCAATATTTCCAGTCATGTGATTACTACAACTTGAGTCTAAGAACCAAAAATCTTCTTGTTTGTCTTGTGCAATGTTACATGTTAACAGCACAATCTTTGGATTCTTATCTTCTTCATTTGCAAAATTAGCATTCTGCCTACTATTCATGTCATTTTTCTTTTTCCTACATTCATTGGCATAGTGCCCATATTTCTTACAATAATGACATTGGACTTGGTATTTGTCATACCTTTGTCCATGAGCTTGATGTTTGCTTGAACCTTCATCTTGGTTCTGATTGCAGCTCCTTCCGCTTGTGCTTGCAGGATTATTTTTGCCTTTGTTTTGGCTTCTTCCACGACCTCTGTTATTTTCTCTGCCTCGACCTTTTCCTTGGCCAAAAGACATCTGAGTCTTGAATGCTTGCTCAAAAGAGGAATTTGTTCCTCTACTCAGTCTATGTTCATGAGACATAAGAGAAGCACTCAGTTCATCTACTGTGAATTGTGAGAGATCCTTTGTTTCTTCTATTGCTACCACAACAGCTTCAAACCTTGCGGGTAAACTTCTCAAGATCTTCTCTACAATCCTTCTTTCTTCAAGAATTTCACCATGAGATCTTATCTGGGTTATCAACCCAATAACCTGAGTGAAGAATGAATCTACTGTATCAGATTCCTTCATGCTGAGTGTTTCAAAGTCTCTCCTCAACATCTGCAACTTTGCAGTCTTCACCTTCTCCATGCCTTGATAGGCAGTTTTGAGAATATCCCATGCCTCTTTGGATTTTGTTGCTGCTGCAATCCGTGGGAAAACACTCTCATGTACTGATTGAAAGAGAAAAAATAGGGCTTTGGCATCCTCCTTCCTGTCGCTCTTCAATTGGTCTCTTTTTGCTACTGTCAAAGCAGCCAACGCTACTGCATCTGCAAGTTCAGCATAGCCAGTTTCAACCAGCTCCCATATTCCCTGAGAGGCAAACAATGCTCTCATAGTTATGGACCAATAACTGTGATTTTTCCCATTAAACTGTGGCAGTTGGGAATTTGTAAAACCAGTTCCAGCATCTGCCATCTTAACCTGTAAAAATCAATAAAAGATACTGACTGTATAATAAAACAAGCAAGAACTTTCTCTGCTGGAGAAATCTGCTCAGTTAAGCTTCTTACAGCTCCTGCAGTGGAAAAAACAAACTCTGTTTTTGTCTCACTAAGTGCCTAGACCAGCTCTGATACCATGATGGAAATTTCTGAAAATTTCGAACAAAACAGAGGAAGCAAAGTTCCTCAACTCAACACAAAGAAATGAGAGAAATTTGGACAAAGAAGATATGGAGAAAAGCTCTGTTTTTATTAACCATAAAAATGACAATAAAAATTACAAACTTCTTCAGAACTACAGTTCTGGAATAATCAAAAACTCCATACTCTGTTTTTACAAACTCTGTTTTTACACAGATTCGTGTTTCAGGAACACACAGACAGTTGCTGAAACTCCACGCAGTCTGTTGCTGAAACACACAGACAGTTGCTAAAACTGCCTATAGAATGCATTGCTGCTCCAAAACACATCAACTCTGTTTTTCCTCTGTTTTTCCTGCTCTGTCTTCTTCTTTGTCTTTTTCTATTTCTCAAACTCTTTAACATCAAAAAGAACTGTTGTTCATTACATTTATAAGTGAAAAACATATTTGACTTATAATATTTAAAAATACAAAATATCTTCTAATCTTATCTGCGTATTGAATGCAGATAAGCGGTGATGCCTTTTGGAACAAATCAAGTCGGCTGTAGCAGGGGAAATAACTTCTGTAAATTAAATGCACAGTGATGTGCAAAATATCAAGCACGACTTTCAGGAATCCACCTTGCTGAAATATCTACAGCAATCGGATTTTCTGTCTAGCTGTTTTATGTTGCAGTTGGAATTAAATTCCAACATCTGGCTCAGAAATAAAAACTCACAAAGAGAGCTTATCCATTGTATTATATACATTGAAATTGAAATTTATGCAGTGGAAAAGCACTTTTGTGAATTTATATAATATCAGAGGAACACATACAACTCAAGAGCTTCTTGATTGTATTACACACTAAAATTTATATATGGATTGAGCTGAAGTTTCTACAATAAAATCTACCAAGTATATTTATTTCTTACCTAAACTTGCCTACTCCGGCCAAATATTAACTCCTGTCACCGACTCGCCGTCATGAGAACAGAGTCATGATTATTATTCTGACACATGTTGATTTCTATGGTCTTTCTCTTATCCTTATTCATGGATTTTACATCATTAAAAAGTATCCTTACTTTTATAGTTTACTGCAAACTCCTCTAGTTAACCATGAACACTATGGAGAACAATGTGTTGCTATATGGAGTGTCGCTTGCTGCATTAAAAAATAGATAAATGTGTTGCTATATGGAGGGTCGCTTGCTGCATTAAAAAATAGATGGTTTTAGCATCATGCCTCACATGTAAACTATGCACGCTGGTCTACTATGTTTTACTCTCGTCTATTATGGTATTTTACATTCAAAAAATTGTCGATACGTTTATATCTTATTGCAAATTTTAATAGTTAGCGATAAACAATTTGGATGTTCTATCAATGTTTCAAACAAGACTGCACTCAATCCAACATGAATCATCTCTAAAGAAGAAACACAATTGATAATTTGGAACTTTATCAAAATCCCAAACAACCAAGACTTCAAAAAATCCAACATGAATCTTCTCCAAGGAAGAAAAATATCTATATCAAAATCTTAATATCACCTTGCAAACAACTTGTTAACCCAATATGGCAATACATGAGTGGTCAGACTAACAATAACTTCCAAAACATGCATATGCAAAATTTCAAACTTAGCCAATTTTCCAAATTTAGTTTTGCATATAGAGAGGAAAATTAAGAGAATGAAATATAATACAAAGTTAACCATTAAAAAGATAAATAAAATAGAAAAAAGATAAGTAAATATCCATAATATCACTTACAATATTCAAACTTGTTAGGTAACATCAGTTACAACTATTCTGAATTCAATCTTATATATCCTTTCACCTCCCATAAATTCAATCTTACTAAACAATATCAACCACAAAAAAAATATAAATTCAATCTCATACTTTTATCACATAAATTCAATCCCATTGACTACTATCACCTATCAATAATCTAAATACAATTTTATTATATGTATTTATATTCCTGTTAGGCAACTAATTCTTGGGTTAGTTTGTGTTAGGTAATCGGTTATTAGAGTCCAAGAAACCTCGGGAACTGATTCAACAATTTCTTGATGTATTTATATGTGTACACATTTTACACCATTCCTTGAGACATTCATTAATATATTGTTGAAGTTTATTTCCAGTTTGTGTGTCGTGTGTCGTGTGTCTTACAATGCTATCGGAGTGCTAGAGATCCGAGGAGACTAGTGGCAGTGTTGATGTTAAGGGAGCAATAGATTATTTTCTACCTATGTCAACACTGCCAACGGAGTTTGTTTGCCAGCATTTTCCTCTGTTGCATTTGCAGCGTGTGATTGATGGAAACCCTCATGTCATGCTGGAGTGTTGTGGCAGATTAAAAAAAAAAAGGACTGCCAAATCATTTTCCTGTGCTGCATTCATCATTTGATTGGAGAGGGCATTGAGAAATCTGAGTATAGTTTGACTGTTGCGTTCGTTGTGGACTGTTAGGAGCAGATTTTCTTTTGTTGGGAAAAGAATTCATATTGTTTTCCCAGCATCGGTTTTAGTAATGATCAGTAAGTTACAATTCACAATTTTTTTTTAAAAGGAAATTTGTGCCTTGTTGAGATTAAAAAATAAAAAAAATAAAAAAAAAACAGTGAAAATCTTTGAATCTTCAAAGTTAAAAACGGTTTTTTTAAGAAAAATGTGTGCCTGCTTTTGGTTAAAAACAGAAGCAAGAGTTTTTTAAATCCCTGTCAGTGATTAAAAAAGTTTTTGTGGTTGAATCAAAAATTTTTAAAGACAAAATTTTATGCATGTGAGAGAAATCTCTGTTGGTGATTACATAATTTTTTTTTGTGGTTGAATCACAATTTTTTAAAGACAAAATTCTGTGCATGTGATTGAAATCAGTTTTTTGGTGGTCGAAACATGAACTCCCTGGTATCCTTAATTGGGATTGTCCTTTCCAGAAATGAAAATTACTAGGAGTGGTTTAGGAAAGTTAAAATTACTCTTATCTTTAATGATTTATGGGAAGGAGTCTGTGAAGGAGAAGGAGAGAATGCACCGGTGCAGCCTGATGATCGGAAACAATTCGCAATCAAAAAAAGTGGGATAAAAAGGCCTTTGCCTTAATATCCGCTTCAGCCTCAGAAGAGGTAAGTAGATACATTACTTAGAGTAAAACAACTTATGATGCCATAAAAAAACTAAAAGAGTTTTATGATTCACATTCTAAATTGGAGATAATTCAATTATTGTTGAAGTTATTTAATCTGGAAATGAGCGATAATGATCCTCTAAAACTTGCCTCTGAAATTAAAGCCTTCAATCATGAAATTGAATGTACTGGAGTTAAAGTTGATTTTCCGCTTACTGACTTTATAAAAGCTCTTTACCCTAGTTATTCACACTACTTGGAATCTCTCCAAGCTAGTAGGCAATTAAAAGATATAGATTTTGACAAATTAGTAGGGAAAATTGCAGAAAGAGAGAGCTTTTGGCAAGAAAGAAGCATGATATAGATCTAATACCAAAACCCTATGTCTTGCTCAAAAAGACCAAAAACCTCAAGAGGAATCTTTCGGAAATACAAAGAGTAATAGAGGTCGATGTAAGAAGAATTATAGAGGCAGGGGGGACAAAAATATTTAGGGAGATAGACAGCAAAATGAAAAACAAAGAAATTTTTCTAGTAAACCAACCGTAAAATGTTTTAGATGTGGAAAACTTGGACATACTGCTGCAAATTGTAGAATTCAGTGGGAGAAAATTAATAAAAAAAAAGAACAATTGTTTGAAAAGAAAAATCATATAATTCCAGACAGAGGAAAGTCTTCTTAGAATGCACATTATCTCGTCGCACATTGTAATTTCCACATGGAAGATGTTTTTAGTACCTCTTTTTCTTCATGGTATGACAGTTGGGTTCTAGACATAGGTGCCATGTGTCATATGACCTTTAGAAGAGATTTGTTTGATCAAATCAGTGATAATATTGACGAAGTAGTGTATTTTGTTGATAAGTCCCAAATCAAACCATCAAGGATTGGTTCAATTCAGTTAAAAATTCATGGACTTCCAAATTATATTTTGAATGATGTTCTTTACATTCCGCAGTTCCAAAGAAATTTGTTATCTCTTATACAAATAAGACAGTAGAGACATTCCATTCACATATTTGATGGCAAAGTAGAAATTAGAAGAGCATATGACAATAAAACTGTAATGTCTGGTGTGGAAGAAGATAAATTATTCAAGTTGCATGGTATGCCGTCTGTTGCATTAAACACAACTTATTATGTTAATTATAAAAGTATTCTTATTATGAAACAACAGGGTATTAAAGGACTTCCAACAGTTCCCAGAAAATTGACCCCATGTAATGCTTGTATATTGGGCAAGCATCACAAACAGAATTTTCACAATTATAAGTCTAGAGCTACAAGAAAATTAAAGCTCCTAAACTCTAACTTATGTGATCCAATGTCTGTACCAACTGCAAATGAAAATAAATACATAATCACTTTTATTGATGATTATTCGAGAATGTGCGAGCTGGGTTTATCTACTTAAAGAAAAATCACAAGTTTTTGGTGTGTTTAAGAAATTTCATCTCTTGATAACAAATGAAGCACAACTTACTATTGGTACTATAAGGACTGATAATGGAGGAGAATATACTTCACATTCTTTTGAAACATATTTGCAAGAGAATGGCATCAAACACCACACCACAATACCATATAGTCTGCAACAAAACAGTGTTGTTGAAAGAATGAACTGAACATTGCTTAATATGGTAAGGTCAATGATGTTTTTTAAGAATATAAATTAATGTTTTGGGGAGAAGTCATGCTCTTTGCGGCATACATTAGAAATCAGTGTCCTTCCTCTGTCATTAACAACAGAACTCCATATGAAATGTGTTATAGTTTTCTTCCTACTGTTAAACATTTCCGAATTTTCGGTTCTCAATGTTATGCTTTGATTCCTAAACATCAGAGGAACAAGCTGAGTGAACAAAGCAGAAAATGCATATTTTTAGGGTATTCCATGACTTATAAGGCATACCAATTATATGAAGCAGCGAACAAAAAGTTTATTTTGTCAAGATATGTATTTTTTCTTGAAATTGATAAAGATTCCGTCACTGTTGAGAGACAACTTAATCAGATAGAAAAGTTTTTTCCTCAAAAATTTTATTATGAATCCGATAATATACTTCTCTATCATGAAGGGGGGAAATGTTGTAATTCTACGAGAATCCCAAGGTTTCTGTTCAGTTAGGTAGTTAGAAAGTTAGGAAGTTAGTAGTTAGTGATAACTAATTTCTGAACTAATTTTTGAAGGATAAATGTAATCCAATTCAATGAATAAGACACAGAGATCACATGTTTATTATTTTACAATTCCACATTAACAAGCATCTAATTGTACATTCTCAAATAAATCTCTGCGAGGGAGTACCTTTCTTTGAAGTTGCTCTATTTGAGTCACCAATATTTCAGTCTGAAATGTCAGAGACGAAACAACAATTAAAACAATATTATTTACATTAATACATGATGAATATTAAAAGTGGTATCATGTTATAACTACCTTTCGAGCTCGTATATTTCTCAAGCCTCGTTCAACCTGGCTCTCCAACTGATCCAAGTCCTTCAATCCACATGATGCCAGCTCCTCGCCCAACATCTTTCTGCAACAGGTGCAAGGAAACATCCTAAAGTCGAATACAAGAAAGATTGATAAGATAAAATATTTAAATCTATTGCATGGATCCACATTGAAAGTTCGTTACCTTTGCGTGGATTCAAGAATCTCAATCCTTTCTTCCATATTCACAATTTCTCGTTTTAAACACTACACGCAAACATAATCATGATAAATATTAAAGATATATTCGTTATCATCGCTCGTATAGAAATTGGATTTCCATATTTCCTAGTTTGTTATTGTATAATTGTGAAATTAATGATATCAATACTCTATTTAACATTTATAAAGAGTGTTATTAAAAAAACTCATAGATTAACTCAAAAAATAATGGAAATTTAGATAAGATTATGATAAAATTCAACAAAAGTTTTTTAAAATCTGAGTTAAGTTGTCAAATTTTAAGATTTTGAATTCTTTAAGATCTTTGATGGTACTAAATCCATTTTAACCATGACTCAAACAATTCAACATTCTATTTTTTTGAAAAAAAATCATACAAAAAAAACTAACATCTTAAAGAAAGTGTAGTATAGACAACTCATTTATAAATGAATATAATTTTCAAATTCATATTCTAACATTTTTAAATCTATATTAAAATAGACAACACCCACTATATGATGTAATTATAATTAAAATATTTTCAAATAATAATATAAAATATAATGTAATTACAATAAAAATATATCTAAAAGTAACAGATTTGACAAATATGTTCTAAATAGAACAATATTTTGTATACTTTAATTTTAATGAAATAACAAATATATGGTTTTTTGGAAAAAATATAAAATATAAATGTAAGTACAATAAAAATATAAAAAAAAATTGTTATCTAATAAAATAGAAATATAATCTATATATATATTGATTATAAAATCTACCTATACTATTAATTATATATATCTTAAAAAATATTTTGGTTAAATTTTTTTTCTCGATCTAGTTAATGTATTGGACATGTTGATGAAAATGGAGCTAAAAAAATAAAAAATAAAAAATTGAAAAAGAGAATAATAAAAGCTAAAACAATAAAAAAAATTAGTTATATAAATATCTTATAAAAATTATTTTATTTAACTTTTATTTATGTTTTTTTTTATCATTATAAAATTTAATTTTAATTCTATCAAAAATTTTATGAGTTTCCACAAGTATGAGATTTTACATAAGGCCAGTTTTGAAGGCTATTACTCTTATCATCTAGAATCTTAAGGGTTTAAACATAAAACTTTATATTCATATTTACTTTACATTTTCACATAATACTTACTTAATAAACTTTTTGAAAAAACTAAAATTCGTAAGATATTTATTATTATTATTAATCTAAACAGATAAATTATAATTTTATACCTTCCTAAATAAAACCAACATTATTAAAAAATTAATTAGGGAAAAGCTTATATTATTAAAATATTTATTATAATTAATGATCTAAGTAAATCAATAATGATCTTAATCACATTTTAATTTATGTTAAATCACGAAACCATTGAAGTAAACTAAAAAAACTCAATTACCACGCTCTTATTAAAGAGAATAAGACAAACACATTCCTATTTTATGTAAAGAATCACATAAAATATCAATAAAATTTAAAGTGAGAATACATTTGTTAATGCAATATCAAAGACGAACTTAAATATTAATTATACTAAGCAACTTTGGTTACTAAACAATAAAATATAAAACATAACATTAAAAAAAATTAAAGAATGCTTCCATCATCGCTGAGTCCTGCTTCAAAAAAGAACAACCTAAGAACACTTGTTAAGAACAACATAAGAATAAATTAAGAATGCTTTAATGGTGTTCATCAGTTCCAAACAATCTGACTTGATTATGCAATGGGCATTAATAAGATGAATTTGGCACTTTCGTCCTCTCAAGAAAGTAAATGTTCACTGAAAATATTTAGAGTAAATGTTCACTGAAACATTTAGACATATATGAAATACAATCCATCTCTATCTAAATTAGGGAATACGGCCAAATTAAGCAATAAAATCCAAAAAAAATCCTTACTCCCTTTAAGATGAGCAACCCTTCGATCCAAGCCATTAGTTCCAAAAAGTAGGAACCTGTACAAAATTTTCATCTAATCCCTTCCATCATCATCTATTATTACTCATTTTCATTTCCATACTAACCCATATTTTTAAAAATTAAGAGATGTGTTGTAAAACCTCTTTTGCTAAGTAATTCGTTATATTCATAGTTTTATGATTCTTATATTAATAAATGTAGTTGTCATTTACATAGGTAAGTAAGATTAGTTTTATATTTTGAAATTTAATAATTGGGTTAGTAACATTTGTGTCATATAGTGAAATCTAGTGGTTAGGAAAATCTAACATACCGAATCATTGGAACAATTTCCTTTTGGAGAAAATGATACCACGGTCACTACTTTAAGCATTTAAATTGAATTTTTATGAAAAATAATTTAAACTGATGAAAGATAAAGATAAATAGTTCTCCAAGTAGATCATTTGTTACTATCTCCGGTAGTTAGCCTTTCAATATTATTGGATTTTTATAAAACTATTATTCTATTAAGCCACGATATATTATGAGGTTGATATCATAAACGCCTTTTAGGAAAAGTTGCAATCTCTATATGAGATAATGCCTCTCGCTCATACAATGTATTTTATAATGAAACATTACGATCTTAAGAAGAAGGAAAGGGATAACTTTGCCGAACATATTAATACCTCCAACATAGTTTTTAATCCACTTGAATCCATTGTAGTGAAACACTTAATCCACTTCAATCCATTGTAGTCAAACTGAGTGTTGATCAAAGATGCATGATCTTATTGAGTAGTCCTTTAAATTAATGAGAAAACCTTATAATAGTTATGTATGGTGCTAAATATTATATTCAAGTCAAGCTGGCCCAACTTTTGCAAGAAGAGACAATTAGAAGTAATGTTGAATTTCCCCCACAGAGTTGATGTCATGTTGTCAAAGGACATTTTTTAATAGTGAAAAGACAAGATGTTAACCGTAAGCTATATATTTAACTTAAGATAAAAGTATGCTAGCAAGGGAAGGAATAAAGAAACCATGTTCTAGAAGTGACATCAAAAAGAGAACACTAAAAGTAATTGCAAGTTGTAAACAACTTCTAAAGGAGGAAAAAAAGAGTCTAATTTCATGCTTTGAAAAGGTGAGTAAGAATTCAGAACTATCTACTTCAACTCCACATGTTACTCTGTAAGTATAAAGGAAAAATATTGATTTTCGATCAAACGACATCTTTCATATGAGATTAAATAGAGATTAATTCATAACCTATTTTAAGTGTTGTTGTGCATAAACTATTCCATAGGTTCCATAGATATTCCAACATTGATGGTGTATTTATTGAATTAGAAATGGGAAAGTGAAGGGATGGGAAACGTTTATCCCTACGGTGATACATGTTCTATCCTGGAAGAGGAATCTCATTTGAATCAAATGATTAATGGAGGGGCCAATGCAATTTTCACGAGAGGATTGTGCAATGTTGTATGTAGTTCACTAATCGTAGGAACATGCAAAAGGATTTTTACACAATATAATTTGGATATTTCTATCAATTTGAGTGGGACTACTTTATATAAAATTATAATTTAATGTTTTTTTCTAATGGTGTAATATGTCTCATGTAGACCAACTCATTTAAGTACCCCAATCCCTCTTACATGATTATCATTGTTTTAGTTGCTTTGTTTTTAATCACTACCTTCAACCAAGTTATTTCTCTTCTATAACCCTCATATCTAGTTGGAATTGCATGTTACCTTTTTATTAAGATTATTGGCTATGACTATCCTTCTTTCTAAAGAAATAAGGCAACCCATGTTCATAGTTATTTCTTGTCTTGGAAAATAGTCCTCTGATGTTCCAAGCACTATCATGATAACCCTTTCATCATATTCCAATATACATTGTTCATATTACTACTCCCTCTCCTTACGACTAAGGGTTACCATAGAAAAAAATTCCCTTACCCTAGACCAACCATTCGAGCAACCTCTATCACTAGTCACATTAAAATTGAAAACATTATCACAAATGTCCTATTACATGGATCTTGTCTATAGACAAAGTATAACATCTTATACTTCACTTTATTTCTCCTTATATTATTTCATGGTTGTAAAATAATTTGAACAATCAAACCATTGTTTCCAATATCATTTAACATCAAACAACTAATTGAAATATCAATTTACATACACACCTATTCCGCACCTCTCATTTAGTTGGAATATATAGAAGATTTAATTTAAACTATAAAGGATATTTAATCAATATCAATATGAAAATCCAACATTATCAAGGCCTAAAAACTTTCTTATATTTCTCATTCATGTCTGACCTACTTACATGATTGTGGTGATCATCCATTTTCCAAGATGTTGTGTATGTCACTTTGCTTCGGGAATAGTTGACATTTCATGGGGAAATATCATCAATTTGGTGTCACTGACCAATCAATATTTAAGTGACACTCCTTATTCATTGTTTGGAGTCAAAAGTATAATTAAGAAGAATTGAAAAAAGAGAAACTATGTTCTTAGAAACACCTATACTGAGAGAAATTGATACACTAATATTTAAGTAGTGTTAAGGTATGGAGATCATTTGGGAAAATCTCAAAAAATGACCCTTTTAGGAATATCCAAATGTTTATATAGAACCATTTCACTCTTAGATGACTTGAGTATGTTTGAGTTTTGTCTTCTATATATATATATATATGTAGAGAGAGAGAGAGAGAGAGAGATCTATTTTTTTGTGATTGAATGAAACCTATGCTACATTTCTTCTTTATAGACTAAGGATGCCCCCAAATTCTCTAGGACCCAAATTCTTAATAGTGTTATATAGTAAACTGACATAAATGTATTTCTGCATTAATATTATAACAAATTATATTGAATCATCAAAACTTTGTAGAGTTGAACTATTCAATTCATAATTCCCTCACAAAAAATTATAAGTGTTTTAATTGGTTATAGGAGGAATATACCTACATTAATCTTCCACATGTCTTAACAATTTTGTGAGGAATTACAACAAATGAAAAAAATTTCTTGTAAATTAATGTGTTTCTAGTCATGAAATTTTTCCTCTCTCTACCTAAGTTTCTTCCTCAAAGGAAAGATAACGTTGGACATCCTAAACCAAGTATTTACTAAATCTCTACAAGTGGAGTTCAATATCGGAAAGACTCTTTCCTTTCCCCGTACTTCACCAAGAGTGTACCATCATTTTTTTCTCACCCACTCTATATCACATATAGCTCTAGCTTCCTGGGCATCATTACTTTACCTTTTTTGTATTTTACCTATTCTCATCAGTCTCTATAGTTTTCCTTCCTATAAGTATAATACATATGCCTAGAAAAGTGTTTTTTTTTCCAACATCACACCACTCATCCAAGACTTATTCCAAAAATAGATGTCCACCCTCCACTTCAATACATCCCTCATATCGTAGAAGTGATTGAGGTATCTAACCCCACCACCACCAATGATAACTTTGTTTTGTTGGCTTCCCACTTTAAATCAATAGAGCAACAAGAATTATCTACATGTAACTCCTAAATTAATGATATAAAATACCATCATATATTTGATAATGAGAACTAGAAGAATTTCATCTCTAACATGATGTTTCTATGTTGAAGCTCATAACCATTCCAAATCATAACTCATACGAACCAAGGTGGGTGACAATTGATCACATTCACTCTTTCATCAAACCTTGGTCACATTTGCTATCCCTCCATTTCATGACACATTTAAGTTTGACAACTCTCATTTGGAATATAGTAAACTCATTATCAACCACCCATATTAATGTAGTTGCAAAGGAACTTATGATGGAAGCTTCAATCGATATGCCTCACAAAAGGATGAAAAGGCTTTATATTGCAAATATGTTGTAGAAACAACCCCATGGTTCCTCATTAGTCATGTTATGGACAAGAAATTCTCTCTAGTAGTTCCTCCATTTAACCATAACATTCTATCTTATGTAGGACTGTAAGAAACAACAAATTATAGGAATCTGCTGACGGTGTTGGAAATCTGTCAACCAAGGGGTCTCCTCGATGTGAAGTCCCAATTAGGCCTCACACCGTTTGGAGTAGGAGCCCCATCCAGAATACCAACATGGTTGTTGTGCATTATTAAATGTATGCCTTGACTCTAATTATCAGCAAGGGAGAGGGATGCAGATGTACCTTCAAAAAGAAAGGGGTACATTATGTGTTAGATAATAAAATGAAGACAATCATCCACAAATATCACCGACTTATTCAAATTATGAAAGCACAGGGGAATTTGTAGAATGATTGTAATAAAAAATGGTCCACATATTTGCAAAAATTCCATTTAAACAATAAATACAAGAAGGATAGCACCAATCATGTTGCATAATACCTCAGTCAGTCCCAGATTGTGGTGCTAAACACAGTTCTTAACTCTTGTGGGCATGAGACCTCTGGATGGTTGCACCTTTACGATAATGACTTGGAATTTTCTACCACCTACAAAATTTTAATTACTAGAAATCCATTTCCAGACTCCCACCTTCAGGATGGACTATTATGCTACCTAGGACACCTTTGCGTTCCTTCAAGTGATCGTGCCAAGTCGATATTAGAGGTATATTACACACAAGTCATAGGGAACTTTAGTGTGGAGAATTTACAGTTGCGATAATGCAGAAGTTATTTTATTAAACAAGTTCCAACATGATTATAAAGTATATGAAATCCTGCACTGTCTACACCATCGCCAAACCAACCATTAAGAAATATTGCCTATACACCCCTCTGCCTGACCTTGGGAATCCACCTCGATGGACCATATTTTAAGGCTTTCTTCTACCAAGCATGGTAATTCCTATGTATTTGTGTTCATTGATAGAATTAATAATATGTCCTAGTTGCTTGTTAGAAGAGTATCACAACAGAAGTAATTTCCAAGCTCTCCCTCGAATAGGTGTGGGTACATTTTGGGGTTTCGCAGACCATTGTATTAGATTGGAATAACATATTCCTAAGTTCATTGTATTTAATCCTTTGGTTATTATTGGACACCAAGCTCTTCAAGTCAACTATTTCCCACCCATAGATTGATGGCAAGACAGAGGTCGTCAATAGGATAATTGTAAAAACTTTACGCATGTACAACTCCAAGAATCTAGGAACATGGGATGACAGTCACCCTATGTTCAACACAACTAGAATAGATATATTGATAGCTCGATTGGAAATATCCCCTTTCAAGTCGGTTTGGGATTTCAACCATTTTTTCCCATTATGCCACACTACCGCTTAGACTACCTAGCCAAAATTTGCACATGTTCAATTTGAAGCCGAAAATTCTAACAATTTTATTTTGATGTTTTGTTCAACACTTTTCTGTCATGTGTGGCTAAATATTTTATTCTTCAAGCTTCAAGCATTGTATACTCTTTCACATAGCAAATGATAAGTGACTTGATCCATTTGAGGAGTACATATATTACTTTTAGGCAATATAATGTGGTAACACCTACTTTTTCCTTTGCTATATTAGTTTTAGAATTAATAATTTGCATGATATATCTTAGGAATACTTCCAATCTTATTCAAATCTCTAGTGTCAGGATCTATGCTTCATCTCCTAAAGTCAGGGTTTTAAATTTTTAGGGTTTTTCATTGTTTCTTCATGATAAAAAGGCATTGGGGCCTCATTGTAACATCATTGGGGAAGGAGTGTAGCCATTACATATCTTCTTAGAGATAAGCTACCATGATTCGAACTAGTTTTATTTAATTCTACATGTAAAAAAAGTCGATATTTCTATTTATTAATTGAATTTTAGTTTCATTGTATATATGTGTTTGGTTTTAAATTTGTATTCTATTACATTCCCTTCTTGAATTTAGATCAATGGTATCAGTGTGGTGTGCTCTTTCTCTAGTTTTTTGTGCATGTCCCCAATAAGGATAGCGTATAAGGAATTGGGACTGAAACTGCTTGACTCCTAGCAAGGTTGGCCTTGCCGACCCTGTTGGACTCCCATTGAGGAAGAAAAGAAAGACAAGGGAGCAAGAGATCCTATCAAATTGTTGCTTAAAGAAGCCCTCAAGCACCAAAGGAATGAGATGATGGATATGTTTTTCAAGATTCTTTGGAAAATATCAATATTTGACGCATATTCATCCAGCATACATTTCAAACGTGCCACCCCATTTAACGAACAAGTTAATTTTGATATTCATATATTTGAAGGCATGATAGATGAAAATCTTTAGATAAATAGTTATATCTACTGGAAGGATATTTTTGGTCCATAGTTTTTTAAATAGAGAAAATATTACTTCTGCACTCCTTAAGGACACCCTATATGTCATGTATTTCTGGGGAACTTACAGTGAGCAAAGAGCCTTGGAGGAATCCCCACTTTGTACATTCCCACCCTCTTGGAACTCTTATAGTGATGTTTTTAAGGAATAATATTACCCTGTTGGAAGCTATGAAGACATGAACATAAAATCGACCACACTATGACAAGAAAGGGACTAAGAAGTGATATAATTCTTGGATAACCTTCATACCTTATACATTAAGTTGGGTATCGAGGACTTTAAATGACATATGGTGCTCAAATACCATGGTTGTCTGCAAAAATACATCCAAGTATAAACAAAGTTCCTAGACATCTCCTCAATTGGCGCAACATACCAATACGCTATGAAAATTGAGAAAACAAATAAATGGAAAAAGTGACTTAGGATCTATAAATCTAAAGCAAAACAAAGGCAACCCCAAACAGTAGAAAAAAAGAGAGAGCCAACACGAAACACCTTACGGAAACCCATAAGAGCTGAAAACAAAGAATAATAATAGGAAGAATAATAAAGGCACAAAAATGTGGTCTGAGTTCCACATGAGCCCCAATAATAACACAAATGAATGTCACACAAAGCAGTCATTGGTGACTAAGCTAAAAGCTTTAGAGTCAGATGCAGGTTTCGACTATGAACTAGAACCTAACAATGGGAAACAAATCATTAATGTAGAACCTAGTTCAGCAATTTCCACTACGACAATACAATAAAGTGAGCTCAAAGATCTCGAGGAAGGTTAACATCTCTTCCACTCACAAATGTTTGTAAAGGGCGCCCCACTGCATTTCATTGTTGATAGTGAGAGTTAGAAGAACCTCATCTCAACAAAGGTCATTAAGAAGTTGAGCCTCTCAATGATACGACACCTATAGCCATACACCACTGGGTGGCCCCACCAAGGACGAGACCTATGTGTCAATCAACTGTGTTGCCTAATCAAACATGTCAAGATTCAAGCCTTTCAGGGATGAGGTACTGTGATTTTTTGTTAGGTCAACCATACTTGTGGAAGCATCGTGTTTTGTACGAGTCCAGACATCAAATTATTATTATTTATTTGGGAAAAAAACTATACAGGATACGAGAGGTATCTCCTCCTACTGTCATTTATTTGATCTCTACTAAGTAATGCAGTAATTGATCACCTCCAGAACTGGAAAATTGTTTTTCTTCCCGTTTTGGTCTCAAAGGAAGGGGAAGATCATGGCCACATCTGTGGCCTCTAGAAAGGGATCCTTCATGCAGTAGAAGCAAGGGGATAAGGTCATAGAAAAATACAGGGACATCTTCTCCTCACCCATGAGGGTATCATTGCACTAACAAGTCAAGCATTCGATCGATCTCGACCTTGGTGCACATCTATTATCGCTCTCCTCTAGAAAACAAGGAAATCAAATGGAAGGTCCAGTAGTTGCTACAAAAAGAGCACATCTAACCAGGTTCCTCGCCCTATGTCAGCCCAATTATACTTGTACAAAAGAAGGATGGGACCTACACACTCTACATTGATTATCAAGCTCTGAACAAAATCACATTCAGGAATAGATACCCAATTCCATGGACTGGTAATTTGAAGTTTGACTATCACAAGTTTCAATAGAACCCACAGGTGTATGGAAGATTTCCTTCAAGTACAGGGAAGATCCTTTTGAATGGTTTTTCATGCCTTTAAATTTGATAAATGCCCCAAAAACTTTCATGAGGTTGATGGATGACATCTTGGGGCCTTTCACCAACTCATTTAATGTTGTAGATCTAGATGATATCCTCATATTTAGCAAGATTTAGTTAAAGAACTTGTAATATATCATGCAATTTCTTCACACTCTCGGATAACACAAACTATGTGCTAACCTAGAAAAATGCTCCTTTGGCATGGACAAGATCCAATATTTGGGTTAAATTATTGATGAGGTACACATGCGGATGTGGCTAAGATCTAAGTCATTCAGGATGGGCTAGCCTTGATGATTATAAAAGAGCCCCATAGCTTCATGGGCCTTGCTAACTTCTATTGATGATTCATGTTGTGGCTCTCTCATATTACATTGGCCTTAAGTCAAGTTAACAAGGGTGGAGAGAAAGAAATATTTTTGGTCCAATTCATAGGCATTCCTTGAACTGAAACATTACCTTTACTATAACCGAATACACCACACCTATGATAAGGAAATGCATTCCATCGTGGAGGTCTACAGAAAATGAAAACATTATATTTTTGGAAAGAGACGATCATCCACACAGATCACCAACCTCTTCAATTTACGAAAACACAAAAGAAGTTGTAGAACGATCTCCATAAAAAATGGTCCACATATTTGTAATAATTCCATTTAAACATTAAATACAAGAATCGTAACACCAATCATGTTGCATACAACCTCAGTCAGCCCTATATTATGGTGCTAAACACAGTTACTAAATTTTGTGGGCATGAGAGCTCTGGATGGTTGCACCTTTACGAGAATGACTTGGACTTCACTACCACCTACCAGGATGGACTATTCTGCTACCTGGGAGACCTTTGTGTTCCTTCAAGTCAGCGTGCCAAGTTGATATTGGAGGTATATAACACTTGGGTCATAGGGAACTTTAGTGTGAAGAATACAATCGTGATACTGCAAAAATATTTTTATTAACCAAAACTCCAACAGATATTAAAAATTATATCAAATCCTACACTGTATACACCATCGCGAAACCAACAATTAAGAAACAATACCTATAGACCCCTCTGCCTACTCCTAATCGACCTTGGGAATCCACCTCGATGGACTATATTTTTGGGCTTTCTTCTACAAAGCATGGTAATGACTATATATTTGTGGTTGTTGATAGAATTTATAATATGGCTAACCTAGTTGCTTGTAAGAAGAGTACCACAGTAGAAGTCATTGCCACGCTCTCCCATGAATGGGTGTAGATACATTTTGGGGTCTCGTAGACCATCCTATTAGATTGGGATAAGAGATTCCAAAGTGAATTGTCTTTAATCCTTTTGTTATTATTGGACACCAAGGTTTTCAAGTAGACTATTTTCCACCCATAGATTGATGCATAGACAGAGGTCATAAATAGGATAATTATACAAATTTTATGCATCTACAACTCCAAGAATCTAGGAACATGGGGTAAGAGTCACTCTGTGTTCAAAACAACTACAATATAGATATCCATAACTCAATTGGCCATAGCCCCTTTCAAGTGGGCCTCGGATTTCAACCATTTTCTGCCATTATGTCACACTACCCCTCAAACTCCATAGGCAAAATTTGCACATGTTCAATTTGAAGCCAAAAAATCTACCAAGTTTATTTTGATGTTTTGTTCAACACTTTTCTTTCATGTGTCGATAAATATTTTATTCTTCAAGCTTGAAGCACTATAGACTATTCCACATAGCAAATGATAAGTGACTTGATCCATCTGAGGAGTACATCTATTACTTGTAGGCAATATAGTGTGGTAACACCTATTTTTTCCTTTGCTATTTAGTTTTAGAATTAATAATTTGCATGATATATCTTAGGAATATTGCCAATCTTATTCAAATCTTTAGTGTTAGGGCTTGTGCTTCATCTCCTAGGGTCAGGGTTTTGAATTTTTAGCATTTCTCATTTTTTCTCCATGACAAAAATGCCTAGGGGCCTCATTGTAACATCATTCAGGAAGGTGTGTAGCGATAACGTATCTTCTCAGAGATAAGATACCACCATTCGAACTAGTTTTCTTTCATTCTACATGTAAATAGAGTCAACATTTCTATTTATTAATTGAATTTTAGCTTCATTGTATATATATGTTTGGTTTTAAATTTGTATTTCATTTCATTCCCTTCTTGAACTTATATTAGTGGTATTAGAGTGATCTTCTCTTTCTCTGTTCTTTTGTGCATGTCCCCAGTAGGGTCGGGGTATAAGGAATTCAGACTCAAACTGCTTGACTCCTAGCAAAGGTCAGCCTCACCGACCCTGTTGGACTCCCATAGAGGAAGAAAAAAAAGACGAGGGACCAAGAGATCTTATCAAATTGTTGCTTGAAGAAGCCCTCGAGCGACAAAGAAATGAGATGATGGATATTTTTTCTGATATTCTTTCGAAAATATCAATATTTGACGCATCTTCATCCAACATACATTTTGAAAGTGCCACCCCATTTAACGAACAAGTTAATTTTGATATTCATATATTTGAAGGCATGATAGATGAAAATACTTAGATAAATAGTTATATCTACTAGAAGGATATTTTTGGTCCATAATTTTTTCGAGAGAGAAGATATTACTTATGCACTGCTTAAGGAACCCTGTGTCAAGGATTTCTAGGTAACTTACTGTGAGCAAAGGGCCATAAAGGAATCCCCACTTTATCCATTCAAACCCTCTTGGAACTGTTTTAGGGATGTTTTTAAGGAATATTATTACCGTGTTGAAAGTTGTGAAGGCATGAACATAAAATCAAGCACACTATGACAGAAAAGTGACCAAAAAGTGATAGAATTCACGAATATCCTTCCTACCTTACACATGAAGATGGGTATCAAGGACTCTGCATGAAATATGGTGCTCAACTACCATGTTTGTTTGCACAATTATATCTAGGTAGAAACAAAGTTCCTGGATGTCTCCTCACTTGACGCAACATACCATTATGTTATCAAAATCGAGCATATAATTAAAGAGAAGAAGCGAGACTTTGGATCTATCAATCTAAAGAAAATAAAGGGCACCTTGAAACAATATAAAAAGGGGCAGAGGTATCACATAACACCTTAGGGAAAGCCATCAAAGTTGCAAACAAAGAATAGTAATGGGAACAAGAATAAAGACACGAGAAAGTGGTGTGAGGTCCACATGAGCCCCAATAAAGATTTAGAATTAGAATCTAGGTTTTGACTATTAACTGGAAACTAACAATGGGAAAAAAACCATTAATGTATAACCTAGTGCCATTATTGCCACCAAGAAGGTACAACAAAGTGAACCCGAAGATCTATAGGAAGGTTAACACGTCTTCTACTCACAATATTTTGTGAAGAGTGCCCCACTGTGTTTCATTGTTGATAGTGAGAGTTAGAAGAACCTCATCTCTACAAAGGTCGTTAAGAAGTTGTGCCTGTCAATGACACGACACTTACAACCATACACCATTGAGTGGCCTCACCAAGGACGAGATATCTTAGTCAATCAACCGTGTTGCCTATCCTACAACATCAAGACTCAATCCTTTCATGAATAAGGTATTGTGATTTTTTGTTAGGCCAACCATACTTGTGGAAGCATCGTGTTGTGTATGAGTCCAGACCTTAAACTGTTATTATTACTTTGGCATAAAACTATACAGTATACTAGAGGTAGCTCCTCCTATGGTAATTTCTTTGATCTTTGCTAAGAAATGTAGTAACATCGTCTCCCAGACTGGGCAATTGTTTTTCTTCTCGATTTGGTCTCAAAGAAAGGGGAAGATTATGGCCACATCCATGGCCTCTATAGAGGGATCCTTCATGCAGTAGAAGCAAGTGGATAAGGTCATGGAAGAATACTGGGGCATCTTCTCCTCATTATCAAGTCAAGCATTTTATTGATCTGGCCCTTGGTGCACCTCTACCTAATGGGTCAATATACCATCGCCCTCTTCTAGAAAATAAGGAAATCAAGTGGAAGATCCAGGAGTTGCTACAAAAAGAGCACATCTAACCAAGTTACTCACCCTATGGCAACCCAATTCTACTCATACAAAAGAAGGATGGGACCTGCACACTTTGAATTGATTATCAATCTCTGAACAAAATCACATTCAAGAATAGATACCCAATTCCATGGATTGATAATTTGAAGTCTGACTAAACCAAGTTTCAATAGCACCCACAGATGTATGGAATATTGCCTTCAAGTACAAGGACGGTCATTTTAAATGGTTTGTCATGCGTTTGAATTTGATAAATTCCCCCGCAACTTTCATCAGGTTGATGGATGACAACTTGCGGCCTTTCACCAACTTGTTCATTTTTGTAGATCTAGATGATATCCTCATATTTAGCAGGAGTTTGGTAAATCACTTGCAACGTATCCTGCAGTTTCTTCACACTCTGCAACAACATAATCTATGTGCTAACCTAGAAAAGGCTCATTTGGCATGGACAAGATCCAATATTTGGGTTACATTATTGATGAGTGAGGTACACATGTGGATCTGGCTAAGATCCAAGTCATTCAAGATAGGCTAGCCCTGACGAATATAATAGAGCTTGAAACCTTCATGGGCCTTGCTAACTTCTATTGATGATTCATTTTGGGGCTCTCTCATCTTACTTTTCCCTTAAGTCAAGTTACCAAGGCTAGAGCAAAATAATTTTTTTTTGTCTAATTCATAGTAGAAGGCATTCCTTGAACTGAAAAATTACCTTTACTACACCTGAATATACCCCACCTATGATAAGGAAATGTATTCCATCGTGCAAGTCTGCCGAAAATGGAAACAATATATTTTTTGTTGGTGACAATCATCCACACAGATCACTGACCTCTTTAATTTATGCAAACAAAACAGAAGTTGTGGAACAATCGCCATAAAAATGGTGCTGCTAAACACATTTTTTGACTCTTGTGGGCATGAAACCTCTAGATGGTTTCACCTTTACGAGAATGACTTCGAATTCGATACCACCTATAATATTTTGATGATCGGAAATCCATTTCCAGACTTCCACCTTCATGATGGACTATTATGATACCTAAGACACCTTTGCGTTCCTTCAAGTGAGCGTTTCGAGTTGATATTGGAAGTATATTACACTTGGGTTGATCTAGGAGGATCCTCAAAATGCTCAAAATTCAATAGTCTCAGATGCTCATGAAACTGGTGCCAAGTAGAAGAGCTCGTAGCGCTGATTCTAGTGGTATATTCGGTTTTCAAAATGGCTTCCTTATGAGGGTGAAAATGTGTTTTGATGTTTTGTCCAAATAGGTGAAAAAAAGGAGGTCACGACAAGCAAAGTGGCAGCATGAGAGCAAGGCACATGGCAGCATGAGGGCAAGACACGTGGCAGCAGGGCAACGCAACCATAGTCAATTCAAACCAAGCAAAGGAGGCATGGGTTGAACCCGCGACCACCAAGCAGTCGGCTCAAAACTATACCAATAGCCCATGACTTTACTTTATTAAACATGGGCGCGAGTTTATATTTAAAGTATGACGTATTTCTTATGGTGGAAGGGTTGGCGGAGCCCGCCATATCTGACGGCCTACCAAACCCTCGAACTATTTAGCGAGGAGTTAATGTCGATTCTAAACATGGCGCAGAGCAACAACCATATTCCAAAGTTAACATTTCTTTTAACTCCACGGATATGGCACGAGATCATATACTATGTTAAAAATTTAAGTTATAACTATATACCATAGGGAGTGTCATATGTATATATGTACGTTTATTGTTTTAACCAAATTCCAAAGTTATACCATGGCGTGGGTATAATAATTGATGTAAAACTATATGATATAGTTTTAATACTATACCTAATATATATGGTTGCGCCGAACTATTGTATTGCTATGTATTACCAATCAAATCTCGGGAAGCTCGCGGGAATTTTTCACTATGCCAGGGTCAAGGGAGTTATAAGGGTTTGATCTTGTAATTATTTTGAGAGTGCCTGTAAATGCCTTTTGAGGCATACCTTGGCCAATATCGAGTCTTTTCGTAATCTAAAAGTTGCATTGGGAAGTTGAGGTGGAGACCTTTCAGCTGAGGGTAGATTCCAGAATGGATAATTTTGATGTAAAGAGACTTTATGACCATTTTCAATAAATCAGACGCCCATTGGAAGCGGACGCGGAGATGTAGTCCAGGAGAGGCAAACTCTGACATCAAATTTGTTGTGTTTTCTTCTTATTTCTGTTGTTCATGGTTGATTTCAAATTTCAAGTTTTCCAGAATGGAGAATTTTGATGTAAAGAGACTTTATGACCATTTTCAATAAATCGGACGCCCATTGGAAGCAGCCGCGGAGATGTAGTCCAGGAGAGGCGAACTGTGACATCAAATTTGTTGTGTTTTCTTCTTATTTACGTTTTTCATGGTTGATTTCAAATTTCAAGTTTTTAGTTTTAAGGCACATAAAAATCTATTTTCTTATTAATTCACTACTAAAGCAACCTTATTTAATATTTGAAGAAATTGAGCAAATAGTCAATTATATTATTTTTGGATCATATTTTGGTATTAGAGCGAGGTTGATCATGTCTAAGCATGATATTTTCCAATATGAATGTTGAATAGATCCAGGTTGAAATGTGGAGAAGGGAAACTTGAGAAGATAAATCCAGAGGATGGAAAGAGGAAAGCCTCTCAAAATATGGAGATGGGAGAGTCAAATGAAGGAGAAGCTCCTAAAACAAAGGTTGTTGGTGAGGAGCAATTTCAGCAAATTTTCCTTAATATGCAAAAGTATCATTGCAAAACTTTATGAAGACAAGAAGACTAGAGATGTAGCTTCATCTTCTAAAGGCACGAAAGAGAAAAAGGGCAAGGAAAAATTTGATGGTAATGAACCTCCTTCTCCTTCCTCTTCGTCTTCTTCTTATTTATTCTCTTATCATTCAAGTTCAGATTCAAACTCACAAAATAAACCAAATAAATCTCCTTTTTTGAAGCTTGATGTTAATTTTTAGTTGCCAATATATGATGGTGAAATGAATCCTGAAAAGTTAGATAACTAGATAAAGCAAATTGAGGTGTATTTTAGACTTCAAAATGTTGTTGATGAATTTACAAAAAATCTGTTAGCTACACTTAGAATGGGAGGAACAACTTTGATTTTGTGGGAAAGTAAAACTCAATCAAATTTCAAGCAAAAGAGTAAAATTATCTCCTCATGGTGTAAGTTTGTTCAAGATCTTAAAAAGAAATTATATCATTTAGGATATATGCGACTATTTGTAATGAATTGCTAGCATTTAAGGAAAGAGAAAGGACAAAGTGTGCAAGAGTTTGCACAGGAATTCAGGAAAAAGGAATTAGCACTTGAAGTTCCATTAAACACAAAAAACTTTGAAAAAGTATATTGGAAGTTTGCATTCTTATTTGCGACATGCATTGCTTATTCTTAATCCAACTGACTTTGATGAAGTGTATGTATAAGCCATTCATATTGAATAAGGTGGCAGGCCTTTTCAGTCAAAATTTTCAAAGAAATCTTTCAAGCATTCAGAAAATAAAGATTCCAAATAAGGAAAGGGAAAGAGTAAGTTGAAAAGGAAGAAATCGACAACATCAAAGAAGGAGAAAGGCCCAATTATACTCATTTCCAGAGGGTTGGACATGAAGAATCCAAATGTTGGAAGCTTCATCATGAACTTAAACCAAAGAAGTTACTTAAGAAGAAGGGTGAAATGAAAGTTAATGTTGCAGTCCAACAAGATTTGCAATCTAACTCCAGCGATGAAAAGAAGATTACCGCTATGGGTATGACACTTGTATTCCTTCTTAACTAGCGCTAGTTCTACATGTTGTACATCTTCTTCAGAAGCTAATAATGTGATTAAAGAAAATAAGAGAATTGAATTTTTTCACATACGGATAATATCCAAGCACACTAATATAGACACATTATTCGATACTGAATCACAAGAAAACATAATATCTGAGGAACTAGTAAGGAAATTGGGGTTGGAAACTAAAAATCAATTAAAACCATACCCTTTAGGATGGTTGAAAGATAATACTCAGACGCATGTCACAAAACAATGTTAATTAAGGTTTGCAATTATAAGTAATTTTGTTGATGAAGTTGAATTAGATATGATTCCTTTGGATATATGTGGAGTTGTGTTGGGTAATCCATATCTTTATGATCGAGATGCCATATTTCATAGAAAGGAGAAAAAGTATGGTCTCTGTAAATATGGAATTCATATGTTGTGAGGGCACACAAAATTAAGACAAAAATGGATTTAATCAATGTCAGTCAGATGAAAAGGTTAATAAGTTCAATTAAAAATTATATTCTCATGATTGTTAAAGTACGACCTAAAGATACATATGATTCTTTTCAAGGGTGACATTCTCGGTCTAAGGACAAATTGGTTGAAATAGTATATCCTTATAAAGAATTTCTTAAAGAACCAAAAGATTTACATCCAAAACGATAAATGCAACATGAGATCCAACTTCACTCTGATGCCCCTCTCCCGAACATTAGCATGTATCGTATGTCGGTCATAGAAAATGAAGTGATTAAGAAACAAATTCATGAATTGGTTGATAAATGTTTTATTCAACCTAGTTCTTCTCCATGTGGATCACCGATCATATTAGTCCCAAAGAAAGACGGAACTTGGAGAATGTGTGTTGATTTTAGAGCCTTAAACAAAATCACCATTAAGAACAGGCATCATCTTCCTAGAATTGATTATTTGATTGATCAGTTAAAGATTTTTTTTTAAATTTACAAAACTGGATTTAAGAAGTGGTTATCATCATATTCATAATGCATAGAATGATATATGGAAGACTGCATTTAAGACTAGACAGTGGCCTTTTGAATGGTTGGTTATGTCGTTTGGGTTATGCAATGCTCCAACAACTTTTATGAGAGTGATGAATGATGTTTTTCGTCCTTTTATTGATAATTTTGTCATAGTCTATCTCGGTGATTTTATTATTTTCAGTTCAAGTTTGGAAGAACACATCAATCATTTTAAACAAGTTTTTGATGTGTTGCAAAAAAGGAAATTGTATCTCAAACTCTCTAAATGTGAATTTGGAAAAACTTCCTTAATATATCTTGGTTACATAGTTGGAGGAGGTTAGCTAAAAATTGATGTGATTGTCAAGTGGCCAAGACCTCAAAATGTGACGGAAGTTAGAAGTTTCTTAAGTGCGGTTCAGTACTAGAGGAAGCTTATTTCTAATTTCTCTTTCATTGCATCACCACTTCATGCTCTAACAAGTTATAAAGTCTCCTTTTAGTGGGGAGGAAAACAAAAAAAATCATTTGATACTTTAAAGCAGAAAATTGTTACAACTCCAATCTTGGCTTTACCAGTGTTAGTTCCCTATATTACTAGTGTAGTCCTTTATTGTTGTTAGTGTAACCCCCTTATTGTTATTGTTGTACCCCTGTATAGTGTAACCCCCATATTCTTATTATTGTGCCCTTGAATTATTATTGTTAGGTCGGCTAGGATTATATTGTGAACCCATGGGCTCCTATATATAGAAGGAGGATTTGTCATTTGTATCATCCAAGAATTGTTCATTTATGTAATGTAAAGTAGTTTTCCCCCTCAAATTGGCTTATTTCTAAGGCATTGATCTCTCTTTTATTCTATTTTTGGAGTTGGTTTCATAACATTTGATATCAGAGCTTTTGATTCTAGGGTTTCGCTGCTCCAAACAGGTCATCGTGGAATTTTTGTTGTAACTTGTTTTCTACGAATGTTCAGAAACTGAAAATCTTAGCACGATAAGTCAAAATTCTAAGGAACTTCGTGTAGAAAATTCAGATACTGGTTCGCAATATGTGGAAGTTAGGGTTTTTGCAGGCTCCCGAATTTCACCTAAAAGAGGTGACCTTGGGAAACTAGTCATAACTCTCTCTCAAAGCATCAAATTTAAATTCTGTAAGAAGCGCCCAAAAGTACACAGAGTTTAGTTTCTTTTGTATCAATTTCAAAGCCAAAGGATGAACCAGTGACACATGGCATGCCGTACAAGTTCGCTCTACTCAACCGGTCCATAATTTGGTCATTGTGGGAGATTGGGCATAACTTTGTCTTGAAGCATCTAAATCAGGTCAGACCTGTGGCATTTAAAAGAAGATTCAGAGGGCCACTACAAGGCCAAATTTCAAATATTGAAGATCTGAAATCACATATATAATTCAGTTTCAATATCGAGCTCCTCAAAATCAAGAAAAAGGTCTGTATTTTGTTTTTCAAATTGCACAAGTCTTTTTTGAAAAATCAGTTTGAAGTGATTCAAAGGGCATATTAAAGCAGAGATATCAGTATTGGGTTCGAAAATGCCCCCTAAAAATAATTCAACTCCCATGAAGCCCTTAGAATACTCTACTATGACTCATGAAGATGAAGAAATGCAACATGATATATCAAAATTACAAGAGCAAGTGCACCAAATTCCGCTCTCACAAAGAGAAACGAAAAATGAAATGGAAGTTTTGAAGAAAGGCATGCAAGCTAAGATGGATGGTTTGAAGAAAGGTGTGGAAGCTAATATGGATGGTTTGAAGAAAAGAGTGGAAGCTAAGATGGATGGTTTGAAGAATGGTATGGAAGAAAAAATGGAAGGTTTGAAGGAAGACATGGAAGGTTTGAAGGAGGGTTTGACAAAGTTGATACAAGAAATGATTCCTAATGGTGAAAAGATAGTAGAGGAAACTCATGATGAGAGCAAAATAAATGTTAATCATGATTTAAACTCAAATGTTGGATGGAAGAACCACCATATTCCAAAGATCGATATGAGGAAGTTTGATGGCAAGGGTCCTGTAATGTGGATACTACAGATGGATCTTTTCTCCCGTAAAAAAATTGTCACTTGGTCAATTTTTACAGAGGAAATGATAGCACATTATGAGGATACAAATAGCAACACCACCTTTACCCAATTGATAAATCTCAAACAATAAGGTTCAGTGGTGGAGCACATTGAGGACTTCCAAAAATTGAATATAAGGGTAAATGATATTACAGAGGAACACAATATTGATGCCTTCATAGGGACATTAAAGGATAACATCCAACATGAGGTTTTCCATTGGGAACTTGATTCATTGGAGAAGACGTTTAGGTTGGCAAGAAAAATTGAATGCTAAGTGAAGGAAGCCTTGGTCTCTATAAAGATGAAGTGTTTTCTCTATGACTTTACAACTGCAAGGTTGTTCTCCTAAAAATGCACTTGATTGTTGTTGATCAAACAATATGTAAGCTATTTCAAGCGGCTTTGGTAAAACCTTGCTCTTCGATCTGAGAGGGCTCTCTCAAAGAGGTTTATGATATTAGATAATGATAGGACTAGATGGCTAACTCTATTTGAAAAGTAACTTGATTTTTGTGTATGTAGTTTGAAAAGAATGGAGGCTTGCAACCATTGGGCTTATGGAGTCAAAAAATCAGTAGATTCAGTGGCAATGTTTCTTGACATGGAACTTGAGGCAGATAAGAGTCTTTAACAAAGGCAAATCACACATTGAACATAGGGCAACACAATCATTTCATCAAAAGGAAGTCAGAGTATAAACATATGAATTCTGAGTAATAAAGATGAAATCTACTGCAAGTGGTACGCATAAAGATATAGATCAGAAAAAAATTAAAAAATCCATGAGAATCTCAGGTCTGTCAAGAAGAAGTCCTATGTATTACTGATATATGTCAAATTACATAAAGCAACAGTATGGTGCAAAAAATCTCCAACCGTTTACAACTTAGATAATTTGCCTTTAAATAGACATTCTTACAGCAAGGATGATCTGCCTCTTGGCTAGATTCATCGAACTCTTTCTATGACACCTCATATAACATAAAAACATGTCTTTTAATAAGAGAATGACAGCTACACTCTAAACATGACCTTTTCCTAATAGGACTCAAACTCCTATTTATTACATCAGTCTATCTTATCTTCAAAACAGTTACATATCAGTTAAAAATAAACATCACATGGTCGAATATGCTATGACCTGATTCATCAATACTTTACATATTAAAGACCCTCCTAAACATATGGAACCAAACCCTATTTTTCAGGAAAACATGATCCTTATCTTCAACGAAAACTTTAGCTGATGAGTTGTCTTTACTGCATTGTCTTCAAGTCATAAATGTCTGGTGGTAAGGTCACTTGACCTGTTGGATGTGTCCCCCTGTCCAAAACTGCTTTTAAACTACTCAGACACCTTCAAAAACAACTCGTTCCGAAAACAGGGCAGTTTCGTAGCGTCCAAAAAATGGCCTTTGCACTCAGAATTTCTGCTTCTTTGTTGTTCCATGGTGTCCATCATGACATGAAACATCATCACCACCATTTTCCCTCCTTGAAAGCTGCAAAAAGTGGATTTAGAAGCAAAAAGACACCTACAGAAATTTTCGTAGCGTTTTCCTAGCTTTAAGCCTAGGAAATGCTACGAAACTGTGAAAAACTGTGAAATTTCCAGATTTTAAACCTATCTCAAAAAGGTAACCTCTAGCTGTAGAAACTTGCTCTTAAACATGCCATAAGACTTCTAAAATATAATCAAACTCAACTTAAGACTGTTGAGGTGTTTTCTCTTCATTAATGATGAGTTGAGCTATGGGCTCCTCAACCACAGTCATCTTTAAGCCCTTCTTCTCCAGCTCTTCATGGATCAATTCTAACTGCTCTTGGAGGTCTTTGACTTGGTCCTTCAGTTTTCTGTTCCTAGATTTCAAGTGCAGGTTCATTTTTCTGATATGCTTCACCTCTCCTCTCCTCTCAATGGCTGAGTCCATTTGATCAATTGTTGTGTGTTATCTAAGGTCTTTGACACACTATTAACCTGCTCTTCCCAAATTTCTTTCATTTTCTCAAACTGCACCTTCTGAACATTATGTTTTCTTGCCTCTTTCTTCAAGACTGCTATTTCATTATTTGCTAACTTCAACTTCTCTTTAAGGACCTCAATCTTTGTTTTTTCAATGATTTTCTCCTTTCCTTTCTTTTTCTTGATGACTAGATCTTCTTTTGCAGATGATGAAAGGTAAATGATGCTTGGTGGTGGTTGGACAGTTTTAGTGACCTTCTGAACTTCTTTACTACTTTCCAAGACCTTTCTGGCATATCTTGTCATTGGTTTCCAAGCCTGAAACATGAAACCTACATCCTCACCTTCAAACTCTAACTTCTTGGCTGTTTTGGCTTTTTTGAGCTTCTTTCCTCCCTCATATATATCTTCAGCTTGGACTATGGGAGTTTCCTCAATATCAATAGCATGTAAAATGTCTTCTAAGTTTCCCTTAGCCACTGTTTGACTTCTTGTAACCCTTTTTCTGCCATGTTTCCTCACAGTTGGCTCTTGTTTTGCAGGTGAAACAACAGGTGTATCAACTTTCTGCAATTGCTCTGTTTCCATGATTACTGGTTCACTTTGCTCTACCACTAAAGGCTCACTTCTCTCTGCCACTAAAGGTGATGGTATACCTCTAGGTTTAGGATTTCTTTTAGGAGTGATGGCATCTACTTCAAAACCACTAACAAACAGAAAAGAAGACCAGTCTCTGCCTAATTTTTTTAACTCCTCTAAAACTAGCAACTTTATTAAACCATGATGAAAGGGTGAGGTTTCATTTCCTTCAAATTTAACTTTAACTTTATCTGCCATTTTTTCTAAGCTTTTATATAAGTAAAAAGGTAGATCAAAATATTTATTACCAAAAAAATGTAGCAGAAGCCTGAAGTGGTAAGAATAAACCATATGATACCTCCCTTCACAAGTGAATTACTTCTTAATGATAAGCAGTAGCTTTGAGAAGTTATATTTCATGTAGCTCCTTGGAATGGCACTTGTAAGGTCAATCTCACTATGTTCTGCCTTGATAAATTCCTTACAGTCCTGCATGGTGAATTTGAAACCTTTGAACCATTGTTCTCCTCCTCTAGGAATTCCTGTTGCTGCTGCAATGGTCTCTAGAGTTACAGTGAGTTTCAACATCCCCAACTTTGAAGCTATCCCATTGAAATTGATGGAAAACTCCTTAGAAACCTGCACATGACATCCTTACAGTCTTTGGAAAAAGTGCAAACACCCTGTTCTTTTGAAAACTTCTGAAGCTATTGGGTCTTCATTGATCAAGTTCATGTCTGATGCCTCATATCTGAGGCAATGGCCACCTTTTTTGGTCTTCCTCTTTACAACCATGTTTCTTTTATGTCTTCTCTGCCTCGCTTGATCATTGATACCTACAAACCTTTGAAAATGACAGCCACAACTTGGGCTTAGTGAAATAGCTCTCCAAAGCTCAGTAGCATGCAAATATGGAGCGGAGAATGAAAAATGACTCAATTTGGAAATATTTTAAAGTTTTGATGACAGCCCATGGCATAATCATGACTCATACATGCTTAAAATAGTAATAATGACTTTAGCCATGACCATTGTACCTTGATTTAACCCTAAATGACTCGAATGACATCTACCCTAACCCTTTCAATCATTGACTGACACCTAGTAGTTGTTTTGAAAAGACAGATTGGAATACCTCTTTTCGTAGTGTACGTAGTGTATTTCATGGCAGTTTCGCTACGAAAGTATCAACAGTTTTGTGGTGAAAACTGTGTTTTTGTTGTGCAATTCTCTATGAAAGTAAGAAATCTTGGCTAAAATGACCTTTTTCGATTTATAAGCTTGGGAAATGGAATATTTCAGGAAATAATGATTGATGTGACATGAAATATTTGAATGGGGGTGGGTTTGGACCTTAGGATGGGCTAATAAGTAAAATTTTAAAATTTTCCTTTACCAACTAATGACAAATGAACTCTATGACCATACCTTGGACAAATGAATTTCTAAGACTATGTCAAATGATATTTCACTTTTTCTGGGTGATATATAAAATAACGATTGACACCACAACAATTGGAAGAAAAATAAAAGAGCTTTCTTACGGTTGTGATAGAAAATACACTAAAGTTAATAAGTGTCTTTGAGAAGAAATCCTTTTACATCGATTGTGAAGAGGAGGAAGAAAATGAACAAGAAACTTCAAAAGAAGAGGATATACCAGAACCAACCCCTAGAAAGAAGAAATGAATATGACCATATCGTGTGATGCATTGGCGGGAATTATCACTCCTCAGAAACTGTCAGAATGCAGAAGGACATAACAAGAAGAAAAAGGTAATAGTGTTGATTGATTCAGGTAGTACCCATAATTTTATTCATTATAAGGTAGCCAAGGAATTGAATTGCTTCGTATACCCAACACCAAAATGTCAAGTGATAGTTGCAAATGGAGGAACTATAAATTTCTCTAGAAAATTCCATAATATCAAGCTAACCATTGCGGAATATGTATTGAATAGTCCAATTCTTTCCATTACAATGGGAGGTGTTGATGTTGTACTAGGAGTACAACATCTACAACCATACACCATCGGGTGGCCCCACCAAGAAAGATCTTTGCCTGAATCAACAGTGTTGCCTACCCTGCAGCATCAAGATTCAAGCCTTTCACGGACACCTCAAAGAGTTATTATTATTTTGGGTAGAAAACTATACAGGATACCAGAGGTAGCTATGCCTATTGTTATTTCTTTAATATATACTAAGCAATGCAGTAATATCATATTCCAGACCGGGAATTTTTTTCATTCCCGATTTGATCTCAAAGGAAGGGGAAGATCATGGCCACATCCATGGCCTCTAGAAAGGGATCGTTCATGTAGTAGAAGAAAGTGGATAAGTTCATGTAAGAATACAAGTACATGTTCTCCTCACCCATGAGGATACATTTGCACTATCAAGTCAAGCATTCGATCAATCTAGCCGGTCAAGCATTCGATCAATCTAGCCGCTAGTTCACCTCTACCTAATGGGCCAATCTATCGTCGTTGTCTTCTAGAAAACAAGGAAATCAAGTGGATGATCCAAGAATTTCTACAAAAAGAGAACATATTACCAAGTTCCTCACCATATGGAATAACTATTGTAGTTGTACAAAATAAGTATGGGACCTGGACACTCTACATTGATCATGAAGCTCTAAAAAAATCACATTCATGAATAGATACCTAATTCCATGAATTGATGATTTGAAGTTTGTCTATCACCGAGTTTCAATAGAACCCACGGATGTATGGAAGATTACCTTCAAGTTCAAGGAGGGACATTTTGAATGATTGGTAATTCCTTTCAATTCGATAAATGCCCCCGAAACTTTCATGAGGTTGATGGATGACATCTTGCATCCTTTCACCAACTCATTCGTTGTTGTAGAATTAGATGATATCCTCATCTTTAGAAAGAATTGGGTAAAGCACTTGCAATGTATCCTGCAGTTTCTTCACACTCAGCGATAGCACAAGCTATGTGCTCACCTAGAAAAATGCTCCTTTGGCATGGATAAGATCCAATATTTGGGTTACATTATTGATAAGTGAGCTACGCATGTGGATTTGGCTAAGGTCCAAGTCATTAAGGACTGGCTAGCCCTAATGATTCTAATAGAGATTCGTAGCTTCATGGACCTTGCTAACTTATTTTGATGATTCATGTTGGGGTTCTCTCATATTACTCTTCCCTAAAGTCAAGTTACGAAGGGTGGAGCAAAAGAAAATGTTTTTTGGTCTAATTCCTACTAGAAGGCATTCCTTGAGATGAAACATTGCCTTTACTATACACCATCCTCACCTTGCCAGACCTAATACACTAACTTGAGATTGAGACACATGCCTTTAACTATGCTATCTGTGCAGTCCTCACTCAACAAGGGGACCCATTGGCCTATCATACTCAAACAATATTTAATATTGTCTGAATATACCTGACATATGATAAGGAAATTTACGCAATCATGGAGGTCTGTAAAAAATGGAAATATTTTATTTTTGTAAGGAGACGATCATCCACACAGATCAAAAACCTCTTGAATTTATGTAAACACAAGGGAAGTTGTAAAATTATCGCCATAAAAAATAGTCGACATATTCGCAATAATTCCATTTGAACATTAAATACAAGAAGGATAACACCAATCATGTTGGAAACTACCTTAGGCAGTCCCATATTGTGGTGCTAAACACAATTCTTAACTTTTTTGGGCATGAACCATCTGGATGGTTGCACCTTCATGACAATGGGAATTCATTACCACCTACAAGATGTTGATGATTGGAAAGCCATTTCCAGACTTCCACCTTCAATATGGACTATTACGCAACCCGTGACACTTTTGTGTTCCTTCAAGCATGTGTGCCAAGTTGATATTGGAGGTATATTACAGTCGGTTCATAGGGAACTTTAGTGTGGAGAGTACATTAGCGATATTGCCTAACTATTTTTATTAACCAAAACTCCAACGAGATATTAAAATGTATATCAAATCCTGCACTATATACACCATCGCCAAACCAACCATTAAGAAGAAATGTCTATACACTCCTCTGCCTACTCCTAATCGACCTTAGGAATCCACCTCGATGGACTATATTTCTGGGCTTTCTTCTACCAAGCATCATAATTACAATGTATTTATGGTCATTGATAGAATTTTTATTATGGTCATTCTAGTTGCTTGTAAGAAGAGTATCATGGTATAAATCATTACCAAGCTCTCCCTTGAATCGCAGTGGGTACATTTTGAGATCTCACATACCATCGTATTATATTGGGATAACAGATTCCTAAGTGCATTGTATTTAAGCCTTTGGTTATTGTTGGACACCAAGCTCTTCAAGTTGAATATTTTCCACCCACAGATTGATGGCTAGACAGAGGTCATCATTAGGATGATTGTACAAATTTTACACATGTAAATTCCAAGAATCCGTGAACATAGGATAAGAATCCCCCTATGTTCAACACATCAACAAAAGAGATATCCATAGCTTGATTGGCCATAGCCCCTTTCAAGTGGGCGTGGGATTTCAACCATTTTGTGTCATTATGCCATACTACCCCTCATACTACCTAGGAAAAATTTGCACATGTTCAATCTAAAGCCAAAAAATCTACCAATATTATTGAATGAATTTAGCACATTCTCTAGCAATTTCATGACATATTGCAAAAAGCCAATGCTAAGTACATACAATGTCATGATCAACAGCGGGCGTCACAGAGGTTTTAGGTGGGAGATAAGGTTTGTTTACATTTGTAGAAGGAATGCTTTGCAGGGGCCCAAAAAAATCTTTGACCACTCTACTATGGATCATGCACGATAACCAAGGTATAGGTTCATAATAAATTTGAGCTAAATATCCCCCCATTCCTTGGCCTATACCCAATGTTCAATGTGGGCCTCCTTCGGCAATACTTTCCATGATTGTTGGATACATTGGAAATTGCATAGTAATTAACACAGATAAAATTCAACCTAGATTGCATTGATTAGGGCACAATTGATGAAATCACAGACTCACAAATTAAGAACACTTTCCAATATAGCATCTAGGTGTATCAAGTTATCAAAGTTGGCAAGTTCATCCACCAAGGAAAGTGGCTCACCAAGAATGAATTTCGGCAGAAGTATCCCCATCTCGCAGAGGCACTCAACATAATGGAGACCATTACTTCCTAAGGGTTGAGTACTAATATAAGTGGATATTGGTGGCCACCCACCTATTCCACTGGCTCACAACAAGATTTTCCTATTTTGGTAGTTTTCTATTTTTCACAACTTTCAAGGCCTGAACTTCGAGAGCCTTTTAGTGTCCCTAAAAGGAATGTTTTTGGAGAAACAAGTCAATGAAAATCATAAAATCCCGTTAGTAGAAATAATTTGTCCTCTTCAAATAGACCTTTATAACAGGCTATCATGCAAACTAAACAAAGATTGTATGCCAAAATTACGACCTTGAGATGTTGTCATTCCAACTTAACCCATTGGGGCCCACATGCCCTTGACATTTCATATCCTAGTGTTATATTTTTGGGTATCTAGGGTTTCCCGTTCTTTATTTAGAATAAAAAGGCCTTCGAGCCTCATTATAACAAAATTAAAAAAGGTGTGTAGCCATCACATCTCTTCTCATAGATACACTACCACCATCCATTTGAGCTAGTTTGCTTTGATTCTGCATGTAAACGGTTTTAGCATTTCTATGTATTAATTGAATTTCAATTTCACTATACCTCTATGTTTGGTTTTAAATATGTCTTTCATTCCATCCCCTTCTTAATTTCAAATCATTATATGGGTGAGCCTTTTCCTATATGGAAACCCCTTTTCTTTAAAAAAAAAAACTCATGTTTCTTGAGATATCATTTATGGTCCAACTAATAATGGATAGGTTATTATCAAAATTCCTTGATTCTTAAATAATTTTCCAATTGAAAAAAAAAAAAAATTGGAAATCACTTTTCAGCACCAAACGTAGTTTCCTTTTCGAATGAGAAGTATAGAATGTAGAGGGCTAACCTAGAGATATGTGATGTTGAATCTCATTCCATTATCCATGCAGACAACCAATAGATGTCTCAAAAAGGTTTTACCAACACTAACAAAATAACAAATGAGAGATTTGTTAGCATGTGTGATAATGGAGTCATGAAGGTTGTTGTAGCTCCTAGAGACAGCCCTGAGTTGTGAAGGACCAGTGCCTAGGTCATCTTAAAACCAAGAAGATTTAGGGAAGTTTTCCATGGTCAGTGGTACGTATATTCCTGTTCATAAACGATTTCTATAACTTCATAAACTGGGATCAAGACCTTGAGAGCAGATATATACAAGCAGAAATACCCAATAGCAAGTAATGAGGGTCTTATGGAGATATTATCGAAGATGAATATAAATCTACGAGTTATGAGAAGGGCCAGATTGTGAAACACAACACACAGATATAAAAGTGTAAAGAGCATTGTAAAAATGGCAACAAAAAGAGAGGATATTAACCACATATAGGCTTAATATTATACAAGAATCCATCAACAGTCAACATAGGAAGAAAGATGAGTATATGAAGTGAAACATGTGAACATAATATCATAGCTCTGAGCCATATTTAAAGCACGATGAACTAAAGACATGAGTATCTAAAACATACAGATTCATCCCATTTAATCAAGTGCTCGCATTCCAGAAACGTATGACATAGAAACAGTGACGAGGTGCAAAAACGTTTGTATTAGATTATAACAAGGAGTACAAATTGCAATTGATCTCACCAGGAATCCTTCTCACAGCAAAATCTTTCATTATATTCTTCCCCATTGGGATTTCTTCAACATAAAACACAATAAATCCTCAAAAATTTACAAAAAAGGAATTTACCAATAACAATCTCTATTCTCCAAATCAGGAACCCTCTTTTAGACTTCGGGTCCTCCTTTTATATTTTCCTTGGTCTATTGTTAGCAGAAGATATTTTTGGATCAACATGTGTTCCCGGAAATATCTTTTCTATTGCCTGTCTTTATCAAAATAAAAAATCGATGATGAGGAAGAACGCCTCTCATCATCTCTGTAGTGGCCTTAGCATGAGCGCCAACCGAAAGTAAAACAACTTGAACAGAAAATAAAAAGTGCATAGGGCGAAATTACAATTTCACCTGATATTACAAAAGTAAGAAAATAAAAGTAAGAAGGCCATTAGGGCCAGAACGTGATCATAATTTTTTGGTAGAGCGAGGTGTAGCAGCGATCGACTGAGTTGGAAGCACCAATGACGCAGATGAACCAATTTTGTGCTTCTGAGGTGGCGGAGACTGGATGGATGGTGTGACGGCTAGCACATTTGCGAAATTACTGCATTTCTGCCAAATGGCCGCTCCTGGCAAAGGCGTTGTAGCGAAGATCTCCACTGAGGCTTGCATATCTGTCAACTCTGAATAATCTACTTGCACCATCAAGCACTGTCTGCTCTGGTAGAGGAGGGAAATTTATTTTCCAAGGGCAACAATTATTGTTTCAACTTTCAGGCGAGTGGTTTTCTCATACAGAAGATTTGTCTGATTCATAACCGCTACCAGCTTCTCTTCGTAATCAGTTAAACTTGAGAAAGCGACAGTTTCAGAATCCCAGCTTGAGGGGAGACCTGCTTTCACCAGCTCATCCCACTCCTCTTCAAACCTCCCTACTCCCTTAGCGACCTGGTCCAAACCACTCAAATCATTCATGTGCGCTGTCTCTTTCTCAATTATTCGTCTGATTTCCATCACTCCCTTGAAATGGTCTTCAATTCCTTGCATGGCTAACTCCTCAGAGCGTAAACCGTTTAGGTAGGAAATGTATCTCTTGGCCATGGTTACCTTTGCCTTGGCTTCAGCCCATCCTTCCTGCAATTTCTCTTTACATAATCGGATGACAACTTTCTTTTCATTCATCAGCATGATATAATCCCAACATCTCCTTACCTCCATCCTGATGTCGGCCCAAATGAGACATCTGGCTTCGAGGAGAGTTAAATTTCCTTTCATTCGGTTATTCAGGTCCTTGATAACCTTCTCTTGCAGCTGCTTCTCCTTCTTTGCTTATTCCACCTCTGTTTGCAGGGCCGCTATGATTTTATTATTTTGTTCCACCCTAGCCATCAATTCTTGAATCCTCTGCTGAGTAGTGTGAGCTTGTTTTTTTGAAACCTGTAGGTCTGAGAGGGCCTTGGTTAACTGTGTTGAGGTAGCATCCGCCGGGTCAGAAGTTAGGGCTACGCAGACATGAGTATCCCACTTTTCTTGCAAGTTAGTGAACCTCCATATGAGGGAAGCCAACTCTTCAACTGTTTTGGCATTCTCATCTCTTTCCTGAGCAAGGGTATCTGTGAGGACCGACTTTTCTTTTTCCACTTGAGCTAATTCCTCAGGTTGCACATAGTCCCCTCGAGGAATTTTAAGTCTCTTCTTCAATTCCGAGTTTTCGACCTCTAAATCCCGGATGATTTTTGTCTAGATTCCTTCCTTGTCGCTTCCCTTTTCACTCATTATTTTCCTGAGATGATGAAGGTTATTGCTGACCCCCTGGGCATTTGTCCTCTCCTTCTTCAGATTATCTACCACCCCCTTGTATTTATCTTCGAGCTTTCTCAAAGCAAGTGCAAGCTTCACAACCTCATCCCTTAACATGTCTCTGATACATTGATGTAAGCCCAGTTTATCGGTTAAGGGAACTTGTGACCAAATTCATAGCTACCTCCCGAGCTTTGTAGCTAACTTCGTTAGCGATAGGGTCAACCACCTGCCTTCGTGATAGCGAATATTAGCTGTTCTTTATCCATATCCAGCTTTGTAGTGAGTCGGGTATGATACTTGTCTATGAAACTCGCCAGTTCTGCTCGAAGCTTCTCTCCCACGGTCTTGTTTCTGCTTCTAATTTCTTCTCTCACTTCGGCTCTACTTACCGAAGTGGCCTACGATATCCTAGAGGGTTCTGAAGATGACGCACCGTCATAATTTACTCTGAAACCCACCTTGCTCTTAATTGGCTCCCTGTACCTAACCAACTCCTCCAGGGGTAGTTCGTCCCAGAGGATCTCCACATCATCACTCTTTTTCTTTTTGGAGGGGTGAGATCCCTCCCCTGTATACAATCCTTCCGGTTATTCTGAAAAATCTGCTTCATCAGTCTGCCCTTTTCTACCTGTGCCCGCTGAAGTAGTGTCACTCCTTCCTTCCGGTGCCGAAGATTCGGCCTCCATCTGCGAAGCCAAAGGCCATGTGTCAAGGTTAGCTCTCCATTCAATCAAGGGCCTAGTCTCATGCACATATGCAGTGGACCTAATCTTCCTTTTCCTATTTGATATAATTCCTTTTGGGTCATAGGGCCAAACTTTCCCCAACACTAAATCCATTCCCTGGAGCAACATTTCCACTGTGGAGAGGGCGTTTCATGAGTTTACAGTAAAAGGGCCGATGGTAGTAGGAAGCTTGAGGATATAACCCTTTTTAGCGGGGACAAAATGGAACTGGTCTGCCTTCATGGTCTGACGAATGTACTCGAGGGCGAAAACTCGCATGGTAGGAAACAACGACAGGCAGTAAGGGGGTACATCAGCACCGTAGACCCTGATCTCGGTGTAATCATCAAACAAATACCAATCCCCTATGCTTTCTTCATCGCCAAACTGCAACCAGTCTTTCTACTCGGGAAAAATCCTGGGCGGGGGATTGTCATGAAGTATGGTATAGGCAATGGTCATGAACTTGTTCAAGAACCTTGAGTAACCCCTCCCATTTGGCTGCTGCTGTACTGAAATGTTCCACTCAAAGATGGCTCTGGGCTGGCCATTCGTTCTGGAGAGCTTTTCAATGCCCAAAGCTTCAAACTTGTGAGAATGCTCGAACAGAAACAGGTAAAAAACCAACGAGCAGAAACGAAAATCCCTCGAAGAGGACATTTCTTGAAATTGGGTCTGGATGGCCGAAGCTAGAAAGGTGGGAATATCCAGAACAACACCTGGTTGAGACATGAGCCAAAGGAGGGCTATGCACTCTTTGGACACCCTTTTGACTTCCCTAAGACCTAACAACCCAGAGATGAGAGCGAGAATCGGTTGGAGATCATCGGCAAATGAGGTCAAGGTCACCATGTTCGAAGACTTAATAGAAGTAAGGTGGGAGTTTGAGATGGAAGAGAGGAACTCACTTGGTTGCTTCCAGGGTAGTTTAGAGAACTGGCGCGACAGGGATAACTCAGTGAACGCGACATATTCTGGGATGTGCAAGAAACAAAGAGTGTTCTTAATGAGCTCAGGGGAAATTCAGAAAACCTTGTTTCCCTGAGCCGAGAGGAACACATCCCTATGCTCGTCATAGGCGTCTCGAAGCCAACAAATGAATTTTGTAACTGGGAAAGTGGTCGAAGCAATTTGGTAGTACAGGCCAGACCGAACAACTCTAAACCGGTCTTGGCCTTTCACATGACTTTCTAGTAGGTTAGGCCAGACGCGGGAAACACTGAAATGGTATTGGGGGTCGTGAATGCAGGCCTATGTATCAGTAAGAGGGTCAGGTCCGGGAATGGCCCTAACTTCACGAGCTTGGGGAGTTTTTGGTTCAGATTTTTTAGACTTGACTCTCCCAACGACCATTTTGAAAGGGAAAAAGAAAGGAAAACTATAAGGAACAGGGATGGCTAAGTACCTATGACCTATGCGGAAAACCCAAGAAGGAAAGCGATGCGGGGGGGGGTGAGCTGAAAGCAACCTGCTTTTGCAATCCAAACTTTAGCTATTGGGCGAAATGTAAAAACGAATGATTTACCCAAATGAGTCTCAGGTGGGGTTAGACAGGCCATATTTTATGAAAAACGAGGCTCAGTTGACAACTAGGAGGGCTGACATCATAAGGACGTCGACATTGAGGCACGTGGCACTAGGCTATTGGTTGTGCAGGACAGGGTAGGTGTGTGCCACGAGCCAGGTTAAAACTGGTACTGGTCGTGTACCAGGTTCCTTGACATACCTTACCTTCGCCTTAGAGTGCGCCACATGTTCGTCCCGATGGGTCCACCATAGAATTCCAGCAGGGGCTTGGGAAGTCCCTTCATGCTACGCAATTGACCCACGGAATGAATGAAATGCGGCCCCACAGAGCTATGACGTCATGTAATTCTGGGGGTCGAGACTCCCTTCTCTCCGTGCTTCCCTTGGTACCCCCGAAATGCTTCCACGTGGCAGTGCCATTGATACTAACCTGCTATATGGCCGGTTGACCTTTCCTCTTAGTTCTGACTCCCTTTTCAATGTCTTTTCCACGTTGTCTTTATGTGGAGGAACCACGTGCATTTCCTTTATGTGTCTTTGTTCGCACATACCTTACCATAGTATCCCTAAGCTAATTTCGAAGTATTTTCTTATCAAACCTTGTGTAATGAGGGGTACCGTAACAACATTGGCTCCACTTGGGGACAGCGCGTTCATCCTAGGACGTGTTGAGAACTTCGTAGACCACTTGCAATTTTATTCTCTAAAAACTGAGGTCCTTTCAAAATTTTAAAAGCATGATCATGACGAAACCAACATCGACTTATGAAAACGGAAATGACGACTATATGTATATACACTATAATACAAAGGTCCCCAGGACCTGGATCAAGCTTGTAAATAGGGCTTCAAAAGCTGCCCATTTACGGGCATCTCGATCACATCACCTTCCAAATTCTCCAATATGAAGGTGTTATTACCTTTAACTTCAGCGATTTTAAATGGTCCAAACCATAAAGGATCGAACTTCTTGTGTTTACCTTTGTCGGCTCTCCTGATATCCCACCTCAATACTAAATCCCCTGTGAGCAATTCTGTACCTTTGGCATGTTGGTCAAACAGTCTTTTCATTTTCTCTTGATACTCTGCTAAACGTTCATTCACTTGACTGTGAGTCTCATCTACCTCGACCAATTGATTTATTATCCTGGTTAGATCATTGGGCTCTTCCTGGCTGTCCTGAAGGAACCTAGCCACAGGCGAGGCCAATTGTATTGGAAAAACAACCGCTCTACCATAAACTAGTTCATACGGAGATTTACCTGTCGATCGCTTATTTGTAATTATGTTTGCCCATAGCGCGAATTTTAACTGAGAATCCTAGTTCTTCTAGCTTTCATTTATAGTATTCTTTAATGCCCTTACCAGTGTCTTGTTTGAAGACTCAGCCAATCCATTTCCCTGAGGATAATAGGCTATGGAATGACCCAAGGTGATATGGTATTGCTGACAAAAATTAGTGAATTTTGCAAACTTAAAAACTTGAGCATTATCTGTCACAATCTTTATTGGGTAGCCAAACCTGGATATGATATTCTCCTCTAAGAACTTGATCAACACTATATCAGTTGCGTTCATTGCTGGTGTCGCCTCTACCCACTTGGTGAAGTAGTCAGTGGCGGTTAGTATCCACTTATGTTGACTGCTGGACTGAGGATGGATTTCCCGTATGAAATCTATCCCCCATTGCTGAAAAGGCTCTTCCATGTGTACGGGGATCATAGGGAGGGGAGCAAGCTTCTACTTTTCAGCAAACCTTTGACATTTTTCAGAGGCCCTGACTCGAGCATGTACATCCCCAAACAGTTTGGGCCAATAAAAACCTGCCTTCAATATTTTAAGAGCTATTGACCTCCAACTACAATGCCCTCCATAAATTCCTTCATGAAACTCAACCATCACTTCCTCCACTTCCATTTTTGTTAGGCACAAGAGCAAGATTCCTGAAGGATCTTTCTAATATATTCAGTCATTTGCAATGATATACTTCTGCGACTTCAGCCTCAACGTTCGATATTTAGCCCTACCGAAGTTCGGTGGGCACCTAAGAGTCAAAAGGTATTCCACGATGTCTTTATACCACGGACTGATAAGATATTTCATGTGAGTCTTTTGTTCGGACTTTTCTATCTAGGGTCATTCCACTGTCTCCAGATAACTCCCCAACTCCCATAGATAGGTTTATTCCTAGGCCCTGACAATTGGAATCTGACAAAATCTTGGCCAGACCCTGTCCCTTTATGAGCTTTGTGGGACGAATTTCCAATTCATATTCTTGGATCTTAGCAATCCATTTGCCCTTTTTTCCCTCACTATCCCCCTGAATTAGGATATCTTTAATTGCAGCTGTGGGCACGAAAGCAGTAATAGCTGACTGCAAGACATACATCCGAAAAGCTTTCAAGGACTTCACCAAAGCGTATGCCTGCTTTTCTAGGATATTGTACTTCAGCTCAGCATCTCGGCATACCTGGCTAAAAAAGGCAATGGGATGTTCATATCCTTCCTCATTTTTCTGCAAAAGTACTACGGCGATGGTATGTGGTGAAGCAAATGAGAAGATCATGAATGGTTTATTATAATCTGGTCCTGCTAATACTGGAGCTTCTGCAAAACCACCTTTAATCCTGTTGAAAGGTTCTCTTGATTCGTTCGACCACTTCACCTCATTGTTCTTTCTGAGCATATCAGTGATATGTAGAACTATCTCTGCATAATTCGGGATGAACCGTCTTAAAAAATTTATGCGCCCAAGAAAAACCTGAACTTCTTTCTTATTACGAGGTAAGGATATACAATTTATCACTTCCACTCTTTTTGGGTCAATTTTTACTCCTGCTTTGGTAACGATATGGCCCAATAATTTCCCTTCTTCTAAGGCAAACATAGATTTATGGGGATTTAAGGACAGACCATACCTGTGGCATTTTTCAAAACTTCGTTGTAAATGTTCCACATGTTCAACATCATCTTTTGAGAAAACTATGATATCATCTAAGTATACCACTACGAACTTGTCCTGCTCTCCCACGAAAGCAACGTCCATAGCTCTCTGGAAGGTAGCCCCAGCATTTATTAGACCGAAAGGCATATGGGCATACATGAAGGTACCCCATGGCATGGTGAATGCTGTTTTTTTCTGATCTTCTGGTAGGACTGCCACCTAGTTATACCCTAAGAAACCATCCATCATGGACATTCGGGAAGACCCCACTACTTTTTGCAGTATGTGATCCATTTTAGGGAGAGGATAGTTATCTTTAAGGGAGGCCCTATTCAAGTTCCGAAAGTCCACACATAACCTTATTTCTCCATTCTTCTCTCGAATTGGCACTAGATTTGCCACCCATTCGGAATACCTTAGAGGTACAATAATCTTAGCTTCAGCAGCTTCTTAATTTCCTTTTCTATAGTGGGGAGTAGCAGAGAATTAATCTGCCTTAGTTTCTGCTTATGAGGTTTGGCTTCATCCCTTAGTGGGATCTTATGCTGAATGATGCTTATATCAAAATTTTTGAGATCTTGGTAAGACCAAGCAAAAACATCCCTATAGGAGTGAAACAGCTGAACATACCTCTCTCGGTGTCCTTCTGGTACTCCCTTAGATAGCTTGATTATCTTAGGGTCTTCTTCCGTCCCAACATTAATATATTCCACCTGTGTTTCTAGTGTTAGTTTATTTGAGCTGATGGGGACATCATTCTTATCAAACAACCTCTCCAAGGGTACCAACCCTCTGGGGATCATGTTTCCTTTTAACTGCAACACCTTATGACCAGCCACCGTCTCCTGCCACTTATTTTGGGGTTTTTATTCAGTTTTTTCATCCTCCCCGGTATCAATGGCCAAGTTAGTGAATTCCCCTACAGTCTCCATGAAACGTTTCATCTACTCCTCATCCTCGAACACCTACCAATGTTTGAAATTATCTGGAATGGAAGGATGATAACGCACCTCTACTTCGTACTTTAGAAGTGGATTCTGAGGTGGGTGGAAATTGCTTGCTGCCACAGCCAGTGAATCTGCCATCCTGTTCTGATCCCTCAACATAAATTGTATGTTGAATGCTAAGAAAAAATTCTCCACCAGATCCCATACTTTGTTTCTATATGCTCTTAGGGGGGGATGTTTAGCTTGACACTGGTTCCTTATCTGTCTCACCACCAGCTCTGAATCCCCAAAAAATTTAGGGCTCTGAATGTTCATATCCTTGGCAGTTTGCAGACCCAGGAGTAAAGCTTCATACTCCGCCACATTATTAGTGACCTCATACTCCAGTTTGAAAGAGAAAGGTACTAATTTTCCTTTAGGAGAAATTAAGAGAACCCCTGCTCCATTTCCTTCCTTGCAGTTAGCTCCATCAAAGTGTAATACCCACATTCCCTTCTTATCCTCGTCTAAGGAATGTTGAGGTTTTGATAGATTATATGATGGTTCTTGCAAAAGCTCTGGATCTTCTTCAAGCATTAGACATGATAACTCTCCTTCCTTGCTATAGACTGGTGAGTTAACAGAGCCATCAGCTTTGGTTACCATTTTGACAAATCTTGACTACCTGTACAACCTTCTTTCTTGTCTTCCAAACACTGGAATGGTTGCATAAGTCAGATCTAGTTTAATCGATCCTCCGATCTTAGTACCTCAGGATCTGGATAAGAGCATTTCGAAACGGGCTAGGATATCTGCAACAACTATATCCATGACGACACTATTGGCTGGGATATGAGCCAAATTCACCACTACATCTTTGATCATCCCTAGGCACTTAACCCTTTTAGAGTCAAACGAATAGAGATCTTTATAGGGACGGGTGATCTAGAGACCTAACTGTTCCATGACTGAAAGTGGTAATAGATTGTGTGAGGCTCCCGAGTCTAACATACAGTTATGTAACAACAAATCATGAATGACCAACGAAACATAAAAAGGTGGAGTAGTCGAGTCCAATTCTTCTACATGGGGGCCAAAAACTACCATGGGTCTTTCTTCTTGAAGGTTAAGGGAGTCTGGGGGTGAAGTTACTCCATGAGGGAGCATGAATTGGGAGACTTGAGCCTTATAGGGGGGTTGTTTAAGAAGTTCAACCAGGGGAACCAGGATCTTGACTTTCTCTAAATCTTTTTGGTGATTGAACAGAGTACTACCCTTTTCTACAGAGGTATCTTTTAGTTCTTTAATGAAGATAGGAGGCTTTTCGACATTCGACATACCTTTAGTAGGAGTAAGAGGATCGAGTATAACTTTGGATGAGGATGCAGGGACCTCTCTCTGTGCAGAAGATTCTTTGATGGGTTTCTTGCCTTTGTTATCAGTGTTTGGAAGGACATTTTCCTTAGAAGGTGATTCTTCTTCTTCATCTTGAGTCCGAGTTCGCTTCCTGGAAGACCGCAGATCATACTTCTTATGAAACTGGGCTTGCATAAAGTCAACAAACTGCTTGCAGTAATCATCTATGCCAGGTTCTTCAGTGGGGTTTACTTTTCCTCCCTCTTCTTCTTCTTCTTGTAGGGAAATTCCTTCCTCTTATCCTTCTGAATAAGCAAAGCACTGATCCTCTTGCCCATCTGGAACATCTTCAATGGGACTTTCCATTTGTCCCTCCAAATATAAAGGAGGTTGTATGTGATCTTGTTGCTCTTTTCTGTCCCTTTACAGGATTTGCAGAGGAGGTTTCCTATTCTGCTGGTTGCACCCCCTATTGAAAGCAGGCTAGGCTGAACGAGAGGAGGTATTCTTAGCTTCTAGTTCCAGTTTCACCAATTTGCTGGAAAGACTCTTAATCATTTTATTCATCTCCTCAATTTTGTAATCTGATACTTTGTTTTCTTGAATTGAAGAAGAGGCTTCTTCCTTACCCTTTCGTCTGAAATCATGATCCGATCTACCTTTCGACTTTCTTGCTAAATCAAAATTAGCTTATACTTCTAAAGCATTGGTCTAAGCTTGATCGAGCGAAGCGTATTTTCTCTCACTCAAGGTGAAACCAAATTCAGACTCGAAAGCTCCCACAAACACCACCTTAACTGCCGCTTGGGGTGGCTTCATATTAGCTGGTAGATTGGCATACAACTTGTTAAAACTCTTTATAAATTTTGCCACATCTTCGTTGTGTCTTTTCTTGGAAGTATTGAATGTATAAGACAATAACCATGCTTCCTTTTTTCTCCCCACTTCCGGGTGAAAGCATTTTCCATATCTTCCCAGTTAGTGATGGTATTATCCCCAAGGGTTTTGAACCAATTCTTGGCTTCTCCATCCAAAGATTGGAAAAATAACCTCAGAACCACATCTAACTGTTCTACATTGAAATTTTCTGGAAAGGCACAAAAATTTTCCAAATGTTTCTATGCGGTACTGCTGTGCTCCTCGGTAAACCAGGGCAACTGCTTCATGTAATCTTGTGGCATATCGTTCAAAATCTGTGGAAGCTCCTGAGGGGCGTATTTATTCAACAAGAAGCCAGGGACTGCCATGAGGGGTGGTGGAACTAGAGGGGGGTTTTTTTGGGTGGTACTGGGAATATGATGAACAGTGGTCTGTAAATTGGATAGGCCCAGTAGGAATTGAGTAGTAGTTACTTGCTTTATTTCTTCAGCTTCTGGGTAGGCTGGGGGACAACTCCAGATGTGTCTACAAACTCTGCCTCGTCTTCTAGCTTCAGCTATTCAAGAATGGGGTTATCTGGCAAGTATTGAAGCACTCTGACAATGGATCCGGGGCTTTCAACCTGACCCTGCTGAGAAGAAGCTGGAGAGCCTTCAAGGTAAGATTTGGGTATGTCAGTTTGTGCAGGGTGCTTTTCCTTCCAAATCCTCTTGAATTTTTTTTTTCCTAGATCAGATACAAAGGGTGTTTCGAGCTGAGAAGTATCTGACCTTAAGTGAGGCTTCTGATAAGCCAGGACTGCAAATAGATTTAGAAATTTTTAAGAATTATGGAGTCGCCAAGGTGAGGGATATACAACTATAAACCCTTCTTGCTCACCTAGTTTTGAAGCATGGACATTATTTTGCCGTACCTAGGGATAATATTCGAATTCGATCCTCGGCAATGGCGCCAAAAAGATGTTGTAGCTCCTAGAGACAGCCCTGAGTTGTGAAGGACTAGTGCCTAGGTCATCTTAAAACCAAGAAGATTCAGGGAAGCTTTCCATAGTCAGTGGTACGTATCTTCTTGTTCATAAACGATTTCTATAACTTCGTGAACCGGGATCAAGACCTTGAGAGCAGAGATATACAAGCAGCAATACCTAATAGCAAGTAACTAGGGTCTTATGGAGATATTATCGAAGATGAATCTAAATCTACGAGCTATGAGAAGGGCCAGATTGTGAAACACAGCACACAGATATAAAAGTGTAAAGAGCGTTATAACAATGGCAGCAAATAGAGAGGATATTAACCACAGATAGGCTTAATATTGTATAAGAATCCATCAGCAATCAACATAGGAAGAAAGATGAGTACATGAAGTGAAACATGTGAACATAATATCATAGCTCTGAGCCATATTTAAAGCACGATCAACTAAAGACATGAGTATCTGAAACAGACAAATTCATCCCAATTAATCAAGTGCTCGCATTCCAAAAACGTTTGACATAGAAAGACTGACGAAGTGCAAAAAAGTTTCTATTAGATTATTCTCCAAGTCAGGAACCCTCTTTTAGACTTCGGGTCCTCCTTTTATATTTTCCTTGGTCTACTGTTAGCAGAAGATATTTTCTGGATCAACATATGTTCTCGGAATATCTTTTCTGTTGCCTGTCTTTATCAAAATCAAAAACCGATGATGAGGAAGAACGCCTCTCATCATCTCTGTAGTGGCCTTAGCTTGAGCACCAACCGAAAGTAAAACAACTTGAACAGAAAATAAAAAGTGCATAAGGCAAAATTACAATTTCACTCGATATTACAAAAGTCAGAAATAAAAGTAAGAAGGCCACTAGGGCCAAAACATGTTCATCATTTTTTGGTAGAGCAAGGTGTAGCAGCGGCCGACTGAGTTGGAAGCATCGATGACACGAATGAACCAGTTTTGTGCTTCTGAAGTGGCGGATACTGGATAGAGGGTGTGATGGCTGGCACATTTGTGAAATTACTACATTTCTGCCAAATGGCTTCTCCTAGCAAGGGCATTGTAGCGAAGATCTCCATTGAGGCTTGCATATCTATCAATTCTGAATAATCCACTTGCACCATCTAGCATTGTTTGATCTGGCAGAGGAGTGAAATTTATTTTCTGAGGGCAGCAGTTATTTGTCAGCTTTCAAGCAAGCTGTTTTCTCATACGGAAGATTTGTCTGATTCATAACCGCTGCCAGCTTCTCTTCGTAATCAGTTAAACTTGAGAAAGCGTCAGTTTCAAAATCCTAGCATGAGGGGAGGCCTGCTTTCACTAGCTCATCCCACTCCTCTTCAAACCTCCCTACTCCCTTAGCGACCCGATCCAAACCACTCAAAGCATTCATGCGCGCTGTCTCTTTCTCAATTATCCATCTGATTTCCATCACTCCCCTGAAACGGTCTTCAATTCCTTGCATGGCTAACTCCTCAAAGCGTAAACCGTTTAGCTAGGAAATGTATCTCTTGGCCATGGCTACCTTTCCCTAGGCTTCAACTAGTCCTTCCTACAATTTCTCTTTACATAATCGGACAACAGCGTTCTTTTCATTCATCAGCATGATATAATCCCAACATTTCCTTACCTCCATCTTGACGTCAGCCCAAATGAGACGTCTGGCTTCGAGGAGAGTTGCATTTCCTTTCATCCGGTTATTCAAGTCCTTGAGTTTACAGTAAAAGGGCCGATGGTAGTAGGAAGCTTGACGATATAACTCTTTTTAGTGGGGACAAAATGGAACTGGTCTGCCTTCATGGTCTGACGAATGTACTCGAGCGCGAAAACCCGCATGGTAGGAAACAATGACAAGCGGTAAGTGTCTACATCAACACCGTAGACCCTAATCTCGGTGTAATCATCAAACAAATACCAATCCCCTATGCCTTCTTCCTTGCCAAACTACAACCAGTCTTTCTGCTCAGGAAAAATCCTCGGCTGGGGATTGTCATGAAGTATGGTATAGGCAATGGTCATGAACTCGTTCAAGAACCTTGAGTAACCCCTCCCATTTGGTTGCTGCCATACTGAAATTTTCCACTCAAAGACGGTTCTGGGTTGGCTGTTTGTTCTGGAGAGATTTTCAAGGCCTAAAGCTTCAAACTTGTCAGAATGCTCGAATAGAAACAGGTAAAAAACCAGCGAGCAGAAACGAAATGCCCCCAAAGAGGACATTTCTTGAAATTGGGTCTGGATGGCCGAAGCTAGAAAGGTGGCAATATCCTAAACAACACCTGGTTGAGACATGAGCCAAAGGAGGGCTATGCACTCTTTGGACACCCTTTCAACTTCCCTAAGACCTAACAACCCAGAGATGAGAGCGAGAACCGGCTGGAGGTCATCGACAAATGAGGTCAAGGACACCATGTCCGAAGATGGAATAGAAGTAAGTTGGGAGTTTGAGATGGGAGAGAGGAACTCACTCTGTTGCTTCCAAGGTAGTTTAGAGAAATGCCGTGACATGATTAACTCAGTGAACGCGACATATTCTGGGCTGTGCGGGAAACGAAGAGCGTTCTTAATGAGCTAAAGGGAAATTCAAAAAACCTTGTTTCCCTGAGCCGAGAGGAACACATCCCTGTGCTCATCATAGGCGTCTCTGAGCCAACAAATGAATTCTGTAACTGGGAAAGTGGTCGGAGAAATTTGGTAGTACAGGCCAGACCGAACAACTCTAAACCGGTCTTGGCCTTTCACATGACTTTCCAGTAGGTTAGGTCGGACGCAGGAAACACTGAAAGGGTAATGGGGGTCGCGATTGCGGGCCTTTGTATCAGTAAGAGGGTCAGGTCCAAGGATGGCCCTAACTTCACGAGCTTTGGGAGTTTCTGGTTCAGAGTTTTTAGACTTGACTCTCCCGACGACCATTTTGAAAGAGAAAAAGGAAGGAAAACTATAAGGAATAGGGATGGCTAAATACCTGTGACCTGTGTGGAAAACACAAGAAAGAAAGCGATGCGGGGGGGGGGAGCTAAAAGCGACCTGCTTCTGTAATCCAAACTTTAACTCTTGGGCGAAACGTAAAAACGAATGGTTTACCCAAATGAGTTTCGAGTGGGGTTAAATAGGCCATATTTTACGAAAAACGAGGCTCAGTTGACAACTAGGAGGGCTGATGTCATAAGGACGTTGACACTAAGGCACGTGGCACTGGGCTATTGGTTGTTCAGGACCAGGTAGGTGTGTGCCACGAGCCGGGTTAAAACTGATACTGGTCGTGTACCAGGTTCCCTGACATACCTTACCTTCACCTTAGAGTGCGCCACCTGTTCGTCCCGAGGGGTCTACCATAGAATTCCGGCCGGGGCTTGGGAAGTCCCTTCGTGCTGCGCCATTGACCCACGGAATGAATGTAATGCGGCCCCACTGAGCTATGATATCATGTCATTCTGAGGGTCGAGACTCTGTAATATCCCGTTTCGAGGATATCTCTAGAACACAAGCAAACTCCAACTAGAGATAGACTGGGAGGGCATTTACCGGATATGTCAACTTTCAAGAGGACGAGATCCGGAGGCTACCTAGCCCTTTCCAGACTTTGTCTAAGAGTGAAAGATAACACACCAAGTGGTATAGAACTAAAATGCTCAAAAACAATAATAGACATACAATAGAAAGAGTATACGACAACTATGGCGACTCATCGAGAAAACATATATAAAGAAATTCGAGCCATTTTATTAATCCGAGAAATGTAATGGAGTACAATAGACTAATCTTGCACAAGGAAAGTGAGAAAACACTCTCATAGAATACCGAAATCGCTTGCTCTAGGAAGCTGCGTCCTAGTCCGCTGAGAAACTACTCGAGTAGTCTGCAAGCTGTTGGAATGGATCGAAAGACTAGGGGCTAATCCCCTTGCCGAATGAGTTTAAAATCGGCAAACCTCCTCTCCTCATCAACCGGACAGATCCACAAAATGTTCCAAGAATGGCCAACCCCAAAGCTCATGACTGTCTCCCAGGTGGGTCACCGCCGCCTCCAAGGTACGGCGCGCGATGGCGGATAGGAACGGCGAAATGGCACAAACTCCGCCAAAAACCTCCAACGGGAAAAGGCTGACCCTCTGCTCAAAATCCCGATGAAATAATCTCCAAAAACACCAATATGGAGCTCCTCCACAATGGAATGCATCCTCTCCCCCAGTGATTGCGCAGTCTCTATCAGCTCTAGCTCTGGAAAAAACCCAAACAATGAAACGACTCACAAATACAAGGAAACAAACCTTGCCCGAGCAGGCACTCAAAGTCCCTTGGGTCTAAGGGTGAGATATCTACACGGAGACACTCAGTGCACTAAACAGTGCTGTAGATAGGCTAAACAACCAACATGCTAAAGACGACCAAAGTCTCACTCTAAAATCAACCAATCTAGAATGATCCAAATGAGGAGGCTCCTCCATCTGTTATAGCATTGGCTTCCCTCCAAAACCCATCGCAACTTCTCTCTCCTCCACATCCTCATCCTTATCTACGTAGAAGCTTCTAGAGTGCATGTAGGCTCCCTCCTCTACGTGGTGTGTGGCCCCCCCTTGACCCCCCTTGAGTCAAAACGTTGTGCTACTAGGCAGATGCCTTATTCTACTAAAGTGAGTTAGACTCTCTTTACTCACTTTTTATTTATCTACAAAACATATACAGTGAAACCATACAAAGTTGAATATTCCAATTAGTTGTCGCTAATTAGGAATATTACAGTCCCCCCCAGAAAAATGTTGCTTGCCCTCAAGCAATTGAAGTGATGGATGCTGTAGAATTTTCTCGCTCTCCCAAGTGGCATCCTCATCCGGAAAAAATTTCCACCTCACCAAGAATTCCTGGACCGTCCTGCTCTGTAATTGCCTCTCCCTGGCATCAATAATGGCCTCCGGCTGCAACACCAAGTGCCCCTCATCATTTGTCGGCGGTAGCTCCTCTATCACTATCACCTGCTGTCCCAGTGCCTTCTTCAGGCATGATACATGGAAAATTTTGTGGATCTTGCTACCTTGGGGCAGCTCCAACTCATATGCAACCTGACCGATCCTGCGTATCACCCTATATGGCCCGTAGAAACAAGGCTTGAGCTTCTCAGCTCCCTTCTGCTTCAGCGATGACTATCGGTATGGCTGTAAGCATAGGTAGACCAAGTCCCCTACCTCAAACTGTTGCTCCACCCGACCTCTGTCGGCATACAACTTCTGCTGGTTTTGTGCTGTAGCCATGTTGTCCTTGAGAGCTCGGAGGATATCTTGACTCTCTTGGATCCACATCTTGGCTCTAGGAGCCTTACTCACACCAAACATCACATCAGCAAATGATAAAGGATGGTATCCATACAAAGCATAAAATGGTGACATACCAATAGACATGTGATGTGTCAAGTTGTAGGAGTACTCCCCCAAATGCAACCATCTCAACCATGCTCGTTGCTGCTCACTGACATAGTTACGCAAGTATCCCTCCAGCCACTTGTTAACTACTCCATCTATCCATCTGTCTGTGGGTGGTAACTGGTACTCGGTGTCAACTCCGTCCCCACTAACCAGAAAAGCTCCTGCCAAAATCCGCCCATGAAGTGGTTTTCCCTGTCACTGATGATGGTCTTAGGAAGACCATGCAACCTGAAAACCTCCCGGAAGAACAGTTCGGCCACCTGTGTTGCTGTGTAGTGCGCGGATATGGCAAAAAAGTGTGCATACTTTGTCAGTCGATCAACGACGACAAAGATACAATCCTTTCCCTGTACCATGGGCAACCCTGTGATGAAGTCCATCGATATGCTCTCCCATTTCCCCTCTAGAATGGGAAGAGGTTGTAACAGTCTTGCGGGATGGCTCATCTCCCCTTTGTTCCTTTGACAAACATCGCACTCCGTGATGTGCTGGAGTACGTCCTCCTTGAGGCCCTTCCATGAGAACCTCTCTCTAATGGCCATGTAGGTTTTGGTAAACCCATGATGGCCCGCCAATGGAGAGTCATGTGATGCCTGGAGTATATTCTTCTTAAGCTGAGATCCCTCAGTTAAGAAGATCCTGTCCCTGTAATAGATGATCTCATCGACCACCTTGTACCGGTCATCTGCCAACCGTCCGTCCAACACTTCACATGCAAACTTGTCTTTGGAGTACTCAACTAAAAGTCGAGCCCTCCAATCTGCATCCAAGCTCATAAGAGATAACGTGGCTGGTCTACGTGAAAGGGCATCTGCTACCACGTTATTCTTACCTTTGACATATTCAATGTCAAAGTCATATGCTTGGATCTTACTGATCCACTTCTGCTGTCTCTCTTGTAGCTGCTTCTGCTCCAAAAAGAACTTGAGGCTATTGTGGTCAGTCCTCACCCTGAATCTGTTTCCTACCAGATACTGCCGGAATTTGGCCAATGCATGCATGATGGCCAACATCTCCTTGTCATAAATAGGATACAAAATCTCATGTGGAAGGAGTTTCCGGCTCTCAAAAGCTATAGGGTGTCCCCCCTGCATCAATACTGCGCCGATCCCCTCTCCTGATGCATCACACTCCAAGGCAGATGGCTGCGTAAAATCCAGCAACCTGAAAGCACGGCCTTCTCAACAATTACTTAGGCCTACTCAGGCTTACAACTCGCGTTGTATACGTGGCAGGGGGGGGGGGCCCCTTTCTTCGTCAAATCTGTAAGGGGTGCAGCAAGCTGTGAGAACCCTTTGACGAACTTCTTGTAATAGGCACATATCCCAATGAACCCACGAAGTTCCGTCACATTCTTCAGCTCCGGCCAATCTCTGATGACTCTAATTTTCTCCTCGTGGACCCTCACTCCATCCACTCCAATGATGTGACCCAAATACAACATATCTATCATCCCAAACTCACACTTGGAGAGCTTAGCATAGAACTGTTGCTCTTCCAAGATGCGTAGCACTGTCTCTATATGCTGGAGATGCTCCTCCCACGTCCTGCTATATATGAGTATGTCGTCAAAGAAAACCAATACAAACTTCCTCAGATTACTGCGGAAGATATGGTTCATGCAGGACTGAAAAGTAGTTGGTGCATTGGTCAGCCCAAAAGGCATAACCAGAAACTCAAAGTGCCCATAATGACACCTAAAAGCGGTCTTGGGAATATCATGTTCCCTCATGTGAAGCTGATGGTACCCTGATCTCAAATCAATCTTTGAGAAGAACTTAGCTCCTCTCAACTCATCCATCAGCTCATCGATCCTAGGTATAGGGTACCTATTCTTCAGAGTCTTTTTGTTCAGGGCCCTGTAGTCAATGCACAACCTCAAAGTGTCGTCCTTCTTCTTCACCAGCACTACAAAAGAAGCAAACGGGCTCGTGCTCGGTCTGATGTGTCCAAGAGCCAACAACTCCTGGATGGCCTGCTCTATCTCATCCTGATAGGCTTTGGGATGCCTATAGGGAGTAGTGATCACTGCCTGGATACCCTGCTCCAGCTCGATGGTATGCTAAAAACCTCTATCTGGTGGTCGCCCTGGTGGTATAGCCCCAAACACTACCTCATGTCTGTCAAGGATAGCCTGTATCTCTGGATGAACTGCAAGATCGGTGGTCTCTGCCTGTGATGCCCGCAACTCAACCACCCACTCAATGCTTCCCTTCCCGAAGTCTGCCTCCATCCGATGTGCCGAAACTGTCTGAGGTGGGTAAGTGTGCATCCCGCAGATCTTCTCATGCTTCCCGATCTTCTTGTCATCCCACTCCATCTCTAAGGCCTCCCAATCCGTGGTGACCTTCCCTAGAGTAATCAGCCACTGAACACCCAGTACCACATTGGTATCTGGTATCTTGACCACGAAAAACTGATCCGTCACGTTGTAAGTACCCATCGTCACTGCTAACTTTGGAACATACTCGGCACACTTCATCGTCTGGGCTCCTGAGACCAAGACTGAAAACCCGTCAAAACTCTCGGTCGGTATACCTCTCTGCTTGAACATCTGTGCATCAATGAAATTGTGGGTTGCCCCACTGTCAACCAAGACTGATACTCGCTAGCCACGTACTGTCCCACATACGCGTAGCGTCAAATACCTAGGAACTCCTCGCAAAGCTGCAAGGGCCCCTCCTGTGGGTGCAAAGGCTGCACCTCCTGTCCCTGGAGGTGGAGGCGACAACTGATCCTGGGTCATATGACTATCTCCTGCCTCCTCATCATCCTCCTCATCCTCTTCCCCACTGTCATCGAAGAAGACCTCAATGAAGTGTGCTTTGCCAGTAGCACACCTATGTCCTGGTGCCCAAGGCTCTTGACATGTGAAGCATAGCCGTTTCTTCCTCAACTCCCTCCTAGCCTCATCATCTACTTGTGCCCGTCCTGGATTCCCCTTTGGAGGAGGAACCCTCACATCCTTCCCCTTAGGCTAGAAACCCTGTCTCTGGGGGTAAGATGTCTGTGTCCTAGGCAATGCATCCTACAAATCCCTGGTCCTCCTGATAGCATCCTGGAGTGTAGCTGGTCTAGTGGATCTGACTAGACCTCGAAGTGGCTCTGCTAATCCCTCCACAAACATATAGATCATCCGTGTCACGGATAGATCTGGCACCATCACCGAAACCCTCAAGAAATGTGCAATGTATGTCTCCAGGCTCCGTGTCTATTTGAGCTTTGTCAGCTCAGCAAAATGTTGTTCCGGATCCCTGCGGTCAAAACGCTCTATCAATCTCCTAGTGAACTCGGCATATGTCGTAACTGTGGAATGCCTGAGTGTCACCATCCCATGGAACAACCAGTCTTGGGCCTCACCATCCAAATGTAATGTTTCCACCTTGATGGCCTCCGTCTCCGACATCTGGTTAAGCTGGAAATAAATATCCAACTTCTCCACCCAACACTTTGTCGAACTGTTTGATGATCCATCAAATGTAGGCAAATGAAATCTACTAGAGGCACGATCGGAATCTCCATCATGGTGATGTCGGTCCCTCAATGATGGTCGCGGGGTCTACTATCCCTGAACTCCTGCCCATAGGACTAATACTCTGCAAAGTACTCATCTAAGTACCCGGGCTCTGCCTCCTGCTGGGCTTCTGCCCCTGTATCATCTCCCAAGAAAGTGGGCATAGCAGAGCGGGTAGGTGCACAAGAAGTTGTCGGCTGAGGAGTATCACGCTGAGCAACACCCTGCTCCGGCAAATGGTCGGATGCACCTGATCCCTCTCTGACCTCGAAAACCCGTGGAGTCTCACGCTGCCTAGCCTCCACAGCGATGAACCTCTAGCCCATCACCTCAATCTGTCGGGCTAAATCCTGCAACAACTTGAGGAGTGCCTCTCCAAACTATTTGACCTCTGTGTCATCTGCCATCGGTGCTTCCTGTCTCAAATCTACTACAAGCTCTACCTCCTCTGCGTCCTTCACAGGCTCTCTCTCCTGATCTATGTTTTATACCTGGGCATAGTCTTCCTCTTCGTAGGTGGCCTCCAACATACGCTCACGGTCTCTATACTTCCTACCTCTATACGGTCTCATTCCTGATGTCATAAACCACAGGCTAAGCTGGAACTATTCTTTGATACCACTGTAGTATCTCATTTTGGGGATATCTCTAGAACACAAGCAAACTCCAACTAGAGATAGACTGGGAGGGAATTTACTGGATATGTCACCTCTAAAGAGGACGAGATCCGGAGGCTACCTGGCCCTTTCCAGACTCTGTCTAAGAGTGAAAGATAACACACCAATTGGTATAAAACTAGAATGGTCAAAAACAATAATAGACATACAGTAGAAAGAGTATACGACAACTACGACAACAACGGCAGCTACGGCAACTCATCCAAAAAACATATATAAGAAATGCTAAGCCATTTTATTAATCTGAGAAATGTAATGGAGTACAATAGACTAATCTTGCACAAGGCAAGTGAGAAAACACTCTCAGAGAATACCGGAAATGGCTGCTCTAGGAACTCCATCCTAGCTATTGGAAACTGCTGAGTAGCTACCACTACTGGAATGGACTGAAGACTAGGAGCTGATCCCCTTGCCGGAATGAGCTGAAAATCGGCAAACCTCCTCTCCTCAACAACCCGAACAAGATACACAAACCATTCCAAGAATGGCCAACCCCCGAAAACACCAGAAACTGCATCCCCAGTGAATTACGCTGGCCTCCAAGGTACAACATAGTAGCTGGATAGGAACAGCTGAAATACTGCCACAAACTCAACCAAAACCCTCCGACGAGCAAAGGCTGACCCTCTGCTCGAAATCCCGGCGAAATCGTCTGCAGAAACACCAATCCGGAGCTCCTCCACAATAGACTGCATCCTCTCCCCAGTGACTATGCAGTCTCTATCATCTCTAGCTCCGCAACAAACCCAAACAATGAAACGACTCACAAAATGCAAGGAAACAAACCTTGCCCGAGCAGGCACTTGAAGTCCCCTAGGGCTAAGGGTGAGATCTCCGCATGGAGACACTAGGTGCACTAAACAGTGCTGCAGACAGGCTAAACAGCTAGCATGCTAAAGAAGACCAAAGACTCACTCTAAAATCAACAAATCCAGAATGATCCAAATGAGGAGGCTCCTCCATCTTTTATAGCATTTGTTTCCCTCCAAAACCCATCGTAGCCTCTCTCTCCTCCACATCCTCATCCTTATCTGTGCAGAAGCTTCTAGAGTGCACGTAGGCTCCCTCCTCTACGTGGTGTGTGGCCCCCCTTGACCCCCCTTGAGTCACAACGTTGTGCTACTAGGCGGGAGTCTTATTCTACTAAAGTGAGTTAGACCCTCTTTTCTCACTTTTTATTTATTTACAAACCATAAACGAAAAAACTATACAAAGTCAAATATTCCAATTAGCTATCGCTAATTAGGAATATTACAGACTCCCTTCTCTTTGTGCTTCCCTTGGTATCCCCGAAATGCTTCCACATGGCAGCGCCATTGGTACTAACCTGTTATATGGCCTGCTGACCTTTCCGCTTAGTTCTAACTCCCTTTTCAATGTCTTTTCTGCGTTGTCTTTGTGTGGAGGAACCATGTGCATTTCCTTTATGTGTCTCTGTTCGCACATACCTTACCATAGTATCCCTTTAAAAATCTCGAATGTCCTCCTAAAGGAGAAGTGTGCAATTCCAAAAGAATCTTTTGTTTTAATTGGGAATTCTTGCAAATATATAAGCGATCTTTGTACCATAAGGAATCATTTTTCCAACTAAATGTATCAAATGTACTAGGATCTTGCTGCAACTTTTGAATGAGTGTCCACACTTCTTTTTCCTTCTTCCATTCATCTCTTGCTTCGGTTATCCAATTTGGTTGGATAATAGAAATGGCACAAAGAAATGCTTCCACTTCTTCATCCTTTCTTGAGAGTGCATCTGCAACAAGATTTAGCTTCCCTTTTTTGTAGATGACTTCAAAGTCATAACCCAACATCTTTGTGACCCATTTTTGCTACTCTTCTAAAGATAGTCTTTGTTCCAAAAAGTGTTTAAGACTATCATGATCAGTTTTTACCTTGAAGTGTCTTCCCATTAGGTAAGGTCTCCATTTCTTTAGTGCATGTAGTATTGCCAACATTTCCTTCTCGTAAATAGCCTTTTTTAAATACTTTCCTTTGATTGAATGACTTTCAAAAGCAATGGGTCTTCCTTCTTGCATTAAAACAACACCAATTCCATTTGGATCTAGTTGATGCATGATTAATTTTATAAATGCTAGAAATGACTTTCATGAAGCATTACATCTAGGATTTCCTAAAGTATTTAATCTTTTTACTTTCATAGTTATATTTTATCTTGGATTTAGGTCATTATTTTGTCATAAAGTGAATTTTTGGATAATTTTCTTGTCTTCTATAATATTTACCTAGCTCAATATTGGGCTCTCAAATAATTAATATTTTGGACTTTCTTGTATTTCATCATATACTTTAGGGATATGTCACTTAGCCTTACAAAGGTGGCTAAAAGTGAAGTGGATAAACCTGTTAGGGTGATAGTGGTACCTCTCGTAATATTATCCCATGGTTGCATTATTAAGAACATATTTTTCCACTTAGATGTGATTTGAAGACTTAATAGATGGTCAAGCCTCATCAGCACTCAAATATGATTGATATGTGGGTATTTGGGTTATTGGGTCTTCACATATATTGATGGCATATTTATATGTTGATTTACAATAAAACCCAAGGCAATCACTTAATGCATGTCTATATTATTATGAATTTGTAATACAGTCACAAGTTGTAGGTAAAGCGACATAATTCCTCTATTAGTTGAACTTTTGTTTACAAATTATGTTTTCTAATTCCATAATCTACTATATGTTTTTATACTAAAATATGGAGGTTTCCTCACATTTACTTATGCCACATTTATTATATTTCTCAAAGTTTCTTTTGCAGATGTGGGGTTGGGGAGAATGAATTATTACCTCAAATTTATTCCCCTCTCCTCTCATCAAATTTATTCCACTCTATTCAAATTTATTAGCCTTTCGAGATAGAGTTTGCCACTTCCATGTATGTTATCATCGAAATCCTATAGGAGGTAAAACAACAAGTCAGTTATCATTTTAAAATATTATTCAATTCAAAGCTATGGTACAATGCCTGTGAGAAGGAGTCTCGTGAACTCATTCAAGTACTAAAATATTGAAGTAAGTAAATGCCACAAAAAGGGACTTTCCTACATACCATCTATCATCTAATGGTATTTAAAAACACTAAAATTAAGCTATAAGAGCATTTCTGACCAAATGGACCTCATATATTTAAGTAACTTCATCTACTAAGTACAAGAAAGTCACTACCAATATCTATTCGATATAATTAATAGTGTTCCTCTTTCTACACTCACCATGGCCCTTAAGGTCAAGATACCTACTTAAGAACTATGGAGAAAACAAAATATTTCTAATACTCATTTTGGTCCTATGCTATAAGGTAAACAAAATGACGATTTTATATTTAGAAAATTGAGATGGTTGGTGATATAAATTGACTCAGTTGTCTAGGAATGTTATAGAAGAGAGATTTATCCTCATGAATGAGGTCATGCTTCCACATATGGAGGTCATTTTCGTAATTAATAAAACCTTGTGTCATTTGTAATTCTAATGTTTTAGGTATACCATTCATAGATAGGTCACATCCCTTCTCTATAGTTGCATTCTTTGTTGTACATCAAAATATAGGAATTGTATGCTATATCTCTTACAATTCTTCAATTCCTACTAGGCCATGCAAATCAATTTCCTTGGATTTTATCAATGTCAAACACCTTGTGACTATCTACCCACATAGTGACTTCTTCATTATCATATCTTAGTTTTCCAACATGCTAATATTTATTACCTATGAAAATAAAACCACCACTCAAAAACCTACAAATCTATTTCCACTCATGTTTGGAAAATTTTGGCTTCCTCCTCACCATGATCTCTAATTATGATTATGTATTCCTCAATGACTTATATAACCCTTTCACATTCGCTAGGTTGTAAATATCAATTTTCCAATTCATTTTATCTCTAGATAGATGGAAAAACATGTGGTCAACGGCATGGCCATTCATACACTTCCTATTTCCATCATAAACATAAATAATAGAATGATTATTTACTCATTGAATACAACAAGTATAAAAGATTTGTTCACAATTCTATGAGTCATTTTCTTGGAAGTGTGATATGATTTTTAGCTTGTTGAGACTTGTCACATATTAAACATGCTCCCCTCTTCTATTTCCCCTCACAAATAAAAAGAACATCAACATGTTTCTTATTTTAAGACACCTTAGTATAGATTCATAACTAAATCTAACATACTCTTGAACAAGTAATTGCCAATTATAAAGCCTTATAAAGCCTAACAAGATGTGCATTGTGTTAGAAAAATAGTTTAAAGACCTTGAAGATAACTTTTAGTTTGATTGTTCCATGCAACATTCCGTGGGCAAACAACATCATTTCTCATCGAGCAAATTGATTCATTACTAAAGGTTTTCACATTATATGACAAAGTAGTGATACTTTCAGCTCAAACTAAAAAGAAATGATATTAAAAAAATGGCTTTCAATGAAAAACTATTGAATCAATAATTAATGGAATCAATTTTTAAGGATTTATTATGTATTTAAAAAACAATTTAATATTTGTAAACTTTAATAATCTTAAGGGTAAGTTAAATCAATAATCAATATTTAAATAATAAACTATTTAATACAAATAAAACATTTAAAACTTAAGGTTGTGCTTATGGTAATTCTTTCAAGTTCAGTTTGTTTTGAATTCCACTAACCATATAGATTAACTCAAAATAATTGTTATAGAATAGTCATTTATAATTTTCCAATTAAATAAAAATTATAAAATTAACCCATTATAAAGCATGTAAAATTAAAAAAAAAACTCATATAATTATAAAATCAATTATCATCAGAAGTAATGAAACATTATATTAGATCTCAGCACTGTTATTAATATTAAAAAATAAAAAATAAAATTAAAATTGTTACATTTATATTTTTTTAAATTGTTACATTTATATTAGAAGGAGTTGTCACCTGCATATCTTGCACTTTTTCTGTGCTCGTTTTGTTCCTTCCTTCAGAGCACTTTTCGTATCGCTCCAACATTTTCTGCATGCTTCACGTGGCATACATATGTAATATATCACTAAGCTATTCGGTATCAACTCAATAAATTCATATAAAAAAATCATAAATTTCCCTTTCATAATTAACACCATAAAACATATTCTTTCGTTTCTAATACAGTAATTAACTTCAATCATAATTTAATCCAAAAATTTTCCATCTGATAATAGACACCTCAAAATGTTCATTCATGTCTTAATTGCTTTAAAAACAGTCCTAATTTAATCTCAAAATCAACTTTTATATATATATGAATTCAGATTGTATGGATGATATATGGATAAAAATGTTAATATAGAAATCATGTATAAAAGAAAACATGTAGAATAATTTTGATTAAAAAAAAAGCATTACTATTTAACAATTTAATTAAATACTCCGGATGCAGATGATTAATTGGTATCACGGGACATCCGTCCCTGGGCATCTCCCAAGGAGACTCGCATGGGTTGGCCATATGGCCCCCAGCGGCTCCATTAATTTCGACATCAATTCGCCTGCCCTCAGAACATTAACTCTCCAACGCCGGCACTCTTTCATCCTCGGCTCGCCCAGTAGTTTTATAATGGCCTCTGTCTCGGGCTCTTCAGAACATTCATGCTCTATCCACCGCTCTTTGCATCTTGTGTGCAGCGCATGCCCTGTTGATTGTGCAGAGCCAAGCGTCCGCACTCAGACAGGGCGTCGTTGCTCTCTGTTCAGCTGTATTGAAACAACGCCCGGGTGTCGTTTTTCTCATAGTGCTTTCTGTCACTCCAACTCCAATTTGCAGGTTCCTCTTGGCTTTCACTGTGGTTTCGCTCCTACCCAGACTTTTTCTCCGCGTCTCTGGCCAATTCAAGTTGCTACGCCCGCCATGCCTAGGCTCAGACACCGAATGAGGTGCCGCTGAGGTGCAACTCGTGGCAGGCCTGCGAGCGCGCGTCCCTCATCCAGTCTCGGCGAAGATATCCCTTCTGAGGATGTTGAGAGGCGGCAATGGGGCCATGATAGCCCTCCTGGCTCTACCCATGACAATCAACCCTCTTCACATCCTTATGGCGTCTCTTCAACTCCCGTTTCCCTTGTTCCCCGTCCTTCAGGAAGTAATATTCTAAGGCAAACCTCGCAGAGGGCGGAGCTCCGCTTTGATTGTTCCTACAATCGCCCCACTGTCACTGCTTACATTACAGTCACCTTGCGAAAGAGTCGACTCTCTATCCTCCTCCTTTGCCTGGACCTCCGCCCTCTCCTCTTGGTCTTCGCCCTGCCCCCGCTGCAACTTCTTCAGTTCAACCGGTTGATCCCAGTGCTACTACTTCTCCCGACCTAGGTCATCCCTCAATGCAGGTGGACGCAAATATCTTAGGCAAAGATGGAGATCAGAGCGTTGCTGCAGAAGATTCAGAGGAGCAATACTGGTGTCGCATTGAGGAGGAGCCGCCTTCTCCAACCCACGCGCAGTAACTCCAGTTCGCCTTGGTTCAATATGGTACCTATGTTCCACTATTTTTCTAGATGTATTGTTTTTTTTTTTCGTTGTCTACAGTAGCAGAAGCTGCATGCTATTGTCGTCCCTCTTTGGTTTTCTTATGATGAATGTAATGGACTATACACCGGTTTCCCTCTTAAGGGCGGTGCAACTTCTCTTAAACGAACTGGTTTCCCACTCTGGGCAGTTCGTCATTTTGGTAAAGCATGGACATCAAGCCCAGTTTCAGGCTCCCACAGCTAAACTAAGGTAGTTTTGTAACAGTATGTTTCCATAATAGAATTAGCATAATTTAGAAAAAAAAAAACAATTTAATTAAATAATTGAATAATTAATTTGAATATATGTAAATTTGTCTTTATAAGTTATATTTATTTGTAATTAATATTTTTTTATTTTTTCTCGGATGCAGGTGTATAAATGTTGGAGGGGGATGGCAAGCCCAGCATGTGCCACATGGCTACGCATCGACTCTGTTTGGCTGCATTTAAATGAGCCAACGGCTCGACTCCTTCCGCCTTTAATGTTCTCAGTCCGAAATGCCGCCCTGCTCTCCTCATAATGGCTCTGCGCTTCATCATTCCTCCATTTCCCTCCCGCTGCATCTGCCCCTCTGCGGCCTTAGAGCCGAGCTCTCAAACGCATACAGGGAGGCGGTGTAGCCTCCATTGCTGCCTCACGCTAGCTCCAGACCTCCATTTCACTCACAGTCTCTACTGTAGCCTCATGCCTGCTCCTTTGCCTCAGGAATTCAATCCCTCCGCCTGTTCTATCACTCCGCCTCCGCTCACCTGCCTCCCAAACGACTGTGACTATTCCAATATAACAAGACGGCACAGAATGCACTGCCTTTAAGGCAGTGGTCAGGGTAAGTCGTATCGTCCCCCTCTGTCCATTCACTGGGCGTCTCACTCTCCACCACCTGAAAAGAATTCCACCCATTATCCTTCCACTCGCCGAGAGAGAGGAAGGGGTCAAGCTTCTCGACCGCCACTTTTAGTTCATCCTAAGACATGCACCTTGCTGCTTGAAGAGACTCCTGCCCAGCGCCACTCCACAAGCTGAGGCAGAGGACGAGGACGGGCTTCTCGTCCTCCTAAGTCCATTCACTTGGAGCCCTGCCCACTCTTGCCTGAGGAAAATTCTGCGCAATTTCATTACAATTGTGCTTTGAATAGACCTCGTCCCACAACCACCATCACCATCAGTTTCCAAGAAGAAGCCTCCTTTTCTGTAGAATGAAGCACTAGGAAAAGACCAAGAAAATCCAACGTAGCCATAGTGCCTCCACAGCTCTCAAGGAAGTCAGAGGCCCTACCTGTCAAGCCTGATGCTAATTCCTCCAGCAGCAATGGTAATAGCAGCAGTGGAAGTGGGAATCTCGAATGGTCAAGTGAAGAAAGCAGGAAGGGCAGTGCCAGCGTAGTTCGCACCGCTACAACACCTGAACCAGCTGTCCATCAGGCGACGCATGTGGATAATTCCTCCGATGACTACAGGTGCCTCATTATGGAGGAACCACCGCCTCAACAAAATGACAACTAGCATGGCGAGGTCATTTTTCACTATTCTGTTTATTTTATATGTTAAAATGTCTTTCCAAAATATTTTCCCAACTTTTAAGTCTTTTTTGTATGAATCAGGTTTCCCCATTGAGGGCAGCTATGTCATGACCGGTTTCCCCATCTGGGACAGTCATTATTTTGTTTTTTTGACTTATAATGCCTCCGGAACTGGCTATCACAACAATTCTGAAGGCCCGACTCATCCTATATATTATGTTATATTAATAGAATTTAGTAAAACTTAGAAAAAAAAATTATTTTATTTTTAAAAATTATTATAACAATTTAGTTAATTTAGATTATCTTGGGTGTTTGGACCTAATAAATGTTATCTTTCCCACTTAGATTGAAATCCATACCATTAAACTTAAGATTATTATTAAATTTTACAAAAATCTAATTTGATATAAATATATCTTTTAAATAAGTAAACTAATTATATTCAAAAATTAATAACAAATTAATATGATATGAAGGTTAATCATTTTTAATGTTCAATTTTATTCAATATTTTAATAATAATATTATATTGGGTATAATAACAAATTATAATCAATATAATTGGTTATCTTCTCTACCTAGCTTGAAATCCACACTAGTAAACTTAGGTTTATTGCTAAATTTAAAAAAACTTAATTTCATACCAATCTATTTATTAAGCAAATTAATACTATTTAAAATTTAATAACAAATTAATATGATATGAAGATTAATTTTAAATTTTATTCAATATTTTAATAATAATACTATACTAGGTTAAAAGCATGTGATTCCTACTAAGAAGTCACAGGTTCAAAACCAGACGTAGTAGAGTATGTATGCCTTTTTACACTTAGCAGTCAAATCGCTAGATGAAGATGGGTCCCTTGTCCCACAAACAAGAAAATCTCATACACTAAAATCGCTAGATGAAGATGAATCCCTTGTCCCACAAACAAGAAAATCTCATAAACTAATTTGATGTGTGGCTTAACCATAACCTTAAAATTAGATAATAATAATAATAATAATTTATAATCAGTATAATTATTATTAATAAAATGAAAAATTTTCTAACATTTAATATCCATAATCATCAAACAAAAGTAACCCCAACATTGTTCAAACCATTTTCCATGTGTAGCTTAATAGCCTTCCAAACTTTCAGACTAAAATTACTAAATGACAGTGTGTAAGATTTTGAGATACAAAGATCTAGATCTGCAAAACAATGAACAAACTTGCAAGAGAAGGAAGGAAGCGAGCAAGAATTGAGAAAAGAATGAAATTGATTCTTCAATATTAGTTTTGTAATAAATACATAAAAGCAACTAAGTTAAGCTTAGTTGTACATGCAATAACTATAGATAGTTAAAGCTAACTGAAGCTAAGTGTGCTTTATGTTATGTTAATGTGTAGATGCGCCACATGCAAGCAGTAAGTTAACTTAGCTAAGCAAGTGCACATCACATGCAAACAGTAAGTTAACTAAAGCTAATTTATTCAAGTACACCAACACAACTAGTCTAGTTGCATGTACACCAACACCCCCCTTAAGCATAACATAGGTGAGTGTGATCCAAAATGAATGAGTCCCGGCAACACGGCTATTTTAGGTACCCATATACAATGCATAAAAAGGAGGAAAGAGGGAAAACCCAGTGGGAAGAAAACCCCCCATCAAAATATAATGCAAAAGTAGAGAAAAGACAACTGTTAGGCAGTCGTGTCCTTTACCCCGAGACGATATCGCAAGAATAAAAACTTCTACTTAGTGAAAGTCTTGGTGAAGATATTAGCAGTCTTCTCGGAACTAGGGCAGTACTAAATATCGATGATCCCATCATGAATGAGTTCTCTAATGAAGTGCATGTGGATCTCGATGTGTTTGGTCCGCTGCCGCTGCACTGGATCTCTGCAAAACTTTAGCGTACTTTGATTATCGCACTAGATGACAGTTGGATGATGGACACTGATCCCAAGCTCAGATAGGAAATGTCGTAGCCAAATTGCCTGAATAGTGGCATTGACTTCGCCTCTATACTCGGCCTCTGCTGATGATAAGGCAATGGGTGTTTGGGTCTAATAAATGTTGGTTGTTTGTGTCTAATAAATGTTATCTTTCCCACTCAGATTGAAATTCATACTAGTAAACTGAAGTTTATTATTAAATTTTACAAAAATCTAATTTGATATAAATACATCTTTTAAATAAGTAAACTAATTATATTCAAAATTTAATAACAAATTAATATGATATGAAGGTTAATCATTTTTAATGTTCAATTTTATTCAATATTTTAATAATAATAATATATTGGGTATAATAACAAATTATAATCAATATAATTGGTTATCTTCTCTACCTACCTTCAAATCCACACTAGTAAACTTCGGTTTATTGTTAAATTTAAAAAAACTTAATTTCATACCAATCTATTTATTAAATAAGCAAATTAATACTATTTAAAATTTAATAACAAATTAATATGATATGAAGATTAATTTTAAATTTTATTCAATATTTTAATAATAACACTATACTAGGTTAAGAACATGTGTTTCCTACTAAGAAGTCACAGGTTCAAAACTAGACGCGGTAGAGTATGTATGCCTTTTTACACTTAGCAGTCAAATCACTAGATGAAGATGGGTCCCTTGTCCCACAAACAAGAAAATCTCATACACGAAAATCGCTAGATGAAGATGAATCCCTTGTCCCACAAACAAGAAAATCTCATCAACTAATTTGATGTGTGGCTTAACCATAACCTTAAAATTAGATAATAATAATAATAATAATAATTTATATTAAATATAATTATTATTAATAAAATGAAAAATTTTCTAACATTTAATATCCATAATCATGAAACAAAAGTAACTCCAACATTGTTCAAACCGTTTTCCATGTGTAGCTTAATAGCCTTGCAAACTTACAGACTAAAATTACTACATGACAATGTGTAAGATTTTGAGATAGAAAGATCTAGATCTGCAAAACAATGAACAAACTTGCAAGAGAAGGAAGGAAGCGAGCAAGAATTGAGAAAAGAATGAAATTGATTCTTCAATATTAGTTTTGTAATAAATACATAAAAGGAGCTAAGTTAAGCTTAGTTGTACATGCAATAACAATAGATAGTTAAAGCTAACTGAAGCTAAATGTGCTTTATGTTATGTTAATGTGCAGATGCACCACATGCAAGCAGTAAGTTAACTTAACTAAGCAAGTGCACATCACATGCAAACAGTAAGTTAACTAAAGCTAATTTAGGTGCATGTACACCAACACAGCTAGTCTAGGTGCATGTACACCAACACCCCCCCTTAAGCATAACTTACGTGTTTGTGATCCAAAATGAATGAGTCCCGGCAACACGGCCATTTTAGGTACCCATATACAATGCATAAAAAGGAGGAAAGAGGGAAAACCCAGTGGGAAGAAAACCCCCCCTCAAAATATAATGCAAAAGTAGAGAAAAGACAACTGTTAGGTAGTCGTGTCCTTCACCCCGAGATGATATCGCAGGAATCGAAACTTCTGCTCAGTGAAATTCTTGGTGAAGATATCAGCAGTCTACTCGGAACTATGATAGTACTGAAGATCGATGATCCCATCATGAATGAGTTCTGTAATGAAGTGCATGTGGATCACGATGTGCTTGGTCCGTTGCCGCTGCACTGGATCTCTGCAAAACTTTAGTGTACTTTGATTATCGCACCACATGACAATTGGATGATGGACACCGATCCCAAGCTCAGATAGGAAATGTTGCAGCCAAATTGCCTGAATAGTGGCGTTGACTACTCCTTTGTACTCGACCTTTGCTGATGATAAGGCAATGGTAGCCTGCTTCTTGCTTGACCAACAAATTGGGCTAGATCCCAAACTAAGTATATAACCAGAGGTGGACTTGCGATCAATGGTGTCGCCAGCCCAGTCTGAATCTGTGAACCCAATGAGATTCAAAGAACAATTGGCTGCATAATGAATCCCATAGGTGATTGTCCCCTGGACATATCGAAGGATGCGCTTTGCAGCGTTCCAGTGTAACTCATGTGGCTCCTACATGTATCTGGAAACTACTCTGACAACATAGGAGTGATCAGGACGGGAGTGAGTGACATAAAGAAGACTTCCCACAAGCTGGCGATACAATGTGCAATCAACCAATGGTGTGTCTTTGCCATTATGAAGCTTTATCCCTGATAAGAAAGGTGTGGCTGCTGGCTTGCAGTCACTCATGTGAAATCGTGCCAAAAGATCTCTAGCATACTTTGGTTGAGAAATGGTAATCCCATAATCACTCTGATGGATCTCTAGTCCAAGGAAGAAATTTAGCAGGCCCATGTCTGTCATAGAAAACGGCTTATGCAATGCAGTTTTAATGCTAGTAATAACAGAAGTTGAACTACCTGTTATCAAAAGATCATCTACGTAGAGTACTATGATCAAAAAGGAGTCAATTTTCTTCAAAAAATAAACATTGGAATCAGATTTGCAGCGTACAAAATTTTTAGAAAACAAAAAAGAATCCATCTTTTCATACCATGCTCTAGGTGCCTGCTTGAGGCCATAGAGAGACTTCTTTAGTTTGCATACCAGAGATGAATTGTGCATGTATCCCAGTGGCTACTCCATGTAGATTTCCTCATCGAGATCACCATGAAGAAATGCATTCTTTACATCCATATGATGCACCTCCCATCATCTTGCTACTACAATGGAGAGAGCTAGCCGAATGGAATCCATTTTTGCCACTGGAGCAAAAGTCTCATCATAGTCAACACCATGTACTTGCTGAAAACCTTTTGCTACCAATTGTGCCTTATATCGACTACCTTGGCCATTTGATGCTTTCTTGGTCCGGTAAACCCATTTGCACCTCACAAGTTTGCGATTGGAAGGTAGCGGAACCAAATCCCAAGTATGGTTCTCAATGAGAGAGTTATATTCCTCATCCATTGCGGCTTCCCATTCAGGATGCCCATTTGCTTCTGCATAAGTTTGTGGATCAGATCCATGCATCATATAAGCATGCATGGGCATGGATGGCTCCATAGCTAAGAGTGCTTGCGGATCTTCCTCAAACAGAGGGATAGAGGTAGGATCATCAAGGATATCACTCATGCTGTGCCATTTCTGTGTTGAAGGTGGTCGAGAATCTTCCGAACTACATGCGGAAGTATGATCTCGATGTTCAACAACTAGTTGTCCAACAAGGGTCACAGGAAAAGACTCATCTTCATTAGAATTCTGATCTGAAGTTTCATCTGCATACTCATCAATGAGTGGTGATGGAAAATTGGTAACAAGTTCATCTGCTGGTGCATGCAAAATATCTTCATTAAACTTTACACTCCTTTCAATAAAGAGCTCTTCAGTGTGGATATCAAGCAATCTATACCCTTTGACTTCATCAGAATATCCAACAAACATGCATGCTTTACTTTGAGGTTCCAAAGCCTTTCTCTTCTCTGTAGGAATGCCGACCCATGCTCAAGATCAAAAAATGCGGAAATGACTAACTTCAGGTTGCATGCCAGTCCAAGCCTCAAAAGGTGTTTTTCTAGTAACAGATTTATGAGGAGACCTATTATGGATGTATGAGGCACAATTGATAGCTTCAGCCCACAATTTCGACGGAAGAGATCTTGCATGCAACATGCAATTATCCATCTCTTTCAAAGATCGATTTTTCCTTTCAGCCATGCCATTTTGCTGTGGAGTGTAAGGAACCGTATGTTGCAACTGTATGCCTGCTTCATTACAAAGATTCTTGATATCTTTGTTGACATATTTCATCCCATTATCTGTGCGGAGTATCTTGATGCATTTTCCAAATTGATTTTCCACATGCGCTTTGAAAATATTTACATGTTGAAAAACTTCAGACTTGAGTTTCATGAAGTAAACCCAAGTGAATCCCGTGTAATCATCTATGAAGGACAACACATATTTTGCTTTGGTCATTGAAAGCACCGAAAATGGACCCATGATATCACTGTGTACAAGTTCCAAAGGTGAAGAGGCTCTCCATGCATGCCTCTTCTTGAACTTGTCTTGTGGATGCTTTCCAAGATCACATCCATTACAAACACCATTTGAAAATTCAATGGTTGGCTATCCTTTGACCATCCCTTGCTTGCTAAGCTGTTGCATATATCTGAAATTCAAGTGCCCAAATCTCTCGTGCCAAAATCTACTTTCTTCATTTGCATGCGTAAGTAGCAAAATGGAATCTGATTGAGGAACAAAATCAGAAAATGTATACAGACGAGATTGATCATTTACCTTTCTAGATGCAATCTTCAAGTTGGTTTGCATGTCATAAATGCTTACAGAATCCGGGGTAAATTCCACTTTCCTTCCGCTGCCTGTGTGTGTCATCTGATACACTGAGAGAAGATTCACAGAAAGCCTTGGAGTATGCAAGAGATTCTCAAAACTTCCATCTTTGAATTGCACTCTTCCTTGTCCAGTTGCTGCAACTGCATAATTATGCCCCATGAGAATAGGAGGTCCTGAGTATGCATGTAGAGAAGAAAAGGATTCCTTTGAAGAAGCCATATGATGTGAAGCTCCTGAATCGATGGTCCATTCTTGCAGTGCAGAATGAAGAGCAATCAAAGCATGCCCATTACCTCCTGGATCTGGTGCTTTTTCTCCAGACTTCTTCTCGGCATTTTCAGGGATGTGGTCTCCAAGATTGTGTTGCTAGAGTGTCTATGCCATAAGATCTATAGTCTTCTTCATGCATGCAGATTCAGGATGAAATCCACGGTGGCAATAATTGCACATTGATTTCCCTTTCGTTCCTTTCCTTTCCTTTGGGCCAGATGATCCATCAGGGGGTTTGGGATTTCCTCCCTTTCCTGGATCAAGATCCTTCTTCCCTTTTCCTTTCTGATGGTCTTTGGAATTTTTCCTTCCTTTTGCATGCACAATAAGTGCATGCGCTTTGGAATTTTCAAGTGTGCCCATTTTGATGAGCTTATCTTGCTCATGCATCAAATACTGAATAAAAGAATCCAGTGAGGGCATCTTCCAAGCTGCACCAGTTGCACATCTGACTGTGTGGAATGTAGAGACGAATGCTGCATACTCTGGACCAAGTTTTGATAAAATGGAAAGAATCAACTGATTTTCTTGCTTGGATTTGTCGATCCTGCATCCTTTCAGCTGAAGCAACAAGGCTTTATACCTTGTGAAAAAATCTTGAATGTTCTCAAAATTTCTCGAATCTAATGAGTTTAACTCATTTTCAAGAATGTGATCTTGCATTTCATCCTGTTTTCCAAACAATCCTTCCAAAGTTTTCCATACTTCATTTGGAGTTGAACATGATTCAACATGAAATAGAAATTCTGGAGAGATAGATAAACATAGGATGTCGAAGGCCTCATCCAAGGGATTGAAATATCTTGTTTTCTGCATTGCCGATGTTGGTTCAACTTCTGTTTCCACGGTTATTCAAAATTAGCCTCTACTTCTGAGATGAAGTAGAATCTTTGGCTTCCATTCGAAATAATTATATGGAGTAAGAATTTCCGATTGTGGAAACTGCAATTTAGACTCCATTCTTTGTTGTTGCTTCAATCTTCTAAACCTGCAAATAAAATTCCTTGTGCACTGATTACAAATCCCTGCACTCTGATACCAAGTAAGATTTTGAGATACAAAGATCTAGATCTACAAAACAATGAACAAACTTGCAAGAGAAGGAAGGAAGTGAGCAAGAATTGAGAAAAGAATGAAATTGATTCTTCAATATTAGTTTTGGAATAAATACATAAAAGAAACTAAGTTAAGCTTAGTTGTACATGCAATAACTATAGATTGTTAAAGCTAAGTGTGCTTTATGTTATGTTAATGTGCAGATGCACCACATGCAAGCAGTAAGTTAACTCAACTAAGCAAGTGCACATCACATGCAAACAGTAAGTTAACTAAAGCTAATTTAGGTGCATGTACACCAACACAACTAGTCTAGGGGCATGTACACCAACACAATGCATTGATATTGAAAATGTTAAACTATAGATCCCATTTGAGAATCATGTGCAAGTAGCAAAGACAAGTGGACGGGAGACGAAATGGCAAAGCACGCTGAAAGGGAATATGATTCAAATTACATCCAAATTGCAAATCCAATTCCAAATCAGAACTATGGAAGATGTGCATAAAATCTTTATATTCTTTCTCAGACATCCTCAACAGAAAAAGTTAAAAGTCAGTTTCAAGTGTGTACTCATCCCTTTCCTCATTCTCAGACTTATGTTTATGCTGCATTTCCTCTCTCCGAGTAAACCATCCCTAAACATATTCTTCCATTGCGTGTGCACATTCTGCACATATTGATATAACTAACAACAACATATAGCTATGGTAGATTGATTATGAACAGCTAGTGCAAAGTGACAAATGTTCTCCCCTTGACTTTGTTTGGTAGTCGTGGACTGTTGCAATTCTCATATTTTAGGAATTTTTCATGCTACCTGGTCCCTTCTCACTAGCCTACAAGGTCGGGGAAAGAAAACATGTAAAATAATGTGGTATAAAAGGAAAAAACATTACTAAATTAAGAATTTAATTGAATAATCAATTTATTATTGTCTATGGAATTTTATGTTATTAGTTATAGTTATTTGCAAGTATTGTTTATTTTATTTTCTCTGGATCTGGGAGGCAGTCCGAAAAATCCAGACCACGCACAATTAATAATGGCAGCACATCTAGCCTGGCAATGGATTTCATGGCACTTCCAGTGCGGTTCTCATAGCACCTTGAACAGGGGGTATCAAGCCCACCCCCTTGGTTATTTAAAAGCTCATAAGTGCATGACCACTCCACTTGGACTATGCACCCTCCATTAAATTCATGGAAGCTCACACCATCCAATTCAATTCTTTCTCTTGAGAGAAGGTAGGGTCTCAAATTTGTTTGGAGTTGTTTACAGAGGCGGAGGAATTCCCTGGATGGCCAAAAGTGGCCAGAATCTGGGCAAAAAAAAATTAAGAAATCTTCCATGTTTGAATCATGTTTTTGATGGTGGAAATGGATTCAGCACCATCAAAAAAATGTCTAGGGCACCCAAAATATTGAAGTTTGATAGCTATAACCTGGATTTACAAAAATCACTACCGGATTTTCTTAAAATCTTACCAGAATTTCCATGATTTTCAAAGGAAAAAGGCAGTCTAGTTAGACTACGGCAATTTGTTTCATACCTCCACATTCTATTGTTTTACGACCATTGCATTAGAGTGAGGAAGAACGAGAAGAGGAGCATGTGGGTGAGGCTGACTTCTCCACCATTCATGGTGTGGGCATGGAGATGAGCACTTCGACAACAGAATCCCCCATTTCTTCAGTTGCATGGTGGTTGAAGCTAAATCTAGAGATGTTCGCTCCTGATGAGACCACGTTTATGTATGCAATGTTATGGGCCAACATTATCGTGCTCAAGAGGAAACCAATTTCGTGCTTGAGGGTCATGTGTTTGATTTAGAATATCACCTCCGCCATGCAAAGTCGGCTTATCATAAAATCGGGCATCTTCTAGGTATGGAATTACAGGGGTTGGAATCCCCATTCACCGACACAATCCATGACTCTTCCTTCTTTCCTGAGCTTGCAAACACTACTCACGCTCGGTCGCGCAGTACCTCGACCCAATGTTGCAAGATCCTTCCCCCGGCCCCAAGGGTCTAAGGCCAAAACCACATCCCATACAAATTCGCACCCGATCTTTTGGCAGAACCGTAGATCCAAAAATCGGATGCACAGTTTCGTCGATTTCAGGCGATTCCCGAAAATCTGTGTGGGCCCAATCCATAGTTCTATATTCCTAATTTTCAAATCTAAGAAAGGAAACACCACGGATCCATGGAGGTTCGAGCACAAATCCACGTTGCTCACGAGCGAATCTAGAGGCATACGGGTGGTTCTACGGGAGCTTAATTTCTAATTTTTTTTTCTTTGACTTAAGTTGGATTGGTGTTTTTGAACACTCCCAAGGTTCTCCCTTGATCCTCCTTAGATGCTTCCTAAATGCTCCCTGATGGTAATATTTAAGAATTTAACATTAAAAGTGACATTCTCCTTTATATATCATTTTCACCCTTTTACTTAAATTTTTATCATTACCGTGAAATGACTCGGGGTGTTTGAGAGTGGTTCCAACCTCATTAGACTTCATATGGAGAAAATAGTATTTTATATCCTATTCAAAATTTAGAAGACTTGACATTTTTCAGGAATTTAGGATCAACGGGATTGTGCATTTCATTAAATTATATCATGTATGAGGGTATGTGGTAGCCATTTAATCAAGGGCAACAAACCATATTTGTACCCTAGTGTTGGTGGCGGTAATTGTTGAACTCCTTTGTCATGGCCTTAGCAAAAAATTACGTTTGAATCAAGTGAAGACTCAAAATCATTCACCAATCATTTTAATATTTTTCTACCATATTTTAACACTTGGATTTGGTTGTTTGATCAAAACTAGGCAACGTTGACTAATATCCCTTGACAATCAAGGTAGACACCAAGGATAGACAAGAGGAGAAGAATAGAGCATCTAGATGGTTGATGCTAACATATATATAGTAAACACTTATGAGATTCTTCATTTCCTAGATTTTTGGAAAATGATGCTTCAGAAATTTCCCTTCCGAAAAACATCCCTGCTTAGTCCAACATTATATATCCCCGTCGTCGTCAAACTCTTTGAAATGCAACGCAGAATCCTATGGGTGTAGATCCTTCCCAAGGCCCATGTTGCCAGACCAGCAAACTCATTTTTGAAGTGAATGAATCCTCTCAATGCTCTGGCGAAATTCAAGCTTTTGCCTCTAGAGCTTTTGATCTTCCTCTACCTGATTATATGGACTTGCACAAGTCATGCTCGATGGTCAAGGACAATCCTTCGGAGCACTAAGCTAGCAAAATCAACCTCTCAAGCTTTTGTGTCTACTCGTTTCTCATTGCTCATTCCTCACGTCCTCAATGTTGGTTCTACTCCGCAGTGTGGCCACCTCTTATGTTCTCATGGCTCTCTTTTTCAGAAAAAAACCGCTCAAGGTGGCATAGTCTATCTTTTATGTTTCTGCTTATTTTGGTGAACAATAAATATAGGGAGGTTCTCTAGTTTCTCCCCAGGGAGGAAAAACCTCCCTAATTTTGTCTACACCCCATATCTTCTTACTCTATTGCCCATCACACCCAGGCCCAACTTATGTAGAGCTCAATATCTGTCATGATAGTAATTTTTTTCCTTATACTATAATGAAAATTCCTTTACTTAAAATATTTATTTTACTTTACTTTTAACAACATCAACAAAATATAGTTTTAAAATTACATTAAATTTTAAATTAATACATAATTTATTTATTTATAAATTAGAGAACCACAAACTCTGTTTATACTCAGAAAATGTGAATATCAGGTATTTTTTGAAGATCACAGGTATATCTAGGATCCAAAATATTTTAGGGTTTCATAGGGTATAGTAGTGGGGAATTGGGTTGATGTTGTTCGGAACGTGTGGGTCCTTTGAGGGGACAATCTCGTGAAAGGTGTGCCCCCATGAATCTTATGTCCCTCAACAATAGGGGCATGAGTGTTGCTCATAAAATCAGAGCACTCACAGATTTTGTTATTTCTCTCAAGTCGACTATAATATTTTTTCAAGAATCCATGTGTGATGTTAATTGTGCTTGGTATTTTATGTTATCTATTTTCCCAAATTGGCTGGTGTGTGCGAAAGGAGTTGTTGGGCATTATGGAGGATTGGGGACAATGTGGGATCCAACTTTTTTTATGGCACAGGCTTATATATATGATCCGGGTATACTACTTACAAGATACGAGAAGGGGACATCTGATAAGATTCTCCTTCTTAACATGTACGCAGCATATGTGGGGAGATGGAAATATTGGGATAAATGTATGGATTTCAGAATTCTCTCTCTCCCATTCATTATTATTGGAGGTGATGTAAGTTTGTCCATGGGTGTAGGAAATTTGGGGGAACTGTGCACATATGGACCCCTTATCAAATTACTTTGTGGATCTATTTGCAGCGTTTGACCTTAGGGATATTAAGCTAGAGAATCTAGTCCCAACTTGGCATAATGGGCGAACAGGTTATGATGGGATTGAAAAAATATTGGACATATTCCTTATTAGTTCTTCTTTATTTGGATTGCACAAGGGGGTCTTCTTCATCCGTCCATCCTTTTTTTTTTTTGGGGACCACTGTTTGATTCAATTTTAGTGAGAAGGGGAAGCCATATTGGGTGTCAAACCTTTCAAATTCAACCCTATATGGATTAAGAATCCTGAATTTCAGGATCTGGTGGCAAGAAAATGGGGAATAGTATCTAATAGGAGAGTAGAGGGTGTTATGGTATAGATAATGGATATGATGAGACTATTAAAAAAGGCGAAAAAATCCTGGGTTGCGAACAAAATAAGGGTCGAAGCTCAGAAGATTATAGGTATCATATTGCCCTGTCCTATTACAACGATCCCCTCGACCCTCTATTTTTCTCGGAGATTTACAAACAGAAGATTATTGAGTTGATTGGGGATAAAAATAATATTTTTTTGAGACAGGAATCCGATAGGAGATTACAAAGTAGGGCTACCTCGGTGAAGGTGGGCGACAAGAACACTAAGTTTTTTCATGCTTTTGCCAATGTTAGGAAGCAGAGGAGTGAAATCAAGAATATCAGACATACGGAGGGGTGGATTAGCACTGAAAAAGGGGAAATTTTACAGGCGACTCAACATCATTACAAAACTCAGTTTTCTGACAAAAACCCAAATTTGGAAGCACAACTAAAATTGATTAGAAATCTCCCCTGCATGTTCACAATGGACTCCAATGAATATATGGGCAACCCAATTGGAAAGGAGGAGTTTTTGTAGGTAGTTATGTTGACTAGTAAAGACAAAATTACTGGCCCTGATAACTGGGGAACTGAGTTGTTTCATCACTTCTTCGACCTTATGTCTTCTGACATCATTGCGACGATGGAGGAATCTAGAAAGAAGGGGGATATCGATGGTAGATTGAATTCCAACTTCATAGCCTTAATTCTAAAGGACAGTCCAACAAATTTCTTAGACTATAGATCTATATCTCTGTGCAATGCGTTGTATAATATTTTCTCCAAGATAATGGCTATTAGACTCAAAAATATTATTTCAAATTTCATCGCCCTAGAGAAGTGTGCTTTTGTGAAAGGTAGGCAGATTCAGGATGCAATCGAGGTGGCTCAAGAATGCCTTCATTCTATGAAAACTTGACAAGGTATGGCAAGCATGATCATAATTGATCTAGTTAAAGCGTTTGATTGTCTGGACTGGGGTTTCATACGATTGATTTTACATAAAATAGGTCTCACGGTGAGTAATATTAATTAGATTCTTGCTTGCATTACATCGACAAACTCTTCGATCTTGATCACTGGGATTCAGAGTAGGTTTTCCAAAGCTCATCAGGTCCTTAGATAGGGATGTGCGCTATCCCCGTTACTTTTTACTCTCGCCAAGGACAATTTGAGCTATTCAATTAATGAGGCCATAAATTCAGGGTCGATCCGTGGAATCAAGGTCTCCAACTAGGTTAGGGTGTCACATATTATGTTTGTGGACGAAATATCGAGGGTATGCATAATAATGATTATTGGTGGCATATTCAGCATTTAAAATTGATCTTCAGTAGGGCTTCTGATATGAGCATGAGCAAGGAAAAATCAGTATTGATATCAGAAGATATTTAGGATGTTCAATGCATAGATATTCAGGATATTTTCGGGATAAAAAGGAGTCTGCTCAGTGATGGTCTATTCTATTTGGGATTCCACCTCAAGGCAAATAAGTACAGGATGGGGGATTTGGATTGGCTGTTGAATAGATAGTGCAGGAGAATCACTGGATGGGAGAAAAAATGGCTTACTTTGGGAGGCAGATTAACATTGGTTCTTGTGGTCCTCCAGAGAATTGTTGTGTATTGGATGCACCTGTTTTTAGTACCTGCTGAAGTATGCCATAAAACAGATGCTCTCATGGCTCAGTTCATCTAGTCGAGCTCCTCTATGCATGGGAAGATCCATCTTGCCGAGTGGAATTTTGATTCCAAACCGAACTCAATGTATGGTTGGAGTATTCTTTACTCCCGCATTTTCAATTGTGCGCTGCTAATTAAAAGTCTATGGAGGTCCACTAATGAAGTTTGCATATGAAGCAGTACTATTTAGGATAAATACATGAAGGGTCACTCTCTGCATATGGATCTTAAGGGAAATATCAGATTCAGAAATGCCTCCTTTGCATGGCATATTTTGATTAAGAATAGACATTAGAAGTTGGGCTCAATGAATTGGAAAATCGAGGAAGGGAATTTGGCGGTGGTTGGTCTAAATGTGGTAGCTGTGTTCCATGGCAACCATTAAGGGAATTTTGAGGTCTAAAATGGGCCTCCTAAGAAAAATGTACAACCAAATTAAACTTTATAAGAAACAATAGGATTCAATATGATAATGTCAACCATGGGGGATGATTCACCATTTTTAAAGTAAAAGGGTAAAAAGACTAAAAAATATTAAAATAATAAAACTACTTTTTCAACTCATATTTTCAACTTATCTCCTAAATGTTTTACTCAAATTTCAAGCAAGAGTACTCGTTGGATGCAAAATTTAATTCCTCATCCAAGGAGTACCCATATTGCATACTTTCGATGGAGCCTACTATGTGAAAAATGAGAAATATATGACAAAACGTGATTGCAATCACATTTATCATGTATTTCTCATTTTTCGTGTAGTCGGGTCCATCGAAAGTATGCAACATGGGTACTCCTTGGATGAGGAATTAAATTTTGCATCCAACAATTACTCCCGCTCGAAATTTGCGTAAAAAATTTGGGAGATAAGTTGAAAAAATATTTTTTTCTTTTTTCCCTCTAAAATTTGATGATGTCATCAAATCTTATTTTATTATTCCCCATATTACATAATTTCATTAGGAGGCCCATTTAGACCTCAAAATTCCCCTAATGTACTTGCTTTTCGAGGATCTCATTTACCATATTAGGACAAAGGGGATAACTTGTTTTTCTCATCTTCTCATGGTTCCCACCAGCTCGCCATTAAACCCCATCTAGAAGAGGGCATCCGATTTGGGTCTTTCTGATCAGGTGCTCAAAATTATGCTCAAAAATGAAAGTTTTCGAAATGGTGCGCAACCTAAATGGTCAGTAGATCTCACCGGTGTGAATACAGCACAACTCATTTCATGGAAAATCAACACTATATGCTCCCATAAGTGTTCGCATATGACCCATCCACCAAAACTAGGGGTACAACGTGGAGTCCTAACTGCCGCCCACACTAACCACTACGCAACCTCTCATGTGACAAACCTTATGTTAATGATCCGAAGGCAACTGTGACCGCCAGGGTAAACCACCACCCATACAGAGCGCCGATTCAATCTGCCGATGTGACCTCACCAGGGCCTAACCATCGGCGGATATCAAACCGCTTGTCGGTTTTTATAATAAAAGAAATTGCCAATACATACGATTTGAAATCCAGATTATAGGCGTTATTGGGAATTATAATGCTCCGATAATTTCCCCCGGATTTCCAGGAAAATTGATGCTCCGTTAGTCCAAAATGGTATAAAATTGTAGGACCGGTACAAATTTTTTGGAAAATAAAACGGTTAGCAGGAAAACTAGGGAGGCTCATAAATTCTCCAGTTTTTGAACAACTTCGGATCAGAAAGAGGCTATACATAAGTTCTTTGGTATTCTAAAGCTGAAGGAACAGGTTTTGAAACCATTTGAGCACTTTAAATGTATGTAATCACCATTTTCAGCATAATGAAAGAGGGTCAAGCCATTGGAAGCTGGACCAAGGAAACATAGCACAAGAGCAATTAACTCCTTCATCGTTTGTTGTGTTGTGGTTATTATTATGGTGCATTTGTCTGTTGTTTCTGTATATTTTAGAGTTATTTACATGCTTTAGGTGTCTAAAAATTAAAATAAAAGCTCTCAAAAAATCAATTTAAACACATGTAATTTGCAAACCCTTAGGCACATTTTCATTAAGATCTCATACAAATCAAATTTGGTATCAAAGCTTTGGTTTTTTTGTTGTTGTGAGGATTTAATTGTTTGTAAGTGTATGTGATGCTTACAAGGTTGAAGCTCAAGAAGAGCTTGTGGTTGCGGGGAAGTCCTCACCGAAAATCTAAATTTAAAAATTAATTTCTTTCAAGGATTTTTGAAAGATTGTGGGGAAATATTTGCCTCATCCATCCTCATGGATTTAGCAAGTGATCTCATAAATCTCATTTTGGTCATTCTGCACCACATTATTTTATTCATTTCCTCAATTAAATATTTAATTACATTCACAAAATATTTATCCTTTGGGGTCCACTCCCCTTAGGATTAAAGTTCAAATATCTAACTTTGAAATTCAATCACATGAATTGGGGGTGTTACATATTCCCCCTCTGAAAATAAACACCGTCCTCGGTGTTGTTATTCAACTACTAGAGTTCATTTTGCAAATAAAAATGGATATTTTCCCATCATTTCAGCTTCTCTTTCCCAGGTAGCTTCTTCAGCAGTAAAGTGCTTCCACTGCACCTTTACTCTTGCTACTGTTCTGCTTCTCAATTCAATTTCTTCCCGCTCCAATATTTGAAGCGGTTCTGGCAGAAACTCCCCTTCTGGCTCCACCTATACAACATTCCAATCAACTATGTGAGAAGCATCATGCACATATCTTTTTAATAATGAAACATGAAATACATCATGAACTCTAACATGGGGTGGTAAGGCCGACTTGTAAGCCACTGGTCCCACCCTTTCTAATACTTCAAAAGGACCACAGTATCTAGGGGCCATTTTTGCATAGCTTCCAGCATAAAGGGTGCTCTTTTTGGGTTTAATACGCAAATACACATGCTCCCCCACTTTAAATTCTCGGTGCACTCTTTTCTTATCAGCATAGTTCTTTTGGCGATCTTGTGTTGTCTTGATGTTTCTTTGTATCTGTTTGAAAATTCTTTCCATCTCTTGTAAAGCATCTGGTCCCAACATTAGTTTATCTTCTGGCTGACTCCAACTCAAAGGAGTACGACACTTCCTTCCATACAGTGCCTCAAACGGACTCATTTTGATGGAGGATTGGTAGCTGTTATTATAGGAAAATTCAGCTAAATGCAAGTAATCTTCCCACTTTGAGGGTCTATCCATCACATACATTCTCAGCATGTCCTCCAAAATTTGATTAGTTCTTTCCGTTTGACCATCGGTCTGAGGGTGGTAAGCAGTGCTAAAATTCAATTTAGTGCCCATACCTCCAAATAGCCCTTTCCAAAAGGCTGTTGTAAACTTAGCATCTCTATCAGAAACAATCACCTTCGGAACCCCATGGAGCCTTACTACCTCCTTCAGGAACACATTCGCTACTTGAGCTGTCCCAAAGGTGGATTTCACTGGTATAAAGTGAGCAGCTTTGGTTAGTGTGTCTACTACTACCATTACAGAATCATGCTGGTATTTGGTTTTGGGTAACCCTGTTATGAAATCCATGGAAACTGCGTCCCATTTCCATTCTGCAATCGGTAAAGGGTTTAAAAGGCCAGCAGGATGCTGATGTTCAACTTTGACTAGTTGACATTCCATGCATCTACTTAAATATTCTGCTACATCTCTCTTCATCCCTGGCCAGAACAACTTCTTTTTCAGGGTTGTTAACATTTTCTGATATCCTGAATGTCCTGCATATGGTTGTTTGTGGTACTCATCCAAAATTTCCCTTTTTAAGGACTCTACATTGGGAATATACAATCTGTTTTTATAACAGATCAACCCTTTTTGGTTTTGAGTGAAATCAGTTTTCTCCTTTTTCTGTAATTTCACCAGAAGTGTTTCATAAATTGGGTCTTGGTTTGCTGCCTTATTCACCAAATCTTCTACATCGATCTGAGCACTACTTCCAATACTATTGATATTCTGACAAGCATTTCTGCTCAATGCATCAGCAACTTTATTTTCTTTCCCTCTAATATGTTTTATATCCATATCAAATTCACTTAAAAAGGACAACCATCTGGCTTGTCTGGCATTCAAATCAGTTTGGGAAAAGAAATAATTGAGACTAATATGATCAGTCATCAATGTAAATTTTTTTCCAAGAAGATAGTGCCGCCAAATTTTCAAAGCATGGATAACAGCTGCTAATTCTAAATCATAAGCACTATAATTCTGTTCATGCATCTTCAGTTTCCTAGATTAATAGGAAATAACTGAATTTTCCTACAAAATAACTCCTCCCAATCCTTCTCTACAGGCATCCGTACATACCACAAATTCTTTATTAGGATCTGCAATCTTCAGTATAGGGGCTGTAGTAAGTTTCAATTCTAATTGGTCAAAATTGTTTTGACATTTTTCAGTCCATTCAAACTTGACACCTTTCCTTTGTAATGATGTGATGGGATGTGCTATGGCAGAAAACCTCTCTACAAATCTGCGATAATAGCCTGCAATCCCCATGAATGATCTCACTGCTGAAACATCAGTTGGTACAAGCCATTCTTTTATAGCCTTTATCTTTTCAGGGTCAACAGCAAGGCCTTGTTCAAAAATAATATGACCCAAATATTGGATCTTATCTTTATAAAATTCACATTTGCTAAACTTGGCATATAGCTGATTTTATTTTAGAGTTTGCAATACTATCCTCAAGTGTTCTTTATGTTCCTCCTCACTTTTTGAGTAGACTAAGATATCATCTATGAACACAAGGACAAATTTATCCAAGTACTTGTTTAACACACTGTTCATTAGGCACATAAATGTGGCAGGGGCATTTGTCAAACCAAAAGGTAGGATTACAAATTCGTAGTGACCATACCTGGTTCGAAAGGTTGTTTTGTTGATGTCTTCTTCTTTAATTCTAAGCTGGTGATAACCAGTTCTTAAGTCAATTTTTGAAAATACTGAAGCTCCTCTCACTTGATCAAAAAGATCATCAATTCTAGGAAAAGGATATCTATTTTTAATGGTCAACTTATTCAGTTGACGATAATCAATGCACATCCTGAAAGTTCCATCTTTCTTTTTCACGAACAACACCGGTGCTCCCCAAGGAGACACACTCGGTCTGATATACCCTTTATCTAGCAGTTCTTGTAATTGCATTTTCAGTTCCATAAGTTCAGGAGGACTCATTCGATAAGGCGCTCGGGAGACAGGTGTTGCTCCCAGCACCAGATCGATTGAGAAATCAATCTCTCTTTTGGGGGGAAGATGAGGGATTTCCTTTGGAAAAACTTCCTTGAATTCTCTTATTACTGGTACAACATCCAGTAATTCCTCTTCAGTTTTCTGTTCTGTTTCTTCCACATGCACTGCATAAACTTGGTGTCCTTTTCTAGCTGTTCTTTTTAATTGCAATGCTGAAATTTGTCTTACAGAAATAGGTTTTTGTTTCCCTTTGAGAATAAAAGGTTTCCCTTCCTCATCTACACAATGCAAGGTCTTATCCCAGCAGTTCATCAAGGCTTTCTTCTTTTCCAGCCAGTCCATTCCTATCAGTAGATCATATGAACCTAAGGGCAGAATGTTAAAATTTACCTCTCTTTAAAACTCATTTAATTTGATTTCTGTTCGAGGTAGTTTATGTGTTACCTTTATCTTAGTTCCAGTGGCCAGCTGTACCAGCCATGACTGTTGAAATTTTTCAGTTTTTAAGTTACATTTTTCTACAATCTTTGGACTAATGTAACCCAAAGAAGCACCTGGATCGATCAGAACAGTAACAGATAGGTCAGAAATCTTACCCTCCATTTCCACCATGGTTGCTTGATGTTCTGCTTGCCGATTTTCCAAGGCTGCACTGATAGTGGGTATATTTCTGGCTATATCATTTACTGTTGTCGCTTCTCGATCTCTCATGATCATATGAATGTTTTGATGAGGATAGTCCGTCAAAAGATGGGGTTCTCCACAGCCCCAACATTTCAGGGGTTCTCTCATTTTGACTATCCCTTCCTTTTTACTGTCTCCATCTATTTGTTTGGAAGCTACTTGGGACTGAGCAGTTTGACTTTCTTTGGGTTTATTAAACTTTTTCCGCTGATGATCTCTGCCAAAATTTTTCAAATAGGCTGGTTTCTGTTTCCTCCCTTTGAACTCATTCTTATTTACCCAACTTTTCCCTTGTTCAGTTTTTCCTTTGAACTGTTGGTAACATAATCTGGCTTTTCTAACAGCTTCGTCCATTGTTTTTGGGTTGTCAAACTCAATTTTCTCTTTGTATACAGCAGGCAAACAATTCAGAAACCTCTGTACTTTTGCCTTTTCTTCCCTTATGTAGGGTACATATCTCAGTAGATTGGTAAATTTAGTAACAAACTCATCGATAGTGAGCTGTCCCAATCTATGTTCATGAAATTCCTTTGCTTTTTCATCATAGTACCGCTCATTCAAGTAGCGATTTTTGAATTTAACCTGGAAATCTTCCCAAGTAACTATCTTTTCATCAATGGCATGCACCATCTTTGTCTCCTCCCACCACAAGGTAGCCTTACGTTGTAGCTGGTAGACAGCAAATCTGGCCTTCAGATTGCTTTCATATTCATAAACCTGGAAATACTTAATCATATGCAACAACCAGGCTTCAGCATCTTCCTCCTTCTCCCCATCATAGGAGGGAGGTTTGATTTTCTGAAATTCCCCTTGTAATTCCTTTTTCTGCTTATTATGATGCCTAATAGCATCTTCCTCATCAGATTCATCAGTTTTCCTCTTTCCGGAACCTTCGCCTTCCTGGCTGTTCCGTGAAGTTAATTCCCTGATGAGCTTTTCCTGCTCCTCACTGGCTAATGACAATCTGTCATTTTGACTTTTTATCTCAGCCAATTCTTGTTGCAATTCCCACAACATAGCCATCATGGCCGCATTGGGATCTGGTGCATTTTCCTCATCACGCAGATCGACGTAAATTTCGCCACCTTCTTCCATTCTAGCACCCCACTGTACACTACATAGCACATGTCAGTGAAAAGAAAAAGAAATTTTTGTCACAGAAATAAATTTATACAGTGAGTACACAGCAACAGTGAGCACAATGTCACCAGCCCAGTTTTATTACTTGGGCTCTGATACCATTTGTCACACCTCCCAATTTCAAAAAAAAAAAAAAAAAAAAAATTCTCCAAGCAATTCAGGCTTTTAAGAATAGGTTTACCATGAAATCCTAATTCTCTAAACATGATTCCTTTCATCATCCCATCATAACCCCAATAAACTCTCTATTAACTTCCTCTTGTCTTATGTTATTCTAACTCCAAGTATGGAGGAAATTTATATGATTTTATTTTCTATAAAGGTCGCATAAATCATCTAGAATTAACCTTTGCTTGGATGTCACATATATCACCTATAAATAACCTATAATTAACCTTAAGGTCCCTTCGCATGCATTATATACGATGGGTTTTGAATGGGTTATGCCTACGAGCATTCTCGACCCTTTTCAACTCCACATATCCACGACTTTTCCATTACGTATCTGTATATACCTTTGGTATTGATTTTTGATAGAATTCAATGTACATATTATTATAACACTGACTCTTCTATGCGTTTGGCGGTCAGATGAGGTGGCATTCATAATTAATGTTCACATCTGCGTTGATATGGTAGCATATCATTGTACATGAGATTTCCAATCAAATTTTAATGTGCAACTTGATTTCGTGATCGATTTACACGTAAAGCGTGTAATCCCATTCAATTTGAGTTACTGTGTTCGTGGCGACGGGGTAAATCTTCTCCACGTCAGATGTTATGATAAGTATGGTGGCATTGTATGGTTTATACTGGTCTTCGTCCCCTTCTTTCGTTCACGTGGTGGATCCACGTCGATGTGGCTTTTCCAGTCGGGCTTACTCAGCTTACATAACTCTCTTCTGTATGCGAACAGGATGCCTGGGATTTATTTCGGATCTGAGCACCATTAATGTTATACGACAAGTTTAATTTCACTCGCCAACCCCTCGATCCGTGGCTTGGCTCTTATGATTTCGCCAAGTGGACGATGGCGATCCTTTCATATTAGGTTTTCTGGGTCTGTTGAAGAATTATATAAGCCTTTGATATTGGGCAGAGATAGTTTTCCGCGTTCATTATTTGTTTGTGTATCTCTTCGTCTGCAAGGTTCTTACTCTTCAGAGGGTTTACTGTCCTTAGTTCACGAAGAAGAGTTCTGGCGTGCCTACTCCACTGCGACAATACCAGGTAATTGTTTATGCATTCGTTTTTCTCCATCGTATGATTTAAAGATCAAGGTCGATGCTCATAACTTGCCATACGTCGATTCTGAGGAAGTCTTCGAATGTTCATAAGATGAATGCGTTTCGTTTTGGGATTTTGGGTTATACCTTCTGTGCAAAATTTTCGTTGTATTCCATTTCCGGTTTATTTTCAACCATGCTCCTCTGTCGATTCCATGGAATGATAACTAATTTATTTTGTTAATGCTGTATAGCGTCCCAATTTATGTGCTTCACTTCACTTCAAGAGAACGACTGCCATTCATTCGGTAGTTGTGAGGTCTGATTTCCCTCCTATTTGTACATACAGTTTTATTTCCTTCTATTATTATTCTATAGAGTTTCAATTTAATCCATACTCTGTTTATAATTTTCGATTTCAAAGGCTTGTAGGACCCGAGATTTTTGTTTCACAGGTAACACCTCGTTTTTTTATGAGCATTTTCTCTGTTCGATCGTTTTCCAGCGATGGCGCTGTTTACTAATTCCCATCTTGGCTTGATTTTTCCACAGGTAATCGAAGATCTCTTCGTATGCCTATGAAAGCAGTCATGAGACCTTCCAATGTTATGGATGTTAACCTCGTCTTCCTTGACGTTTCAGGTCGGTATGCCTATGGGAATACTATCCCCCTCTCGTTGAGTTGTTTCGTCGGACGTAGAATCATTGCTCTCTTATGATTTTACACAGGGTTCGTTGAGGAACGAGACTCTGTCAGAGTCAGATTGTTAATACGTTTCGTTCCTATGTGGCGCTCTTTTAAATTTGTTTTTTTTTTTTATTGAGATAAGGGTTTCGATTCTTAGACCCTAGCCTGATAGGCTCAGCATGTATTGTGACTTTTTGTATATACATATATATATTCCCTATTTTCTTATATTGAATTCGCTATAACGGCGCTACAGTTTAACCTTATATGAACTGTCTCCTGCTCCCTCGCATGGAGTGAGTCGTGTATACGATTTAATACAATGGAAATTCTCTTTGTTTAGTTTGCTTGTCATAACAGTGAGTGTATATTATGTAATTCTCTGTAGCACTAATGTTGTTCAATGTGTACCAGACTCCTCAGTTACTTCTCTCAGAGTTTCTGGGAAGTCATATTTAGTTTTAACTTTTATTCTGATGTATTTTGTTCATTATTTTCTGTAGCTAGATATCTCTACACTTGTCCCAGTATCATAGCTAACAGTCTCCCTCTGTTCATGTTTACACTGGAATTATTTTACAAATGTCAGTCTATACATATAATTGGCATGCATAGATTGGTGAGTCCATTCTCATTTATACACATATAATTAATATGCATGAAGTACCAGGACTATATTATCGTAGGTTTCTATATTATTCTTATTTCCCATGTTATATATTTCTAGTTGAATCTTCTTTTCATTTTCTTATAGCTATTTACAGCTCTTGCCTACATAGATATCTGGTTGTAGGTATTTCTATAGAGCTGGTCATGTTTTTGGGATTCATTCCCTTGCTATTTAATTACTTGTTACAACATTAAGTTTTTTCTATTCTTCCATTTGCTCTTGGTCAAGGGAAATAGTAGTTACGTTAACTGTTAACGTGTATACTGATGAAAATATTTCAACTCTCTGCTCTTTACTTAATAACTATTAAATAATTCATTCTGCACTACTTTCTCACTGCTCTATTTTTCACAGAAACAAATTAAAGTTATAGATTTGTGCTTCATAAGATATTAGAAATTCTCAACTTTTACCTTGGGGATTTGTTTAGAGACTTTAGAGAAATTCTCTTTGGTTCACCAATTCATGTGCAGAATTATGAGCTAATAGAACAGAAGAAATTCATAATAAAGTATCTGTAGAGAATATGTATCCTTAGATTTAAACCACCCTTGGTTTAGGTTTTCTGTTGGATTATACTTTACATAGTTTTTTTTTCTACAACCATACAGAATTTTAAGGGTGACTGCCTTAAGATTAATTCTGTTAAATGTAGTATTAATAAATCTAATACTCTATAAAACAATTTTTATATGTAGCCAATTCATACCACAGTAAGTAGAAACACAATTCAACTTAGAGACATACCACTCATGCAATCGACCAACCTCCCAACCTTAGAGTCCTTCTGTCTCCCAGAACTCACCCCCGAGCTAAGATCACCTCCTAGAACAGATCAACCTCTAATATGTATAAGAGCAGCTTATTTAAGCTATTGTTCCCCAAAGCATGTTTCTAATTCTGCGTCCAGAATATCAGGATGCTTTTCTTCCTGTTTGCCTAGGCTTCCCAATTTAGGGATTCTTTAAAGCTGTTTTATGCTTTTCCTTATCTTTTCCAGCTTTTTTACCTCTTCCCAACTACTTTCTTCATCATTGGGGAAATTCAGATTTTTCCTCAAAAATCTAAATTTAAAAATTAATTTCTTTCAAGGATTTTTGAAAGATTGTGGGGAAATATTTGCCTCATCCATCCTCATGGATTTAGCAAGTGATCTCATAAATCTCATTTTGGTCAATCTGCACCACATTATTTTATTCATTTCCTCAATTAAATATTTAATTACATTCACAAAATATTTATCCTTTGGGGTCCACTCCCCTTAGGATTAAAGTTCAAATATCTAACTTTGAAATTCAATCACATGAATTGGGGGTGTTACAGCATGTCTCATGAAGGAGGAACTAATAACATGTCAGATGAAGAAAAGTCTTTCAGAAAATATTTCTTTAACATGATTGAAATGGTGAAGATTTATTTTCAAGAGAGGAATTCAAGATTGCAGGGTGAAAGTTCCAAGCCTTCAAAAGGAGAGGGTTCTTCTGGAGGAAAAGGAGGAGTTGATAAGCCTTCAAAGGGAAATGGTGACAAACCACCCTCTTCTCCACCATCATCTTCACCTCCATGATCACCTTCATCTTCTTCCTCTTCCACAACTATTGTTACTCAAACACCTCCATATACCCCAAGGGTGCATCATAAAACTCCCTTATTAAAAACTTGATATCAAATTCTAACTGCCTTTGTATAATGGTGAAGTGAATGTTGAAAGACTTGATAATTCGGTTTGTTGACTTTAAGTTTATTGCAAGATCCAAAACATCAAAGATGATGAAAAAAAGATTCAGTTGGCTTCATTGAGGTTGGAAAGTGTTGCTTTGCTTTAGTGGGAATTCAAAACACAAGAGGATATGGAAAAGTATGGTAAGGTCTCCACCTCTTGGATATATTTTATTGTTGCACTGAGAAAACAATTTTATCCATTAGCTTATATTCAAAAGGCTATTATGGATTGGCAGAATTTTAGACAACTAAAGAGTCAAAGGTTGCAAAGCTACACTCAAGAATTTAGGAGAATATGCTTGATATTAGGTGTATACTTGAATTCACAAGACACTTTGTTGAAATATATTGGGGTTTTACACAGTTATTTACGCATATTCTCCTTATGTTTAATCCTACAAGTTTAGATGAAGTTTGTGTCCATGCAACTCATCTTGAATCAAGAGGGAAAACCATTCCACAAGAGGGTAGCAAGAAGCTATTCACAAGTGGAGAAAATGTTAAGAACAAGTTCAAAGGTAAGGGAAAGAATAATGCATCCATCAAAAAGGAAGCAGAGAAACTAACATGCAAAAATTGTTCCAAAGACAGTCATGGTGAAGCTCATTGTTGGAAGCTTCATCCTGAGATGAAACCAACGAATTCTAACAACGAAGGGAAGCAAAAGACAACTGCAACTACACAACATGACTTAGGTTCCGATTTGGGAGATGAGACAAAGATCACAATAATGGGAATGAAAGGTAAGGACATAGCAAGAACTATCTCATCAAGTTGTATTGATGATACTCAAGATGAGAAAACTGGAATTGAACTTTTCAATATTCGAGTTATTTCAAAGCACACCGAAAATGATACACTTTTTGATAGTGGTTCACAGGAAAATTTGATTTCTGAAGACTTAGTCAAGAAACTAAACTTAGAGATCCATCCTCATCCACAACCTTACCCTTTAGCTTAGATATGCAAGAATGAAAACTTACAAGTTACGAGGAGATGCATCTTTAAATTTGAATTTACAGCGAACCTTCTTGATGAACTTGAACCTGATGGAGTACCACTTGATATTTCCATAATTGTTTTGGGAAGCCCATATTTGTATGATATAAAAGATATTTCCATTACCATGAAAACAAGTATCACTTGTCCAAATATGGCATAGAGTACATTGTCAGAGCACATCCATAGAAACTTAATATTTCACTTGAAAATGCTAGACAAATGAAGAGACTCATTAACTCTAGCAAAAATTTTGTGCTTCTAATGGTCAAGCAAAAGAATGATGTCGAAAATGAACCTTTTCAAGGTTGTGATTCAATATTAAAATCTGGTATGGTTGAGGTTGTTAACCAATATGATGAGATGTTTTAGGAGCCAAAAGGATTGCCTCCCAAGAGAGGAATTCAACATGAAATTCAATTGGAGCAAGATTGTCCTCTTCCTAACATTGGCATGTACGAGATGTCAGTGACACAAAGTGCATAAATTAAAAGGCAAATTCAAGAGTTATTGAAAAAAGGGATCATCAGACCAAGTACTTCGTCATGTGGGTCACCTATTGCTTTCATGCCAAAGAACGATAGAACAAGGCACATGTGGGCAGACTTCCGTGCATTGAATAAAATTACAGTAAAGAGCGCACTTCGTGATGATTTACTTGATGAATTGAGTCGCGGTGGTGAGAGGAAAAGAAACTTCTCTAGTGTATTTGGGTCATATTGTTAGAGGAAGTGAATTGTAAATAGATCTCTCCAAGGTTGATGTCATTTTGAATTGGCGAAAGCCCTAAATAGTTACTGAGGTAAGAAGCTATTTGGGAGCAGCCAAATATTGGAGGAAGTTTATTGCTAACTTCCCTTCTATCGCAGCTCGATTGCATGCATTGACAAGTGTGAAGGAGGTCTTCCAGTGGGGAGGTAAATAGAAAAAGGCATTTGATTCATTGAAAGAAAATATAAGTTCAACCCCAATCCTTGCATTTTCAGACTTGAGACAGCCATTTGAGATTCAGACTGATGCAAGTGATTACGCCATGGGTGTCGTCCTCACGCAACATGGTAAGCCTATCTGTTTTCATTCGAAGAATTTTAAGCGTACCACAAATTTATGCAACATGGTAAACCTATTGGGTTAATTATCTTATCTGAATTTATGCAGTAACACAACAGAATACACATATAAACCTAAATACAAAGATGTAGCGGAAATAAAACTTCATTTCATTAATATCAAATGACAAAAATATGCTTACAGACAGAATGGAAATAAACTAGCTAGGGCGTTGGTAGCTTATCGCTGAGAAGATATGTGGTGGCTACATGCCTCTGAACTATGTTACAATGAGACTCAAAGGCCTATTTATTGTTGAGAAACAATCGAAAACCCTAAACATTCAAAAACCTAACCCTAAGAGATGAAGTGCCAAAACTATGGGGCCCATTTGGGTAAATTGGTGCATCAACTTCCCGGAGACATTACTTTGGCATATGATCTCTGTTTGACGCGCTCAATACCTCATTAGAAAGATTTATCTGAGGAGTATATATTTTGAGTGAGCAACATTAAAATAATTACCACCTTGCTCTTGGTTTTCCCAAAAAACGATGTTTAGGGCCTCAAAACGGCTCCGGAAGTTCAGGACCCGAAAAACTGCTAAAAATATTAAACTCTGTTGAAACTAAAAAACTGAAAGAAACAATGGTGGGAGTCCCACTGGAATACGCAAGTGGCAACCAATATCCACGTGGATCATTCCTCCCCCCTTAGGAAGCAATGGTCCCCATTGCGTTGAGTTACTCCATGAGATGAGGAAAAGTTTGCTGAAATTGGTCCCCGATGAGCCACTTGCCTTGCTGATGGTGTATGGCCCATGTTGGAGCAGGCGAAGCTTGCGGTGGGGTCCAGCGAGGCACTCCTCCTTCAAATGTAGCCACTCTTTGTCACCCACTTGAAAGTTGTGTGGCACCCCATGCTCATCATGGCGTTGCTTGTACTTGACATTGGATTTGTCCAAGATGTCGTGGACTTGTCAGCAAACCTGTTGGATGCGTTCAATAAAGTTGGTGGCTTTATCAGCCTCAGATAGTACATGTGTGGATTATGTCTGTGTGGTCGCATGAGGTATGGAATCATCAGGCATCGACACGTCTGGGGTCAGATAAATGGATTGCTTGACCTAACAGTGTAGAGGAACCTCTATGGGTAAGGATAAAATGTCGGTGTATTCCTCCATGACTTTGTCCATCTGTTGGTATCGTGCAGGAGAGCCCTGTTTTGAGGTTGTGGCTACAATATTCTTCTTGCCCTGTGGGAAAATTGTAATGAAAATAAATAACTTGGTTTGGGAAATAATCCTACTGCGTTGTCTGACAGTAGTCAAAGAGATAGCCGGAGGCGGTACTACCTCTGGTATCCTCTACAGTTTATTTCCCAAAGTAATAACAATAGAACAAGGCCTAGACTAATACACAACATGTTGCTTCCACAAGTATGGTTGGCCCAATAATACATCAGACACATCAAGAGGAGAAACATCACACTGTACCTCATCAGTGAATGGCTTGATATTGTACAGAACGCGTCACTGCTCGCGGACACGAAGATCTCTTACTTGGTGAAGCCACCCGATGGTATACGATTGCGGGTGTGCTATGGTCGATAGGTCAAGCCACTTCCTGAGCTCTGTTGAAATGAGGTTCTTTTGGCTTCCACCATCGACAAGGAATTGCAGTGGAGAATCCTTCACCCATATCTGCGAATGGAAGAGGAACTCCCCCTCCTCTGGATCCTCAGTATCCTCCCTTTAGATATTCGTGGTGGCAACAATGGCACTGGGATCCACATCAATGATCTACTTCCCTTTCTAATTGCCCTTGTCTGGTTCTGACTCAAGGTCAGAAAATGCATCTGATATTGGTACCTTCAGTTTGGCCACCAGCGACTGTTTGGCCCGACACTCATTTCTGCTATGAGTGGGGATGTTATGAAATTCACACCATTTCCCTGTGTCCTTTGGATTTGTGGTATTTTTCAGAGTCGCCCTGCTTTATCTTTTCCCCTTGTTCTGCGGTTAGGGGGGGCCTTTCCCTGGCTTCGTATTCGTGGATCCAAATTCTCGCTTCTTCCGCTTAAATTTATGCTTGATCTTGGAGGCATAGCGATATGTCGTGCCAAGCTAGCTAATGCATAGGAACTCCATTTCCTCCTGAATGTATATGTGCAAACAACTACAGTACTCGATTACCAAATGTCTCTCTGAATCTTTAATACCCTACCTTGTGTGCAGGGTATGGAACAAATTCGTCAGTTCGTGCACATCTTGATCCCTTTACTACCACAATGTGGTCCATTGAATGTACTTATCCTCATAGCTCCCCACAGGGTATAGAGTTCGTTGATGTCATCTCGGAACGAATTCCAAGTGGGTGTGGCCGAGAACAGAGAGGGTTCCCTACTATCCTTTTGCACACAGTAGGTTTCCCACCAGTCTTTGACATGGGGGGTGGATTTGAGGAGTGCAAAAGTAATTTTTTCACGGTCGGAGAAATCATGGATCGAGAAGTACCCTTCCAACAAATTCAACCATCTATTTACAGAAACTATATCTATCTGGTCTTCAAATACAGGAATGTAGAAGTTAACCTGTACCTTGAAAGGAGAGGCACCTCCAGAGCGGTTTTTGGATGCATATGCGCCACCGGTGGGCAGCAATTGAAGGATCTGGGCAAAGTTATCCATCATCGCGAAACTTTGTTTCTCGAGGGCCTCCTTGAGCAATAATTTGATAGGATCTCCTGCTCCTTTGTCTTTCTTTTCTTCCGCCATGGGAGGTCGTCAGGGTTTGTGAGACTGATCTTGCAAGGGTTCAACCAGATGGAGCCCTAACTCCTTATACCATGACCTCGTTGGAGACATGCAAAGAAAAACAAAGAAAGAGTAGACCGCTCTGTTACCACTAATCCAAATTTATGCAATAATGCAACAGAATACACATATAACCCTTAATACAAAGATGCAATGGAAATAACACTGGGAGGACTTGGACGCCCAAGTCCTCAGTACCATTAGGTTATGCATGGCAGATGAAGTTCTTTTTAATATTGTTGAAGAGAAAACAACTCAAGGTTTGTGGAAAAAACTAAAAACTTTGTATACGACCAAATCATTGACTAATATAACTTATTTGAAAAGACAATTGTACAGTCTTCAGATGAAGGAGGGTACAAAAGTTGCAGATAATTTAAATGTTTTTAATACACTTACTTGCAATTTGTCAGATATGGAAGTTAAAATTCAGGAAGAAGACAAGACTATAACCTTGTTGTGTTCTCTGCCTGAGCCACAAGACCAGTTCGTAACTTCAATCAGTTTGAGCACTGTTGACTCTTTGAAATTTGAATCAGTTGTGGGTACCTTGTTATCTGAAGAAGTACGAAGGATTTCTAGTATTGAAACATCTGCACCAGAAGCCATGGTAGCCAGAGGCCAGTCAAAGAGTGGAGAAAGCAAGGGGTTCTTCTAGATCAAAATCAAAAGGCGGCAAGAACTGTAAAACCAAGTGTTGGTACTGCAATAAAATTGGACACCTCAAGAAAGACTGTTTGAAATGGAAGGAGTTAGAAAACGAGAATAAGGAGGCAAATCAGGTTGATTCAGGTACGATTGATGAAGTTTTAATTGTTGAAGCTCTACCTGTTTTTAATGTCTCTCAAGATGTTTAAAATTGGCTGTTAGACTATGGTGCTTCTCATCACATGAGTCCGCACAAAAGTTGGTTTACTTCATATGAAGTTGTAAATGCTAGTTCTGTGTTTATGGGAAATAATGCATCTTGTTAGACTGTTGGGATGGGAAATATAAAAATTAAAAGGTATGATGATATAATTAAAAAATTATCTGATGTTAGGCATGTACCCGAATTAAAGAAAAACTTGATTTATTTGAAATTTTTGAATTCGAATGCGCATAAATTTACAGGTCAGAATGGAGAGCTGAAAGTATCAAAAGGAGCCTTGGTTGTTATGAAGGCTGAAAAGGTCAGAAATTTGTACAGACTCAAAGGAAGCACTCAAGTTAGTGAAGCAGCGATTGTATCAGAAAAAACAAAAGAAGGTTCTCGTCTATGGCATCAGCGGTTGGATCACATGAGCGAGAAAGGTCTTCAAGTACTGATGAACCACAAGTCTTTTCCTGATTGGAAATCCTTGAAGTTGGATTTTTTGTAAACATTGTGTGTATGGAAAACAATGTAAACAAAGGTTAAAAAATGGAAATCATAGTAGCACAAGAATTTTAGACTACATTCATTTTGATCTTTGGGGAACATCTCCCACCGTGTCTTATGGAGGTGCATTATATTTGTTAACATTTATTGATGATTTCTCCCGCAAAGTTTGGGTCTATACGTTGAAAACCAAAGTTGATATATTTAATGTTTTTAAACAATTTAAAGCTATGGTGGAAAAAGAAAACAGACAAATCAATTAAATATTTAAGAACTCACAATGGAGGTGAATTTACTTCTTTAGAATTTGAAAAATTCTGTAAGGATGAAGGGACTGTTAGACATAAAACTGTCGTTTATACTCCTCAGCAAAATGACATTGTTGAACGTATGAATTAGACTCTTATGGAAAGAGCCAAAAGCATGATCAACAATGCTAACCTTCCAAAGGAGCTGTGGGCAGAAGAAGTATATACTGCTTGTTATTTAGTTAACAGATCAACTTCGGTTGCCATAAACTGTAAAATTCCTGAAGAATTTTCATCATGTCAGTCTTGTGATTATTCACATTTGAAGATTTTTGGTTGTGATGCCTATGCTCTCATTCCTATAAATCAGCATTCAATGTTAGATCCAAAATCGAAATGTTATGTCTTTGTTGGATATGATTATGTAGTGGAAGGATATAGGTTGTGGGGCCCTTCTTCACAGAAGATAGTCATTAGTAGAGATGTAACATTTGATGAATAATCTCTTCTAAAATCAGATGTTGGAAAAGTTGAACATGAACAAGTATCGCCAAATCAACAAATTCAATTGGAGACTAAACCTTTTCCAGAGGAAGGAGAGACTACTGATGCAAAAGGTGAAGAAGCGAAGGAAATTAGAGAAATTCCAGAACCAATTCAGCAACTAGTCACTCTAAGAAGGTCTATAAGGGAAATAAAAACACCAAAATGGTATGAAGATTCTGCTTCATTATTTGAGTTGATTACTGAATATGGGGAACCTTCTTGTTATCAGGAAGCAGTAGATGACGCAGATAGCGAGAAATGGAAAAAAGCTATGGAAGAAGAAATGGATTCCTTAGCCAAGAACAATACTCGGGACCTTGTAGATCTTCCTGAAGGGAGAAGTGTTGTAGGGTGCAATTGGGTCTTCAAGTTGAAGAGAAAAGGTGATAGAAGTATCGATAGGTATAAGGTGAGGTTGGTTGCAAAAAGGTATTCTCAGGTTGAAGATATTGATTTTCATGAGTTTTTTTCACCAATCATTAAACTTGTTTCTATTCGTAATGTGCTAGCACTAACTGCATTACATGACCTTGAGTCACTACAGTTAGATGTTAAAACATTCTTTCTTCATGGTTATTTCAATGAAGAGATATATATGGATCAACAAGAAGGTTTTGTATAAGGTCGCAAAAGAAGATTAGTTTGCAAGCTCAAGAAATCATTGTATCTGAGGCATTCGCCCAGGCAATGGTACAAGAAGTTTGACTCCTTCCTGGTGAGCCAAAATTTTATCAGAAGTGAGTATGATCATTGTGTATACTTCAAAAGTTTCAATGGCATATTCATTATCTTGGTGTTGTATGTTGTCGATATGCTTATTACAAGCAAAAGCATGGAAGAAATCAACAGGTTAAAGGCTCAGCTCTCTAGGATGTTTGATATGAAGGATCTTGGAGTGGCAAAACATATCTTGGGCATGGAGATACACAGAGACAAGAAGAATGGTAAACTTTGGTTATCACAACAGAAGTATGTGGAGAAAGTACTTGAAAAGTTCAGTATGAACGATGTGAAACTTGTTAATGTTCCATTAGCTTCCCATTTTAAGCTTTCCTCGAATTTAAGTCCTAGAACTAATGAAGAAAAGAAGTATATGTCTCGTGTACCATATGCAAATGCGGTTGGCAACTTAATGTATGTGATGGTATCTACAAGACCTGACATTTGACATGCAGTTGGAGTTGTCAGCAGGTTCATGGCAAATCCAGGGGAAGAACATTGGCGAGCAGTGGAATGGTGCTTCGGTATTTGAGAGGCAAAAGTGACCATTGCATCAGCTTTGATGGTCGTGAAGGTTCAGTCTACGGATATGTGGATGTTGATTATGAAGGTGATTTGGACAAAAGGAGGTCTACTACAGGTTATGTTTTTACTCTTGCAGGTGAAGCAATCAACTAGATGTCAAAGCTTCAAGAGACAGTTGTTTTGTCCACTACTGAAGCAGAGTATATAGCTGCTTCAGATACATGTAAAGAGGCAATCCGGTTAAAAGGTCTGCTTGATGAGATTGGAAGGACGCAGGAGAAAGTGAATGTGTTTTGTGATAGTCAAAGTGCTATTCATTTGGCTACAAATCTATCCTATCACAGCAAGACCAAGCATATCGATGTAAGGTATCACTTTGTTAGACATGTAATCAAAGGCGACAAAGTAGTTCTCAAGAAAGTCCATACACAAGAAAATCATGTAGATAAATTCACGAAGCTGGTTACAGCAATGAAGCTAAGATGGTGTCTCACTTCTATTGGCTTGCAGAAGAGACGATGAATGGGGATGGAAAAGGGATTAGGAAACGTGTTGTCAAGGTGGAGTTTGTTGAAATATGACAAGTAATTGTAATTAATGGAATTTACCGAACATTTGGTTTTATAATGAAGAGGCAGTTATGTAACGAAGTAGCCCATGTTAAATTGGGATGACCCGAGAGGCTTGTAACTTAGGAGAATCATTCTTGATTAATAAAGTTTCTAATCCCTTGGCCCGTGGAGGTTTCCTTGACACCCTGCAAGGTTTTACCACATAAATCCTTCGTGTATTTACTTGTGTATTTTACATTCAGTTTTCTTTCTTGCTTAATGTTTTCCCAATTCAATACATTGCTCTTTCTTGTTGCATCATTATCATATCATCAACTTCTTTCGTCATTTTGTTTGTTGCTACATCTATTTCTCATCATCTTTTTTTGTCATGGAGCCATCTTGTTTTTCCTTTTATACTTGATACTTCTTGCAAACAATTAATTATTGATGTCCATGTAAAACAAATCCATCTACCTAAATAAATTAGGAAATTGTAACTAATTTTAGTCTTTATAATTGTCATTAATCTTGTGTCATCATGTAATTATTATTGTAATGATAAAAAAATATATAAAAAAAAAAATTCATAATTGTCATTAATTTTGTGTCATGATGTAATTATTATTGTAATGATAAAAAATTATATTATTTTTGTAAAGCATAGATTTCATGCTTTTGTCATTTTTGTAAAGCATAGATTTCATACTTTCGTCTTTGATCAATTGGATCCATGGTATGCTTTAAGTTTGTCAAGAGTCGAAATCATTAAAAAGACCCTATTTGGGCACTTGTATAATGTAAAAGAAAAATATATTTTAATTCTTGAAGTTTCTAAGTCAGCTCACAAGTACAGTTGGGCCAGCCAGTTGAGGTCAGCCGAGAGAGGGCTCCTGGACCCACCTTGAAAGTAAAAAACCACCATACAGAGCTACTGTTTCTGCAAAGTTCGAAACCGTCAAACTGGAAGCAAATCCCCTAAACCCTCCTGACTAAATAGGTTTGAATATATTGCTGCTTTTGCTAATTGGAAGGAAGTAAAATGAATATATGACTGAATTTAACATATTACAGGAATAACCCTAAGCCACTCGGAAGTCACAGAAGCAAGTCTGCACTTATCATGAAAGCATTTAACATATTACAGGAATAACCTTAAGCCACTCGGAAGTCACAGAAGCAAGTCTGCACTTATCAGGAAAGCATATTGTTGGTCCTAAATAACTCAATAAGTTTATCTCGACGAGAGAAGCGTACACTGGGAACTTCAGAGTTCTAAAATCCAAAGTATCTTCTGTTTGTCAGCGGACCATTCAGCACTCGACATCCTGATAGTTATACCCAAAAGTTTCATTGATTATGTATACCTCCAATTCTGTGAAAAAATCCGGAGAAAAGTCGAAAGATTTTCCCAGGTGGAAACCAAACTGTTGTGCCTAAGGAACTCGATAATTTTGTTCTCGGGACCAATGCATCCAACAGAAACCCTAGACTCCAAAATAATTGCTGGTTTATGGCCGGACCATATTCCCAAAACATTTAATTTATTATTGTATATCAGCCATCGTGTGAAAAGACAGAGAGAGTAGTCGAAACTTATAAGAGAAATTTGCATTAACCATACATACCAGGTACTGGAGAATTCGGAGACCTTCCCTTTGGGGGAGAAAACAATAAGTCCCAGTTCGGCATCGCAGAGCACCGACAGCTCGTAAGCTTTCTTCAGCAAACCATTTCTTCACTTAGAAAATGTAACCTGCCTGCTGGTTGCGTTCTCGATCTTTCTCATCCGTGTCTTTCCCCTTGCCATTCTCCTCGTCACCGAGCAAGCAAACCAGAGACTCCGGATCAGGGGATTAGAGCAATATCCATAGGGTAAACGAAATGATATAAAATAGGGTTCAACAACCATCTATTGGTCACAGACACTCCAAATACAATACGATACGAAGTCGAGGAATACTCCGATTCTATTCGAAAACACTGATAGAAGGAAAGTATCTCAGTCTATCCCGTTTAAGTGCGGACCCGCGGACCAGAGTACCGTTTCACCCCTACTCTATCTATAGCTCCTTTATTCTTCAGTAAAATATAAGTGTCCAAATATACTTTACGGAATACAGTACCAAGAAAATATCAATTAAAGTCGACCCATCTCCGATTCTGTACTAATTGTCGACTTCGTTCACGTGAGGAGGAGTACGTATGGCTTAAAATGAACTAAAATATACTGTACGTATAGCTTAAAACGAACTAAAATATACTTTTTCCAACGTCCATGTTTCCCTGACAGGTGCCAACAATATGTTCTGTATCTGAACAAAAAATATGCGCGTTAGTATAGGACGACAGTGTACGTCCATCGCGTTTTTTCAGTATCTCTTTCCGTATCCATATGTGAGATATACCTATAGCAGTGACCTCTTTGAAAGGCCTTAATCTTCTCAGGCAAGGTTTTGGCTCAGAATCCGGCAAAGATTTTTAAAAAATTCGGCAAAGATTTTATCAGAATTATGTTTACAGTTGTTAAACTTCAGTATTTTGAGTGCCCTAAGGTTTTTTGGTAGTGCTGAATCCATTTCCAACCTTAAAAATGGATTCCAAACAAGTCAAGTACCTGATTTCTTGAATTTTAGTTGCCCTGATTCCGACAAAAAACTGCCACCCCAACTATTTTGTTGACTGGGTAGACAACTCCCTTTGGAAGTAGCACTAATTTCATATGAAAGATGGAAGTAGTTTTTGTTTTTTTAAAAGCATAATCCGTGTTACCCTGTTCTTCGGGAGTTGCGTTATGTTTTGATGAGGGTTTTGGGTGTCATGTCATATTATATAATATTTTTATGATGCCATGCCTCTGTCATGGGATTTGGGATTTTGTTTTAAATAAAAACCCTAGAGAAGTTTTTTGTTTCAGTGTTCGTTGTTGTTAGGTTTTTTCCATTTATGTAATTTTTTCGGAGAATCCAAATGACTCCAAATGCTCCAGGAGTATCATTTATGGAAATTTTCATATATTAATTTAAATTTTTTATTTTTTCAAATATATAAATTATTTCAACAATCCAAAAGATCTCAAAGGTTGGATGAGTATATATATATATATATATATATATATATATATATATATATAACTTTTTTTTGAGCATGTAATTTAGGTGGACAATCCAAATTATCGAAAATGTTGCAGGAATATTCTCACTGTAGAAAAATTATCTTCTTTTATTTGTAGATTTTTGAATTATTAATTTCAAAATAAAAGTTTGAATTTATGACATTATTGGTTATTTTATGTCAATACAAAGTGTTTCATTGCAAAAGAGATAAAAATAATCACATCATTCTCACTGCCAATGGTTTTGTTGTTATTGGCAATTTTCACAATCATCATTGTCATTTATATTATGGATGTTTAGGCAGGATTTAAATTCATCAATGGTCAAACAAGAATGAAAGAGTAATGAAATGGGGGAGATTTGAAGACTATGGGATATCACTATTGTCATAGTTTGACAAATTTTCAAGTAAAATGTTAATTTAGTGTTAAAGAAGGTGAATAGATAACCCATGAACCATGATGTTTATTCTTCAGCCATTTCAAAGAAATAATGAGAATAGATCATGTTGTTGAATGCAAACCAATTAGATAATGCTCGTAATGATTTACAGAATTTACATTCCTAAATCTGTGTATAAATCCTTTGCCCACAAATAAGCAAGGCACCTTTGACCTCTAGGTGGAATTCCGATTGACTATATAGTGGATCTAGTCAATAAAGGAGTTGGTGGTTGGTTGGTTCATTAGTCCAAATACTATAATAACCATTATTGATCGTTGTAAGAGTGAACTTGGGATAATTTGATAAAAGATATTAGAAAATCTGGATGAGTATCTCCAATATGTTTAAACCAATTATACCCTATGTGTAGTAGCATATTAATCATTTCAGATATGTTATTGTGATATCAATGTTTATTTTCAATTGAATTGCAAACCATACCACTTTTTTGTTTAATACTGAAATTGAGTTTATTCATAGAAATTGTGGAGTAATTTCATTTTTTTAATGATATCACGTGTATGAAATATTACTACATGATAAATAGGGTCCTAGGATATTCAAACAGTTAAAATGAAGAGAGGAGCACTGAGTAGGATTGTCACATGGAGTTGCATGGACCCTAAGGAGTGCAGAAATGTTATCCTCCCTGCACAACAACAAAGAAACTTCTCAAAGACAAGACAATGTGTTGAACAAAACATTAGTATTTCTATCAAGTAGACAAAGACAACTCAAATGGTATTGCAAGTGACTAATTCTGTATTCAACATGGAGGAATACATGGCTCCAATTAAACAGAAATGTAATTTGTAGATGTTATAAATCAATACAATCAGAGTAAACCTCTTATGTAGACATTGTAAAACTACATTGACATCATATTATGAAGTCAATGACAAAATTCTAAGAAGAAGAAGAGATGTAAAATTCATTTGCATAAAATGGAAGTCATAGAGAAGGTTCAATGAAAATGGAGAGGTAATAGGAGAAGTCCTATAAGAAACAGGAAATTTTCAGAAGAAATACTGCAAAATATGAAGAAAAGGATAAATGTCATAAAATTGTTTGGAAGAGATGTGCATCAAAGGATGATGGTTAAGATGAGGAATGCAAAGATGCTTCCAATTTAAGACAAAAAGTAGAAGAAGATTGTGGGTGAAAGAGAAAAGGGAAGTCGTGATTAAAGAAAAAGATTGTGATTGTCGTGGAATCATTCGGGAGAAGGATGTCGAATGTTAGAATGCAACAATCAATTGAAAAAAAGAGAGGGTTGTAGCATAAAGTGACACTGAAAATGATAGAAATGATGCAAAATTGAATGGTCTTCAAAAAATGATGTTCCAAGTAGGTAATGTTATAGAAAGACCTGAAGTTACAAAAGAGAGAACAAAAGAAGGAGTTTTCATGAAACAATAGAAGGAAAATATTGAGACACATAAGTTGGTGCCACATACTCAAAAAGTACCGGTGAGCTACAATCTACATTATATATTGTATATGCAAACCAAAGACGTAGCTTAAGTAGTGAGGATTGTTACAAGAAAAGTTTTTACAGAAACAAAGTTACAAGGGAAAGAGGTTGTAGAAGTGCAATTAAAAGAGACAAAGGAGGAAATATTTGATTGATGCCAACCTTTAAGTTGATTTTGTTACAAGTAAAATGGAATGTCTAATAACTAAAAGGAAAGTGGACCATACTAGAGGAACAGAAAATAAGCATGTTGTAAGAAATGATGTAAAGATGATGTTGAGGGGAAGATCTTGAATTAAAATGAAACAATGCAATAAAGAAAGCTCGAGGATGAAGAAGTTGAAGGAATAAATGAAATGTTCAGGATGGAGAGGTAGTTCTAGTAGGAAGAGTAGATGCAATAGATTCGAGAACATGAAGAAGTATATGATCAAGTTGAGGATGACCACAACAATGTACGGGTTGCAGTGAAAGAAAATCATAGTGAATCGATCCCTAGACAATAAGTATTAGTGGTGTTTATTGACATAATATTGACAGCGTAAATACGGGACACAGGGGAGCAACTTGGTATGGTATGCCCCACTGAGAGGGTGAAATGTTAGGAAATTATAGACACTGGTTAACATTTATAATGAATTGCATAGGTGGATCTATTTCAACAAGAAGAGGAGGATATGCTTAACATTTTGAGCATGGAAAACTAGCAAAAGATTGTGGAAAGATAGATTACAAGTGTGAAAAGTCCAATACAATGGTTTCCTTCACGAAGAGGTAAAAGAGAGACAAAAACACAAAAGGAGGAAATATGAGAAGTGTCACGTACCTAAAAAAAGAAAATCCTCATTCTCTTTCCTCATTGGTTATAGTTATGGAGACCCTCTGGTTCATTCTCTTCCAAGGCATAGTTTTACCAACACAACACAGCTTTATCCATGGTGATTATTGCATGATTTCCTTATTTTTCTAACTTCCTATCCTCCTAACCAAGTCTTAGTTTGACCTACGTACTTATGGTTATGATTATGGCGCCCTCCATGGACATCATGGTGTTAGAAGGCTTTTATCACTAAGGATTCAGTACCCCTTGATATACTATGGGTGCTAGCATGATATGGTTAATTTAATTCATATGGTATGTAACCCCTTGATATGTTATGTGCACTAGCATGACTTGGTAAAATTATTTCATATGGTATATATTGGTTGTGGATTTATCCACCATGGTGCTCATAGATTAAACTATAGTCTAGCACCCAATTTACCTACATTTCCAACAGCCTTCCTTGGAGTTATGGCAGCGCTCCACCTGAACCTACCCCCCCTCTCTTTGACAAACATATTGCACGACCATGTGAAGTCTGATGCCTATCATGTGGGCTTCACTGGGCTCAACATTGGGTAACGTGGATGGTGGTGATCAACCCAAGTTGATCTACGGCTCATATGTCTTGCCTCAAACCTTGAGGTCTTATCAAACCCTAAGGTATTTTTTCTTACAGATTTTCCTCATTTGTTTTGTTGCGGCTCTCTAAGTTGGGAAGGAGGCGGTTGTGGTTCACTTCTCCCTGTCCATAGTCAGCGCAGCCTCACATACCTTTCGAATGAGTCGTTTTCCACGCATTATTCCATTTTCATCTCAGACAGGTGCTAAGCATTTCCTTTACGATGGTCAAGGCAATCTAACTCCACATAAAACTATCTGTGTTCATGGTTCAGAGGTCTCATTCCATTATGTCTTATGAAATTCATTCTAATAATAGTTTTCCTTTACTGAGTCTTGTTTTCGGTTGTCATTGCAGGTGCGCAAGAGGGATGGGAAAAATTCTGGCTATGGAGTTTCGCCCTCTTCGAAATTGACTGAGTTTACCTTTATGGTTCCACTAGATTTGACCAGTGCACCATTCTAATGACGCAAGGTGCATTAAAACCCCTAAGGTAATTTTACTTCCTTTATTATTTTTGCATTGGTTTTTAAATTTCAAATTGTTGTCGACCCGAGGAGCCTTAACCACAATGGTTGGTAATTTCAAAGGTCAACAAAGCACCATGGGTGTGAGTAGCGTTGAGTTGGGCGAGAATGGTCCCCGGTCCTCCATCCTCAGGTAATCTCGACCTCTGTCACATTTATTTGCTTCTAGCTATAGTAATGTTTGTAAATAAAAGGAGGAAGTTATTATGGTTGTTCCTCTGCGATGTAATGGATTAATTGGTTTCCCAAGAGTATACAACAAAGATGCTCTACTATGAACAACCAGAAGGTAAGGCTTCCTTTTTAAATTTTTTCATTTATTTTACTTAGATCATATTTAGTTGTGTATCTTCCGAGTTATTCTTTATGGGTTTTAACTTTGGTCTACGTTCTGGCCCAGCTACACTTTCACACTCCTTCTCTTGCTCCTGGGCACCACAATGGAGGTCCTCTCTGGTTGCTAACTCTCGGCCTTGCATTTGGCTTCCAGGTTGGTCTTTTGGTTTATGTTACTTCTCGACTTCTTTTTCTTCCTGTGCCTATGGTTTGTCCATAACCTGGAGAATACTATTTACCATGCATAGTTAATAGTTTTTATTAGTAGCATGTACTACGCACTAAGGGTAAAAGTTATAACAAATTCTCAACGATGCTAATATAAAATATGTACCCAATTATAAAGTTGTACTAATTCATCACAAATTTATAACTATTCATTACTATTCTAACACATGACTAGTAACCATTAGACATGGTGTAATAATTCATCATCAACATAATACACAGAGAATAGATACCGAAATTCTACAGAAAGAGTCATACTTACTGGAAAAGATAATTGTGCATGCCATCAATGAGCCCCTTCCTCCAAGTTCTCCCCCGAGCAAAGACCTCCACACCCTAGAATAAACAAACACTTGTTATCTTGGTGAAGGCATTTTTATGCCTACTTTCCCCTAGCATTGTTTCCATAATGGTGTCCCTTTATTTTGGGTTGTTGATCCCCATAGCCTAGGCTTTCTTTTGTTTTTTTCACAAAAGTATATCGTTTCTTCTTTAAAGCCCTCTTTTTCCACAACAATGCTTTTCCTACCCCTTCTCAATGTAGTTTCCTCCCCACTGAGGTTTTCTTAGATATTTTTCTCCAATCTAAAAGAAATTAAATATTTTTTTTACTCTCGAAGTTTTTTTTTTGGGGGTGATTTAGGAAAGTGTAAAAATTCCATCCTATCCATGTGCATTGGAATTTAGGATCTCTTTATACTTCCTCTTTTTGAGATTAGTATTCAAATTTTCTTTATATTATTTCAACAAGTAATCCCTTACAGACTTATAAATGTTTCTTAGGTCCAACATAGTATGTTGTCCTTCCTACAAATAGTTTGAAATTTAAAACATAATAAACTAAAATCTGGGATATTACATAGTCCCCCTCTAAAACAAAAACATCGTCCTTGGTGTTAGTAGGTAGCCATTCATTCCTTGAATAGTGTTGGATAAGCTTCTTTCATGCTATCCTCTTGCTCCCATGTAGCCTCCTTCGGTGTAAAGTGCTTCCACTGCACCTTCACCCGAGCTACGGTTCTATTTCGGAGCACGGTTTCTTCTCGCCCCAAGATACAAAGTGGTTCTGGAAGAAAGTCCCATTCGGGTTCCACCTATATCATATTCCAGTCAACCACGTGAGAAGGATTATGAACATATTTCTTTACCAATGATATATGAAAAACTTTATGTATTTTAACATGACTAGGTACAGCCAACGGATATGCCACTGGACTCAATCGATCCAAAACCTCAAAGGGCCCACAAAATTGGGGTGACAACTTGGCACAACTGCCTGTATTGAAGGTACTATTTCGGGGTTTAACCCTCAAGTAGACATGATCTCCAACCTTAAACTATTTGTGTCATCTTTTTGTCTGCATAACTCTTCTGTCGGTGTAGGGGTATCTTGATGTTTCTTTGGATTTTGCGTACTGTTTTCTCCATCTCATATAACGCCTCTTGTCCAGGTACCAGTTTATCCTCAGGTTGGCTCCAACTAAGTGGGGTATGAAATTTTCTGCTATGCAAAGCCTCAAACAAAATTATCTTTATAGAGGCTTGATATTTTTTATTATATGAAAATTTTGTTAGATCCCAATATTACTAGTGTAGTCCCTTATTTTTATTAGTGTAGCCCCCTTATTGTTATTTTTGTGCCCCTGTAACCCCCATATTGTTATTATCATTCCCTTACATTATTATTGTTAGGTCAGCTAGGATTATATTGTGATCCCATGGACCCCTATATATAGAAGGAGGTTTTTTCATTTGTATCTTCCAAGAATTATTCATTTATGTAATTTATCAGAGGTTTCCCCCTCGAAGTGGCTGATTTCTAAGGCGTTGATCTCTCTTCTCTTCTATTTTTGGAGCTGGTTTCATAACATTTGGTATCAGAGCTTTGGATTCTAGGGCTTCGCTGCTCCAAACAGTTCATCGTGGTATTTTCACTATAACTTATTTTCTACGAAGTTTGAGAAGCTGAAATATTTAGAGCGTGAAGCCAAGATCCCGTGGAAGGTCATGGAAAAAGTTCAGATCTTGGTTCACAATATTTTCGGAAGCAAAGGAACAATTTATTCACCAGAGACTTAGATTGGTACAAAGTCCCAAGTTTTTCCCACAAATTCTTCGTCGTAGCTTCCCCGGATACATTCAACAATACTGAATCTGAGACACACAACCGTATTGTGCTCTTAGCCTTCCGATCCAGTTTCTTCCAGTCTTCATCTGACATTGCCGTTGGTTTATTACCTGGATCTACCGCGATCCACTGATCTTTATCCACCAGCAGATCCTCCATCTTGAGCTTCCACAACTCAAAACTCTGACCATTAAATTTCTCGATCTCTATCTTCTCGCCGCTCGCCATCTTCTTTCACCGCAAGAATCGATCTCGCAAATCTCCCACTGAACAGGGTCTACCTCAAGCCCGAGCAAAAAACCCTCAACAGCAAAGGCGTCCCCTTGAAGCCGAAACCTGGCTCTGATACCAAATGTAGGTTTTAACCCTGAACAGAAATTATCTACACATGAATCTTCTAACAGAAAATAAACAATAGCGAAAGCATAAAACATAAAACAGATAAACACAGATATTTTCCCCTGGATCCCAAATCGGGACGACCAGCTTGATTTTTCATTATTTTCTTTTTAGTGTTACAACGCATATATATACATGTCGAAGCATACATGAACCCTAATCGATTAACCCTGGATTAGAACATAACCATAGTTTCCTTGACCGGATCTACAAAAAATACCAGGGGCCGAAAAACATCGTACTCCAAAACCATGTGCAAAACCATGCACAAAACCATGGATGCGGACTACCCACCAGAAATTAAGGACCAAAAATTTTCACCGGGGCGCTTCCCCGAACCCCGACAAGGGGGGCTACCGCCCCCCTTGTGACCCCCCCATTGCACCCAACACAAAGGGGGGGGGCTATCGCCCCCCCTCTTACCCCCCCACGCGTGCTTAGTCGTGGAAAGAATATAACACATACCCAACAACCTTACCTAATGGGAAGGCACTTCAAGGTAAAAACTAGTCATCATAGTCTTAAATAGTTTTGGAACAAAGACTATCTTCAGAAGAGCAGAAAAAATGGGTCACAAAGATGTTGGGTTACGAGTTTGAAATCATCTACAAAAAAGGGAAGCTAAATGTTGTTGCAAATGCACTCTCAAGAAAGGATGAAGAGGTGGAAGCGTTGCTTTGTGCAATTTCTATTATCCAACGAGATTGGATAACTGAAGCAAGAGATGAATGGAATAAGGACGAAGAAGTGTGGACACTCATTCAAAACTTGAAGCAAGATCCTAGTGCATCTGATACATTTAGTTGGAAAAATGATTCCTTATGGTACAAAGATCACTTATACCTTTGTAAGAATTCCCAAATAAAACAAAATATTCTTTTGGAATTGCACACTTCGCCTTTAAGAGGACACTCAGGATTTTTAAAAACTTACCACAGGGCGAAGAAAGAATTGGGAAGGCCTTAAATCTAATATTCAAAAGTTTGTGGCAGAATGTTTGGTTTGCCAGCAAAATAAAGTTGAGACAATTAAGACCCCAGGTCTTCTACAGCCTTTATCCATTCGAAGTCAACATTAGGAGGAGATTTCAATGGATTTTATCATAGGTTTACCTAAGTCTGAAGGAAAGAGTGTCATCATGGTGGTAGTTGATAAACTTACCAAGTATGCACACTTTTGTGCATTATCTCATCCATTTAAAGCAAGTACAATTGCTACTGCATTTATGGAAACAGTTCAAAAGCTACATGAAAACCCAAAGATTATGTTAAGCGACAGAAATCCCATTTTTACTAGAAATTTTTGGATGGAATTATTTTCTTGTTTGGGTACTCAACTAGCTCATAGCTCATCTTATACTCCTCAATCTGATGGTCAAACTGAGATAGTGAACAAATGTTTGGAAGGATGTCTTTGTTGTTTTGTATCTGATAAACAAACACAATGGATCAAGTGGTTACCTCCAGCGGAATGGTGGTATAACACTTCCTTCCATGCTGCAGCAAAAATGACCCCATTTATGGCACGTTATGGATATCATCCACTATCCATCACATCATCTTTAAGAAAAAATTCTAAGGTGCAAGCAGTGGAAGATTACATCAAGCATCAACAGCAATTTCTCCAAGTCTTAAAGGATAACTTCAATTTGGCACAAAATCGAATGAAACAACAGGTAGATCAACATCGCAGCGAGAGAAGTTTTGATGTAGGAGACTGGGTATTTTTACGGCTACAACCATACAAACAGATGTCCCTCAAGCAAGCTAAGAAGAATAATAAATTATCGCCAAAATACTATGGTCCTTACAAGATGTTGCAAAAGATTGGTACTATGGCATACAAATTGGAGCCTCCTTCTTCTTCACAAGTGCATCCAGTTTTGCATGTTTCATGCCTAAGAAGGTTATAGGTGATAAACTTCCACTTCAAACAATATTGCCAAAACTTGATGAGGAAGGAAAAATCATACTAGAACTTGAAACAATCACAGAAACAAGAACTCGCCAGCTATGAAATCGATCAATTTCAGAGTATCTCATCAAGTGGAAGAACTTACCCGCTGAAAACATGGGAGGGTGATAATTTTTTACAGAAGCATCCAGATCTACTCAAGCGTTGAGGACAACACTTTTTTGAAGGAGAGGGGCATGTTAGGTCCCCATATTACTAGTGTACTCCCTTATTTTTACTAGTGTATCTCCCTTACTATTATTGTTCTGCCCCTGTAACCCCCATATTGTTATTATTGTTCCCTTACATTATTATTGTTAGGTTGGCTAGGATTATATTGTGATCCCATGGACCCCTATATATAGAAGGAGGTTTTGTCATTTGTATCATCCAAAAATTGTTCATTTATGTAACGTATTGGAGGTTGCCCCCTCGAAGTGGCTGATTTCTAAGGCGTTGATCTCTCTTCTCTTCTATTTTTGGAGTTGGTTTCATAAAAACAATTTCCATGTGCAGGAAATCCTCACACTTTGTGGGCCTATCCATTACATACATGCAAAGCATGTCTTTCAATATCTTATTTGTCCTTCCAGTTTATTCATCTATTTAGGGATGATATGTCATGCTAAATTTCAGTTTAGTCCCCTCCCCCCATTCCTCCAAACAAAGTTTTCTAGAAGTTTGAGGTGAAATTTGCATCTCTATCAAAGACTATCATCTTTGGTATCCCATGAAGCCTAAAGATTTCCTTCATGAAAACATTGGCCACCTCGGTTGTCAAAAAGTGGATTTCACTGGAATAAAACGTACAGCTTTGGTCAACGTCTCCACCACCACCATAATGGGATCATGTTGATATTTAGTCCTTTATAACCCTGTTATAAAATCCATGGATATCACTTCGCACTTCCATTCTGAAATTGGCAGTGGTTTTAGCAATCCTGCGGGGTGTTGATATTCCACTTTCACTTGCTAGCACTCTAAACATCTTGCCAAATAATTTATTGTATCCTTCTTCATCCCTGGCGACAACCAATTTTTTTCGTAATGATATTACCATCTTTTGATAGCCCGGATGGCCTGCATAAGGTCTTCCATGGTATTCATCCATTATCATATGTTTCAAAGCAAGTATATTTGGAACATACAGCCTCTATTGATACACAATTAGTCCTCTTTGGTTTATGTCGTACCCCGAAATCCCTTTCTGACTAAGCCTCCTAGGCTTGCTCCTCAAAATTTGTCTTTACACTACTACCCATGTTAGATCATACAGGATGGGAGTGCCTACTTAAGGCATCTACAATTTTATTTTCTTTTCCCTTGATATGTTTTATTTCCATTTCAAATTCACTAAGGAATGTTAACCACCTAGCTTGTCTTTCATTTAAATCTCCCTGGCTAAAGAAGTATTTCAAGCTAACGTGGTCAGTCATTAGTACAAACTTTTTACCCAACAAATAATGTCTCCACATCTTCAAAGCATGTATGACAAAAACTAATTCTAAGTCATAAACTTCATAGTTTTGATCATGTTTTTTCAGTTTTCTAGATTCATAAGCTATCACAACATTATCTTGCAATAACACTCTTCCCAGTCTTTATATACAAGCATCAGTGCACACAGTAAATTCTTTGGCTGGGTTTGCAATTTCTAGGATAAGGGTTGTGGTCAATTTTTCTTTCAACTTATAAAAGATTTCCCGACACTTGGCTGTCCATTCAAATTTTACCCCTTATTTCTGAAGGGAGGTAATGCGGTAAGCTAATGTGGAAAAACCTTCCACAAATTTGTGGTAATACCTTTCAATCCCCACGAATGAGCAGATTCTTGTTTCATCCTTGGGTACTGACCAATTTAAAATTGTGTGCACCTATTCCGGGTCTACCGCCAACCCCTCCTTAGAGATAATATGCCCCAAATATTGAATCATTGGCTTATATAACTCACATTTGTTGAGTTTTTCATACAACTTGTGTTCTCTTAGTGTTTGTAGCACTACTCATAAATGTTCCTAGTGTTCTTATTCATTCTTAGAACACACCACGATGTTATCTATGAAATCTAGCACAAATTTATCGAGATATTTGTGGAGGACACTATTCATGAGACACATGAAGGTAGCGAGGGTATTAGTGAGACCGAAAGGTAACACAACAATCTCATAATGCCCATATCGGGTCCTGAAAGTTTTTTTTTATGAATATCCTCGTCTTTTAAGAAAATTTGATGATAACCAGTTCGCAGATCAATTTTTGAAAAGATGGCAGCTCCCCTCACTTGATCAAACAAGTCGTCAATTCACGATAGGGGGTATCGGTTTTTTTATAGTTAACTTATACAACTATCTATAGTCAATACACATCCTAAGGGTACCATCTTTTTTCTTGAAAAATAACACCGGGGCTCCCCACAGGGACACACTTCGTCTGATATAACCTTTGTTTAACAATTCTTGCAATTGCAAATTTAACTCTAATAGTTCTGATGTACTTATTCTATAGGGGGCCTTGGACACCGAGAAACCCTTGGAACCAAATCAATAGAGAAATCTATATCTCTACGATAAGGTAATTAGGCAATTTCCTCTGGAAACACATCTTGAAAGTCTTTGATTACTGGCAGTTTTTCTAAGGTAGAATGTTCTGGGTGATGTTCTGATTCTTCCACATTAACCATGTAAACTTGATAGCTTTTCCTTGTTCGTTTTAATTGCAGTGCAAATATTTTTTGGACAGACAAAGGTTTTGGTTGCTAATAATACCTTCGATTTTGATCATTGTCGATTGATGTTCAACCTTCCGATCTTCTAATAATGCAGTGATTCGTCGAATGCTTCTAGCCACACCATTCACCCTGGTTGACTCGTGTATTAGTTGGATGTCATGAATGACGCAGGGGTTTTGTGGACAATCACGCAGCAAATGGGGTTCTCCACACCCCCAAAATTTTAGTGGCTCTTTTTCTTTCCCCCGTGCATCCCTCCTACTGTTCACATCCATGGGTTTGGACCCTGTGTGCGGTTTCACTGGCTGACTTTCTCCACCCTTGTTAAATTTCTTCCTCTCGTGATCCCTGCCAAAATTCTATGGATAGGTTGGTTTGTATCCTTTTGTTCTTGTTCCAAGCTCCCATTTTCCTTTATTCTATCATTTTTTAAGGTTATCATTTCGACTCTTTAACTATTGATAGCACAGTCGGGCCTTCCTGACAGCTTCATCCATCATCTGTGGGTTTTCAAACTCAATTTTTTCTTTATATACCACTAGCAGACATTTTAGAAACCTTTGTAATTCCTTTTTTTCTTCTCTTATGTATGGTACATAGCGAAGTAAGTTAGTGAATCTTGTCACAAATTCAGCTATGGTGAGTTGCCCCAATCTTGGCTCGTGGAACTCTTTAGCACGGTCATCATAATACCTTTCATAGAGGTATTTTGATTTGAATTTATGTTGGAATTCCTCCCATGAGACTGTCTTCTCATCCAACAGGTATATGATTTTTGTCGCTTTCCACCATAGTGTAGCTTTACCCTATAATTGGTAAACAACTAGATAGGCTTTTAGGTTACTTTCGTAATTGTACACTTGGAAATACTTAACGATATTCATAAGCCAAGCTTCTGCATCCTCCTCACTTTTGCCATTGAAGGTAGGAGGTTTTATCTTGCAAAATTGTCCCTACAACTCCTTCTTTTTCTTAGACTTGGACTCTGCTTTTCCAAACTCTTCGTCACTCTCAAACTTCTCTGAGTTTGTTTCGACCTCTTTTATCTTCAGTTTTTTCGGCCCCCAATATTGGTTACTTTATAGAGAAGTTAACTCCCTTACCAAACGCTCTTGTTTATTACTGGCTTGCAGCAATCGCTCATTACTAGTTCTTAACTGACTTAGTTCCTACTGCAAACTCCCAATCATTCCCAAAATCCAGGAGTTTGGATCAGGGAGAGTACCTCCCTAACCCAGTTCCACATACAACTCCCCCCTTCTTGACATGACGGTTGTTGTACAATTTTTTTAATACCTTATATCTGACGCATAATTAATCATCAGACTCGTAACTTTAAACAAAAATTATTTTTGGTACTGAATTATATATAACAATAATAATCACAACTAACAATCAGCAATAAATTCTCAATTACATTTGGTCCATAAGGCCCAGTGTTCAACTTGGGCTCTGATACCACTTGTGACCTTGTCACATACCCAAAAAAAAATTCTTGGTTCTCTTTCCTCGTTGGTTATAGTTATGGAGTCCCTCTCGTTTATTCTCTTCTAAGGCATAATTTTCCCAACACATTATAGGTTTGTCCATGGTTATTATTGCATTATTGCCTTCTTTTTCTAACTTCCTATCCTCCTAACCAAGTCTTAGATTGACCTATGTACTTATGGCTATGATTCTGACGCCCTCCATGGACATCATGGTGTTATAAGGTTTTTCTCACTAAGGATTCAGTACCCCTTGGTGTACTATGGGCACTAGAATGGTATGGTTAATTTACGTCATATGGTATGTAACCCCTTGATATGTTATGTGCACTAGCATGACTTGTTAAATTATTTCATATGGTATATATTGTTTGTGGATTTATCCACCGTGACACTCATGGTTTAAACTATAGCCCAACACCAAATTTTACCTACATTTCCAACAACTTGCCCTAGAGTTATGGTAGCACTCCACGTGGACCTACCCCCCCACTCTTCGAGCGACATATGGCATGGCCATGTGAAGTTTGGTGCCTATCACGTGGGTTGCATTGGGCTAAGGCTGGGGTAACTTGGATGGTGGTGATCAACCCAGGTTGATCTATGGCTCATATGTCGTAGCTCAAACCCCGAGGTCTTATCAAACCCTAAGGTATTTTCCCTTACATATTTTCATCATGTGTTTTGTTGCGGCTTTCTAATTTGGGAGGGTGGTGGTTGGGGTTCACTTATCCCTGTCCATAGTCAACGCAACCTCACATATACTTCGACTAAGTCGTTTTCCACGCATTATTCTACTGCCATTTCAAATAGGTGCAAATTATTTTCTTCGTGATGGTCAGGGCAATATAACTCCAGGTAAAACTATCTACGTTCATGGCTCAGAGGTCTCATTCCATTATGTCTTGTGAAATTTTCTCAATAATCATTTTCCTTTACTGATTTTTGTTTTTGGTTTCCATTGCAGGTGCACCAAAGGGATGTAGAAAACCCTGGCTATGGAGTTTCACCCCTCTTCCTAACTAAGTGAGTTTACAATTATGGTTGCAACGAATCCAACCAGTGCATCGCTCTAATGGCACATAGTGAATTAAAACTCGTAAGGTACTTCCTATGTTCTTTTTGCACTGGTTTTTAAACTTCAAATTGTTGTTGATTCTGGGAGCCTTAACCACTGTGTTTGGTGATTTTCAGGGTTAGGCGAGCAATGTGCATGCGAGCAGCGTCGAGGTGGGCAAGAATGGTCCCCAGTCCTCCATCCTCAGGTAATCTCGACCTTTGTCACATTTATTTGCTTCTGGCTATAGTAATGGCTATAAAGAAAAGGAGGGAGTTATTATGGTTGTTCCTTTCCGACCTAATGGATTAAGTGGCTGCCTAGAAGTATAAAACAAAGGTGCTTTTCTATTAATGCCCAGAAGGTAAGGGTTCCTTTTTCATTTTTTTCATTTAATTTACTCAAATCCTATTCAGTTGTGTATCTTCTGAGTTATTCTTTGTGGATTTTAACTCTGGTCTGCGTTCTGGCCTAGGTACGCTTTCACGCTCCTTCTCGTGGTCCTAAGCACCATAATGGAGGTCCTCTCCGGTTGCAAACTCTCGGCCTTGCATTTGGGTTCCAAGTTGGTCTTCTGGTTTATGGTACTTCTCGACTTCTTTTTCTTCCTATAGAAATGGGAAGCCCTTCTATGTCCAGTCCCTAAAGCTTGTCTTCTTGTTGGGTTGAGTGGGTTTGTGATGATCCCTATGTAAAATTTCATGGGATCATTATCCCTTTTTTTTTCGTGAGAAACTATGAACTAGTGGCTTATTTTTCCCTCTGGGGAGCTGCAGTTCTCTGTATAACGAACTTCAATTTCTATATATGTATTGCAATTGTATTTCTCTGTTTGTAGTTTATATTGATCGAGGTTATTATATGTAAACACTGTGCGTCCCTTTGCTTTTATTTGTACTTTTCAATTTAATGATATGTATGTTGTGCGATTAATTATGTACAATATAGTAGACTTGGCTTGATTCGATTTGCCTCAACTTTTATTTGTATAAGCTGCTTCAAATAGAGCTACTATGCGTGACACTATATACTGCCCAGATTTGTAGCATTGTATTTTCACATAGTATTTTGGTAGCTATTGGGCATTGAAAGTGTCCCATTTTTTTTTTCAATTTTTATAAGATATATGTTTACAAAGAATTGATATAATTTTGTCTCAGTTTTCAAGTTTTTTATAAGAGATATGCTTGCAGAGAATTGATATAAGGTGGATACATTGTTTACTATCTATTTCTCTGAACTTCTTTATTTCTATGTGACTTCTACCAGGGCTATGTGTATTGTTTTACTTATTTACTGGGTGACCGGGTTTCAATCAATAGTCATTTATCCTTTATCGTATTCAGATATGTAGAATCCTTAGACCTCAGATATTCTCTTTCGCACGGCTTGTCCGGCGTTTTGTAAACCTACTCTTATTAGCCAATGGCTTTCCTATTAACTCACCGCATGCATGTAATATTATGGTGTGATCACTAGTCTACTTCTGTCCTGTAGCCATTTTTCTCCTAAATCGTTCTTTTCACAAGGACAGGAAGCCTCTAATCTTAGTTTCACTTATGGAGGCGGAATATAGCACTACCACCCTAGGCGAATACAACTCAACAGAGGTAAAACTCCTCTCAAATGATTACTTGCAGAGTAGCTTCATTTATACTATTCCACAACATGATTTAACTTCATGAATTTTTAACAGACTCCTTGTGATGATCAAATCATTCTTAAAGTTAATTTACTATAACATGAATCACATAGTTAGGCCACCTTCTATTTAGGTTTGGAAAGACATATCCAAGCAGAGCCTACATATTTTAAGTCTTAATACGTCATTAGTGACAATAATACTATCATGCGTCTACTGTTTGTCCATAACCTGGAGAATACTATTTACCATGCATAGTTAATAATTTTTATCAGTAGCATGTACTACGCACTAAGGATAAAAGTTATTACAAATTCTCAACCATGCTAATATACAATATGTACCCAATTATAAAGTTGTACTAATTCATCACAACTTTATAACAATTCGCTACTATTCTAACACACGACTAGCAACCATTAAACACGTTGTAATAATTCATCATCAACATAATACACAGAGAATAAATACCAAAATTCTATGAAAAGAATCATACTAACTGGAAAAGATAATTTTTCCTCCCATCCCCGAGCCTCTTCCTCCAAGCTCTCCCCTGAGCAGAGACCTGCACACCCCAGAAATAACAACCACTTGGTATCCTCGTGAAGGCACTTTAATGCCTACTTTCCCAGCATTGTTTCCATAACGGCGTCTCGTTATTCTGGGTTGCTGAACCCGATAGCCTAGGTTTTCATTTGTTTTTTTCACAAAAGTATAGCTTTTCTTCTTTAAATTCCGCTTTTTCCACAGCGGTGCTTTTCCTACCCCTTCTCAGTGCAGTGTCCTCCTCACTGAGGTTTTCTTAGATATTTTTCTCCAATATATAAGAAATTAAATAATTTTCTTAATCCCCAATGTGTTTTTATAGGAGATTTTGGAAGTGTAAAAATTCCATCTTATCCACGTGGATTGGAATTTATGATCTCTTTATACTCTTTCTTTTCTAAATTAGTATTCAAATTTTCTTAATATTATTTCAGCAAGTAATCCATTACAGGATTATAAATGTTTGTTAGTTCCAACATAGTATGTTGTCCTTTCCGCAAATAGTTTGAAATTTAAAACATAATTAACTGAAATCTGGGATAGTATGTTGTCCTTTCCGCAAATAGTTTGAAATTTAAAACATAATTAACTGAAATCTGGGATATTGCAAGTAGTAAAGGGTCTAGCCAAATTGGGAGAAGAAAAAAAATAAATAACCTATACCCAAAATTTTCATTTTAACAACTGTCTTGTAAGAAAAATCAGTCAACATTTTTCCAACCAAGCTGGGAGTTTAATGTAAGACCACCCTAATAAAAAAAAATTATCTTACACATACAATTTACTTTAACTACAATTTACTTTAACTAGTTCTTTTAATGATTCACTTCGAAATAGATGTTTGCATCTATAATATTCTAATGGACTTCACGTGGATATAGAATTATTCCACTATAAAAGAGATAACATTAGAAAATAAATAAACCTGATATAGAAGGTTTTAAGGTGATTTTCCATCTCACCAACTATCTTATTAATTTACACTATAAAATCTCAGGAACGATAGCAACTTCGATAGTTTAATTTTATTGCATTGTATCCCAATAATTTTGATAGATAAACGGCTCATTGAAAGTTCGAAAAACATGGGATATCATAACTACAAGACCTTTGTATACTATCATGAGAAATAATTTCATGCCACAGATGTTTAAGATATGACAAGGTTAAGCACAAGGTTCATGCTTGGCCTTTGACGACATCAAATAAATAAGGAGAATAAATTTTGTTGTTGCATGTAAACTAGTTTTATGACATTGGTAATAGTAGGGACATTAACATCCCTAAAATTGTATATAAATTATCGGCGAAGGAATAAGCAAGCTTCCTTTTACCTCTGAGAAACAAATTGATTAATCACATAGTGGTTGTAGTAGATAGAGGTATTGGTCATTGTTATCGCAAAATTACAAGCCGTATGCCTTCAATTTGCAATTACTTGACAAGTCTTCTTATTCTTCTTTTCTCTTAAATTAAAGCCACTGGAGTAGTCATTGCGGTGGTTGATTGTGCAAAGGTCCAAATGATATAGAAAACTATATAAATTATTCTGATAGGCCAAAAGGTTCTGCCAAAATTTTATAAAATATATTAGAGAATATGGATGAAACTTCCCAATATCTTTAAACAAATCACAAACTATGTAGTAGAACTGCGTATTGCAATTTTTAATTCAGGCATTTCAAATATGTTGTCTATTTAATATTTATACCTACTTCCACTCAAATTATATATTATTTCGTTTATATGATTAATACTAGATTTGAGTTTGATCTTGCCAACTACAGAGAAATTACGTTATGTGTGTCTAATATTGCAAGGTTGTTCTCTTACGAACTACAAAGAAATTACATTATATGTGTCTAAGATTGTAGGGTTTGCGACCTCACTGCATTACGAAACAATGAAAAAATGATTGGAAAACCCCTGTAGCCTCATCATTGGTGTATCCCTTGATCTATTGATTGAGGATAGTTGAGCTAAAAAACACAAACACTACTTATTCACTACAACTTCAAACTACTATTATTAAGGAAATATTAATCAACAAATACAGAACATGAAAAAATAATCCACATCATAAAAACTAATGGAATAAGTTAACAGTGTTCTTCACTTCTACCTTATTTGATATGGACATCAATATTCATAATGATAGGTTAAATAAGAACAAAAGGTTTTAGTCAATGAAATATCGCTCAAGTTAAAATCTAATCTAACTATTGATCAAAGTGCTACATCATCTACCTACTTATTCAATTACCGTATATTTTATGAGAACATATAAATTATATATTCATTGTACCCAAAACTAAAACTAAACTCATACACATTGTTAAATCTAGCCTTAATTTTCTAAATATTCTGCCCCTTAAAGCTTAACAATTCAAATATTAATTACCTACTAAATGAAATAAACCAATCTTCTAGATTTATCTTCTACCCATTTTTCCTACAATATTGCAGTTACACTTATATTCATTGTATAAAATCTATAATGAAGTGATAATGAATTTTTATACTCTAGTAGTCCATGACACATTGAAGTCTTTTATAATTGAATGCAACTATTCTACAACAACTTATAATAGTGGGTGAATTGATTTGTTGCACCAAAATATTACAATATTATTCATATCCAAACTACATGAAAACATGCTTAAGTCATTCATATGGAATCCACCTCCAATATTGTAGAAAATCCACGTAGAATCAAACTGCTAACTATAATTTACTAAAACAATAGAATTGAATCTATTGTACCAATTGTTGAAACCAATTATGATCACAAAATACAAAGCATAGAAGAGAGAATTTCAATCACACATTACACAATGATTTCCTGGGAAAGAAAAAACTTAAAACCCCACTATATGTATATTTCATTACTCAGAAAATATGAGAATATTACAATGATTTTCTCAAGCCTAAGAAACCTTTGCATTATCTCTATTTGTCTCACTGCTTCCGAGACAAACCTAGGCCAATACTCAATTTTTTCCTACCAGGTTCCATATTTCCTTGGGTTGTTTCCTTGGGTAATTAGCCCCTATTAATTAGGGAAATTTTCAATTGGAATTGTGCAATACATCTAGGGCATTCTTCTGATTGCATGCACCACGTGCACAATTCAGATGATTATACAACTGATAGTACACTGCCCTTCAACACCAATCTCAACTAGGTATGTCTGTGATTTGACATACATGATTTATTTATAGCCGATTTATCAGTTATCTGATTGATCACTACATTTGGTTCAAGTTCAAGTTCCACACTTTGACCTCTCACTAGTTCCTCCAATAATTGGAACATGTTAAACTGACTTTAACTCAAATAAACTGAGTTAATTAATTACAACTCAAAATAAACTCAACAAAGGTTCCTATTTTGTAGGAGCCACTCTACATGACTCAAGTTAAGACCCTCCAATCGAATTAAATAAACCAAGTCAAACTAGATTACTTAACTCATACAAGCTGTGGTGAGATGTAGAATTACAATTTTATTCTAATTTAATTCAAGGGAAAATTAAATTATGATATTTCTTGGTGTCATTTTCAAAATTTCTTGTTGCCATTTTCAACACCCCATTTGTTCAAGATTCGTGTATGTCTAGATGAATATGATATTCGACTATTTTTTCTAAACCTCAACTATTTGCACAGTAGATGCTCCAATTGTTCATACTTCTTGAAACCATTTTTTCTTGCTAACACTTCCTTTACTTCAAACCAAATTTTCTCCTTATGGCTTGGGTGTTTGACCAACTGTTATATACCATAAGAAACCTCTCTAAGAGGGTGATCTAGCCAAGCACTTTGGATGTGCTTTTGATGTTGTTACCTGCATATAAAATGCCTTCAAATATAGGCTGCTAGGTTATACATCAAGCATTCAGTGAACACAACAAACATCAATAACATCATTAACAGGTTCAACAAACTCCGACTAAACATCACATCACTTGACATCAAACAATGGACTTGACATGAATGACAAAAAATCACAAACAACTTGCAACACACTCAACAAATTCAATGTATGATTCTATCAAGTTTTTCATATCATAATGAGCATCAACCATTTGCAAGATTTCATCTATTTCACATGTTCAACCAAACATTTCAACAAGAAACTTTATATCACATGTGGAATTTATAACTCTACTCTCTTCAAACCTTTACCACATAAGTCTCCAATAAAAAAAGTTATTTTGTATCATATGTTTCATCAATCTTCTCTAGTAGCTCCTCTGCATTACAACTTGCACCAAAATTCTCAATGAGTTAATTAGTATTATAAATTTCAATAGTTTTTTATATGAGGTCCTCTATGTCATTACATCTATATTAGTTGTACATGTTGCATGAGCATAATCAATTTTATTTTTACTTTATATTAATTTTATCTAAGTGCATCATTAAATACATCCTTCATACTCAAAAAACGTTGAAGATTATTTGAAAACTATAGTTTCTCAACTATGTGATCAATCATGTTTTTCTTAACGAATCCCACTCAAATTATTTAATTTGATTTTGCAATTCATGATCGTACTCTTGAAATACTTGTTTTGTTTAGATGCATTTTGTGTTAGGTGTGGAGCCTATTGATCATCATGATTTAGAGGTTTTTGTTACAGCCAGATGTATACCCCAGGAAGACTGTAGAACCCTCCACGCCTTCTAAAATAGATATAAAATTTCCTTCTAAATTATTGTAATTTCGTAGCCAATATGGGCCGTTCATTAGGGGGATGATGTGACAGTAGAATTTATGTTTAATTTAGGGTTTTTTTCCCTAGAAGGTAAGTCCTATTTCATATGAGTGAATTGTATTATGGTTGTGTGTGGTGTGTGTATTTTGTGCGAGAAAGAGAAAGGAGGACTGTGTGAAAGAGTAAAGGATATTACAACGGATATCATGTAGGTTGTGTCTCTTCATTTTACTAGATAATAGAAAGGAAGGATTGGTTGTTTCTTCATAGATGTAGCCCAAGTTGGGTGAACCACATATATCTGTGTCTCTCTTTTTTTATATGTTTTCTATGTTTGTATTTCCACATATTTTTACGTGCTCCATTGCTCTGTAATATATAATTTTCTAACATTTTGTAAATGCTTACCTTCTTTACCAATTTTTCTCATGCTCACTTGTGACATTTTTTTAAACTTTCCAACTTGATTGTATGACTATGTATCATTCTCACTTGATTCTATTGTGCTTTTAGGCCTTTATCCTTTTTGGGAGACTTTTATTACTACCATCCACAATATCAACATTATTCTCACATTTTTTTAACTTCTGGGAAAATGTATCCAAGAGGAGGCCAGAACGATCTCCGAAGGGAGAATTTCACATGATGAAGAAGGGGAACGTAATGCATTTTTAGCCTATGACAAGAGAAAGAAAGGTAATATTTTTTTTTGCTTTGAAATTAAATATAGAGAATATAGACATGTCAAAAGTTAGATGCTTTAATTGCCAAAAGCATGGTCATTTTGCTGGTGACTATAAAGGAAGAGGAAGTGCACCTAGATTTTTTTAAAAACTGATTATAGAAATCCAGGGTATAGAAATAATGAAGTAGAAACTCAATAAGAATAGTTTCTTGTTTGTGCTCTTTCTAGTTCTTCTTCTGCAGATTAATTTCATAGTTGGTTAATTGATAATGGTGCTTCCAAAAATTTTACTCGTTACAAAGACGCACTCCCTAATCTAGTTCAGAGGGAGACTAACTTAAATTTCATCCTTGGAGATAATTCTAATCACCAAGCTAAAGGTTATGGTTTAGTTTCATTTTAGTTAGATGATGACAAATCTATTTTTCTACAACAAGTTTTATATGTACCTGGTTTGAAAAAGAATCTTATACCCATATCTTCTTTAGAAGATAAAGGAATGAAAGTTGCTTTTAGTAATGGAAAAGTTCTTACTTGGCCTTTCAACTCAATTACGATATAAACCTTCACTATTGGATCAAGATTTGAAGGGCTTGACAAAGTCAATGGTAAACCCATTCATCCATTGGTCCATGTAAGGAAGATGTTTTATTGAACGCCTATGATAAGAACCGATCATGAAGGAGTTTGCGCAATATGTACAAGTGGAAAGCATATAAAGGAACCATTCGCTTCAAGCAAAACAAAAACTAGTAAGATACTCCAACTGATACATTATGATTTATTAAGACCTATGCTTGTTATTTCTCTAGTTAGCTACTTGTATTTCAAGATTTCTTTTGACGATTTTTCTCGCAAAGCATGGATATTATTTTTGAAAAAGAAAGGGGAAACATTTAACATGTTCAAAGATTTCAAGGCTATGATTTCAAATCAAAATGGAAAGCCAATGAAAGCTTTCAGATCTAAAAATGGGGGAGATTTCACCTCCAATTATTTTAATTATCTTTGCAAATATGTCAGAATAAAAAAAGAAACCACTGTGTTGTACAATCCATAACAAAACGATGTGTCTAGGAGGAATAATAGAACAATTATCGAAGCAGTGAGAGACATGTTTAATGATTATAAGCTGCCAAAGTTGCTCTAGGGAGAAGCTAAAAATATAGTTTTTTATGTGCGAAACAGAACTCCTCATCAGGCCTAAAATAATAAGACTCCTGAATAAGTCTTCACTGGTAAAAGGCTTGAGGTGAGTCATTTGAAATTCTTTGGTTGTCCTGTATATTTCCTTGTGCCAAAAGAGAAAAGGAGCAAACTGGAAGTTTCAAGTAAAAAAGGTACATTTATAGGTTATTGTGATAATTAAAAAGTTTATAAAATTTACGTAACTAGTCAAAGAGCTATAGAGTTTAGTAGAAACATAAAATTTAATTAAGATGTAGCTCTTAAAATAGAATGATACTCTCCTCATAATGCCATTGTTGAAAGAAAATCTATTCATGAAAAAATGGTTGAATCTGAGCCTAAACTGGAACTTGAGAATTAGCTTGCTGATAATCCATTGGGTTCCATGGATCCTCTACATCCTCCACCACATGATCCTCCTACAAGAAAGATACCAATATGGCTACGAGATACCTTGCAAGATGTTGAAAATTGTGATGGCCCAAGAGGAATGTTCAGAGAAAGTAAGAATCCAAGTCAGTTTCAAGGTTATGTTGTTGCCATGAGCAATATCATTCAAGCATAACCATGCACCTTTGACGAAGATGCAAAAGAACAAGTTTGGGAAGATGCCATAATTGAAGAATAAGAGTACATCATCGAGAATGATGTCTAGGAAGTGGTTTCTATAGCTCAAGGTACATCTGTTGTCACTTCCAAATGATTGTTTAAGATTAAACATGGTGCAAATGGTAGTATTGAAAAAATAAGGCTATATTTGTATCCAGAGGTTTCTTTAAGAAAGAGGGAATAGATTATGATGAGATTTTTGCACCTGTAGCTTGATATACTACTATTTGATCTATTGTTACCTTAGCTACTAGCTAGAGATGGAATCTTCACCAAATGGACGTGAAAAGTGCTTTCTTGCATGGCTTCCTCACGGAAGGGGTATTTGTACAATAACCACAAGGAATTTAAGAGCATGACACGGAAACTCATTTATGCAGACTAAAGAAAGCCTTATATGGGTTGAAGCAATCTCCAAGAGCTTAGTATGCTTGCATTGATAACTACCTGATAATGATTGGTTTCAAAAGAAGTAGTGCAGACCTAAACGTTGACTTCAAGGCAATCCAAGGTATACCTTTGATTTTGGTATTGTATGTTGATGATTTATTCTTAACAGGAGGAAAAAATCTTATCCTCATATGTAAAAGGGAGTTAGCTTCTGAATTTGAAATAAAATACCTTGGTTTGATGCATTAATTTATGGGCCTAGAGGTCTGGAAAATACCTGGTGAAATTTAACTTCGTTAAGAAAAATATGTTATTAAGATTATTGAAATATTCTCTATGGTAGAATGCAAGTCCATGCATACTCCTACGGAGATGAACTTTAAGAAAATATGTGGCAAAGCTGCAAGACCTAATCTGCCAAATTCCACAGAGTATAGGCAACCCATAAGTGCTTTGATGTTTTTGGTAAACACTATTCCTAACATGTGCTGTGTTCTAAACACTTTAATTCAATATATGATTGATCCCTTTTCTTTCCCACTAGATTACTAAAAAACATGTACTCAGATACTTGCAGTTAACTATCAATCTAAGATTGAAATACACTGCTAAAAATGTAAGACTTCATGGATATACTGATGTTAATTGGGTTGGTAACTCTATTGATAGAAAGAGAACTTATGGGTGATTATTTAGCTTGGCATATCCCATGATCTCTTGTATGAGAAAAAAGTAGAAGCTTGTTACATTGAGCACAACTAAAGTTGAGTACATTGGTCCTAGCATGGCTATTTGTGAGGCAGTATGGCTGATGAATCATTTTGGGGAACTATTTCAGCATGCTGCAGACTCAACAGTTATATATTGTCACAACAAAAGCAGGATCTGTCCTGTAAAAAATCTTGTGTTTCATGAAAAGTACAATCATATTGAGATAAAGTACAACTATATTCGATATATGGTGTAGAGAGGAGCAGTGAGACTCCATCACATCTCCAATGATGATCAGACATCTGAAATTCTTACCAAGCCTTTATTATCGAAAGGATAGTTCTTAGTTTTTAGAGAGCAACTTGGACCTATGGACATAACCCTTACAAGAAGCGGTCACAGCTGATTGAGAACAATGGGCTAACTTTTCCGCCCTGTCAGAGATCATAGGATTAGGGAATGATGCAGAAAATCTCCCGAGGATGAGGGACATCTTGTGTAGTGTGTGCCATAAGAGTAGGCCTCAATATGCATGTGACCCACAATATGGGACGTGGGAATAGCCACCTATATTACCAATAGGCATAGTGACACTTGTCTGTATGACTTGTCTACAATGCAGGTGTTCTAGCACTTGACACTTGCTTGTGTTTTATTTTTTTCTGTGCGACTTGTTTGAGTCTTGTCTATGTGATGTCAATGTTCTATCACCTAATTTTTTAGATGAAAATTGGTTGAGTGTAATCCTTTTGTATGTGACATTTGATGATCCTTTCCTTTCCAAATTTTTGACAAGTAGATGATTATTATTTAGATTGCAACTTCATTGTTACAAATATTATAGAGCAGGGTTGAGCTGATATGAATGAAAGAGACAAGAGGAAGCAGGGATATTTGATGCAGAATGAAATTCCTCCCTAGCTGAGAGGGAGTGTTAAAATTTATAATCTCAGGGATGAATTTATCCGAGAAGAAATCATATCTTTCAGTTATGTTTGATCCACCTATAATAAAATCTCATTTCTAATAATTCTAATGACTTTCCATAAATAGTAAGTCACATCTCACTTTGGAACTTACTTTCCAAAAATATGAAGTCATGTCTAAATTATCAAAGATGATATTGACATATGAAGTCCACTTTAAAATCAAATCAATCATGATTATACAAGTCAATAATTATTATTTTTATCCTCATCAGTATTATTATTATTATTATTATTATTATTATACTATTCTTTACAAAATAGTCTAAAGTCATTCACCTTTAATGGATTAATAAAAAGGATTTTTCTCATGAAATAAGTAAATGAAATTCAACATCTCTTGCTAGAAAATTGAACCTTTCGATTGGAATAAAATAGTAACTCCATGCTTAGAGAAGGTAATTCTCCCTCATTAATTGAATGTGTGGAAAAAGTGTAACTCTCCATTAAATGCACTTGTAACTCCCTCATTCAATTTGGTTTTTCACTCTCGTCAATTATTCTCTCATGTCTAATTGTCACTCTCTCTTTCCCTAATTCAAATTGTAACTCCTCAAGACATGTGTAACTCTCTCTCTCCATTCTCTCTCTATTCTTGGGATGGCTTACACTTATCCTAAAGTAACCACTCCCTCATGGAATTCAATTCTCCTATTATTGGGTCATGGCATGAATTCATTTTGTAAGTCCTCTCATTTCTCATTTATTTAAACAAGACCAAGCGAGAGTTGAGAGTAACATGTTCATGGTGAAGAAGGATAGCTAGTGTTGAGTGTGCACAAGAGAAGTGTGAGAACAAGTGAAGAGTAAGAGCAAGAGAACAACTGAAGCGTAAGAGCAAGAGAATAGCTCGAGCAAGTGTGAAGGAAAATATTTGACCAAGAGAAGGAGGAGATCTTCAAGAAAAGAGAAAGAGCACTTCAGCTGCAATCTTATTAGACTTTGATGACTTTATTCATTTCCATTCTCTCTCTCTCTCTCTCTCTCTCTCTCTCTCTCTCTCTCTCTTTGTACTCTGTTGAACAATTGAAGAAATATAATAGAAGAGGAATCAATTTGGTTTTCCCCTTATGGGTTTTGCCCTAGTCATGAGACCTAACTCTCAATGTCTCATATTTGTGTCTGGCTATCTTCATATGATCCTTAAGTTTAAGTTCTATCTACAGTTGTTCATCTGAAAACTTGTGAAGAAGAAATTTTCATTCTAAGTAATTGTAACAACATAGTACATTCACCTTTTTGCAAAGTACGTTCAGTTTTATGCAAAGTACATTAGGCTTTCTACTAATTACATTCAGTTCCACTCAATGTTTTGCAAAGTAAATTTAATTTTTTGCAAAAACATTCAGTTTATGCATAGAACTTTCAAATTTCTACAAATAATTTTTTTAATTTTTGCATAGAACTTTCAAATTTTAACATGGTGACCTTGGAATTGTCTAAAATGTCTAAAATTCTAACCAACTCTAAGGAAGTTATAGTTTCTCCATGAATAAATGAAATTAATAACAGAATAACTATAGTTGTGTACACCTTGTCAACGTATCAAAGTTTGGTGTGGAATTCCATAAGTTAATCAATGTATTTTTGCTCACATTTCCAAGGGGCATCAATTGTGAAAAATTTGTTGTAACCCTTTAGAGAAAACATGGCAGAGCACACTAATATAGTAAGACAATGAGGGAATTCACACATTTATTTGAAGAAATCATGATGGTTCATCTTTGTTGATTATGTCCTAGTTTAAATTCATAAATAAATATAATATAGGGGATATGGAAAAAGAAGAAATAATGAATTTGTGTTTCTGCAACTAGATTATATTTTTCTTATAAGATATTAAATGTGACTATTCATTATGAATTGAAACTTTTTGGCATCTGTGGAGTTTATCCAAGCATTGAGATTTAGTAGCTTCATCTATCCTCATTAAGAAATGGATTATTGTAGAGGATTTCAGTATAGTTGAGCAAAAGGGGGATAGATGTGTGAGTGTAGGTTTAGTGATTAGTGGTCAACGAAGAAGCATGTTTGGGGTTGTTTCAAATAGACTCTTTAGATATTTAACCTTAATTCAAATCACAAGGGGTTGGATTATGGTGGTTGGCATATTAGGTCTACCTATTGACAAGGGAAAGATAGGGCGTGACCTCAACTAGATCTGTTCTATTATCCATGAGACAATTGACTCTCTTTAGTTTCCTTTGTCTTCTTGATGTGATTTCTTTCATCAAATTTGTTGATTCACCCCCTTCTTTATTGCTCCAGCTAAATGTATCTCATGCATAGCTAGAGTAAATTTGAGTCATTGTTTAGAGAGCATTGAACTTTTTTCCTTAGATAGTTTGGGATTGAAGGTGGATTATCTGATTGAGGGCCACAATGTGCCATACTAATAAGTTTACTAGAATTCAACGCAAGAACCTAACTAGGAAGTGCAACAAGGATTTGGAGTTGGCTTTTCAACATCTTGAGGAGTTTCACACCTTTCTAGAAGAGGATCTCAACAATTTGACTACTCAAAGGATGTTGCAAAATTAGAGATGACAATTCGGTATGATTGCTACTATTTATCTATGGTTTTGGTTTCCCACTCAGATCTAGAATGTATCATGATATTTTTTTTCATCCATCTCGATGCTCTTATAGTGGAAAATGTTGATGAATCATCTCACAGGACCCTTTTTATGAGCGGTAACCAGTTTGGAAAAATTACGGTCTAAAACAACAATTTTAAGGAGGGTAAATCTTTGTCGCCTTAGTCCCGCACATTTTTTTCCTATTCTACACATGGATACCTTATCAATGGTGAAATAATCACGTTAAGTGGATTCATTATGTTACATTTACACTGCTTAAAAGTTGAACTTCGTGTTTTCACAACCATAATTTGAGAAGATGCCAAAGACGATCTCATTATTCATGAAAAAGGTTCTAATGATGTGATTATGATGAAGAAGACTCTAGAAGAGTCTATATTGTAACTTTGGTTAAGGGTTTAGGTACTCAAACCTAACCACTAGTAGGCTATCATGCTCTATTAGAACCAAGCCACTAGGAGGAAAAGGGGTTCAATTCTTTTGAGTGCATTCGTTCTATAGCTACGCAAAAATAGCCAAGAGGGATAGGATGTAGAGCACACATAGAGGACATGTGCATTGTAGAGGCCCATAGGATACAAGCCATAGATGTTTGTACTCACAACCATATTTCCATTCAGAGAAAGAGAGAAGAGTGACCTCACCTTCCAGCTGGGTTTTTCTCCTGAAACGGTTTCCCAAGTCATATCATTTTCCAAAGTTTTTGTGAGCTTTCATTTTACCATTATGTATTTTCTACATAATTTTAATTTGCATGGATACACTATTAACAACAATCTACATATATACAAATCTAAAGAGATAAAAACATTTATAGTGTACATCTTGGAACTTTTAACTATAACTTTATGAGATCTATTGTGACAAATTGTCAAGTGGAATATCCCCAAAAATTTACTGATCATATTGGTATCAGAGTAAGTTTCTTTGGACGTATTATTGAGATTTGCAATGGATCTAGATTAGTTGGGTGAAGAGTCGTAAAATCCTAATCATGGCCGATGAATCTATGAATAACCCATGTGATATTGCATGGATGTTTTCACAGCTGGAACAACAAGTCATTGATATAAATCGTAAAGGGCTACCACCTGAGAGGGAAGTGGATCAGAAGATGAGGCTATTGTCAGACTCCCCATTGCAAGGCATTGGTATGTAGAAGTAGTCTGTTATAGAAATAAGTGAGGAGAAGAAACTATTGCAATGAATACTGGAATAGGGTGTCATTTCACCGATTATATCATGTGGGTTACCCATCATTATTGTGCCAAAGAAGTATGGGACTTGGCGAATGTGTATAGATTATAAGGCATTGAGCAAAATCATGCTTAAGAATCGGTACCAAATGTCAAGGATAGATGGCATGCTGGATCAGTTGCAGCAAGAAAAATACTTCATTAAGCTAGAATTAAAGTCTGGATATCACCAAGTTTGAGGTAGAGAAGAATATACCTGGAAGACTGCCTTCAAAACAAGGCAAGGTTTGTATGAGTGGTTAGTCATGCCATTTGGCTTATGTAATTTAATAGCTACATCTATGGGATTAATAAATGATGTATTGCACCTTTTTATATATTCGTTTATTATTTTCCATTTGGATGATATAATGGTATATAGTGCTACCTTGGAGGAGCACATCTCACATTTGATGTAGGTGTTGGAGACATTAAAGAAGCACTAAGTGCTATAAAATATCAAGAAGTGTGAGTTTTCACTACAATCTGGTGTATCAGCGACATGTAATAGGTGGAGGAGAGATGGAGATAGACCCTGCCAAGATGGAGGCCATCATGAAATGGTTGATGTCTACTAATTTTTTTGAGGGAAAGGTCTTTAATGGGGAAACACAGTGCTTGAGGGAATTGATACCCTCGGTTTTAGCGGTAACAACGCCATTCCATGGTATATCAATAAGTGGAAAACTTTTCCAGTGGGGACATGTTCAACAAAGGGTCTTTGAGGAGCTAAAGAAGAATATTAATTAAGCACCAGTTCACCAGTTCTAGAATTACCAAACTTGCGGAAGCCCTTTCAAGTAGAGACAAATGTGTATGGGTATGTTATGGGAGCAGTATTGATGTAAGGAGAAAGGTGTGTATACTCCAATTTTGAAGTATTTCATGGGGTAGTTCTTAACTATCATAACTACAACAAGGAGCTCTATGTGCTAGTGCAAGATGTGAAGAAGTGGAAGCACTATTTGATGGGAAAGGACACAATAATCCACATAGATCATCAATCAATATAGTACCTTTAGGCCTAGAGTAAGCTAGAGCATACCATGAACATTAGGAACTCGTATGCACATGGAGTCATTCACCCATGATGTATAAATAGAGGCATATTCAGACGATGAGGATTTTAAGGAGGTGTTTCAAAAGTTGTAGAGTCAGAGTCATGTGCACGATGGCGATAACATCAATGACTACCATCTATAACATGAGTTACTCTACAGGTTGGGTGAGATATGTGTTCCTAAAGCTAGCAATTGTAAATGACTAAAGAGGCTCACACGTCTAGCGTTGCAGGGAACTTTGGTGTATGGAAGATTCTAGCCAACTTGTAGACGTATGTGTATTGGCCCAAGATGTAAGAGAAGGTTGCTAGGTTTATAAGAGGATGTATGTTTTTTTTGTATCAAAAAGCCTACCAATATGAAACATCATCTATATCATCCCTTACCTATACCCACTCATCCTTGGGAGAGGATTTCCATGGACTTTGAGGTTGATTTACTAGCTACCAGGAAAATACATCACTAGAATTTTGTGGTACTTGATTATTTCAACAAGGTGTGTGTTATGATTCCCTGTAAAAAGACCATCAGTGGGAGGGAAGCAAAAAGCTTGTTCTTTGGACATATCTGGGTGAACTTTGGGATACTAAGGAGCATCATTTTAGGCATGGATACAAGATTTCTCAGTACATTCTTGACTACATTGTGGGAGAATATGGACATGAAGTTGAACATATTTATAACATTCCATCCACAAACGTATGGGCAGAGACAAGTGGTTAACAAGACTTTGTTCCAACTTCTGAGGGATATATCCAGAATCATCAAGTGACCTGGGATTGAAAATATTGTATATGTACAACATAGTTTTAATATAGAATTCCACACTTATATAGGAAAATACCAATTTGAAACTTGTTTTGGATAATTGTCACCTTCGCCTTTGGACATTTCATATGCACAACAAGGAGGAGTGAGGGAATATCTTTTACGAGACACCTTGAGGGATGATAAATTTATAGAAAATATCAAGAAAATCCATATACATGGACAAGACACACTATAAAAGTCACAAGAAAAATATAAGGCTATGAATGATCAACATAGAACACAAAAATCATTCAAGGTGGGACACAGAGTATGGATACAGTTGAAGAACGAAAGGTTAGAGGGGCTTGGTGAGAAAATCAAGGCTCTGAGGTATCGTTCCTTCAAGATACTAGAAAAGGTGGGTGATAATCCCTATTAAGAATTTTACTACCATATATGAATGTTTACTCAGTTGTGAATGTAGAGAATCTTAAACTTCATCAGCCTTCCAGGTTAGATCAGGAATAAAAACATGTTCTGCCTTCTGTGAAGGATTGGACACCAGATGTTGAAGCAGATTCGAAAGAAGATATATTTTTGCAAAAGATCTCTAGAACTATAAGACAATAGCAACATAACCTTTTGAATATTTGGTTGAAAGGACAACTTCTAGGCAAAGCTAAATGGTACACCCAAGAGAAGGTGGAGGAAAAAGTTCCTCACCTCATTCAGTAGAAGATTTTAGGGACCAAAAGCCTCCCAAAACGGGGAGGTGTGATCCAAATTTGGATTATTATATTGTTTTTCATCCATATAAATTCTTTTAGAGTGGAAAAATTGGAGGAATCGACTAACAGGAACCTTTTTACCAGCAGGACTCAGTTTGGAAATTTTGGGTATGAAACCTTGCGGGAGAATTTTAAGGAATTAAATGATTTTTTTTTAATTTTTTTTTGGGGGGGGGAAGGGGGGGGTGGGGGGTGGGGGGGGGCATTATTCTTTTGGTGAAATTACATTTTTTCCTATTCTAAACTCAAAGACCCTTCCAATGGTGTAAGAATCGCGTTAATTGAATCCTGTATGTGAAAGTTATGTTGCTCAGAAGTTAACTTTCCTGTTTTCACCAACATAATTTGAGAGGATGACACGTCAACCGCCATTCATTAAAAAGGGCTATCCACGTAATTATGATGAAGAAGACTCTATAATAGTGTATATTGACGCTCTCATTAAGAGTTGAGCTAGTCAAACCTAACCACTAGTAGGCTATCAAGTTATGTTATAACTGGGCCACTAGGAGGAAAATGAGTAACATTCTTCGAAGAGAATTTGTTCCATAACTGAGCAAAAATACCCAAGGGGGATAAGAGGAAGAGAAGACAAAGATGGTTTTTGCACTATAGTAGCCCACGGGCCACAAACATACTTATTTATACTCACAACCATATTTCCATTCAGGGAAAATAAAGTGAATCTACCTCATCTTCCAGTTGGGTTTTTCTCTCGAAAGGATGTCCTAGATGATATGGTGTGTCAAATGTGATTGTGAGCTTTTAATTTTTTGTTCTCTATTTTCTGCATAATTTGAATTCTCATAAATACAATATTAATAATAATCTTTATATCTATAAATGTAAAGAGATAAAATACTATAATGGCATATATTTTTGAACTTTTAAGTATAATTTTATCAGATATGTTGTGATGAACTGTCTAGTATAATATCCATGAAATTTTACGGATCACACTCTTGTATTCAATGGACATAGAAGGGGGATAAAAGGTTCATATTTTACATTGATATTCAAAAGAGAAAGGTTGTCGCAAAATATTACAAGTACTGAGAAGGAGGGAGGGGGAGGGGGAGGGGGGTGGGGGGGTGAATTAGAATTTCATGCAATTAGTATTTCAATTTTTCTTTTGTGATGTTAATGAAAAACTGAGTTAAGCATCGCCAAATAACATATGCAAAGTGTGAGGAGTATATAAAGGCATATAAATCATAGTGCGCATCAATGGATCAATAGGCACATCATCACATGAAGAGACTTGATTATTATGTCGAGAACCCAACTTAGAACCAAAACTGCTATTTTTTGCTTCTTCTTCTCTTGTTATTAAAAAAAAAATTATTTACATCTTACATTGGTGCAGGATTTTACTACTGCACAAGATCATACCCGCTGGAAGCTGCTACCTCCACTAAATTATCCAGTTGCTACTAGAAGGAAGGTAGTACTCCCTATGACCTCGTATGATAAAAATTTCACAATATTTCACACTGGGGCCACCTATTAAATATCACTGATATGGTAGGCTACATTTCATCAAGATATTTCAGACTTGACCCACATAAAACACTCTGACCATCAAAACAAAAAAAATCTTCTTTTCAATCTGCATCTTCCAAAATAATCAATAGTATAACCACCATCAACCAATAACTCTGCCAAACATATCTCTGCATAATAGTTATAACCAAAATCTAGTTCAAGATAACATCATCATAGGCATTAACAAGCATTGAATAAATAGCATCATTCATTGTCCTACTTCAAAATATTGCAACAATCATATTATTTTACAAACATCCTTGTAACTATCCCTACTTTGAAGCATAAACCATACATAAAAACTACATCCAATCTTTTTCTTCTTTCCTGAACACAATCTCTCCAAAAGAACAAACAATCTCATTATTGTATGATAACAAGCATATCGACTTCATAGGAAAGTAATTATAACCAAAAGAACCTCTGCACGAAGCCCTGATCACTACACACCACAACTTTTGAAAGACAATAGACAACCAAACCTATGTCACTACAAACCCTTTTACAACAACAACAAATAAGCATATAATGTCATCAAGCATAGAAGGGAATATCATCAATGTGGTTATTCAAACATGTAGATCAATTAAAAAATGTGAATATCTTCATAAATGTCTCTTTGTCACTATAGCAATCAAGGTCATATATGCACATGATGATCATTCAAGTATAGTTTCAAATAACTACAAAATCCTATGTTATTGTTGATCTACGCCTGGATAACTCAGATTGCTCATTTAGATGCTTAGACCTCTGCAAACAAAAGGTCTATGTGCATATTTCTACATGGAACCTTTTTCAATGTTCTGTCTCAAAACCCTATACCGAGTTAATGCAATCATTATGTAATCCAAGCACATGTTATCCTATAAGCCATACATAATTCTGGACCATGGATTAATGCACCTTCTAAACAAAAACATAGAAAATTAATTACCAGTGCGCTCATTACGTAAAATACACATCTATGCATATATTTTATAAAAGAAAACTTCAACGAATACGTGTGAACAATATATGCATATATCTTTGCCTTGAGTCTTCAACAAATACAAAGTTCACTATAGATCACCACACACCCACAAATTTAGAGATCTAGCTTAGTGATTGTTCTATATGAAATCAATCCAAACGAAGAGATAAATAAAAACTTATCGTCTACGTGCACACCTGACACAACACAACATTCAGACTCTCTGCACAACAAACTAAGAGCTATACACACACCACTACTGGCTTGAATAGAAGAGTTGCGCAGTGGTGCGATCACCTGTTCCATGACAGAGAAAAACACAAATCATCAAATGCACACCTAAGATGATTGAGCTCCTTGGATATTTATATATTTTCTTCCTTAAGATTACCATGGGAAACACCAAGGATTTTGTTTATGGTGATGTTCATCTTATTAAATAAACGTTATAAATCATTGTCCACATGAATTCCCTGGGAAATTAAATGGTTTTTCCCATGTTTTTTTTATAAATTTATTCACCTACAGGAATTGTCGCACCCTTTGTTCTCGGGAGCAATACTATAACGCAGTTCTCATACTCTATATCTTGTGCAATAATGCTTTGTGTTTACATGGGAAATCATGTTACCACATGTAGGCCTTGTCTAAGGTTGTATGCAGAAAATGGTGAGAGATGTTGGCCTTTTGGCGCTTCATTTGGACATTCGTTTGAAAGATCTGAAGAACAATAAAGGCATCTTCACCGAGAGTATCAACAACAACCTTGTAGATTAGTGGTACTTTCAGAGACGTCAAACAACATCTTCATTGATATGCTCCAATACAAAAAAAGTTAACATCAATGCCAACCAACCATGATCCTTTGTCATCAACGCCAACACAAAAAATGTCCTTGGATTGCATTCCATTGATGGCTCCTTCATTCAGAGTACTATTAACGTTATAGGTATGTTTATCTTCCATTTTGAAATAAATTCTTCTCATTATGTTTTAAAAAAAGGGGTGGTGGCGATTAGAGATGCTTATAACCATGTAGTCTGTGAAAGGTTTCTTCTCATAACATGAATACGTTTGTCAGAGATATTTCCATGGAAAAATATTTGATGCATTTCTTTCTTTCTATAATATGTAAGAATAGATGGGGTTCCTTCTAAGACAAAAAAGTGTATATGTAATTCCTTAAGATTTTGCAGTTAGTCCATTGTCCAAGTTTCTCGACTAGGTGTTGATCAAGCTTATCTCGAGTAACACAACTAAGGATTCCATTAATCGGAAATGGCCGATCACTTTGAAAATGCTTTTCTATAAGATTGCAGCCAAGACAATGGAATTGTAAATCCTCTCAATAGAAAAGTATTTGGTTTGTTAAGAAAAAATAGGATTTATTCAAGGGAGGCTAATTTTAGAAGTTTTTGTTTTTACATGGGTAGTTGTTGAGCGGTCGAGGGAAATTAGCTACAATAAGCAATATTGAAAATTGATTTTCACAAAACATATGATGAATTAATTATTCTTTTATTTTAGAAATGTAGATTTGTTTGGGGTTTGGCCCTTGAGATGTTGCCATGGTGAACAATTTATTCAATAATTTTTCATTTTTCATTTTTTATTTTATTGACAAGATCTTCTCTCTTGATATTTATTATCATCATTGCACTCACTTGTGATATCCTTTGGCGTCGTATTTGTATATCTTTTTTTTTTTCTAAATAAGAGTAATCTATTAACAGAGTGATAAAAATACAACATGACCGCAGTCATAAACTACTGCCTTGGAGGCAGAAATGTCATGAAAACCAGTTGTGGAGACTGCCCTTTGATTGGGAAACTAGTCAGACAAAGATAGCCAAAACCCACGCAGGGGAGCCAGTTGTGATATTCCTGAGTTTGCATAGGACCAAAATTGTACAAAAATAAGCTGAAAAACCTTATAACCACTTGAACAAAGACAAGCCCAATAGTATGGGCAGTAGGAACAAAAGAAAGACACGTAGAAGGCATACTAATCTTCAGGAGCCTCTTCTACATTTCGACACCAACCTGAAGCCATCAAGCCTCTGGTCAGAGCTTCCTCGGATTCAGAGGGACCGGGATCAACTGGAGCCATAGCCACATCGGGAACGCTGCTGGCTGGAACCTCCGGCACCTGCAACGGCGCACTGCCAGCCCCCATCTGAAAATTCGAAGTCTGGGCAGGATCCATCTCAGGGCCAGCAGGAAGGGCGCTTGACTCCTCATGAAAAACCACCGTGAAGAGCGCAGTGATTCTAGGGCGAATCAGGGAGCTGGAGAAGGTAAAACGCGTAGACACAGTTGTGGGAGGAGGCGAGGTAGCAGGAGGGCGGGGAGCAAGGGAGCTACATCCATGATGGGTGTCAAGATAGCGCCCCCTTCCACTGCATGTGCGAGGGTAATGGCCGGGCATTATGCCGCTAGAGAGAGAGGCCGAGACCGAAGATGGGCTGGAATGGTCTCTTGCAGGACGGCCCCTTGTGCCTCCACGCCGACTCCAAAGCCTGTGGCGCAAACGAGGCATTGCGGAAACCAAATGAATCCAAGCAACCGCAGTGGCAGAGGTATGAGAACTCAAAACGAGTACAGTGATCCAAGACAAATGCCAAGTGTTCAGAAGAGGTTGCACTTCATTCGAACTGGAGCGCTTCTTCAAGAGAAGAACCCCCTTCAGACTGCTCAAGATGGCTGGATTGACGATAATGATTCCACACAGGTAGAGAGCCGAATTGATACCAGAGAAGAGAATGAGGCGGACGCATTGCGTTTGAGACCTTGGCACCATGGTCTTATCATAACTCCACCGCATAATCTTCTTGCACGCTTGTTGGAAATCCCCCATAATTACTGATGCATTGAAGAGATCTGCGCATAAGCGAGTGATAGCAGAGGCCAGTCCGGTGGGCATGAGGTGAGGTACAAAACTAGTTGGAACGGATCCTTTGGTTTCTGCGAGATTTAAATGCACAAATCCGTTACAAATCAAACTGAGATCTTCGCTGTCCGGGGTGGGCAGGTGTCGATCCACCTCGCCGCACCTTTGTCCCATCGAATCAGACATCCATCGGAGCACCCGCATCCAGGAGATTTGCGTCCCTTTGGATGAGTGTTTTGCATTCCTGATTTTGATCATGATTCTAAACTATGTCAAGGGCTCCTATGAGAAGAGTGTGCTTGTTATCCACCCCCACATTGGCCAGAAGGTCAGCCACCTTGTTGCCTTCACGCCTAACATGTTGGAAAATGAAAACCCGATTGGTTTGGAGCCATTGTTCAATCGCTTCCAATCTGGCTTCGAGTCTCCAGCTGTTAGCAATTTTATGCGCATGTGTTCCATTGAGGAGTTGATTGGCCATATTGATGAGGATTCGGGAATTCCCTTCTACCACCAGAGGATGGAAGCCATGTCGTTGGGATAGGAGTAGACCTTGCCAGAGACCTTCCAATTCAGCAGATTTGTTAGTATCCCATCCAATGTTACCGTAAAAGAGTAGAAGAGGCAGACCCTTATGATCTCTAAAGACACCGCCAAATCCAGCTTTGCCTGGATTGCCCTTAGAAGCTCCATCAAAGTTGAGCTTGAAACAGAACTGAGGAGGGGGGGTCCAAGAGAGCTCTCTGATGTTATGGCCTTTCGCAGGGTTGCAGCTGTCCATACTTTGAGACAGTTGTATGCTCCAATTCTCCCAGATGGTTTTCTCATTGGCCTGCGTGGGATAATATTGCAGTTGCCAAGTTTGAAGATTCAAGGTCTCTTGGAGATTAAGACAAAGGGTGCCCATATAGTGTCTAAAGGAGTGCTTTGATCTTTGAATATACGCTTGTTCCTTTCTTTCCAAATAGTCCAGAGCAGAAGACCGAGAATCAATCTCCAAAGTTGGTTGAGAAGTTCACTTTTGTAAGGGTTCTGGTGCCAATGTCGAATGGAATCGTTTATATCATCAGACATTCTGCAATTCTTTTGATAGCAGAAGCTGGCCTTCTCCCACAATTGGATGGCTAGAGGGCAGGAGTTCAAGAGATGCTGGAGAGTTTCTTCCTGAGCGTTGCAGTTGGGACAAATGGAGGGCCCATGGAAGTTTCTTTTCCGGAGATTGTCCCACGTGAGGATCTTCCGGTGCCCCCAAAGGCAGAGGAAGAAAGACACTTTGGGCCATATGCCTGATGACCAAATTCTGCTCCAAATGGGATCTAGGGGCCTTGGATCATTGCTTATGATTTTGTACGCCTCTTTGGTGGAAAAGGACCCTTTTGGTGTGTATCCCCATCTGAGGATGTCCCTTCCATTGGAAATCCTTATGCGCCTGTTCTAGAGTTCACGCTCCATGACCTCCTTGACTTGATTGTCTGCATTTCTGATTAGTCTGTCAATCTGCGTCCATTGCCTGTACCCCTGTGCAGTCTCCGGCATCCATTGTTGTTGAATTGTTTCCCGTTGTTGCTCCTCCCACTCTTGGCTTGGAGGCGGAGTGTAGATGCTTTTGAGCTTAGGTAGTTGTTGCCATGCGTCCATCCAAAATCTTGCAGAACAACCGTTCCTTATCTCCCAGAAACTGTGTTGTTGGATAAGCGCGTGGTGTTGTCTGGCTGCATTCCATATTAGGGATCCATTTTCAATGGGATTGAATCTGATTAACTCTTCCGGTGGTCTATGATTGGCATACTTAGCCGTCCAGAGGGCTGCCCATGGTTTGTTGGGAGAAGAGATCCATTGCCACCATATTTTCGCACCCATTATTTAATTGTTGTGCTTTGGATCTCTTAGCCCTATGCCCCCTCGTTCTTTTGACTGGCAAGCTGTCGTCCACTTTACCAAGGCCCATTTTCGGTGTGTTCCTGTTGCACCCCAAAGAAAATTGCGCTGAAGAGCTTTTATTTTTTTCAGTACCCATTTAGGTGCTGCCAGAATAGAAAAAAGATAGAGGGGCATCGCCTGAAGCACTGCTTTGATTAGTATAGATCTGCTAGCAATATTCAGCGTCCGATGCGTCCATAGGGTGAGACGTGATTCAAGTTTCTCCAGAAGCAAACGCCATGAGGTGTGCTTAATGGACGAATCAATTAAGGGAGCTCCTAGGTATTTGGAGGGTAAGGATGCGGTGGAGAAGCCCAGGATGTGGGCAATGGCATTCTGAGTGATAAGGGGGGTATGAAAGAAGAAAATCTGCGATTTGGCCTTATTTATACTCATCCCAGAGGCATCCGAGAAATCATTCAAAATGGATTTAAAGGTGGAGGCTTCCTGAACTGAGCGGTACCTGAACAACATGTTGTAATCGACAAATTGTTGATGAGTAATGGCAGGAGAGTTGTGAACAGAAAGACCCTTGAGATGCTGGGTGAGGAGAGCATGTTTAATGTGACGCCCCAGGCCTACCGCCATAAGGACAAAAAGGAAAGGGGAAAGAGGATCTCCTTGTCGTATACCTCTGGAAGGCCTGAATGGTCGTGAGGGAATTCCGTTTAAGAGGATCAAGAAAAAAGAAGAGGAAATTAAACTCAGAATCCATCGAATCCACATTGGAGAGAAACCAAAGGTTGTTAACATCTTTTGAATATAGAGCCAGCTTAATTTGTCAAAGGCTTTGGAGAGATCAATTTTGAGAAGCATACCTGCCTGTTTAGAGTGCTTGAGGGAGTGTATGACTTCATGAGTGAGAATTATGCCGTCCAATATCTGTCATCCTTCTACATATCCAGACTGTTCCGGAGAGATGAGTAAGGGCAGTAGCGGCTTCAACCTATTAGCGATGACTTTGGCGATCACCTTGTAAATTACATTGCACAAAGCTATCGGACGGACTTTGTCCGGAGTACTGATGTTCTCTTCCTTTGGGATGAGGGCTAAGAAGGTTGAGTTCAAAGCTGGTAAAAGCCATTGAAGAGTGTGTGATTCCTCCACCACTGACCAAACCTCCTCTTTGATGAGATCCCAAAAAGAGTGGAAGAAGGTGGTGGTGAAGCCGTATGGACCAGGGGCTTTGCCTTCCTTGAGCTGATGCATGGCCAGGTCCACCTCCTGAGGCAAGACAGGTCTGAGAAGGAGTTGGTTGTGTTCTTCTGTTATGATTTTTGGTATATTATGAGTGATCTTGTCAATAGCAGGTTTTCTATCGATTGGGGGTTCCTGATGAACCTCTTTGAAGTGATTGATGAACTCCTGTTCGATCTCTGCATGGCTTTCCACTCTATCCCCCTCGCGCTTCTGTATGAAAGTAATGGTATTGTGCATTCTTCACTGTATTGTAGTTCTATGGAAGAATTTGGTGTTCCTTTCACCTTCTTTCAACCATCTGATACGAGATTTTTGCTTCCATAGAATTTCTTCCTGCCTTCTGCGATCTTCCAATTGATGGTGAATGAGCTTCTCCTTTTCCAATGTCCCTTCCGTATGGCCCTCTGCTATTATCTGTTGTTGGAGTTCTCTCATTTCTTTGTTTAAGTCTTGTTGTGCTTGGAAGATATTTCCGAAAGTCTCTTGATTCCAGCGCTTGATCTGAGTTTTCAGGAATTTGAGTTTCTGTTGAAACTGATACATTTTTTATCCTTCTGGCTTAGGGAAGTTAGTCCAGGTAGATCTGATGAGGTCATTGAAAGCGGGGTGTGTGAGCCAAAAAGCTTCGAACCGAAAAGGGCGTCTGGTGGAGTCACCTGGTCTTTGCCATTGGAGAGAAATCGACCAATGGTCTGAGCCTGCATAAGGAAGGATGGATGCCGTGAAGTCGCCTCCAATATGAATTGCATTGTCGGATATGAGAAATCTATCAAGTTTGGATGTGATTTGTTGTCTTCCCGCCCTGCGATTGCACCAGGTGTGCATTCCATTGCAGAATTGGATGAAGTCTTTAAAGTGGCTATTCCCCTGATCTAGTTTTACTCGCCCTCCTTGCTTTTCCTCCAGCTTGGTAATCATATTGAAGTCTCCGCCAATGATCCAGAGAGGATGGATTCGGTTGAGGTTGAGAGCCTCAATTGTATCAAGTAGAGCAATTTTTTTGCCTGCTTCCTGAGGGAAGTAGACGTTGGTGAGATGTCCATGAACGTTAGTGTCAATAATGTGAAACGTGGCCTGAATGATGTGATGAGAAGCATGAAAATCTGAGAGCGTGATGGCTTGCGTATTCCATGCAATTGTCAATCCCCCTGAGGCACTAGAGGCATCCACTGCGACCGAGTGACTACCTGGCCATGCTTTAGAAAGGATTTGACCAAGCGTGGTGTTGCTACATTTCGTTTCCTGCATGAAGAAGATTTGGGGTTGTTCCTGCCTTATCATGTTTTTTATCATTCTCAGTTTCACGGGGCTGTTGAGCCCTCTTAAATTCCATGAAGTGAGCTTCATGATTCACTGTTAGTTATGGGCTTATAATACTTTGTCAATTTTGCACATCTGCCTGAGTCCACCAGGATTTTCCCTATTGTGATAGTTCTTTGTAGATCAGTCTTTCTTCCCCATTTTTTAGAATATTTGGGGGAGAAGCTACCATCCCATTAACTGCCCGGCTGTATGCCTAGTTGCTGCTGCTGGTAAGCCCTGGAAATGATGACCTCCAGGGTGTTGAGTTGATGCTCTTGAATCTTTTCGTATTCTCTCCTTCTGCATGCTTGTTCCAGTTCCAAAATGTCAAGACCTTCCAAATTGATGCTTTCCGGTTCTTCTTCCATATGTTGCGTTTGACTATTCTCGGCAGGAGTAGATGTAGATTGCAAAAGCTGACTGGGGATGCAGTCCACATCCATGCCATTTGGCTTCCAATCCGGATCCTTCTGAGCCGCATTAGGGAATCCCAAGTTATCATTCAAGGGTGATGGAGTGGGAGATTGGCTCGGCCTATGAGGGGGAGAGGTAGGAAGGGTCATCGAAGGAATTGGCGTGGTGTGCTAAGGCAGGTCATCCGGGTTTCTTGCTAGAACCTTGAAGCTATTGCTAGTGGAGGGAACAGAGGCGCTATCCTGCTGGGGCTTTTTCCCGGAGGAAGGCTTTTTATGTGCTCTTCTTCGATTGGCTACTTTGGTAAAACCATCTTGGGCTTTCGAATCAGAGTGGTCAGGGGTTTGGGGTTTGGCATTCAAAGGGCAGCCCCTGAAAAGATGACTAAGGGCGTGACATTTGCGACAGCGAAAGGGCACATGTTCAAAATCTAAGGGTTGAATCCATTCGAAGTCATCATGGTAGAGACTTATCGAATCCGGAAGTGGCTTGTCCAGGCGCATGAAGACGCATATACGGGCGTAGGATGTGTATCTGCGCAGCTTCGTTTCTTCAGCTATTTTAATGAATTCTCCTAGCCCCTTGCCAATGTCTCTCAGCGAATCTTCATCCCAATATTCCAGCGGGAGCGAGTACATCCGGATCCAAACGGGTGCCCAGCTGAAATCCTCCTTGTCAGGGTTGAATCTCTCAACCCACTCCCTTAAATATAGACCTGCTGAGTTGAAGAAGTAAGGGCCACCATCCATGACCCTGTTCCGATCTTCGATGCAGATGAATATCGCAGTGAAGAATCCCTTTGGGCCTAACTGTAGAGTGACGTGCCCGTTGGGTTTCCATTTGGCCGCAATCCATCCGTACAGGGCTTTTTCAGTTGGCCAGTACCCAATAAATTTTCCAATGAGAGCATGATCCCTCATGAACTGGATTTGTCCATTGATTCTGTGACTAGGGAGCTCTATTTTGGGCCGTTCCGCAGTTATGGGTTTGCAGGTCGCTAACGTGACCTTGGGCTGATCCTTTTGACCATTCTCACCTTCTTGCTCTGCACTGTGCTTTTCTGACTGCTCAGCAGTAGCATTTGTCGTGTCTTGCCGTAGGGAATCTCTTGTAGCAGTGTGTCCTTGAGCTGGATCAGAGTGATTTGTCAGATCTGGCGTCTGATGCTCGGTTTCGACTGAAGGGGAAGGCTTTGCACCCCCCCCCCCCCCCCCCTTGTGGGTTAGCCATGAAGGAACTAACAATGCCGGCAAGCTTCAGATGCGCGGAGGGTAACAGACAGGAAGGTGCAACTGAGGGCAAACAGACTGAGCCGTTACAGGGTTTGCCAGGAAACCCTAAGTTGCAGAGCCGTTGCCAGAGCTCGAAACCCTCGTATTTGTATATCTTGATTGCATATTCTTTGGGTTATTTGTTGGAGATCCATATTTTTTGTCATATTGATCATAATATTCTCCAAGATGTTTCCAACATGGCTATCAACCAATTTAGAATTGGCTTTATTATCTTAGTCAAAACAGAAAAGGCATTTGTTGACAGGGTCCATGCTGCCAGACATATTCTACTCTACGTTGTGTGCCAAAATTAGTGTTCATAAAATACAGGTTTGGTTAGTAGCCTTGGATGTCATGCCTGAATTTGATCCTTATTGCATTGTATTATATTTTCCTTAGGGTTACTACATGATATTTGGTGATTCACATTGGATTTGTGCTATTGTTAGTTTCCATGTGGGATTCATGTTTGTGAAGTTTGCATAATAAGATTCATATTTAGAATAATAGGGATATTTGATTTGTAGGCAGGTTAACTATTGTTGTTAACATAGAATGCTTTAGATGTCTCATGTTTATTACATGCCCTGTTTGTCTCCAAGAAAGTATCAATTTCTTCATTGGCTTAAGTAGATTATGAAATCTTATTTATTTTCAAAGTATGGTGAAGGTCATAGTTTTCTCTCAGTTCCACGAGATGTTTGCACCATGCGCAATGACACACGAGGGGGCTTGGTTTATTTTATGTTGCCGCTCACAAGCATATTTTGATGGCCAACTGGGTGGCTGGATGTCTTGAAGGTTTACCTCATTTGAAGATCTTGTCAGATAATTAGGTTCTTTAAAAGTAGCATTCCTTTAATGTTTAAGGGGCTTTTACGTGTTTGGTTCCATCAACTTTTGGACCATGTAGAAAACCTAGAAGATCATTTCCAATTTGGTTTATTGGCAATGATCAATAGAAAGGATGGTTTGGATTTAGTTTCCCATCCCATTTGGAGTTGGAAGGTGAAAAATTCATGTGTGAAAAAGCTACCCAATTTTATGTCGAATAGATTGAGTAGAAAAGACATATTTCTGAAGGGTGTTTTATGAGATTCAAGATCTACTTATTGTAAGGAGTGGCATGCTCTTGCTACCAACTATGGTATCCATGTTTCCAATCATATATTACTTAGGAAGTTATGAGGAATAAGTCTCAAATCCATCTTGTATAAGTTTTACATTAGAATGCATGGACATATTTTAAAATAGTTGAGTTGGTATTTTGGTTGGCCACTTCAATAATACGACTCTCACACTCTATCTCTTAAAATTCAATAGAGAAATATATTATCCCTAGCTCTACAGGCTTTTTGGAAAGCCATGGATTCAAAGGATACATGACTTCATCTATTGCACAAAATTTGTCATATCAACTTCCTTACAAGTTGAGAATTTATGCAAGATTAGATATTTATTTGGGGGGTTTCATCTACGGCGAGGCTAGCTAGGGATAGGTTTTACAACGACCTACATCATGTTTCTAAATGACATGACAATGAAGAACATAATGTAGGAGAGTCAATCTGCCAACTTGTGTTGGACTTTTCGTGAGGATCAATGTTGGGGGCTTCTTCAAGGAACTGTTTGCTAGCATGGTACTTTATTTGTTGACTGGTGCACCACTCATGTTTTCCTTAAAATTTTATTGATTTGGTATTTCGTAAGGATCTTAGATTTATTTATTATGTGAAATATTAGCTATAAGGTTTTTTTTCACTCTTTTAGTTAGCTCATTCTCATTCTTTTTCTATATGAAGGGATGAAATTCGCCATCAACATTTAGCCAAAGAATACTCTCTTTTTATAAAATAATATCACTCTTTAGATGCAACTAAGTACTTGAATGTTCCTTAAGTTCTTGTTCCTTTGGGCAAAAAAATATGATCTCCCGTATATATTAGCTAATCACATATTCTTTAATTTTTTCTACATAACACCAACAATATCTGGCCAAAGGTTGATTTTTTACAAAATATGCTCACTCTTTCAACCAAGTATTTTGACTTTCTTTTAGTTCTTGTTCGGTTAAGAAAATGGATATTTTATCACTTCTTAAGATACCGTTTCGTACTCTTTTTTACAATATGTTGGAAACATTTTTTATAATATACAACCTATTTTATTTAAAAAAATAAAATGCGATGGCTTCTTAATTACTAAAGCTCCCTATTGTTTTTTTATTTAAAAGATTTAACATTTCTTAATACAAAATTCTAGACTCTATTTTGTTCCCATATATTTGAACTAACACATGTAATACTTGTCCAGTTCAATACGTTTTTAGAGTGATGGGAATATTGAAAGGAATTGTATCATTAGACAATACCATTGTTATTACTGTTGTGGCTTTATTAAAATTCCAATACATCACGTGATAAAACTCCCAAAAATGATAATAATGATGAGTAATACAATATTCCTTGAATTATGAGCATAACTCTCAAATTGCTTTATTGCATCCATATGCACAAATCATATATATATACTCCCCCATCTCATATTTTGTCGCACTATTACATAAAATATTACCACATATATATTCTATACCCTCATTAGAGTCAAACATACACACCTTAAAACATTTGCAGAGAAGAATTTCACATGTGATGAAAACAAATAATAATTTTTTTCTTATATTCTTGCTCTTCTTTTTCCACTAATAATGGTCTATTTATCCATATTATGTTATAATCATTACAAAGTCGCTGTCAAATAACATTTTTTTTTCATATAAGTTAATTTAACCTCTACAATTTGCTATAGTTCTGTCTTTTTCATAATATATTGTCAATGGTTATTTATTCCCTATTCCATGATTTTTTCTATTATCCATCTTCTCCATTGATACGTTGACAATGGTTTTATTATCTATCCATAGTCTACCTTGATATGTTGACATTGGCTTCGTTATATATCCATCTTCTTCCTTGCTATGTGGATGTTAAGATAATATAGTTTCAACTTTCACTTATTAATTCTTTTTATTTGATTCTAGCTTGTAACATCAATGTTTATTTCCTAGTATAATAACATGCTGTGTTTGTTTATCCTTGATCTTCAACTCTATATTTTGAAAGGAGAATTTATTTTAATAATTTATAAAAAATTATGTTTTGATTATATTCACTTTAGTTGCAACTCAATTTATTCATTTCAACTCATTTTCCTTCTTACACTTTCTCTTCATTTTCATTATGATGTTGAATCCTAAATCTATTAATCATCCTTCTTTATTTCTAAATTTGATTTCTAATTTGATATTTTCATATTTAGGGTTTCCTCAACTTTCATGCAAATATTCTCATGTCTTTTAGTAGTCTCCTCTACAATCTTTATATTTTCCCTTATGTTGATCATATTTATCTCCTTATTGTAGTCTCTTAATATATTTAAGAAGTGCTTTATTACGGAGTCAAAAGATATAAACTTCTTTGTCATGGTCACAATTTCTTTATCATTGTCATTTATCCTTTTGTAATTTGGATATTTCCAAATCTAGCTTCTCACATACTTCGTTCTCATCCTCCAATCCATCTTGAATTCTTTGGAGTTCCTCTAATTTTATAGTTGCTATTAATCTATTTGATTATTCTTTTTCAAACTCTTCCCAACTAATTTATAATTTAGGGATTTTATACAAAAAAGAAAAAAGAAAAAAGAAAAACTATCTAGCCAATTAAGGGAGTCACCTGATGAACATGAATACTTAGTATATAATTCATTACATTCATCCCTCCTAGTAAACTACCAATATATAGGATCCATCATCTCTTTAATTTTAATAAAAAAATGTGTTTTCATAATAACTTTATTTGAATACTAAAGGTGTAGTCAAGACACTTATCTTTAAAGAAATCCTTAAATATTATATCGTTCTCTAAAATCTTTTATCTATATATTTTTATTTGTTTTCTCTTACCCATTATCATATTAATTATATTTATAATAACAAATTTTGATAATTTAAAAGCGTAAACATTTTAAACCATACACTCTAGAATTATTTTGCAAGTTGAGAATATAGCTATATATCTTAAATATTTTTACACCTACGAATTTGAAGATTCGTCATCTGACATAATAGTATTTTTTCTTACGTAAAGGTCCCTCTTCCTTTAGTTCTAAAGTTATTTCCAGAACAATGTTTGAAGACCTAGGAAGAGGAAGAGGACATGTCTACTATTCTATATTCCAGTGTGATTGGAGGTTTGATTCATGGAATGGTCCTTAATAAATTGGACATTGCACCTGCAATGGGAGTATTGAGGAGGTATATGTCAAAACTGGGGAAGGAGCATTAGACATCAATAAAGAATGTTTTTAGGTAATTTCATGGCGCTACTGGTTATTGATTGTGATACAAAGTAAGACTAGGATTAGATAGAATTTTGGATATACATGGCTTTGTCAATGCAAATCCGGATAGAGACTGAAACCAGAGAAGATCTACCAATGCGTATGCATACCATAATTGGAGGACCGGCCAATTGAACATGTAAGACACAATATGTAGTGGCACTCTCAACTATAAAAGTTCAAAAAATGGAATCCATTCATTCAAGCAAGGAAGTATAGTTACAAAGATTGTGTTAAGGTATTGTGTTGGCACAACAAATTGTCATGATAGATTGGAATAGTTACAGTGCAATATTCTTGGCAAAGGACTCAACTTATCATTCTACGAAAAACCATATTGGTAATATGTATCACTTTGTGAGAGATATGTGTTGGACCAATGATCATATATAAAGGGGGAATGAATCAGTGTGAGAGAAATTTTACCATTTCATAACTTTTCATAATCAAACAATCATAATATAATGAACCATGACCATAAGAAACATATAAACATGTAAAACAATCCACAATAAAGCTACCATCACATCAATACGCTATCACATGAAAGAGACACAAGATTTTGAATGGAAACCCATACAAGAGGACCCAAAAATTCTTCTTCTTCTTATTCTTGAATTCGTTACATAGAATTGCAAGCAATGACCTATTAGAGGAACCCACCCCCAAAATATGCAAGTTGCTACTTACGATAGGCTATAACTTGTTCGAAGCACCAACCTCGAAAATATCCAAACAATTGTTCATTCTAGGAAATAACTTGACTGAGCCACCAACCTCGACGATGAGCAAGCTCAAACGTACTCTAGTCTCCAACCTAATTGAGGCCCCAACCTTAATGATGAGCAAGCTACAACCTTTTTTAGGCTCTAACCTCAATGCCTCTCTAAACTCCAACCTTTGTGGATGCACCCACTTCCTTCTATAATCTCTTTTGGACATCTTTTTAGAACCTTTCAAATCGGATCCACTTGCTCTTAAATCAAAACAATTCTTCAAAGTGAATAATCTATTGTTTTCATAGTGTTTTCCATGCCCTGTCACCCCCTGTCACAACTCTCCTTCACCTTGTTTGTCAATCTGGTCAGATATGGCCTATCTCGAAACCTATTTCCATCATAAAGTCAAAGCCACTGCAACATGCTCATAACCGCTCAAAACATACATCAAAAATTTGATCATCGAGAATAAGTAAATAATGTCTTTCATACCTTTAGGACTATCCACCTCCGAAGCGTGATAAGCGTACTTCTTTCAGATTCCAATTTAGACTTGAAATGAGTCTAGAAAACCCCAAAAACCTTTGAAAGCCGTAAATCAAATTAAAAGTTCTACAAAATGCCCCTTTCTCGGTGCACTTCTAAAAATGAGAAATTCGGTGATCAGTTCTATATAAAGTTCCTTTGACGTCTTAAGAATTCTATAGAATGATAATTACAAAATCCTAAAAACAAACTTCGGACCTCGTAGTGAGCGGGAGTAGAACCTGGCTCTCGGGGAACACACAGTGACTTTGCCACTGACCAAGCGGTCCAACAGGACTTTTTACATGTTTCTAATTTCCTTTTGATGTGAATTGAATTCAATCAATACAAGGGGCGTAGGCTTTCAAGCATGAGACTAGTCGAATATATATCAACACTACTAGTCACTATCTCATGTAACCATTCAGCATACACTGACAACTCGTCTGTGCCTTTGCATGACATGAACAATATATCTGCCAGCTTGATCCGATGAGCTAATCCACATAATATATAAACCATGTAAAGGCCGCTCAACGTATGAAAACCTGTTCAGATCAAGAGCCACGCCATGTATCAAGAACCGTACTTCATCATATGAACAATATATCAACGAACTTTATCCAAGGAGCCAATCCACAGTCGACACGTAAGATATTTGGTATACATATTAGGCTTCATCCGACATGGCCATACGTGAGTCCATCAGCTGTGTTAAACTAATCAAAACTACTTTTGCCACACAGTGCATCCAATCGAACTAGCTGCATTATTGTGATGAAGCCATAGTTTGAACAATAACCTCAGTCGCGGTTAAGACTTCTTGTTTTTTAACCACACTTTTGCACGATGGTATTTGTAGACCAGGGCACACACATATGTGTGTGTAAATGACGCCTGTGAAACCTCGTGTTAAAATTAAATAAGGCTGACACTTAGCCCTCTATATTTGTGTTCTACCAACCATATGACCATGTCTGATTAATGTCCATCTGACAGATGCTGATGCTTTATCCCCTTCGCTCCATATGACCATATCACATGACTCGATTTCTAGGGTTGTTGGTCATCTACGTGATGACATCAACATGATGTCATCATGCTGCATGGAAATCCGTGAAGGGTGCCTAATGTCACGGATTTTTGCGCATTTAACTAATAAAAATGTGCCAAATATGTCTTTGACATGGAAGTCTCAAGTGGTGCACATCATGCTAACATCACCTCGTGACGTGTCATGTTGACTCTGCTATATACGTCATCTCTTTTGGCTTACCACGATCTGCCATGTGGCATACCTCGGCCATGCTAGTGGGATTGTCTATGTAAGACACCACATGTCATTTGTGTCATCTCATATGTCCAATCATAACGTGGCATGTGTCATTCTCGAATTGGTTACTTGGCTCTAACTAACTAGTGAGCATGTTCCCTTATCTCTATCGTTCGATCTATGGGAGATGCACTCTTTAATAATGTTAAATATCATGCAAGTTTAGTTGAGATTTACGATTGACTAAATTAACAAACCATAGATGCACTCAAAAAGTGCACACTCTTTATAATATCAATATTTTGGGTTTCTTTCCTATAGTTTGGGCCTCCAATAGCCTTGATTTTAAAATGGGCATAACTTTTCATTCTATAGGAGTTTTTAGAGTAAGATACCTCACTCGAAAGGTCTCGACAAAGCCTAGAAAAACCACGCTATTGATATAATCATTATAGCACGATATATTTGTAAAGAAGTCAATAAAAATTAAGCTTCCTTGGACTTAACTTGATCAAGGTATGCAAGATGTTAAACTAGCATACTACTTCTTCTGACCTTCTCAGACATTCCCTTTAACATCAATGAAAACACTATGTGCAACAATACGATTGAAACAATACAGTGATATTGGTAAAGGTGGGAACTTTGAATAATTTCAAAGATTCATTAACAAAATATATGAACACTATGAAGTTCTCTTGGTGTAATGAAAAAAAGGGAACTACTACCCTTAATTATTGATAACATAGCCCTGCAACCCAATACATACAAAGGAAACAAAAAGTGAGGCAATGTTAGGTATTCATTATATTCATTGCACAAGTCCATTAATGTGTTATAAGTTATATCGATAGCAATAAGGGGGTCATAGGATGGGAAAACACACACCCTGTTTGGTGGAGTTGTAGAAGGGGCAAAGCCCCAATTGTTTGGGGTTTGCAGGGAAATGGAATCCTCATGCACATGGATTTGGTGGAATGTCCTTCAAAAAGAAAATGCAAAGCTTTTTGAGAAAAAAAAATTGCAAGTTTTTACGCTAAAATTTTCTCTTATAATGATTCTGTGGTGCATGTCAATTTTTGCAAGTTTTTAGGCCAAAATTTTCTCTTATAATGATTTGGTGGTACATGTCAATTTGGTTCTTGTAATTCCTATCAGAGAACTACTAATGCATTCTAATTCAGGGGAAATGATCTTATGATTGTATTCTAATTCAAATGGATTGATGATTGTATTCTGATTCAGATGGATTGATGATTTTTGGACACTGCTAAATATAAATATTATATTATAGAAATAAACATACTCCAAAAAATTCTTTTTGTTTTTTCTAATTTAAATTTTTGGAATAAAATATCCATATTAATATAATTTTTCAAAAATATTCCAAATTATGTCTTTATATATCATTACACCTTTTATATTTTATTAAAAAACAAGTTACATCAATTAATTATAGAAGATTAAAATATTAAAAAAAAATTACAATTCAAATATTTAAAAACTAAATCAAACACCGGCTCTTAAAACTTCTTAATTGAAACGTTTCTCCATTAAAAAAAATGCGTTTAATTTTCCCTATTACATATGGAGTCGCATTTTCAATTAAGCTATATTCCAACTGGCTGGCATTCCCTATTTCGAATGGCCCGAGTCATAGTTCAATTAAGGCTTGCAAAAATTAAAAAGGATTGTTTTAGCGAACCCCACTACTTATAGCGAATTTCAAAATTGTGCATAAAAATATTTTTGGACATTTCCGCTTAAAATTTCCCACTTCTATCAGATATATTTTAAAGCAGATATTTAAAATGGCATGATATACCAATTAATATATACTGTAAATTTAATGTAAGCAAAAAGCTCAATTGCAGAAATAATGATAATGATGAGGAATTAATGTTTTGCTAATATTCAAATCATAAATCTATACATATATAGAATAATAACTGTATAATAAATCTGCATGCAATAATTATTATATTAAAATATTCTCACACGTTATGTTGATTTACTATTAACTAATTATTTTATTTCATATACCTCCATTACATTTATAACACGTTTTTCTAATTCATCAAACACATTACCCTCTAAATTAAATTAATATCAACACATTACTTCACATGTAATTACAATTGTTTTACATTATGGGAAAGACTAGCCCATACAACAAATCTAAAGAAAATTATGGTCAGAAAATTGAAATGCTCGAGATAGAGATGGCCAATATATTTTAATTTGCCATTTCAATTCAAAATCGTTGAACATTCCTACAGTAACAACGATAGGATCTTTCCTCAAAATGGAGACAAGGTAGAAATTCTGTTTGAGATAATGCCTCAATTATTATGCCTACTTAGTTTGAATTGGGTTGTTGAGGAAGTTGAGAGATTCTCTCAACTTCTCTCTCTAAGATTAGGATTAATTCAACTATATATATTTGATGTATCTCTGATTATAATATATAGAAATTAATAATTGTGTGTGAATCCTGTTCCATGGATGCTCTCTCCAATTTCTAACATGGTATCAGAGCCTAGCTGGGCTTAATCCCTCACAGGAGTGCCCAGGAAAATGAAATAGTTTGAGAGAGGTTCTCTGTAGTACATACGTAGATTAGGAGTGTTGAATTATTTTGTTTGTAAGAATGTGTGTGTTCATTGTTTACCAGCAAAGCTGCCTACGGTGAAAACAGAAAAGGAGGCCTGCGATTGTAGAGTTGCAGCAGTCGAAATTGGCGTCATTCATATCTGCTACAAGATTCAAACTCTGAAACAACAATTGCCAAAATAGATGAGAGATTCCAAGCAGTTCCAGAAGCATGTGCTGCTGCCAGCTGGGATAATTGAGATGGGTGGAGGCGTGACAGGATTTCGCTGTCAATAGCTGCCGTGAAGAAGCTGCATTTGCTGTTGGGTTTTTCGCTTCATGTGAATCAGTACACCAACTGCGAATCACTCTGAAGGTACGATATTCCAGTGTTACATTTGTAGATGCAGCTCGTCACTAATCATCAAGGCCATGCCCTGATTTTCTGTTTCAATGAGCAGTGGTCATCAACAGCGATGCTCTGCGAATGTATCGAGTCCACATGGGCGCCAGGAATGAGGTCCTGTGAGAGAGTTTCCGTTTTTCGACGGACACACTTCTGTCGAGACAGAGGTTGGTCCAGGGATCTAATCTCATTAGAAACGCAGTGGAAATGGACTTCTTGTCTGGCGATTACAAGGTTTCGTTAATTGACTGGGACCTGGTGCTCATTTTGGAGCCTTCGAGGATTTTGTATGAGTCATGCCAATTCTATATTGCAGAACCAATTATTCAACAAATTAGCATTATTTAAATTAGTCGTTCTCGACGTTCTTCAGTGTCGAGAGAACAATCGGCTAATTTGATTGTGTGAATTTGTTATATGCTGATGGGTCTCATTGTGCTTTGGGCTTCAAGAGCATCGGTTACAGGTTATACAATGAGATCCTTGTGTGTAAAGGTCACTTTGTAGGATTGATCGCTGATCATATTCAGTACCTAGAATATTTTCCTAGACACTGTTGAAATTTATTCTTCGGGGTTATTTCACAGATGGAAATATTTCAGTAGGATAGTTCAGTGTCGAGACTCTTCTTCGGGGGTGTAAAAAATCTTTGATCTTACAAATTCATCATTGCTGGTCAGAAACAAATGTATTTTAAATGGGTTGAATGGTAGCTCGAAAATGGTGGAGAAAAGAGCGTTGTCTATGAGATCTCAGAGTGGGTACAAATGTTAATGAAGACCAGGGCAGACAAATGTTTGCATTAAATTAGTGTGTTCTCCATTTCTGTAATGTAGGAATTAAGGGGGGGTGTTTGAGATAATGCCTCAATTATTATGCTTACTTAGTTTGGATTGGGCTGTTGACGAAGTTGAGAGATTCTCTCAACTTCTCTCTCTAAGATTAGGATTAGTTCAACTATATATATTTGATGTATCTCTGATTATAATATATAGAAATTAATAATTGTGTGTGAATCCTGTTCCATGGATGCTCTCTCCAACTTCTAACAAATTCCAGCCTATGAAATTCAATGGGCAATTTGAAACACGATAATTAGTTGAAGCATCTAGATTTCCAATGTGAGGTGCAAATATATAGAGAAGAAGACAAGATTACACTTGTTAAAGTGAGAAGATCTTCACTGATTGGGAATCTTGTGTAATGATAAAAAAGAAATCCATACTTGACTATGATATGGGAAAAGTTTAATATTCTTTTGAAAAACAATATCTATCCCTTGAATATACAGATAAACAAGAATGGTAGAACGAAACCTGAACCAATAATTAGATCCCTAAAATCCAGAATTAGAAAGGGAATCCAACCATTCATTTTAAATAGATGGATTAAAAAAGGAATTCAGCCATCAAATTCATTAGATTAGAAAATTGATCACCTCGTTTCAAAAAGGTTTGTTGGGCTGAGGTAAAAAGTAATTTGATAAACTTGAACAATGTCATGTTCTCAATTACAGAGACATTTAATAAATTTTGGAGCAAAGAAAATGGTTGGGGTTGGGATTTAGGAAAACAAGAAAAATTAAAGTGAAGTTAAGTTGTGGATATTATCAAGCATAGAAATGGAATCAAGGAGAGAATCAAACCATGGTATTAGCTCATAGTGTGAACTAAATCAAACTATGGTATGAGTAAGGGAAACCAAAAATAAAAGGAAAGTTAGAGCCTCATTTTGATCATTTTGATTTTGGATTTTCATTTCTGAATCGAAGGGTTTTCTTAAGCTGTTGAGCTAAGTCAACCAATGGTGCTTAGCACACGGATTTCCAAGCAAAGAAGCCCAACTCTCTTTCCGTGAACTTGGAGTGTCACTCTAGGAGAGAAATTTGGAGCTGATTGGATACTTATTTTTCTAATTTTGTGAGCAATTTCATCTCTGGTGGGACAAATTTTTTAGGACAATGCAATAGCAAAACTAGAGTTGCTTGGAGGAAGAGTTTGCTGAGGAAATTGGCTTTCAGAATTTGCAGGAATTTTGCTTGAAGGAAGACAACTTTCCTTGTGGAGTTTCAGAGCCCGAGAATATTGCATTTGTGTGGGCTGAATTATTCTTCCTTAGGGCCTACACTGGGTTTTCTGGACCATTATTTTCTTAAGTAGTTGCCACAACCTTGTGCGGAGAAACAGTTGGAATTTCACTCTATCATTTCAATGCCATGTTTCAGTGGATTCTCAATTATTTTTATGGAGGATTTTTGGCGGAACAACTGTAGATTTTATAGTGGGACGCAGAGCTGGGCAATGTGTGATTTCACTTGATTTTTGGGTAATTCTGGGAGATTAGAATTAGCGCCAAATATTTCTGGGTTTTTTTGGTCCAGGGCTGCAGATGATTGTCTTACTTTCTTAGAATTTTTGGAGCAATTTTAAAGTCTCAAATATCAACTTTACTCCAAACGCAGGAGCAGTAATTTTTGGGCAAAGCGTACAACCAGTGAGCCATTTCAGCATGGAGTTTCTTCATTCTCACTTGGGTTTTGTGTGGTTTCTTTAGCAATTTCAGGTGCACACATTCGACTATATTTTGTACTCGGATTCTCATTGGATAATCAATAAAATGGCTCAACACTATTTTTTCTGCTCAACAATGTTCTAAATTTGTTGCTCTTCTGGAGTTTTCAGATTGCATGATTATTTGTTTTTTGTAGCTAGCTCATGTCTTGATATTCACTGTATTTCTCTAGTTAGAATATTACATTGGTATCAGAGTATGTTCTTCACGAGTTGTGGGCTCTAGAGCTTGTCATGATTGAACCGTTTGGTGGAGTTGTTCATCTTTCTAGAGGAAGAGGCAAAGTTAGAGGAAGGGGTTTTGGTACAAAAGATGAGCTTGAACTGAGACAGAGTTCAAGGAAGATAGAGACTATACGGGGGACAACAATGATGAGCGACCTAGGCAAGGTGGGCATTACCCACTACTAATATAGTTGGAGAAGGGAGCCATGTACATCCACACACAATCCATACATATGGTCAGATTCCCAGGCCTACTATGTCTCACTTCACAGAGGAACCAAAGCGAGAGAGAGGTGTTGATGCATACACAAAGTTAATTAGATCATTCACTAACGTGATTGACGAGTATGAGGCGTTGGATCACAGGATCAGAAGGACACTCTCCTTCACTGATTACTACCATCTAAAGGAGAAATATAGAGGAGTTGGGATAACAAAAAGCTGGCAGTGAAGGTGACCTTGCCTAACTATGGTGGGTTGCCTAGGTGTTTAGAAAAAGCTTGGATTCAGAAGCTAGATATATATGTTACTTTGAACCCAATCAGGGAGACAGACACCATCATATTTGGTACATTGCATTTGGAAGGTGATGCGCAAGAGTGGTGGTATCATGGATTAGTTAAACTTGTGTATGCATCCATCACATCCTATAGTGAGTTCAGTCGCCGGCTGGTGGAGAGTTGATAGGAAGAATCCAGAGTTGTACTTCAGGGAGTTGGCTAACCTAAAGTAGACAAGCAGTGCAAAGGATTAAAAGCAGAGCTTCAGAGGCTCGCGGTGATGGTTTCAGATATTTCTAACTCGAGATTGATCATGTTGTTTATTGAGCGTTTGGCCGAGCCTCTACGAGCTTAGGTGCGAGCTTATAGCTCAGTGTCATTGTAGGATGTGATTACCCGAGTGCGGGACATGCTAGATGTTGCTACAAAGACGAGGGTTCCAACGCATACTAAACTCTCTTTCCCTCATAAGGGAAAAGACACTAGACCTTTCCAGAAGGAGTGTACAGTGAATGGACAATTGGATGATGAGATTAGGAGGGACCTCCGGCAGAGGACATCATTCTTTACTTGTCAAGATCCATGGGCACCAGGACATCGATGTACCAAGTGCAAGGTCGACTAAATAGAGGTATTTTCAGGCAGTGAGCCAGAGGAGGATGATGCAAATCAGAAGGTCAATGCAAGGAAGTGCAAACCTAAAAGATCAGGTGGCTTTTGAGTGCCTCAAGAGTGTGATGAGTAGTTGTCCTATCTTAGGCCTTCCAGATTTTTCACTCCCATTTATTTTTGGAGTGTGATGCATTAGGAGAAGGCATTGAAGCAGTTTTGTCACAATAAGTTCACCCCATAGCCTTTGAGAGTCGAAAACTTCAACCAAATGACAGATAATATCCCATATATGTTAAAGAGATGCAAGCAGTCATGCATGCATTGGCTAAGTTTCGACAATAAGTAGTAGGGAACTGGTTCAAGGTTAACACTGATCACAATAGTCTTCGATTTTTCTTGGAGCCGCAGAACCTACAAGAGATACAACAAAAATGAGTTAGTAAGATCCAAGCATATGATTTTTAGATTGAGCATGTCAAGGGAAAGTAGAAAATAGTAGATGGTGCGTTATCAAGAAGGCACGCGATGCTTTCTTTGATGGATATCACACAGTATTAGAAGGCATAACTTTTGGTGGAGTACTCCAAGGATCACCTTGCATGTGAGATCTTGGATGGTACTCATGGGATGATAGGTATCGAGTGATGGATGATGTTATCTACTACAAAGACAAGATTTATTTGTTACCAGGTTCACAGTTTAGGGAGAAGATCCTGCACATAGCTCATGACTCACCTCTGGCAGGGCATCATGGATTCTACAAGACTTATACGGTAGACACATATGTGTGTGTGAAAATGACACCTTTGAAACCTAGTGTTAAAATTAAATAAGGTTGACACTTAGCCCTCCATATTTGTGTTCTACCAACCATATGATCATGTTGAATTAATGTCCATCTGACTGATGGTGATGCTTTATCCCCTTCGCTCCATATGACCATATCACATGACTTGATATCTAGGATTGTTAGTCATCTACGTGATGATGTCATCATGTTGCATGGAAACCCGTGAAGGGTGCTGTGTGTCACAGATTTTCGAGCATTTAACTAATAAAAATGTGCCAAATATGTCTTCCACATGGAAGTCTCAAGTGGTGCACATCATGCTAATATCACCTCTTCACGTGTCATGTTGACTATGCTATTTATGTCACCTATTTTGGCCTACCAAATGACACAACTAACAAAAGTTATATGCAAGCAGGGGTGGAGTAATGCGACATTTTGAGGTGGGAGATTTGGTTTTTGTGATATTGCAGCCATACAAACAATCCACATTGAAGCAAAAGGGAGCTGAGAAGATTCAGCCTAGTTTTTATGGGCCATATGGTTTGATGCGAGGAGTGTGAGAAGAAGCTTATGAGTTGGAGCTTCCATCAGGAAGTAAGGTGGATAAAGTATTCCATATCTCTGGCCTTGAAAAAAAAAAGGGCTCACAAACAACTAATACGGAACAAAAAGGTACAGCATTAAAGAAGAAAGTTCTATGTCAAAATGATTTTAATTAAATAGGGCATTAAAAAAAATTATGGTTGGAAATTTCATTCAAAAAAGTGTAAGAACTCTGCATGGAAGGAGAAAACTATTCACTACATATGTATGTGATTTCTTCGGAATCAATTATTGATCATCCCATGAAGATAGAAAGAAGTGGCAGAACTCCGCATCGAACGAGAAAACGATTGACTACATATGTACGTGATTTCTTGGGAGTCAATTATTCATCATCCCATGAAGATATCAAGTGAAAAAATAATCTCCATCAAAATTCATAGTAGGGAATAGCTTATCACTGGATTTTTGTGAACTATGGCAAACTGGTTTTAATCTTATAGTCAATAGTAATGAAGAGTAAATTTCCCACAAACACGCTCCTAGAACTTTATTTGGATCCACAATGCGAAACTGGCGAGTGCCTAACTCTAATATCACCCAACCAGCTACATCCTGTTCCACACTTAAAAATGCCCTTGGACTTTCCCTGGTAACAGCAACATAGCTTATGTACGCTCGGCAAGACTAGGCTCCAGAAGAGGACAAGACATAACAAAGCTAGACGGCTAGTTAACTACTCTTTTCTTTCTTCCGGCCTTACCCTTAAGTTTTTCAGTTGCAAAGATTATAACAACTGATAGTTTGATGTGATACCTCTGAAATTGTGTGATATCTTTTGGTCATATTTACTTGTGAGAGAGCAGCACAATCTATCGGGAATGCAAGAAATCAACACATACTTTACAAGGGGGATAAGCCTATTTGGCAACAGCATATAAATCCACAGCACCTATAGTGTTAGTTTCAAACATCGAATCTTGGAGACTCGTGAAAGCCTCGTGATAATTTGCATTTCCTAACAACTAGAGAAGTTTCAGATTTGTACTTTTCAGCCTTATACTATAACTATGAAGACTATATATTTGCACTAGAAAATGAAATTTCGGCATGATGATGGGAATCACACAATTAAAAATGGCTCAAGATAAGTTACAATAACAGTGCAAAATTACTTCAAATACCTCCACGAATGCCTCAGAGTCATACAAAATTAAAGATAGCATAGTCGTAACAGGGAGGTATTTAGCCGAAACAGGCTCTATGCAGAACTTCATAAATATAGAGAATAGAGATCCACAAGCCCAATAAGGACTTGCTCCCATGAATGGCTGATTCATCTCATCTCTGTCATATGGAGCAACTAATTTTGAAAAGAATGTATCTGGAAAAGAGTTGTCATGTCGACGAATTAATTTTGAAGAGGATATATTTGGAAATGGGTTGTAATATGGATCAACTAACTTTGATGAGAATGTATTTGGAAAAAAGGGAATGTGAATGAGTGAGTGCGTGACTTATTTCTTTACAAGTTTATTCTACAATTTAAAATTGGGGAATGAAATAGGGATGTGTAATTTTATTTAATTTTCCGTCCGTTTAGATGAATTCTTTTTCGAAAAAAATATTTTAAATGAAAAAATATTATAGATTATAATAAAAACATAAATGATTATACATATTTAATTAGCTTTAATTAAAAGAATTATAAAACATTAATAATTACATTTACTTACTTGGTTTATTGATTTTTATATTAAATAATATAATTTTATAAAGACTAAGTAATTTAAATTTTAAAAAAAACTTCTATTTTTCTTATAAATATTTTAATATAGTTTGAATATCCACATTATTCCATATGTGTGTGTTTTAATGTTTACTTTGGAAAAATATTTAAATATTTTAATGGAAAAAGTAATTAAAAATAAAATAAATTGGTTAAATGTGTAACTCATTCAATTTTTTAGTATAGAATATTAATAATAATAATGTATTCAAATGTACAATTTAAATAATGAAAAATTACAGATGATCTATAGAAAGACAAAAAACTCCTATAAATTTATCTTAATCATGAATTTATCAAATTCTAAAATAGATTAATCCGTTAAAGTGTAAAACTTTAAAATTTTTACTTTAAAAAAGTTTGCATATAATAAGATTTGATATTTCTAAACTCTTAATAAATCTGTTAAAATAGATATATGCTATCATGCCAATAAAATACTTTGGTAAAATAAATCCAAGTACCATTTATAATCAAATTAGTGAAACGCATAATATATACGTAATACAGCATCTCAAATAACTCGAGGAAGGTGACATTAATTAGACTCTTAAATCATGCGTTCAGGTCGTGTCGTTCATTTCTGATTGTATGTGACATTCATTGTGTATACAATCATAGAGTTGTACTTTGTTGACTGATAAATTGAGGGATTACGTAAGGAGAATTTATTGGTCAAATTAAAGAATTACATGTATTTAGGCAACACGTACTTCATTATCGTGGATTACGCAAAAAGCGAGATTTTATTAGCTTTGATTTAACACATTTCTTCCGTTGTCTGTAGGTCGTTATAGGTCGTCATTGAAGAACATCAATGACCTCCCATGTTTCAATGTGATCAACCTAAACCATGTACAAATTAATTTGAACCTATTTGGTCTCTGTAGCAGCAGAGATCGAACATGCTAACATTGCCTTTGGAACTATTTGGTCTCTATAGCAGCAGAGATCGAACATGCTAACATTGCCTTCCTATTTGGTCTCTATAGCAGCAGAGATCGAACATGCTAACATTTCATTGTTTATACTGTATCATGATCAACAATTGCTTTCAAATTTGACCAGATACTGGTAAGGACACCATGGACACATTTTTTTTGGTTGCAATATTGACATTAATGGAATTATTCTCTAAAAAAGTCTCTAAAAAAGTTTGAGTATTAGTGATATTATTTTATGGAAAAAAAGATATGTAGGTGAAATTTTTTCAAGAAATCCAATCTTAAAGTGTTTGAATAGTGTATTTTTTAATGGTAGAATCAAATTCAGTATCATCAAAAAAATCCTTAGCACCCAAAACTCTGAAGTTTAATAACTATAACCATAATTTCCAAAAATTTCTCAAGAAAATCCTACCCCAATTTCAATTGTTCTCAGAAACATCACTAAATTTAATTTTTCAATTTAATTGTTCAGTAATCACACTCATTATGTCTTGGAAAACCTTGTAATGTCTTGAGACACCTCGTAATAGATAAGAGAAAATTGTTCAGTAATGACACTATTATGTCTTGAAACACCTTGTAATGTCTTGGGACACCTCGTAATAGATAAGAGAATGAATAGTATTAAATGCAATAATTTGACCATTATGTCCAGCGTACACGTTGCTTAACACTCAGCCCTTTCAGAACTACTTTTCTATCTGTGTCTAAGTCTTTATTTGTTATTCTCCTTGACATTCTTAGGGAAATAGGTTTCATTAGCTATTTTGGATCCCATTCTCGAGGCAATAACACCCCAAAATATCTATATGTCAAAATATATGACCAATGATCACTTCTCTCGGCAATAACTGCACCCCAAAATTGCTATATGTCAAAATATATGACCAATGATCACTTAAATGTGCAGGACATCTCCCAAGCATGATGAATACCGTACATATGAACATTTTTAATATGAAATTGAGCCAAGGTATAACTTTAGAAAAACTCTTAAAGGACAAGGTTAAGAGGCCTAACCTACTAGAACATGCATCATTATGATGGAGGTTAAACAGAACACATTCAAATTAGATTTGGAAATTCATATAGCATTCAACGTTAATTGACTAAACCTCCATGTACCATGAATGGTGGATGCAAATAAAAACAACCCTGTTGTCCCACTTACTGAACAATTTGCAACTGGCGTTAACAAGTACGAAAAGGAGACAATTCTGCACCCTGAAGAGTGAGTGACCATGTCCGAAACCTAGAACTTTGTCTAATTAGGGAAAAAGGGACAACTAGACTTCTATCCTACAATTTTACAACTTTCTCTTCCAGATCTTGCTCTAGAAGTTTTTCAAGTTAAACCGAACGAGATTTCGTGCATGTCCAACAATCGTGATACCTTTTTAGGATGCACATCTCATCTAGACAATAATAAGATATTTTTCAAATTTTGGCAACAACCAGCATTGTAAGTAATAATTATGGGTAAATTTTTCTCTAATATATCATCTTTTCACTTTTTAAAATAGAAAATGCTTCAGTGAATGGTTATTTTTTAAAATAGAAAATATTTTAGTGAGTAGAGAGGTTTATTTTATAATTGAGTATAAGAAATATGTATTTTAAAAGAATAAATATTGTTTAAATAAAAAAACGTTGATTATAATAAAAAACAAAAATAAATAAAACATTTTATTCTCACTCTTAATCATAGAAAAAATATTTTGATGTACATATAAAATATTATAAATTTATGGTGTGTTAATTTTTTGGTCAAAATTTTCCCCAGAAAATGAAGCCTAAAAAAAATTGATCCGTCTTTACTCTAACTAGATCTTAATTAAAATACTATTATTTATAATAATAAATTTTAACTACAAAATAATTATTTGATAGGAATTCAAAACCACTGCTGTAACAGCCTCATTAGAGCTAACTAGTATTAACTAGTTAGAGACTTTTACTATTTTAAATTTCTGGCCAAGGAAAAAGACTTGAAGCTTTATTGTTGATTAAAAAAAAAACAAATTATTTTATTGAGAATAATTGAAGTAGGAGGACTAGTTAATGAAAAGTAAATCTTTTAAGCTGTTGGTAAAAGTTTCCAAGAATAGGAGCTGGTTGGGAACAGTTGGGGAAACAGTTACCTATCCTCTAGGAATAAAAGGAAAACCTAGGAGACGGGCAGGGGTTCTGTAATTTTTGGCAAGGAGGGTGAAGTATTTTCTAGAGCTGGAGGAGGTCTAGTTGAAAATAGCTTCTGCAACCCTTGAGAGCCAGATTATCTGAATGTGACTGGATTGGCCATCCAAAGGTCACAGCAGAAAGTTTCCACTGTTGCCCGTGGCACCGTCTAGATTCTGGGCTAGGGGGCAAGCGGAGGACGTAATAGCCTCCCTTGATGGTTGGGAGGACAGCAGCTTAAAACTTCTGTGAATACAGATAAGTATTTCTGTGCATTTGAGTATTTATTTAATTATGAATTTTGTATGGAAGTCTATCGTTGAAGAGGATGTTAGCAATATAGCCTGTTAGCTTATAAGTGATTATATACAAATTATGTGAAGCTTGAACAGAACGTAGTGGGACTGTAGAGAAATTTCCTACTGTTTTCCTAATGGAATATTTAGAAATCTGTGAGTGTAAAACATATTCTGCTACTCTTCGTTTTCTACAGTAATTAATGGAAAATAGAGCAATCTATTAGTAGAATATAGATGTTGCTATATTTTGTGATCTACAGTGCTTATTAAAAAAAAGGAAAGAATTCTGTTAATGAAAATAGAAACAAGTCACTATTCATCTATACACAGTGTGTACTTCATAGCCGATGATAATTAATAAAATAAATAAGCAAGCATAATGGTTACATTACAGTTTCATAGCATAATAGTAAAACAGGTAGGGCACAGCATACCGTAAACATAAACACTGCAATATTCCCTGTAGGTATGATGGTAAGCAAATATGTATGCGTGGAAAATATAAACCCTGACATGTAAAAACCCTACAGGCTGAGCACTATTGAAGGGCGATGTGCTACGCACATCCCTTCCTCTTCTAAGTGACAACTCGAAGTAAATAGAGAGCAACAGAAAATAGTGTTATGTGCATGCGAAATGAGAATCTGAACATAGCATACTTATAAGAAAAGCATACATAGCAACACCCTGTACAAAAACGCAGGTAGGCGGAACTTAAGAACTAAAAGTTACAATGCCGAAAACAACGAAATGACAATGTTTGCAACAGTTACTCATATGAACTAGAATCATTTAAGTATGTTCAGTAAACAGTGTAAATCGGTCCTCAAGGCCATAATCACTGGCCGAATATGTTACCAGAACCTCGGAGTACAACATGCATTAAACAACGAGTTAGGGTTTGAGTTGGTAAAATCGTCCAGGGGTAAACTTCCTCTTCTCCAAGCAAAAGAAAATTATTACATAATAAAAGAAAACACAGTTGCCTACGGAGCTGAGCTCCTCAAAGCCCTAAGATATCACCTAAACCGGTGGGTAAACCCACTTCAAAATAGAGAACGGAGGTTTCTGGGAACCGAAAACTAGGCCTCGACAAGGAGAGGGTTTCACCCTTCGGAAAACGAACTCAAATACCTGTGCAGTGGAGCGAAAGATCGTCAGTCGAGACAGTCGCGAAGTTGCCAGTTAAGGGTCAGAGGTTAGGGTTCGACTCCTCGTACCTGTAAAAGAAAGATGACGAGCGACCAGTTAGTTCAAAGACAAACTGTAAGGGTTTTGGGTAGGTAACAAGTATGATAAACCAAACCCTATAAATTATTTCACCGCAAAGAAGATATATGTACCTGTAGGAATTATTAGCCAGGGCCATCTGTGTAAAAAAAAAAAAAGACATGAGTCATGGGGTTAGTCCATCAATTGGAGAGAAAGGGAACTAAAACACGCAATGAGCTTGAAATGGGGTTTGGAAGTGTATTCTTACCCTCAGCGCTGCAGAAGTAACTGTAGCTCTCTATGGTAGTACTGCCCTGGGGCTGCCGTAGCGCAGGCGAACATTGCACAGTTAAAATAAACCTATAAGAGGTAGTTTGCGGGAGATCAACAGTTTACGTGCAAGGAAACCAAAAGAACACAAAAATAGCAAGTGGGAAACTAAGTTGAAAACTGTAGATGATGCAGGCGAAGATTCAAACCTGGAATGTATATAAGGGACCCGGCGGAGTTTGCAGCACCACGAAATCAAGCTGAAAGAACGCCAACTGAAAACCCTAGACAACAGACAACTCGTGGAGCGCATTGTGAAACTGGTTGAGAACGCCAAGCCTGTACCCCTACCGCTCACCGACTACAGTCGAGCCAGAAACCCTCCTAGTTCACTGTGAGACTGGCAAAGAACGCCATAGCAACTCTTCTCTCCTTTGGAGGGAAATGAAGAATCCCGAGGTGTATCGGGACACATGTAAGCACAGTACCGTCGGAAAATCGAGCATAATTGACAGGCTATTTCTTGGAGGCCAGTTACAACGCCAAGTGGAGCGACATTTTCCAAGGATCATTATAAAGTATCAGAACAATAAATATGACAGTTGGCGCATCCACCATAGGCTCAAATCACATGCGGATAATAAATATAGTGCTGGTTAATGTATTAAACATATATGTAAATAGATCCAGATCCTTATTACACACCACTACGTTTAACCAAAGCTCACCCGAACCAAATATATAAATGAAGGTCGAATCATTTGTGTGGAAAACGAATATAATCATTCGCTCATGAATCTGTCCGAATGTACAAGTAAAGTGATATAGATTTGCTGACGGATAGAAGTAGAAAAGTTAATTTTTTTTTATGATGGTAATTTTTAATGTTGATAGACATGACAAGTGGTATCAGAGTCGGTTGCTACACTGGGATCCTAAGGGTCTGCTTACAGTGAAGCTGTGCATGTATTTAGTGCACTGAGAAGAAGCACGTGGCATGAGGGAAGTTGAAGCGTCGCAATCACAACCAGAAGCTCCAACAATCATGAATCCAGAAATGTGTGTTCAATTAACTGTTGAACAACATCAAAAGACAAGTCAATTACTTGAGCAATAGCAGCAACAAACTGCATTCTTGCTAAACACAGTGCGGCAACTGCAAGAAGAGATGATGAGAGTCTCGAAGGACAGTGAGAGGTTGTTGCAAGATCAAGAAAGGATCTTGAAAAGTTTATCTGACAAACAAAATCAGGAGATGGGACATCCCAGTGCAGAGAAAGAATTTTCAACGGAACAAGAGGAACACAAAACTAGAAACAACACCACAGGCAAGACTGAAAAGAGTCCCTCCCAAAAGAGCAAAAAGAAGAACTATAATGAGGCAGAGTTGGGTAATGAGTCTGACCAGCAAGATCCTAAGAGGCAGAAAGTAGAACTGTAGGGGGAGTTTCGTAAAATCAAGCCACCAACATTTGATGGTGAGGTGGAAGAGGTGGCTGAAGCATGGCTGATCAATATAAATAAATACTTCCAGGTATATGAGTACAACAACAATCTGAAGGCCAGACTGGCTATATACTAGTTACAAGAAAAAGCCACCCTGTGGTGGGAGGAGGTGAAAAATGTGCGCAGCATTGACGAGCGAGATATCACATGGGAACTGTTTCAGCAATATTTTAAGGACAAATATTTGACAAAAATATTTTATGATGACAAGGCTAAGGAGTTCCATGAACCTTGGTTGGGACAGATGACCATGGACGAGTATGTCACAAAATTTAACTCCTTGTTACGTTACGTTCCTTATCTTCACAAAGAAAAAGCTAAGGTTCAGAGGTTCTTAAGCAGTCTACCTGCTCATATTAGAGAGTGGATAGAATTTGTTAACCCGCAGACCATGGATGAGGCTATTCATAAGGCAAGAATGTGCTATCAGCAAAGTAAAGCCAAGGGGGAAGGAGGAAAAAGTTGGCAGCCAAGGAAAAATCAGAAAAATACTTCTAACTTCAAAAGTAATAAAAGCAGTAACTTTAAAGGCTTAGCACGGAATTCCATCAACAAGCAGTTTGGTAAAAATCATCAAAGAACTAAGTGGCCAACAAAGGAGAAGCCCACAGAAGCATCCAGCAAGCCAGAACAAGGCCAGATTTCAAAACCGCCCCTACAGTGCTGGGGCTGTGGAGAGGCTCACTACTAGAAAATTGTCCCCAACGGAATAAAAATGAGATGGTAGCAAATATGCAAGAGGCATCTACAGTGGGAGACATGGCGCGAAATGTACCTCGCATAAATGCAGCCCTGGAGGACCGACAAGCTGATTTCCAGCCCATGATGATTGAATTGGAAGGTACTATACTAACCAAACCTGTTTCGATTTTAGTAGATCCTGGAGCAAGTTTAAGTTATGTAAGTCCTAAAATAGTTGAGTCATGCAAATTAAAAGAGCAGAACTTCAAGAGCTCCTGGTTAGTTCAATTAGCTACCGAGGCAAAGCGTAAGGTAACTGCGAAAATTCATAACTGTGTTTTGGAAGTAGCAGAGCAGCAGTTACAAGTAGACTTAAATATCTTACCATTGGGATCTTATGACGTGTTGTTGGGCATGGATTGGTTGGAAAGACACTATGCCTTAGTGGACTGCAAAGAAAAAGTCATTCATTTTAGAATGCAAGATGGTACGCGTAAGGAAATTCAAGGAATTAAAAAACAAGTACAACTACGTCCCATAACAACATCTCAAATGGGCAAGTGTATCCGGAAAGGATGTTAGTTGTATGCCATCCAAGTAGGGTATGCAGATTCCAAGGAAAAAGCTCCAATAATGGAGGATATTCCTGTGGTACAGGAATTCTTGGATGTGTTTCCAGAAAACATTCCTGGATTGCCACCTAAGAGGGATATTGATTTCACCATTGAATTGCTGCCAGGAGCCACTTCGGTGTCAAGAGCGCCCTATAGAATGAGTGTCCCAGAATTAACAGAGCTAAAGATGCAGTTATAGGAATTGATGGACAAAGGCTATATCTGCCCAAGTGTGTCTCCTTGGGGAGCACCAGTCCTTTTTGTTAAGAAGAAAGACAGAACCCTACGCATGTGCATCGATTACAGGCAGCTTAATAAGCTGATGGTTAAGAAAAAATACCCCTTACCAAGAATCGATGACCTGTTCGATTAAGTGAGAGGGGCTAAGGTGTTCTCTAAGATAGATCTAAGATCAAAGTATCATCAGATTCAGATCAAGGATGAGGACATCTGCAAAACAGCTTTCCGCACACATTATGGGCATTATGAGTTCGTGGTGCTGCCCTTTGGCTTGACAAACGCACCAGCAACCTTCATGAGGTTGATGAATGGCATCTTTCATCAGTTTTTGGATAATTTTGTACTTATTTTCATAGATGACATATTAGTATATTCAAAAAGCGAGGAAGAACATAAAGAACATTTAAGAATAGTTTTGGAAATGCTGAGGAAACATCAGCTTTATGCCAAGTTTAGCAAGTGTGATTTCTTTAAATCAGAAATCCAATACTTGGGACATGTTATATCAGCTGAGGGGATATCGGTAGATCCCGAGAAGATCAAAACTATTATGGAATGTCGGGTACCTCAGAATGTGGTGAACATTAGATCATTTATGGGTCTATTTGGATATTATAGAAGGTTTATAGAAGGGTTTTCTAAGATTTCTTTTCCCATTACATCTTTGAAGAAGAAACGTAAGCCTTTTAAATGGACCGAATAATGTCAGAACAGCTTCGAAAAGCTGAAACAACTCCTAACCACAGAGCCAGTATTAAGGGTAGCTGACCCTGGAAAAGACTATGAGGTTTTCACCGATGCCAACAAAGAAGGAGTTGGAGTGATATTAACTCAGGAGGGCAAAGTGGTAGCCTACGAGTCTAGGAAGTTGAAAGAACATGAACATAAATATTCTGCCTATGAATTGGAACTCACAGCAGTGGTGCATGCTCTCCGAGTATGGAGGCATTATCTGTCAAAGATTTAAACAGACCATAGCAGTTTGACAATTTATTTCAAGCAGGCAGATTTGAATTCTAGACAGGCAAGATGGAACGCCTTTTTGAGTGAATTTGATATGGAAATCCAGCATGTTAAGGGGAAGGAAAACCGAGTTGCAGATGCGTTGAGCAGAAAACTGCATGATATTTATGCCTTATATTACAGTCAGCCAGCGAGCCAACTGTTGGAACAGTTAAAAGAAGAAGTGCAGAAAGACCCAGAATATCAATATTTGTGTCAGCAAGTGTGGGATCATGAGCAGCAAGGCAAGTCATCAGAGTTTGTAAAGAACAAAGATCAGATATTCACCTTTCGCGAAAGAATCTATCTGCCTAATCGTACCGGTCTTAAAGAGTTAATCTTGAATGAATAGCACTGCAGCAATTATGCTGGCCATCCAAGCTATCAAAAAATGCTCACTGCAATACAAAAGGTATATTATTGGCCAGGTATGCGAAAGAATATTGCAGAGTATCTAAGAAAATGTTTGGAATGTTAGCAGGTTAAAGTGGAGCATCTGTATCCTGCGGGACTACTGCAGCACATACCCATTCCTGAGTGGAAGTGGGAGGTTATCTCCTTGGATTTCATCACAGGACTACCACGAACAAGAAAGCAAAATGATTCCATCATGGTGGTAGTAGACAGATTAAGCAAATCTGCCCATTTCATACCGATACAATCTACACACAAGATGGTATAGATTGCGATATATTTATGAAGGAAATCTTTAGGTTGCATGGCATACCTAAGACTGTAATTTCCGATTGGGATGTTAAGTTTACATCCACATTCTGGAAAACCTTGTTTTCCAGTCTGGGAACTCAGATACACTTTAGCACTGGCTATCATCCTCAGACTGATGGGCAGACGGAGCGGGTAAACAAAGTTTTGGAAGAAATGATGCGCATGTATGTGATGCAGCAACCGGTTAAGTGGGAGGATTACTTGCATCTAGTGGAATTTGCCTACAACAACGGGTATCAGGAATCTTTAAAAATGAGTCCCTTTGAGGCATTGTACGGGAGGCAATGTCGTACACCCATAAACTGGAGCAGCCCAGAAACAAAATTATTGTTGGGACTTGAAATGTTAGCTGATATGGAAGCTGAAGTCAAAAGAATAAGGAAGAATCTAAAGGCTGCGCAGGATAGATAAAAGATGTACGCAGACAAGAAAAGATTCTACCGTGAATTCGCAGTAGGAGAGCACGTATACATAAGAATTAAGCCCAAGAGGAGTACCATCAGATGGACCTCCTGTTCCAAATTGGCTCCCCGATATTGTGGACCTTTCCAAATACTGGAAAGGGTGGGACCAGTAGCTTATAGACTAGCCTTACCCAGTCATATTCAAGTACGCAATGTATTCCATGTGTCATTACTGAAGCGATATGTACATGATGAAAGACATGTGATTCATTGGCAAAGTATTCAAGTAGGAAAAAGGGATAGGAATCCTAACTTAAGGTTCTGAGTAATTGTTGTATGCTGACTTGAAAATACTTGTATTTCAGGTAGAACCGGACGGCGAGTTTCTAGTCGAGCCGCAACGCATACTTGACAGAAGAGAAATTGAGCTCCGCAAACGAGCAATCATTCAGGTAAAAGTGCAGTGGAAGCACTTTGGACCGGATGAAGCTACTTGGGAGGATGAGAACTTTATGCGGGAAGCTTACCCGGAGCTCTTCACTGGGCTGGGCTGAGACACCGAGGACGGTGTTACTTCCAGGGGGGAGGATGTAACAGCCTCATTAGAGCTAACTAGTATTAACTAGTTAGAGACTTTTACTATTTTAAATTTCTGACCAGGGAAAAAGACTTGAAGCTTTATTGTAGATATAAAAAAAAAAAACAAATTATTTTATTGAGAATAATTTAAGTAGGAGGACTAGTTAATGAAAAGTAAATCTTTTAAGCTGTTGGTAAAAGTTTCCAGGAATAGGAGGTGGTTGGGAACAGTTGGAGAAACAGTTACCTACCCTCCAGAGATAAAAGGAAAACCCACGAGAGGGGCAGAGGTTCTGTAATTTTTGGCAAGGAGGGTGAAGTATTTTCTAGAGCTGGAGGAGGTCTAGTTGAAAATAGCTTCTTCAACCCATGAGAGCCAGATTATCTGAATGTGACTGGATTGGCCATCCAGAGGTCACAGCAGAAAGTTTCCACTGTTGCCCGTGGCACCGTCCAGATTCTAGGCTAGGGGGCAAGCGGAGGGCGTAATAGCCTCCCTTGATGGTTGGGAGGACAGCAGCTTAAAACTTTTGTGAATACAGATAAGTATTTCTGTGCATTTGAGTATTTATTTAATTATGAATTTTGTATGGAAGTCTATCGTTAAAGAGGATGTTGGCAATATAGCCTGTTAGCTTATAAGTGATTATATACAAATTATGTGAAGCTTGAACAAAAGGTAGTGGGACTGTAGAGAAATTTCCTACTGTTTTCCTAATGGAATATTTAGAAATCTGAGTGTAAAACATATTCTGCTACTCTTCGTTTTCTACAGTAATCAATGGAAAATAGAGCAATCTGTTAGTAGAATATAGATGTTGCTATATTTTGTGATCTACAGTGCTTATTAAAAAAAAAATGAAAGAATTCCGTTAATGAAAATAAAAACAAGTCACTATTCATCAATACAGAGTGTCTACTTCATAGCCGGTGATAATTAGTAAAATAAATAAGCAAGCATAATGGTTACATTACAATTTCATAGCATAATAGTACAACAGGTAGGGCGCAGCGTACCGTAAACATAAACACTGCAATATTCCCTGTAGGTATGATGGTAAGCAAATATGTATGCGCGGAAAATATAAACCCTGACATGTAAAAACCCTATAGGCTGAGCACTGTTGAAGGGCGATGTGCTACGCACATCCCTTCCTCTTCTGAGTAACAGCTCGAAGTAAATAGAGAGCAACAGCAAATAATGTTATGTGCATGCGAAATGAGAATCTGAACATAACATACTTATAAGAAAAGCATACACAACAACACCCTGTACAAAAACGCAGGTAGGCGGAACTTAAGAACTAAAGGTTACAATGCCAAAAACAACGAAATGGCAATGCTTGCAACAGTTACTCATATGAACTAGAATCATTTAAGTATGTTCTGTAAACAGTGTAAATCGGTCCTCGAGGCCATAATCGCTAGCCAAAATGTTACCAGAACCTCAGAATACTACATGCATTAAACAACAAGTTAGGGTTTGAGTTGGTAAAACCGTCCAGGGGTAAACCCCCTCTTCTCCAAGAAAAATAAAATTATTACATAATAAAAGAAAACATAGTCGCCTACGGAGTTGAGCTCCTCAAATCCCATATATATCACCTAAATCGATGCGTAAACCCACTTCAAAATAGAGAACGGAGATTTCTGGGAACCGAAAACCAGGCCTCAACAAGGAGAGGGCTCCGCCCTTCAGAAAATGAACTCAAATACCTGTGCAGTGGAGCGAAAGATCGTCAGTCGAGACAACCGCGGAGTTGCCAGTTAAGGGTCAGAGGTTAGGGTTCGACTCCTCGTACCTGTAAAAGAAATATGACGAGCACCAGATAGTGAAAAGACAAACTGTAAGGGTTTTGGGTAGGTAACAAGTATGATAAACCAAACCCTATAAATTATTTCACCGCAAAGAAGATATATGTACCTGTAGGAATTATTAGTCGGGGCCATTTGTGTAAAAAAAAAAATACATGAGTCATGGGGTTAGTCCATCGATTGGAGAGAAAGGGAACTAAAACACGCAATGAGCTTGAAATGGGGTCTGGAAGTGTATTCTTACCCTCAGCGCTGCAAAAGTAACTATAGCTCTCTATGGTAGTCCTGCCCTGGAGCTGCCGTAGCGCAGGCGAACATTGCACAGTTAAAATAAACCTGTAAGAGGTAGTTTGCGGGAGATCAACAGTTTACGTGCAAGGAAACCAAAAGAACACGAAAATAGCAAGTGGGAAACTAAGTTGAAAATTATAGATGATGCAGGCGGAGATTCAAACCTGGAATGTATATAAGGGACCCGGCAGAGTCTGCAGCACCACAAAATCAAGTTGAAGGAACGCCAACTGAAAACCCTAGACAACAAAAAACTCGTGGAGCGCACTGTGAAACTGGTTGAGAACACCGAGCCTGTACCCCTCCCGCTCACCGACTACAGTCGAGCCAGAAACCCTCCTAGTTCACTGTGAGACTGGCAAAGAACGCCATAGCAACTCTTCTCTCCTTTGGAGGGAAATGAAGAATCCCGAGGTGTATCGGGACACATGTAAGCACAGTACCGTCAGAAAATCGAGCATAATTGACAGGCTATTGCTTGGAGGCCAGTTACAACGCCAAGTGGAGCGACATTTTCCAAGGATCACTATTGAGTATCAGAACAATAAATATGACAGAGGGCGCATCCACCATAGGCTCAAATCACATGCGGATAATAAATATAGTGCTGGTTAATGTATTAAACATATATGTAAATAGAGCCAGATCCTTATTACACACCACTACGTTTAACCAAAGCTCACCCGAACCAAATATATAAATGAAGGTCGAATCATTTGTGTAAAAAACGAATATAATCATGCGCTCATGAATCTGTCCGAATGTACAAGTAAAGTGATATAGATTTGCTGACGGATAGAAGTACAAAAGTTAATTTTTTTTATGATGGTAATTTTTTAATGTTGATAGACGTGACAACTGCCATGGCCTTTACATCTAGATTATAGTTTTCTCGTAGTTAACTCCTATGCACGAAATAAGAATGGACGAGAAACTTTCCATAAGTATCTTATTTCCGTGAATCGGAACTATCTCCAATATTTTATTAATATGCTTTTTTCCCGTGAATCGGAATTACATGATTAAATTCTGTTTCCAGTCTATTAGATGCATGAGAAACTTTCCATAACCAACCCAGTGGCATGTGTTGGAAAAATCTCCATCATCTTTTGCACAGACGAAAAACTAATCAAGTTTTTTGCGAATGAGTTTCACTGTACATACGACTATCTCTATAAGAATCAGAACAATAGGCATCAACTTATGGCATTTGGAAACAAGAATACTAAGAAATAGTTCATGCATATTCTTCTTACAATATTCACGACGATTAAGACGTATTCGATTACACTTCTCACTTCACCAAAACCGTTCTTTGTATGACAAATGTTGACATTTTAGGATAATCGTGCACCTTATTAGTTAGGGAATAGGAAAAGTATTATCCGTAGGAACGTTTAGTATCTCAAAATGAGGAATGTCTTTGGAAAAGTGAAGCACAAGCCGATAGATATCAACCTTGAACCCTGACCCCAATAGAGTCATGATCAACATGATAAAAATGAAGGTAGCGGATACAAAACCAAAAGGTAGTCTTTGCTTTCTAATTTTTTTGGGTATGAAACTGAGTATCTCTAGAAGTAATGCAAAAAAAACAGCGATCACATATGTTTAAGAAGCTTCCATTGCAAGAAAAAATGCAACAAAACCCATCACAGATGATGTCATCCCTACTACTGATTATAATTATTCCTTCATTGCACCTTCTTCATTTTCGAGTGATAATTGAATTATTAATTCAAGGCATCTCATAGCATTGGACAGATATTTTCCTCACTTTCCAATATTAATGATATTGATCATAAGATTTATATATGAGATGTTATTGCAATTGTGATAATTTCTTTTAACAGTTCTGCAAATGGCTATGCGACCATTAACGATGCTTATTGTGTATTCAATTTATGGTTAATATTCTTTGGAAATTAGTGTTCAAGATTTTGTTTAGAATTTTATAATTAACAAAATATTGTAATTAGATCTCTACCAAAAAAAATAATAATAATAACTCTAAAAAAAATTAATATAATACAAAATTTTATTAACTAGAAGTTATAGACAAAGCATTGTAAGGTATTTTACCAATCGTGAAGAAAAACAATCTTACAACCAATCCAATCAATCTCTTAAGTGACATAGACATATCTATCTATAATTTTTATAATTTGTTAATTTATTCATTGTTGTCGTGAATTTTTCTAATCTCCACATTGAAAGCAATTTCTTTGCTTATTTTTCCTTAGGCCTAATCCCACTCATCACCTCATATGTAAGCCAAACGAAGCTAGACACCACCACAACTTCTCTAATAATATTCGTTTTGTAAAACATGTTTGAACAACTTTCTTGAGAATGGACCTTTTTAAAATCTACTCCATCTTCATCAATTACATGTATTAGAAATGTTACTTAATATCGATATGCTTAGTGTTACTATAATAAGTTGGATTACTAGTAAAATTGATAGCACTTTGATAATCACTAATACAATTACATTGCCTTTTTCTCTTCCAAGATCACCCAGAAGACCCTTCAACCAGATTTCCCCCTTGCACGTGTGTGAAACAATGATATATTTTGTCTTAGTAGTGAATAACGCAACTATTTATTGAAGGGGTGACATTCAACTAATATGTCATCTTATAAGAGTAAAGACATAACCTGAAGTGCATCACCTCCTCTTGAAACCACCTACAATATCTGAATCATCATAACCAAAAATAGAATCACTACAAGCATTAAATGTGATACAATAATCACTTGTGCCTCTAAGGAAACTAAGCACCCATTTCGATGGAATCCAATGTTCTCTTAGTGAACTTTCCATGTTCCTACTGAAAACACCCATTGCATATGAAAAATATAGTAATGTACATACCATAACATACATTAAACTTCCTATTGCATTAGCACATGGTACACTAGATATGTAATCCGTCTCTTTCTCACTACTACAACATAAACCTAAAGAAATCTTGAAATTGAAAGGTGTTGCACAACAATTTGTCACTGTCTTTGTACTCCTCGTTCCTGATCCTGGAGGACCTTTAACAATGACCCCTGTGTCTATTTTCCATCATAAAAATGTGCATGATATACCTTGCAACATACTGAACAAACTCTCTGTTGACCATTTCTGAAGTTTCTCCTTAAAAACATGGTTATCTCACTTGTGGTGATTGCTCTTTTCTGGTAAGGGGCAGCACCGATCGGCGTTGGAATGGGAATCATACCCGCACCGATCCTCTTTTGGAATTTTTTTTGAAAATGGAAGTGAAACTTCGTGGCAGAGAGCTGGTTGTTTGTTGCTAAGGATAGAGCCGAGCTTCTCCCTTTGGGCTTCTTGTTCCTACAAAAGTGTAACCGCCCAAAGGGATAACCCATTCCCCCACCTTAAGTGGATCCATGATCCCTCTTCCCTTACTATAAAATGGACATCCTCCCATACCTCTACTACTTAGAACAGAGATAGAAGAACAATTGAGAGAGAGTTGTTGCTATAGGCATTGAAGGAGAGTCGATACCTTTGGCCCCTTTGTATCAAGTTGAAACGAGAGCTTTGGAGACATGCCCGAATCCGAACCAGTCGAAGGAGAGCTGCGACATCAAGGCGCACGTTGTAACTCCCCCTCTCTATATTAATATAATACAATTGATTCTTTCTTTCCATTCTCATCTTTAATGTATGATTGGATTTCTAGTTCTCCTTGATCAACTAGATAGATTGTTTATGCGAGATATATGTTATGCTTTCACATTTGTTGTTGTTTGATCTCTTGTGTAAGAAACGAAGCACTGGCGACAACAAGGATCTGACTATGAATCGAAAAGGATAAAAGGATTCGAGCGAGGAACCACATCATATCGAGGTAAGTGATCTATTAACGATCTGTGTCCTTTTGCAATCTAGGAAAGTCGGATTTAGATTGTTCCCTATTGTTACTAGGCCAATCCTAGGGCTAGAGGGATTGTCTCTGTCCATAGAGAGAATTTTCCTGCATAACAAATTGGCGACTCCACTGGGGAGTGCTTCCATTTAAAGTATCTTGTTTTTAATTTTTAATTTTTTGTTTTGTCATCAATTTTCGTCGAGTGTCCCTCTCCTTTTCTCTGTTGAAGTGATAAGCCCAGCATTAGTTCAGATATTCATATTTCTATTGAAGTGATAAGCCCGGCGTCAGTTCAGCGAACCATTTTATTTTCAATTCTTCTCCTCAATATGCGCTAGTATTGCTCTGATAGTCGCGCCAATCGGCGCTGAATGCATTTTCACAGTAGCGCTTTTCCTCTTCCAACGCAGGTTGTAGCTTAATAGTTATGCCAATTTCTGTGTACAATTGTTTATGGTTTCCTCTCATTTTTCAGCTAGTGTGTCTTATCCTTCTTAGTTTTCCTTGTTGATTGGATAGCTCCTCTTCAACGACATTTTCTATTCAAGTTCTCCATCTTTGGTTTTCTCTTTTGCAAAGCTAGTGCATCCTTAATTTCCTAAGGTTTCTAGGTGTTTTCAAGTCATCCGAACGGTTGCGTGCTTTGTTGATTTCGAGACTTCCTATTGAATCAAGTCTTGTAGTATCTTTCAATCTTTTTGTTTGATTGAGTTTGTCTTTTGGTCAGTTCTCACGATTAGAAATTTCAAGTGTTGACCTTGTGTGCATTTGGGTCTCTTTTCGCCATCAAGCATAGATCACAATTGCTTGCTTTTGACTGAAGTTTGTTTTTCTTTCAGTGTTTATCGGCGTGGAAATGAAGAGTGTCTTGTTTTTAGAAAATTCATTTGGGTCTCTCTTTGGCTTTCGAATCTTTGCCTCTCGTAGCATTTTGAGAGATTTCATTAGTACTAAAAGCATTTCTTTTAGTTTGCATTCTACATTTTGCATTGTGCTTATAAGGAAAATACAAAAATATTTTTGTTTCAATTTGCTTTAGAAGATGAAAAATTTCATTTCACTTCGTTTCTAGTACATTTTATTGGAGGTTGAGAAAGTGAAAAGGATTTTTCATTTTGGTCAGATTATGCACTTAGAGGAACTGTGAAATATCATTCACTACGTTTGATTTTATTCTGTATTGATTGCGTTAATTTCTTTCTCGTGTTGATGTAGCTCTTCATTGAAAGAAAAAGGAAATTGTGCATAGATTACAATTTCATAGTTTCCCCAAAATTTTTGCATAGATTATGTTGCATGATTGGCATCTTTGGATATTTTTCTTTGGATTGGGATAGTGTGAGTTGTTTAGTTCGGAAAAGTTGCGTTTGCTACATTATTTATTGTTGCGTCACTATTTGAAACTCTTCCCTAAACTAGATAGCATTCATTGAATTTAAAAGATCATTTTTCATATTAGTTGCATTATAGGTGATTAGGTAATAATTGTTTTAAGCCTTGAAATTGAAACTATAATCAAGATCAACTTTAAAAAGAATCTCAATCAACCTAAGGAGCGTTTGAAACCTAACGAATCACATTTAGAGGTCTATGCTAGAGACGTGTTCCGGCGTCGTTAAACGTAGGAGTTGTCGCTACGGTCTGCGTTACAACCCGAGGGTGATATCCCGTCCCACGAACAGAAGTATACTGACGTATGATAAGTCTATTTTGGGATGCTCTCATCGAATGGTTACGCATCAGGCAACACTTGGACTCCCACGTACCATCGAGTATATTTTGGGAGACACCACTAGGTTGCAAACCCACCATAGGTAACCGAGTCTGCCGCCTTGTAAACATGATACACCGAACATAGAATTCGGGGAGATTGGTTGTTGTACGTTAAGTCTTTCGTAAGTTTATTTGCTAAGGTGTATATTGTAGTTCACGGATACTTGGTAAACCCTCTTGCCTAGTTTATCCCTCCTTTTGATTCATTTGTGTTTAATTTCTAAAATTCATCGGCCATGATAACTTTTTGCCTGTGCTCATCTTCTTAGCTGATCTTAGGTTGAGATTAATGGCAACAGTTCCTGAGTTTATCATCCAAGGAATCCCCTTAGGTGGGAATCCTGGTTTGTTTCCTTCGTTCAGAAATGTTGGTTCTCCATATATGGGGACATTGTCCCTCCCGGGATTAACCATTGGTTTGTCGATTTGGTTATTTTCGACCCCTGTGGTTTCGAACGTCCAAACAACTTCTCACCAAAGTTCTCCTCCGCGTGAGCAATGTCAACCCCAGATTGAAATTAAGGTCGACCCCTCGCCTTCTCCACCCATTTCTTCACCTCGTTATTCCTCTTCACCTGGTGAAAGTCTGGATTCTAATACTCAGGTGGCTAAGAAGAAGAAGAAGAAATCGAAGAAGAAGAAGAAAAATAAGCTTGGGGGCAAACCAGCAACCATCTCTACCCATGCAACTAATATTGGAAAACCTACCAGTCCTTCCCGGAGAGTCAAATTCCATTGCAAGCTATGTGAGGGTGACCACCTTCTTTGTTATTGCCTTGGTATTCCCAAGGTGTTAGAAGTGTGGTCCGTTGGCCTGATTCATCCTTCGTCACCAACCTCTAGACATCATGCCGATGATTAAGCTTCAGCTAGAGACAGTAAAGCTCATAAGATAAAGGGTAAGATTAAAATTCCTTGCAGATTATGTGGAGGGAAACATCCCATTCACCTCTGTACCTATCTGGATGATGCCTCCAAAGTGTTGGATACCCTTTCGGCTTCTCAGCCCTGTCTTCCCGCTGTTTGCCGGAAGTTTTCCTCGAGTCCTCTGCTCATTGATCAAGTAATTGATCAGGATTCATCTCTGGTCAAATCCGCTCTCTCAGAAGGTCAGTCTCATGAATCCGTCTCTGACCAATCATTGGTTAAGAAAAAGGTCAACTTGGTTCCACCCATAGTTTATTAGCTCTTTTCCGTAAAGAGTGGATCTCATCCCAATCAGGTTCTCTTTGTTTCCTCTGATCCCACCGGACCGGAGGGAGATCCTCCTATTCTCATGATCTAGCAAGGTGATCCTCCAACTCTCATCGTTGTAGTCCAAGAAATTGATCCTCCGACTCCCGCCGCTGCAGTACAAGAAAGTGATCCTCCTATCCTCGTTCCCGAAATCCAGGAGGATGGTCTTTGTGCTCCCATAACGCAAGGGGATAGTCCTCTTATCCTTATGCACCCCGTCCCATGTAGTTTGGTCACTTCCTTTGATTGGAGTCGATTCACGGGATACCATCTTCCTTCTTACGTGCCCTTTGATGTCATGGTACAAGCCTACAATATGGCCGTACCGAGCATGATTATAGATGAAGGGGCATCAGATAGTATCTTATCCTCAACTACCTGGCAAGCTTTCAGATCTCCGCAGCTTGTCTCTGTTACCCAGAATCTGTTGGATTTTGACAGAGGAGCCAGTCAACCATTAGGAATCCTTCCGAAGTTGCCTATTGCTTTAGGAGCTAAGATTTTCTATATAGACGTGATGGTTGTCCGAGGTCGCTTGGATTTTAACTTACTCCTAGGGCACGACTATACTTATGTCATGGGAGCGCTTGTCTCTTCCCTCTTTTGTGTGATTTGTTTTCCACATGAAGGTCGAATTGTGACCATAGACGAGCTTTCATTCGTTGGTCCTAATGTGACATCTAGTATACCATCGTCCCTTCCTGGTCCTTACCCACTGGTGGTGTCTTCCCCGCCACAAGTTAATTATGTGGCCACTTATTCATTTCCCGCATCCAGTGATAGTATCGTCATGTACCATGTACTGGGGGCGTTAGATCTCAATTTCCAAAATGTTGTTCTCCCATCAAATGAGAACCTCTACCAAGCCATGACTTGTTCTATGTCTTGATCAGGTCTCCAAAGCATAGTTCATTTTCTTGTGTCAAGTTCCTTAAAAAATGAAACAAGCACTTCGGAGAATAGTTCATTTTGTTGTGTCAAGCTCCTTAGAAAATGAAACAAGCTTTTCATAGGATAGTACTTTTATTGTGTCAACCTCGTTAAAAAATGAAACAAGTTCCCCTTCAATTCGAGTCTTTCACTTAATCTCGTAGCTGAACCTTCACTCCATTTGTCCGCAGAGAGGATTTTCCTACATAAGACTTGGTCTGCGAAACTAGATATTCTGGGTTCGATCCCGAGTGGAGTCGCTAATTTCTTATGCAGGAAAATCCTCTCTGCGGATAGAGATGATCCCTCTAGCCCTAGGATGGGTCTAGTAACAACATGGAACAATATAAAGCCTACTTTCCTAGATTGCAAATGGACACAAATCGTGAATAGATCACGTACCTCGATCTGATGATGTTCCTCACTCGAATCCTTTGATACTTTGCGCTCCGTAGTCAGATCATCGTTGTCGCAAGCGCTTGTTTACCCGCACAAGAGATCAAACAACAACAAACGTGAAAACATAACATATATCTCGCAAAACCAATCTCTCTAGTTGATCAAGGAGAACTAGAAATCCAAACATACATTAAAGACGAGAATTGAAAGCAACAATCAATTGTATTATATTAATATAGAGAGGGGGAGTTACAACCTACACCTTGATGTCGCAGCTCTCCTTTCACGGGTCCGGATCGAGGCACGTCTCCAAAGCGCTTGTTTCAACTTGATACAAAGGGTCCAAAGGGCTCAAATCTCCTTCAATGCCTATAGCAACAACTCTCTCTCTGTTGTTCTTCTATCTCTGTTCTAACTAAAAGAGGTATGGGAGGATGTCCATTTTATAGCAAGGGAAGAGGGAATGTAGATCCAATTAAGGTGGGGAAATGGGTTATCCCTTTGGGTGGTTTCACTTTTGTAGGAACAAGAAGCCCAAAGGGAGAAACTCAGCTCTATCCTTAGGAACAAATAACCAGCTCTCCGCCACGAAGCTTCTATATCTCAAAGCTTCACTTCCATTTTTTATAAACTTTCTAGAAGAGGATTAGTGCAGGTATGATTCATATTCTAGTGCCTATCGGTGCTGCCCCAGACCAAAAAAGAGCAATCAACGGGAGTGAGACACGCAGAGGGCATGACGCTCCAAATAACTATGTTTTTAAGGAGCTGCTTGAAGAATGGTGAAAAAAGAGTTTGCTAAATATGTTGCAAGGGATATAATGGCACATTTTTATGATGAAAAACAGACACAGGGGTAACTGTTAAGGGTCTCCACGATCAAGAACGGGGAGTACATGGACAGTGACAAGTTGTTATGTAACAAAAGGATAAGGGATATGTATAAGTTTCATATTATTCATAATGAATTCATGAGTATTTTATTAACATACTTCTACTATGAAATCTTGACCATACCAATTTTTCTATCTATATGCATTTCTATAACCAATATTTGTTTTGTTGCTTTTATATCCTTTATATCGAAGATCCTAACCAACTCATCCCTTAATCTATTGATCTCATTTGTGCTTTTCTTACAACAATCATATCATCAACATATAGCACCAAGATAATGATCACACCTTTTTTTTGAAGGAAACATAATAATCATACTCACCTTTAGTATAGTTCTAACTCATCATGAAGGAATCAAACTTCTTGTACAATTTCCTAGGAAATTGTTTCAGGTCATGCAATGATTTCTTTATCTTACAAACAAACCATCTTTTGTGATGTTTAACAAATCTTTATGGTTATTCCATGTATACATCCTAACCCAAATATCTATCTTAAAAAAAATTTTAACACCTAATTTCTCTTAAATCTAAACCAAGTAAATGTTGAGTTAAGCAGCGGAAAAACTTAAATAAACAATCAAATCCACACAGCATAAAAACATAAAGAGACAGAGATTTAACGTGGTTCATGACGATACGGAAGGCTCACCGTCCGCAAACGGAAGGCATCGACGATCTCGTTCATCAACAAGGAGAATTACAACGGTGAGGTTTCTCACTTCTTCTCTTCCTCTCCCACCCTCCCATCCCTCATGCTCGAAGGAAGAAGCTTCCACCTCGAGCTTACATTTTATAGTGAGGTAAGGCGGATATCAAGTTAAGTCGAGGAACAAAAATGAGAAAACAATAACTCCACATCAGGATTAGATGGATTCAATTTAGCAACAAATCCTATTGTTGTCATATTCATGAGATTTTCTCCAAATTTAATTAAAATAAATCTCAACAATCTCCACCTTGACAACAATTAGCCTGATGCCCTGTTTATTATTTATTTGTTCTGCAAGCCAAGAGAAGCCAAACACCAACGCAGCTTCTCTAACAAAACTGGTTTCGTGAACATGTCTGCACAGTTTTCCTTTGTATGCACCTTTTCAAGAGAGACTCCCCTTTCAGTGATACCCTGTCTTACAAAATGGTATTTGATAGGTATGTGCTTTGATTTACTATGATAGGCGGGATTTTTAGCCAAGTGAATTGCACTTTGACTATCACAAAATAACTTGATGTTGTCCTGCAACCTACCAAACTCACCAAACAAACCTTTCAACAAACACTTCTTTTGGCTTGTGAGCAGCTATGTGTTGTACGTAGTGGATAAGCAACAATGTTTTGTCGTTTTTACATCCAGCTTGTAAACCACTGCAGAGAAGGAACATGTCACAAGTTGACCTTCTCTTCTCCAAATCACCTATAAAATCGGAATCAACATATCCGCAAACAAATTCACTACTTCTGTTATAAGTGATACAATAATCACTTGTGCCTCTCAGATACTGAAGCACCCATTTCACTGCTGACCAGTGTTCTTTTCCTGGATTTTCCATATACCTGCTGACAACCCCAACCGCATGTGAAATATGCCGGTAGGCCTTTAAACCATCACGCCATCAAACAACCTACTACATTGGCATATAGAATTCGAGATATATATTCCTTTTCTTCATTTGTATTAGGTCATAAACTTGAAGAAAACTTAAAATGGGAAGCTAAAGGGAGTGGCGGCATTGAGAGGTAGAGTAGACCTTAAGAGTATTTTATAAATAGCCTTTTGTGATAACCACGACTTATGATATCCTTATTCTGCAAAAATCTCAACACCCAAAATCATCTTTATATCCTAAATCTTTCATATCAAACGTCACAACACTTGGGCGTTTGCTGTTGATCTCACTTATGCTTTTGCTTTATAAAGCATGTATTGACTGTCTCTTATAAGATAATGAACATGCCATTGTTAATTTCTTAAAGTAAACACAATGATCATATTGCTTCTTATATAATTTTGGCTCATCATGAAAGAATCAAATTTCTTCGCACCGCGCCGAGCAAACTGTGAGACCATACAATGATTTTGTTAACTTGTGGAACCAATTTCTTATTAAATTTTGAACAAATAACCAAAATTGTTCCATATAAATGTATACGATCCATGTGTTAACAGAGTTTAACATCTAGTTGTTGTAATTCTAAATCAAGTAAAGCAACTAATGCTAACACAATCCGAATTGAAACAATTTTTACAACTGGTGAAAATATCTCATGAAATTCAATTCCTTCTTTCTGAGAAAAACCTTTCACGACCAACCTCGCTTTGTACCTGTCCTCTGTATCATCAACACCCTTCTTCAATTTGTAAACCCATTTACATCCCACAGTTTTCTTGTCTTTAGGAAGTTCCACCAGATCCCATGTGGCATTCTTGGCTATTTTTATCTCATCTATTAAACCTTTTCCCACTTATAATTATTAGAACATAGCGACTACGTACTTTAAAGGTTCATCGTCATTGTTAGCGGATTAAAACAGCGAAGTAACATAATCATCATACCTTTTAGGAGGACGGCCCGGTTTCAACAGACCTCCGTAAAGATGTTTCTGGTTCTTCCACAATTTGCTGATTGTTATCTGTAGGAACTTCTTCATGATTTGCATCTGAAATGTGTTCATGATCTTCATCTGAAACTTGTTCATGATATGCATCTGAAACATTTTCATCTGGACTATCATCAGTATTTGAACTAGTTTCAAGATAAATATGTTGAAACTTAGGTACATTATCCTGTTTCAATTTATCATCTACATCTGGATTGTGGAGTGAAGATTCATTGAATTTAACAACTTTTTTAATGATGATCTTATGAGTAGTAGGATCCCACAACCTGTATCCCTTAGTCCCATAACCATATCCAACAAAGATATATCTTTTTGATTTAGGATCTAATTTAGAACGTTGATGTTTCGGAACTAGAGCATATGCATCACAACCAAAAAATTTCAGTTTAGAATAATCACATGGATAACCTCTCCATACCTCTTGAGGAATTTTGCATCCTATTGCATTTGATGGTGATCGATTTACCAAGTAACAAGCTGTAGAAACCGCTTCTGTCCACAATTCCTTCTGCAAATTGGTGTTACTAAGCATACTTCTTGCTCTCTCTAAGAGAGTCATGTTCATGCATTCAGCAACTCCGTTTTGCTGAGGAGTATATACAGTGGTTTTATGTCTTTCAATCCCAGCATCCTTGCAATAATTATCAAATTCCTTTGAAGTAAACTCACCACCATTGTCAGTTCTTAAACATTTAATGGTTCTTCCAGTGATGTTTTCAACTAATGCTCTAAACTGTTTGAAAACTGTGAATACATCAGAATTTTTCTTAACATATAGACCCAAACTTTTCTAGAGAAATCATCAATAAAAGATACAAAATATGACGATCCTCCATATGAGGTTGTAGGAGATGGACCCCAAACATCAGAATGGATATAATCAAGGATTACCTTACTAGTATGTTTTCCAGTTTTAAAATTCTGCTTGCTTTGTTTCCCATATATACAATGTTTGCAGAAATATAACTTATAAGATTTTAAACTAGGAAGTAACATACGATCAAATAAAAATTTTAATCCTCTTTCGCTCATATGGCCCAACTATTGATGCCATAGACGAATAGAATTACTGTCGTTTTCAGATACTGTAGAAACATGATCTGACTCTGTTCTTCCTTCTAACTGAAAAAGATTTCCAACCTTCTTTGCTTTCATTACTAGTAAAATTCCTTTATAAAATTTCACTACTCCACCTTGAATAAAGGTTTTATATCCGTTAGTGTCTAGCACTCCTAGAGAAATGAGGTTTTTTCTAAGTTCAGGCACGTGTCTTACATCAGTTAATATTTTATTTGTCCCATAAAAAATTTTAATCTGGATGCTTCCAATTCCCACAATATTACATGAGACATCATTTCCCATGTAAAAAAATCCATCATTGATTGATTTATAAGATTTAAACCACTCTCTATGAATGCTCATGTGATTTGACGCACCAAAATCTAACAACCAATGTTGATCATGATTAGACAAACTAACTGATAACACTTCATCACTCATACCTGAAACGGATGCCGAAACTGTATCTGTCGTATTTGCTTCTTTCTTCTCTGTCGAAGAGTCTCCTTTGGATGTTTGTTGGCTCTTCCAACAGTGCTTCTTCAAATGTCCCGATTTGCCGCAAAACCAACACTTTACCTTACTCTTCTTCCCTTTCGATTTTGACTGCGAGTTGTTCTGCTTACTGAAGTGTCTTTCTTTAGAACGACCTCTAACCATCATTGCTTCTAATGTAGAGGTTTCTAAATTTGACCTTTTCCTTGTTTCTTCAGATAAAAAAGCTCCAACAACATCATCAAATTCAAGGGTTTCTGATGAACTAAGACTTATAGAAGTAACAAAATGATCCCATGACTCGGGCAAAAAGCATAATAAAGTTACAACTTTATCTTCTGAATCAAATTTTACTTCTATACTTTCTAACTGCACCAAGAGAGTATTAAAGGTATTTAGATGATCAGTTATTGATGTACCTTCCTTCATGCGCAAACTGTACAACTGTCTCTTCAGAAGAATCCTATTTGCTAAGGATTTTGTCATGTATAGCTTTTCAAGCTTTGTCCACAAACCAACAACAGTTTTCTCTTACACGATGTTAAACAAAACATCATCTGCCAAACACAACCTTATGCCACTCAGTGCTTTGTCATCCATGTCACTCCATTCGTCATCTGTCATGGCGAGAAGTTGTTTGGCTTTGACCAAAAGTGCCTTCGCCACGCCTTGTTGCATGAGTAGATCATGCATCTTAACTTTCCAGATCTAGAAGTTGTTTTTCCCATTGAAATTCTTGATCTCAAATCGAGCACTTTGTGTTTTTGCCATGTTAATCTTCTATGGATCTTTAATTGTCGTTTTTAATCAAATTAACAATTTGATAAAAAATTCTCTTTTTCAAACTTGCAATTAATTTCGCCTACAAACCGAAACTTTTTCGGCAAATTGACAGCTCTTTCAAACATGCCACCATGACATATTACAATTCAAATCGATATATATAATGAATTTCAATATAATCGATTTTTAAAAAAACTTCAAATCAATATACAATAAATACAATGTATATCGAATATTTAAATACAAATCGATTTTTTAAAACATTGCATTAATATACTTCAATGCAAATTGATTTTTTTTTTTGAATGGAATTTCATAAATATATTTTAAAAATTATAAATAAATCGATTTAAAATTGGATTCACCGCTCAACAAGCCAATGTTCAACGCACATACCAGCTCACAGACCCGACTCAACGGTTAACAACCATCGCATCTTGCTCTGATGAATAGACATCGAGCAACGTTGACAAAGTTAACAGCCGGTCTCACACGGCAATTGCCATGAATTAATCTAACCATCCCACGGATTCACAAGTTGTCCATAGCATTCATTACAGATTTGATCGACGGTCCATGGCATTCTCCACGCCCTCCAGCTTACGGCTTACCGTGCTTGTCAAACTGGCTTTCAAACATCTCACGGCTCTACAACTAAGCAACACGGCTTCTGCAATTGGTCTTCACAGACTTGGCCCTCACAATCTCACAGTATAGCAATCAACGCACAACAATCAACGGGTTTGATAGCTCATTGCTCACAACTTTCAACGCTTTATTACGCTCTGCTCATGCAAAGTTACAATCATCAACGCACTGTCCAATGCACAGTTACGGTGTGCAGATCCAACACTCACAAACAAACATTCCACCGTCGATCAAAATAGTTCTTGGCAACCTTAGTATTAATTCCTGTGCACATGAGATTAAAAAAAGGCTAACAGTGCTCCTCGCTAGGCAGCGTATACATCTTACTTTGTGCTCCGATACCAATTGTTGAGTAAAGCAGCGGAAAAAATTAAATAAACAATCAAATCCACACAGCACAAAAACATAAAGAGATAGAGATTTAACGTGGTTCACCCAACCAATCTGGGCTACGTCCACCAAACAGAGGCATCGAAAATCTCATTCATCAATAGGAGAATTACAACAGCAGAGTTTCTCATCTGCACTTGTCTTCCTCTCACCTCATATCCCTCATGCTCAGAAAAGCTTTATGGGCTTACATTTTATAGCTGGGAGTAGAAACTGAATCATAAATTCAAATCACAACAAAAATAGGATGCAATAACTCCACATCAGGATTAGATAGAGTCAATTTAGCAACAAATTCTATTGTTGTCATATTCATGAGATTTTCTCCAAATTATTATTAGAAATCTCAACAGTAAAGAAAATAGTGCCAAAACCATATGAACAAAAGCAACCTTAACATTTGATCAAGTAGGTTTCCACAATTTGAACTCATATTTTCAAATAATTTCTTGTGGAAATAATATATATATATATAATGATAGTTCGAGAATCCACTCGAAACGTAGAGCATTTATCATACTTTATATAGTTATTTCTAGGCGCAATTAGTAGACAAGAAACTTAATAACCAGTGAAATATTTAATGGAAATATATACTTTCCAACTAAGAGTAACCCTTTGGAATCAATTTAGCTTTATGTATTCCAAATTTAACATCAACAACATTCTTCAATTTGTAGACTCACTTACACCCAACAATATTTCTATCTTTTGGAAGTTCTACGATATCATTATAGTCAAAAATACCATCACTAATATAGTCAATAATACCTTTACTAATATGACTTCATATTTCTAACTTTTGTCTATAGTGCTTTCCAAAAATATAATATTTTCATAAATTCACATTCCAAGATGTTAAATTTGGAAGTTATTTAGGTTTATTAGTACCTATAGCCCCCTCCGAAAAACAAATTCCATAAATGATATAACTTTCCTATCTTTTGGAATTTATACTCATTTAGGTTTATTAATACCCGTAGTTTTTTTCAATCCCATGACCTGATTGTTGATTACAAAAATCATTAGATTCATTCTCCCAGTCAAATATCATTCTTAATTCATTGATTTGATTACTCCCATCCAACAATCATACTTCATAGCAAACAAGAACATGTGGATACATTCAATGCTCCACCTTGAAATACAAATTTGTAGCCTCCAAAATAAAAAATATAAAAAATAAATAAATTCTTCTTTAGTTCATGCACATTTCTAACCTCTATTAACTTCCTTATAACATCATCAAGTATTATAATCTTAATGCTTCCAACCCCACAGTCTTACAAGAAATGTTACTTTCCGTAAGAAGAATAACACTATCAACAACTTGATAAGAAAAAACCCTAACTTGTATGTGGACATGTGCGATGAGAAGCACTACATAGAACAATTGTTCTTCATAGTATTGAGTGACAATACAAAGAGTTAAAACTTCATCAATTATACCCAAAACCAAATTCAATAAGATTTCCTCACTTTTTGAAGTTTTCATTGGATTTGTGGCTCTTCCAACAAATATTTCATGTGATTTCTTCACTTATTACAATACAAACTTTTGAGTTTACTCTTCCTTTCGTTCGATTTTGATATGGATGTACCTTTCAACTTCTCTCCTTTTTCTCTAGACTGACATCTAGCCACCATTGCTTCTGGTGTGGAAGTTTCAATACTGGATTATTTCCACACTTCGCCAAACATTAATGCTCTCACAATAGAAGCATACACAAGAGTATCGATGGTACTAAAGCTTATGGAAGTGACTAAATGATCCCATGATTCAAGAAATAAACATAATAATGTAGCTTCCTTATCTTTCTCATTGTTTTTAACATCCATGCTAGTCAACTACCATATAAGCATATTAAATAAATTTAAATGAAATGAAATTTGTATCTCTTATTTCATTTTATACTATGTAGTTGCCTCTTCAAGTAGATTTAGTTTGTCAAGGATTTTTTCATATAAAGTCCCTTCATTCTACACCATAATATTATAAAGTACCAAACCATGCTGAGATTGTTAAAGATATCACTGACATGATGAAAGAGGATCATGAGACTAAATGGACAGTGCATGCTAGATTTGATTTTACATAAATCAAAAAGGCTATTTTTGAAGCCCCAGTACTATCCAGCCCTAATAATACCAAACCTTTCAGAGTTTTCTGTTTTGCCTCTGACACCACTTTAGTTGTTGTTTCACTGTAAAAGAGTGATAATCAAGATGAACAACCAATATCCTTCTTTAGTGAAGAGATGAGAGATGAAAACCTAAAATATGATATTATTGAAAAACAAGCCCATGCCCTTGTACAATCCCTCAAAGCCTTTCGAACTTATGTTCTTCATTCTCCCATTACTACTGTTAAAACCATTTTGACCCAACCTGATACAAATGGTAAGAGAGGAATATGGATAGCTAAAGTCCTTGAATTTGATCTAAATATAAAATCAACCAAGCTGTTGGATGAATCCAACTGTAATTTTTTTGGAATGAACACCGTCATGCAAATATCATGAGAGAAGAATCCACAAGAACCTTCCTCTAGTTCAGGAGAGAAGAATCGACAAAAACCTTCTCCAACATCTAGAGAAGAGAATCCACAATAACCTTCTTATGCAGATTCAACTCCTCTTCCACTTCATATTGAAGAAAAAATTATGTTATTTGATTGGCATGTTGATGTTGTACACTTTCTTCGTGAGTTGAAATACCCTCCTGGTTTCACCAAAAATCAATGCATAACTCTTAGATTAAAATTTATGAAGTCTTGTATCATTAATAAAAATTTGTCTTGGAAATATCCATTAAATATCTTACTTCTATGGCTAACTAAGAGTGAAATAGAGGGTGTTATAGATCAGTATCATGAACTGCTTGGAGAGCAATAACATACAAGATTTTGAGAGCAGGTTTCTATTGGCCAAAGTTGTTTTCACACATTGGAGCAAAAGTTATAAGTTGCATTCCATATCAAATCTTTGCTGGAAAACAAAGATTGGCAACACTTCCCCTTTTTGCAGTTTTAATTGAGGCACAATTTTTACAGTGGGGGCTTGATTTCGTTGGATAATTACATCCAACATCCAACAATCAACATAGATGGATCTTAACTGCCACATATTACTTTTCCAAATGGGTAGAAGCTATTCCAGTAAAAAAATGTTTCAGATATCGTTGTCCTTAAATTCATTGAAGAAACTATAGTCTCTAGATTTGGTTGTCCTCAAGAGATAGTCACGGATAATGCATATGCTTTCAGTAGTGTTAAAATGATAGAATTCTGCCAAAAATATGAAATTTTATTACATCATTCTACTCCATACTACCCTCAAGGAAATGTATTGGCAGAATCATCTAATAAGAGTTTGGTAAAAGTCATCAAAAAGGTACTTGCAGATCATAAGGGAAAGTGGGGCACTCATCTTAAGTATGCAGTTTGGGCCAACAGAATTTCACCGAAAAGATCAACATGTAAATCCTCATTTCAGCTTGTCTATGGAACTGAGGTCATTTTTCCTACACATCTAGCCTTTCCTCTCATGAAATTTTTACAATAATCAAATGAAAAGCCTACTTATTTTTCTAGAAGAGTCAATCAAAATATAGAATTGAATGAGGATAGAGATGAAATTCAGCACAAACTTTGTCACTATCAAATCAAGATGAAAACTTTGTTTGATAGAAAATCTAGAGAAAAAGATTTTAGAGAAGGAGACTTAGTTTTGAAATGGGATGCCAAGAGAGAAGAGAAAGGGAAACATGGTAAAATTGGAAATCTTTGGTTGGGACCATTTAGCATCACAAAAGTCAAAGGAAACAACACTTTAATTCTACAGAACTTGGAAGGTGAATTCTCTACGTTGCCCGCAATGGGAAGTTCCTAAAGCACTACATTCAGTACTGAGATTGTTTTTAGTCCATTTCATTGTACATTACAAGTTTTGTTTATATTTCATTGTCATGGCATGATTGTATAGAAAAGACTCCACAGCCCGAAGAGAATCTACTTGTTCTCTACATCTCACAGAGAGAAGTAGTCCCCAGTTGGAGCGGATGTTGTAACACCATCTTATTTTTATGTGTAATTGTTGAAAAAATAGAAAATAAAAATAAGAATGAATGTATAAGAAAAGAAAAGAGAAAAAAAAAAAAAACAGAAAAGGGCATTAAAAAAAGTAATATGAAAAAGAGATAAAAATTAAAAAATAGTTACATTTAAAAAAAAAAAAAATGAAATGAAAAACACTTTGAAAAATCAAAATCTGTGAGTTTGTTTAAATGCCACATTAGAATAAGATTAATTAAGATTAATTAGTCAATCGCACTTTAATCACGATTTATAAAGTTTGTAATAAACAATTTCCATTGATTCGACCTTTTGTCATATTTGATAATGCCCGCGCTACAATCAACGGCTCTGATTTGACCCGCCAAGATCTACTGCGGGCAAGTTATTTCGGCCCCCACCATGCTCTCGACGGTTAGCATGGGGGGCGAGGAGGCGCGAAAACCAGTTTGTGCCGAAACTGCTGAGGGTAACATGGCACCCTTCCCGCGTTTTCGAGGGGTCACCTCACAACACCACAAACCGCCGACACCAACCCCACCCCCCCCCAAAAAAAAAACGAAATAACACTGCGCTCATGCCAACTGATCCAAAATCTTTTGCTTGAGATGTATAAAAGAATTAACATGTGAAAATTGTAGCTTTAAACAAGAAAATTTAAAGGCATAAGTGGAAAAAGAGAGAAGCAATTAACATCATGCATGAGAAGAAAGAGTTGATATCGGAGTTCGTCCAGGAGGGACTATGTCTCCAAGCCCTGCTCAAATAGTGGGGAGGCCCTGCTTTCATTAAATGGCAAAAATGAAAGTACAAGTACAAAATGAGGAATTACACCCTTGTACCTAGCCAATCCAAAATTTGCCAAAAATTGTAGACCTCTGATGACAAAATGGGCAACACCATTGGATTTGTGGCGTCGAGTAGTGCGGAATCCATATAAAAATTTCCCCAATCTGACAAAGTGAAAATCTCGCCCCTCTGAAAAAATGACTCAGATCATGGTTCCGCCCCCTTCTGCACACTGCTCAAGGTTCCACTGCCTCGTTTTCCATGTCCGCTCATGTCTGTCCTTAGGCACACTGCAAAATGACGAGTTCGTATAGGTGTAGGCGAGCGGATTTTTCCAAAGTTCTGTTTGGGCGAGTTGGTTGCGATCCAAGTTGTGTGGGAGGAGGTAGGGTGGTCAAACCCCGACCTCTCCGTAAATAGGTGGAAATCTGTTTATTAAAAACCCGCATTTACAATTTTGAAAACCTCCATGCATGTTTCAACAACCGCATTACGTTTTTTAAATCCCACGTTGTTTCAATTTGAGACACGTGGGGGTCGCGTCCGCTTGGGCGGCCCGCCCCTGAAACTCCTGTCGTCAGCTTTGTTTAATGTGGGTTGGGGCGGCGGAGTTGACAGCCCTGCCCCAACCTTATATGCGTAATATTGTTACAACGGTGGGTCCGTAAGGCAGGGCGGGCTCATGGCCCCCCTACCTTATATATATATATATATATATATATATATATATATATATATATATATATATATATATATATATATATATATATATATATATTATTTTGTTATTTAAAACAAGTCGTTGTTTTCAAATCTTCGGATTTTTGACCGAAAGAGTGCCTTTAATCATCCCACAAATTTTCTCGGAATCTGGCTAGGTTGCCTGCAATCCAGTGGCCGGGTTCCAGCAAAATTGTTGCCTCCTTAAGCTACCACATCACCAAGTCAACCCTCGAACTTTGACTGCTCCTAACTTCTTCACACAGACTCGGAATTGAGTGTCGTCTGCATCGTTGGGATCAGAATGCCGAGATCTACAATCTGAACCTATTTCGCGAGACTTTAGAACACTTGTACTTGTACCTGTTTAATCCACCTGGATCATTCCTCCCCACTAAAGAGCTTCTGGACCCCAAAAGCATTAACACTCTCAACACACTGTTTGTGTCCTTTCCAAACCACACTTTCAATCCTCTGTATGCGAAACTGGTACATCATTTGCAATCATGCACACCACACATGACTCAATCACTCCTCCTGGCCAAGAGTTTATAGCACACACCATTAGCCAAGGATTACATAAAAGAAAATCAAAACAATCAATATCTCAACTACTGATAAAGAAAGGCCAAAACATCATCGTTGCATTTTGAAGTGATGGGGAACACACCATCGCGTTTACATTTACTTGCAACATATGATTTACAAATGTGGCCATCACACTAAGAACTCTAAAAGAACCATCTTTTACTTAATAAGGTAAATGGATCATCCCCCTGTGGAGGATCTGCTTGTGGAATAGCTTTGGTGACCGAACTCTATATGGGTGTTCTTTGATCCTGGCGTGTTTGACATGCAGGTTTCTGAGTTTCATTCTTGTTGTGATGATTCTTCCTCCTCAATACCTTTCGTGTCACCGTGGAACACCTCTTCCTGATGTGCCTTCGAGAAGTGCCCATGAATCCATCACTGTCGCTGAGGTGTGAGGAGTTGCTCTCATCATCAGTTGTTGGTGGGTCACTTGCTGTTTTAGAGCTTTCTCTCACTTCCTTCCTAGTGTATCCAAGCCCTACATGACGCGGAAATTCCTCGACTTTGACGAGGTTATGATGCCTTGGCCATTGATGCCGAGGCCCTTTCCTTGATACCCCATCTTCTTCAGCAATTTGGACCCAATCCCTGTAGTATACTTTTCAAAAGAAGCAAATTCATCATCATGAAAAATACATGAAATCGAAGGGTTTCTTTTTACCTTAGGTTGGTTATGTCACATTTTTTCCAAGGCCTCATCCTTATCTTGTATCTGGCGTAGCAACCTTTGTTTTTCTTCCCTTGCTTCCTGTAGGAGCCTTCTTAGCTCAACATTTTCTGCTTGGATGCCTTGGTTAATATCTTCAAGTTCTTGGAACTCCGCCGCAGTAAGTGTGTCCCATTTTCCCTTGGTACATTATCTATTGATATCTTCGTTTCATCGCCTGAATTAGAACCCAAGTCTATGGGTCCTTCCATTCTGATCCCAAAGGTTGCAAGCTTCATTTCCTCACCTGAATCGGACCCCAAGTCAATTGGTCGACCTCGTGCAAATCCTGCAGCTGCGACCTTTTCATCTTCCTCAAATCCAAAATCTTTAGAATCTTGGTTTTGTTATAGGGTGGTGGCGGTTTTCTACTTCCCTCTTTTGTCATTTTTCTCATGTCTCAACTCAGGGTGCAGCTTCCAACAATTTTCTTCGTCATGTCCCTCTTTTTCACAATATGTGCAAGAGGGCTTTGGTCCCCTTCTTTTGGTTGTGACAGTCCTTTCTGGGTAGTCACTGCTCAAGGTTCCACTGCCTCTTTTTTTGTGCCCGCTCTTGTCTGTCCTTAGGGACACTGCAAAATGACGAGTTCATATAGGTGAAGGCGGGCGGATTTTTCCAAAGTTCTGTTTGGGCGAGTTGGTTGCGATCCAAGTTGTGTGGGAGGAGGTCGGATGGTCAAACCCTGACCCCTCTGTAAATAGGTGGAAATCTGTTTATTAAAAACCCGCATTTACAATTTTGAAAACTCGCATGTATGTTTTAACAACCACATTTAATTATGAACAATCCACATTAAGTTTTTTAAACCTCGCGCCATTTGAATTTGAGACACGTGGGGGTCGGGTCCGCTTGGGCGGCCCGCCCCCGAAACTCCCGCTGTCAGCTCCGTTTAACGTGGGTTGGCGCAGCGGAGTTGACAACCCCGCCCCACCCTTATATGCGTGATATTGTTACAACAATGGGTCAGTAAGGCAGGGCAGGGTCATGGACCCCCTGCCTTTTAATATATATATATTCTTTTTGTTATTTAAAACAAGCGGTTGTTTTCAAATCTTCAGATTTTTGACCGAAGGAGTGCTTTTAATCATCCCACAAATTCGCTCAGAATCCGGCCAGGTTGGCTGGAATCCAATGGCCAGGTTCCAGCAAAATTGTTGCCTCCTTAAACTGCCACATCACCAAGTCAACCCTCGAAATTTGACTGCTCCTAACTTCTTCATATGGACTCGGAATTGAGTGTCGTCTACGTCGTTGGAATCAAAATGACGAGATCTACAATCTGAACCTAGTTCGAGAGAATTTTGAACACTTTTATTTTTTAGCCTTGTACTCAAGCCACTTGTACTTGTACCTGTTTAATCCACCTAGATCACCAATAGTCGCCTCCTCTACCAACCATCTCCCGTCACTGAGTTGTTACCTTCGGACACTCATTTCTGACCACCTGTCCTGCCACATCCACAACCCTCCATGTCACTTATCCGTAAAACGTTCAAATCTCCCGTGAATTTTATGAAGGTTATGCCATTAACTACCGCCATATATATGATTAACTAATTACAATTCCCGCTCGGTCCACGTTTACCTGGTCGTTAGGAAAATTATATTCGTTGTTATAAAAATAACTACGACGTCCAAAGCTCACTTTTTTTTCTCACCGTTTGATCCTGCAGGTCGAAAAACAAACTACTGTCTACTATCAACATTCAAACAACAATCCTTCTGCATACAATCAAATTATTACATGTAAACCAGTGCTCAGACCTATTTTCTCTAAGTTCTCTTCCCTCGAATTCTCTTAGGCATTTTTCATTTGCACCTGACCTTTATGTAGCACCATGTCGAACGACATGGGAAAAGGAAAGGTCACTGAATCGAATCCCCTCATTCCTCCAATCCCTGACTTTGAAAAATCCCCCTTAGTAGATGCTCATCACAAAGTTGCTAAAACTCTATCAGAGTTCTACCTTTACGAGTTGCATAATGGGGATAGGCAGAGGTATTTAGATAAAAGCGACAAATTGAATATCTGGGAATCCCTTCTCCCACAATTTATTTTCCCCCAAACTCACTTTTTTCCCAAATTCACTGTCTAGTGTCACCTTAGGTATTTACCAAGTCAAAAGGCTGTCCTCTCCCACAAAAATGAAGTTATTTTCCCTATCTCTCCTGAAAGCATTTTTAGGCCCTTCAAATTCAATATCAACTTTCCCATCACTTGTTTTCTGTTGAATTTTTAATCGAGTTATATAACAAATTTACCTTCCCTCAAAGAGCCTAGATATTTGAATATTTTCTTCCTCAAAATGTTGAGCTACCCAAGACCAATCCCCCATATTCGAATTCCATTTTTCCTGAAATGTCCAAGCAGGTAATTACCAAGGTAACACAACTGCTTGGATACTATACCGATCAGTGGGTAGATGAGAAAGTATTAGGATTCCTATTACTTTTGCAATTAATAAATATCCCTGTCATATTTTCAACTACAGTCAGTTTTTGTCCAATGAAATACATGAGACGTTACTTAATTTTAAAGCAGAAGGTGTCTTCAAATACAAGTTAGTACTAGTTTACCTTACGTTGTATTATCAGGCCGATAAATTCAACTTTTGTTTACAAAAAATTGATAATGAAGGCAAACCTTGGTCAGTCATTCATTGGAGCTCTCTAGTTAGAAATATCTCAAAGGAGTTTTCGAACACAGACTATGTTGATAAATTCTTGCATACTTCACTATGTTTGTTAAGTAGTGATATCATCCCTAGGATCTCTCCAGAGATAAAGAAGTTTTTACATTTGTTAGAAGAAGCCAAAGTAGGAGACTAGTATATTTACCAGAACTACACTGAAATCAAAGTTTATGGATCAAAATTTCCTCCCTACAGGTTTCCAGTTTTGTACATGTTAGGATCTTTCCAATAGAATATTCTAGGCAAATGTTAAATATGGATGAAGTTCATTTTGTCTCTTACAAGAAAAAGGCACATTTTAAGATCAAATCACACATAGGACCATACATCATCAATATTAGAGATCCAACAAAAGAGATAGAAACAATTTTAAGTCAGATGAAGTTTCAACTTAGTTTTTCATGGTCATATCATCCTCAAGGTATCATTTCTAAGCTTAGATTGGAACAAAAAAGTACTTCTTATGTAGATACACCAAGGCCTTTGATTGAGTAATATGCCAATCAAGAAGAATGGACAGAAGGTACTTTACATGAAGCCGAAGAAAGATTGGTCAGCCAAACATCTATGCAGAGACTTGTTTCTAGAGAGAAATTTTTTGAAGGGAGAGAGAAGACATGTCCCCAACTGACTCTGAAGCTACACAATACCTTTTTTTCAAAAGGAAAAGGACCAAAGACCAAGGTAATTCTCAGAAGACATATTCTCAAGGAAAGACACAAATAATCACCATTCAATATGAAAATCTAGAGGGAGGAGACATAGAACAACTAGCCACAATGATCTTATCAGGGACTTCTACCCTTCCTTCTACCTAAGAAGGAGGAACAATAAAATCAGCTATTGTTGAAAAGAAAAGACAATCCCCAGTGTCATCAAGCTCACAGGTTACTACTAAGTAGAAAAGTATCTTTTCAATATACAAAGAAATAAAATTGAAGAACGAAGCATTGAAGGCTTATACTTACTCTTACTTTTGGAAACAAACAACTAAAACTTGGCATAGACTACTTTCTGCATTCGATGTAGAGAAAGGACAATTCCAGATGGCATTTATGGAACCACTACTGCCAACTCCCAGAAGTGTTGAGCACTATAAAGCCTCCATTTTTTCAATTGACACCAAGAAAATACATGAAATCGATCAGATTGATTTACATAAGTAGACAGGGGAATTGATCTTTTCATCACTCACCAGCTCAAAAATGACTGTTTCTAAGTTATAGCCATCTTTGAATAATATGAATTCTCAATTAAAAATTGAAAAATTTCAGCAATTGCTAAGGATAATAGAATCAAATCACTGGAGGATTTGGTCATAAGATTAGGACATGATCCTAAAGATGTTAAGGCAACAGATGAAGTCATAGAGAACAAGGAAGAAGATATCCAAGCAACGAGGAAGAACTTGAAGCTACCTTATACATAACATCCTCAAGCTAAAGAGATTATCTATATAGAATTAGAAAAGGAGAAAAAATTTACTACAGTAATTGAAAAGAATGCACAGATGCAAAAAATGAAGCAGACCATGGAAGCATTATTGAAATAAAGAAAAACAGTGGGAAGCAATAGGAGCATCTACATCAGGCATAGTTGCATGGCAGAAACTTCAACAAGAACTACAACTTAAGATACTACAAAAGAGCTTATCAAAGTTCTAGATGATTTAACAATATCTCAATCATACAAAGAGAAATTAATAGCAACATTGGCTAAAATGGAAGAAAGTAAACTCAAAAATAACAATGCATATTTGTCAGAATTACAGAAAAGTTACAGACACATGCAACAAATACAAAAATATGAAGATCAATCTTTTGTAATCCAAATATTAACAGAGGCTAAGAATAGTATTTGGCAAAATATAAATGCTAAAATAACAGAAATGTGGGCTTCAATACAATTTTTTTTTTAACAGGAAGAACCCATGCACAAAGTTAAAGTAGCCATAGAAACTGCAAAGGTACATTTGGAAGAAAGGCCTCAAGAGGCACAAAAGATCATTAAGTTCCTAAATTCCAAAACCAAAGAGAAACTTGAAGAAATGAATATCCTAGACAGAACAACAAAATTTATGGAGATCAAAAGGGTCTTAACAAAAAGGAATCTTGTGATACAATTGTGAAAAAAATGCAAGGATCTTGAGTTGCAGGTCAATAGATTCAACAAAAAATTCACAATGTTGAAGGAAAAGGGATTTCCCACTCCTAGAAATTCTGCTGGTAAATTAATCCAAATAGAAAATTATCAAGAAAAATTGTTGAACATACGTGTTGACGCCTCCAAGTTTGCAAAGGTTATAAGAATTATCAGTGGTGAAGATTTTATACATGTAATACAATATTATTTGAGTATTCATCATGAAGTCTACCCCCTTTTTGTAAATCAACCTACTTTTGACACTTACATCGAGGTGGATGAAATATTTAGAAATATGGTTGGATTTTCTATCCCAAGTGAAGAGAGGTGGGACCTATTGGTAGACTTCGTCAAGTAAAGTATAACTATAGTTCAAGATTTTCAGATATAAAGGAACAACATCCCCGCAAAGAATCAATAGTCATTACCCGATTGCTACATAGCCTCAATTGCACAACAGTTTCCAACAGATCTTCCTATTTTTCTCCTATATCTAAAAAATATTTGTATTTCTAAAAACAAATATTATTTTGTAAATTCATTTTAGTTTGCAATCCAATCTCAAATGTAAAAGTTTCTATAAAAGCTTAGAAATGCTTGAACCCTTTGTATAAGTTATTGAGAAGATTTGTATTCATCTAAAGTTTTTCTGATATAAATAAAAGGATTATGGATTTGCCTTAAAGAAGCTTTTGTTCTTCTGAGTTATTCACTGTTATTTCATTTCATTCTGTAAATTTATGCATATAGTTAATTTTGGTTGAAGAAATTTGGGTAAGACAAGGTTGAGTGTCAACCTGTCTGAAATCCCCTATGAAGTTATAATATATTAAAGAGATTAGTTTATTGGACTGTTTTTCTAAGATAACTCCTCTACATCATTTAATTGTAACTTCTTCATCAATTTAAATATATTTTTGTTGGGTTGTAAACATATTTTACATGCCTATTTTCTTTATGGTAAATAGTACACTCTGTCTGAATAGTTGATAGGCCTTTTTGCCTTACACATACATTTAAAATCAATTTTTTGTTAAGAGGTAAAGTAACAACCCTGATATTATATCATGATTAATTAAGGTTCAACACCTGCTTGAGTTGCCTTATAACATTGGTCATCCAAGTATTAAAAACAAACAAAACATTTTAGATGCTCTGGCATAATTCCTTAACTAGAATTATCTACAGAGGTACAACAACTATCAAAGATGTTGTTGGAATAATTAGGATGTTAGAGAAGTTTTGACAAAGGTGATGTCATTAGGTCATTGATGTCACAAGTCAATGGTGTTGTATCTAGATCATAAGTGTTGCATATCTCAGATGTTTCCAAGCAAATTGGTAAACAATAGTAGTGGAAATGATTGGCTATGGTGCAAAGAATTTGAAGCCATTTTAAGTTTAACATATCAACTCAATAGGACTTGGAATTCACTCAGATTGATAGAGCTCGGAAAGAGATTTCCAGTGGTATATATAGTTCAAAAAAGGCCGCGTGGATCAAAGTTGTTTTCAGTGAAAGTACAGTACCCCCAAAGTCGAAATGCAGAGTTAAAGTTGGAACAATGGCTTGTTGTTGACAGTTTGGAAGTCGGGCAAAGTTGGTGGAGATTTTTGGTGAAGCTTCTAAACCAATTGTCCAGGGGTATGTGGTGTGGAAACATAACAGAATGTTACTTTATTGGTCGATTGTGGAGCCCCTTATAACAACTCATTTCGATGGGAGTTTCCCTTGATTGTTTCAAAGTTGTGCACAAAGGGAGCAACTAGGATAACGTAAGCCCGGACGAAGGTAGAGAGTCCACAAAACAACAACAAAGGCTCTCAATGGTATATTTTTTAATAGTGGAGGTCCCCAGGGAACAACTCACCTTGAGAGAACTTCCCCGAAAGAGAAAAAGTGTGTGTATAGCTTGGAAGCTCCTAGGATGATGAAGTTCTAGGAAATGTGGGGCAATGACTGGTGAGGGCTTGAATCTGGTGGTTTTGGTGTTTAAATTTTAACAAAGAAATTCAACACAAAACTAAAGCCTCGAGGCCCATTCTCTCTCCTTAATGATGATGCATAGCAGCCTTTTACTAGAACAGGATGATGCCAACATGATGTCGGTACAAGGGATATATGGCTTGAATTTTCAACATTTTCAAGTGGTCCAAGGAGAAAAATCTAAGTGACACGTGTCACCACTAAGATGGAGCCACGTGGTGTTAGTGACATGAGCATGATATCACCCTAAAAGGACTTCCCCAAAAGGTTTCTAAAGAGAACAAGTTGAACAACTCTAGGTTGACTAGGCGTCAGGCATATGTGGCAACTCTTAGCGACACATCAACTCAGCTAGTCATTGATTACTTCACAACGCAACAATGTTTACCAATGGGAAATCTCATCCCAGTCCTTAGACACCACAATATTTGAACTGAACGCAACAAAGGAGCTCTGGGATGATAGAGCTTCGGGACATGGAGAAAGACAGAGAAGCATGCGAGGATAAATTTTGAAGGCACAGGGAGGACCCAGAAGGCACATCACCCCAGAGGAGCCGCCTTAGAAGAAAATTAAATGGAACACAAGAGGGACTCTTCAAAATGACAAGGTTGTCGAAAATCATGGAATGTAGAGTTGGAGCTGACAACCAATGATAATAGGGCATGGAGGAAACAAAATCGAGGGCCAAGCTAAAGCACCAGGACAAGGTTTTGTTGTAGTATTATGACCAAGAACAAAAAATATTTGTAATGTAAAATAAGCCATTCGGGCATAAAATAAGAATGGGCCCATGGAGCTACACACACAAACACACACAAACATATATAATGCAACATTGTGGTGTTAAAGTGCTTTCGGCACATGAATGAACAAGTCGACAACTTGATGATTTTTTAAAATGCCTGGGCCTTTATTAAAGCGCTTGTGCCTTATTTTGAAGGATAAAAAATGGATGAGTCGACAACATATTTTAAATCCCCTTGGGGATAAAAATAAAGTGCTTTTGGCTGAGATTTGTAAGGCTTGATGGATGAATGGGTCAACAACTTGATTCTAGTGCTTATGCCATATACAACAGAGGACAGATAAAGATTTAAAGAAGGCATGAATGAGTTGGAAATGCACATAGCGGCATGGACATAACTGGTGGTAGAATTGGCATAATTTATAAATTTGGTGATACATCATATTTATAAAAGGTACGTCTAAATTCTATAACTTACCAAAATGGAGTAAAACAACAATTTAACTCAGAATTTCTTATAGAGACAGATAAAGTAGTGATTGATGACTTCAAGAGCACATTTAGAAGACTTAATTAAAGCAGGACAAAGGAAAAAATAAGGATTCATTCAAGCAAAGAGTTGAATATAACCAAAGAGCAAAGAACTAAAAATATAGTGAAATTACTTTATAAGCATATTTGAACAACCAAGAAGAGGGGTTTTTTGTGCAACAAGATGCATAATGTTAGCATGCATCAAGCGTGAGTCATAGATCAATTTTGGTGTCTAAAATGTGTTTGAGAAGGCAAATATTGCATTGGTTGATGGTGTTTTAATGTATTTAGCAAATATGTTTTTATGGCGGAATTAGTAATCAATAAGCATTGATGTTGTTGGTGTGTATGGTGTTTTGATCATTGATTATAGATTTTTGTAGGTGTTTTTATGTTGTTTGTGTTGAGTGGTGGAGGTAAGAAAGTTATTTTTTTATGAAAGAGAGTGGTCTATTCATCTGAGTGTGAAAATGAATGAAATATATATCAACAAGGCTAGCAAGTGGTATCTTGCATTCGAGGGGCTATAGTCCCTTTCATGAGTAGTTGATAAACGGGTAGGGGCAATATTCCCTTTCCATGAAAGTTGATAAACGAGGGGTATAATTTTCTTTCAATAATGGTTGATAAACCTACAAGTGGAAGCTTGTGGGGTAGTGATGTAATAGCAGGTTGAAGCTTGAATTTTCGAAAGAAATAAAAAGAAGACTAATGTCATAAATATATGTTGCACGTGTATGAGAATGATTATGATGTTATGTTTTACATGATTGAATTATGATGTTAATTATATGAGTGGTTGCTAAAGTGATTAAAAAGTATGAATAGTCAAGAGTCGTATAATTTGGTCCCACTACTGATTCACGACCCCCTCTCAGCAGTGTCCCGGTTTCCATTTTTTCTAACAGGTTATTCAAAAATTCAACAACCATGACTAGGGTCTTACAACTTTAGCCTTTGCCAATCTAGATCTCTTGAAAATATCCACAATATACCCAAAGAAATCGACTCAAATACCAATATGACCCTTAAACTACTATGGATATTCCAGTAGATAGTTAATCATTATAGATCTAATAAATTATCCTTAAAAAACCAAAATCAATACTTTGATGATTCATTTCTATTTATATTTATGGATCTGTAAATTAATATTTATTGGATATGCATGCAAATTATTATTATGCATAAAACAGAGAAAAATAAAATAAAAACTTAGAAACAATGATTTGAAAAAAGATATAACCTAGGCAACCCTTTCAACAGAAAACCCAACTGGAACGAAAGCTCGTTCTACTCTCTTTATTGAAAGAGAAAATGCCTGCAAGTACAAAGAATTAAGGCTTGTGGCCTGTAGGCTACTATAGTGCACAAATGATCTTTATGTGCACTTTCCCTATCCCTTTGAGCTACTTTGCTTGTCTATGAAACAAATGCACTCAAAAATAATGGAACCCATTTTCCTCTTAGTGGCCTCATTATAACACAACTTATAACATATTAGTCGTTATGTTTGAACCCCTCAACTCTTAACCAGAGTTACAATTTGGATTCTTCAGAGTATTCTTCATCATGACACCATGGTTGACATCTTTTCCTTGAGTAATGGGGGTTGACGTGGCATCCTCTCACATTATAGTCATGAAAATAGAAAGGTCAACATCCAAGTGGCACAAATTTTGTATATGGAAAATTATAGAGGAAATTATTGCACCCTTAGAAAGGTAATTGTGTGCAGAAGATGAAAAAAAATGAGGAACTAAAGCTACAAATTCCCCCCCCCCCAAAAAAAAAAAATCATTTCATGCCTGAAAATGCTCCAATAAGGTTTTAAACCCCAATTTGTAAACCCAGGTCGCACCGATAAAAATGGTCTTTTGAGTTGATTCCTCCACCTTTACCACTCTAAAAGAATAGAGATGGATGAAAAACAATATAATGATATAATCCAGATCTACTAGTTTGCTCAAAAACCAATTCTGGAAGAAGCAATGACTACTAGTTTCATCCCTTCCCTTCATTTCCTTACGTAAAATGATGAGGCCTTCTCCAACCTCATTTTTCATTCTCAAATTTCACTTCTAGAGCCAAGTTAGGTACAATATGCCACCATATGATGGTATACATACTTTAGACAACTAGGGGCATGGCCTTATAATAGATGGAGACCATGTGCCATGTTGTATTCCACTAATGATAGATCACTTAATATAGTAAGTGTAATCCTTTGCTGAATAAGCCTGATTCTATCCCTTAAGATCATGATGAGCATTTTAAGGAGCAATATTAGTACCTTGATTTAGTTCTATAGCATGAATGATTTTGGGATAAAAACATTTGTTTACTCTAGAGATGGTTCAAAGAACACTCCTTGAACCAAATCAACCATCATTGATATTGATTTTATAAAAATAATAGGTCCATAGTTTTTTTTTTTTTTTACCTTGATCTAACTATAGAGCTAAATGATTTTAAGATAAAAAATATTCTCGAGAGATGATTCAAAGACCACTCCTTGAAGCAAGGAAACTATCATTTTTATTGATTCTATGAAAATAATAGGTCCATAGTTTTGACTTCACCTACCATTTTTGTGTACTAACCCTTTTTTTACCACATCATAAGTTAGAGGGTATTCCTAGTTTTGAAATTTAATTTTTAAATAGGTCTTCTGCTCAAACCACCATGAATAATATTTTACTTTGCACATGTGTCCTATCAGAATCCTTAAGAGGAGATATAAATTGCACTCAAACCATAATGCGTTATACATAATGGATGTTTCCTTGTTACTGTATGTTGAAGAGAGATATTGTAATAAATGTAAATATAAATAAATAGAAATAGAAATATCAATAAATAATAAGAATTAATTTGTGAAGGGACACGTCCTAATGAAAGGACATGACTCTTAGAGTCCATGACCACCTATATATTTAGATGAGGCCATTCATTTGTAATCTGATGTTATCATTTTTCATACATTTATTCAATATTTTTTTTATTTCAGCTTATATAGGTTTCTTTATAATCCAAATATTTTGGATAATTTTACTGGTGAGGTAGGTTAGTTTCCACATTTGGTATCAAATCCTCATTTTGTTATCGCATTCATTGGCCATACTTTTTTTCATAAATTATTTGGAAATGCCTTAAACCAAACTAAATATTTTTGGAGTTTCTCCAATTGTGAGGTATTTAAATATATAAATAAATCTGACTCTTGGCCATTGGTATTTCAATAATTCTAGTGAAAAAAAAATATCAATCCACTACCAATTTTGAAAGAATACCAAGAAAACTACAAATCTTAGCCTCTGAGCTTCCATACAATATGAGACAATTTAAGTCACCACTCTTTCGTACAACCACCATTTGTACTACATCCACACTATAATGACCATTTATGAATTAAGCATCATGCCATTCAAATCCATCTGGAAACCAACCAACAATCCATGTAAATAAATTTTCATTTCTATAATTGATTCATCATCCATATAATCAAATTAATCAGCCATTGTTATTGAGATTTATACAACAATGTCCACTCATCCATAATGTTTAGTACTCTACATGTCGCCATTATCAACATATTAAAATTATAGCCACCATGGAGAATAATAGAAGGGTGTGGGATCAAAGGTTGATCATCAAACAAATGTATTATTGTGGTGAAATTCTAAGCCAAGAAAGGATTATGTCAGGGAAGTTAGAAGTCAATTGTTCCATTTCTATAGCATGTGAGTTACAAACCTCAAGTGAAAGGTCTCATCCTTAAAGGAAGTCAATTGTGCCATTTCTATAGTTTGTGAGTTAGAAACCTCAAGTGAAAGGTCTCATCCATAAAAGGTTTAATGAGTTACTTAATAACATAAATAATAGTATAAGTTTGATTTTGGACTCAATCTAAAAGTGATAATATCAATTTTTCATTTGTCATAATGGTGGAGTTTTAGTTATCCACAAAAAGACAAACAAATAAAAAGGTTCATAAAGTTACATTTTTCTAAAAGATCTGAAAAATAAGATATATTCTTTAGTACTAGGGTAAAAAAATGTATTTAAAAGTTTCTAAGTATTTAATTTTCTCATGTTTAAATATTTTTTTTCCAAAATTAAGGGATGAAGATTTCCTTATAAAGGTTGTGTAATTTCAAATATTATTTACACTAAAGAGAAATATTATAGAAAAAGTGATCAACATTGTTATCATTATGAATTATCGAGGAAATTACATTAATATTGAATTAGCAAATCAATCATTAAAACAAGAGCCAAATATAACTGAAAAGAATGAAATTTTTTGTATAGAGGAATATGAAACTATATATATATATATAGATATATATATATATAGATATACACTTACAATTACTTATCAACCAGAGTTTAAGATAATTCTTGGATTACTTTAGTTTGCAAAAATGGGTATTTTCATCTTAGGCACTTAATTTTTTTTAGCATTTTCAAAAAAAGAAGAATATGATATTTCAGGACATTAAAATGAAATTAGAATCAATAGTACCTACATGGAAATATCTTAAAAATATCTCAACACACAATACTTCAAGAACATAAAAATTAATATAAAAGATGAAAATAGAATTTGACAAACTTATCATGGATAAAAATAAACAAAGGAATTTACTGCCTAAAAGTCCATGGTCAAAAATTACGTGCACAAATCAATAAGGAAAAGGTGATGAAGGAGTACCTAAGAAACCGTATTGGTCCAAACCACCCTCATGTCCTAAATCCCACGAATTGGACACAAAAATGAAGATATCAAGAAGAAATTCAAAGAACAACAAAATGAAGATCTCAAGAAGAAATTCAAAGAAATCCTCTCAAAACAACATGAAAAAAAATTCCCATTGAAAGAGCCTTAATAAAAAAAAATTCAAAAGCAAATCAAATTATTAGAAAATGAGAAACTTTAGAATCAAAACATTAAAGATAAAGTAGATGAATGAGAAATTGAAGAGCTTTCACATCTCAAGAATAATAATCATGCAAATTAAGAAGCTTAAGAATGCTAAGAAGTCACTGGAAGTTAAGTTGGAAAAAGTTATCATAAAGCTAATATTGAAGCTATTATATGTGAAATCCAAGTGGCGGATGAAGGAACAAATACAAATCCAATCAACATTAAAATACAAGAAAGTACAAATCGAGTTATATTAAAAACATATAGCATAAAATTTGGAAATTCCAAGTGAAGATCCAACAGCCAACAAAACAACGTTAGTGAATGAAAAAGAAATAATATTGATTCAAATCCTCTAATACAAATATAAAGACTTGGGTGTCAAAATTTAGGGGCCTTGTTTGTTATGAATATAAATAGTTAATAGCTTTTAGTTAATAATGAGTAGCATATTGAAGTGGCATGTTTGAAAATACATGATCGTTAATGAAGGGGTACCCACCTAGATATATATACTAGACCCTCAGGTGTAACCAAACCATATTCTCATTCATAAATTTTATATATGAACATGTATCCTAAATGGACACATAAATAATAAATATTATTGTGAAGGACAAACTTTTTTGTTACATCGTTATTAGAGTTGTTCAACTCTTTGGATGCTCAACCGCTCCATAAGGCTAGTCTGATCAAGCGTTTGGCCATGAATCTCTGTCAAGTCCGTTGTTGTTGCGTTTGAGCCTTTTACCCACATGAAGCTTTTGGAGGTTCTCCATTTTTCTGTCAGACCCTTGGCCATTTACCAAAAACAAAAACAAAAACAAAAAAATTTAAAAATAAATTAAAAAGCAAAAAAAACAAAATTAGAAAAAATGGTTTAGAGAAAAAAAATAAAAGAAAAAAGGTTTATGAAGAAAAAAACAACAAAGTTAAAAAAATATATAGAAATAAAAAATAAAAATAAAAATTAGAATTAAAATTGCATGTGGTCATCTACCACTATCGTATACAACTGCATCCCGACCTTTGTATGTCAGTGGCCATCAACCAACCTATGTTCTGCCATCACGAATAATCCCTTGTCGTTGAATCAACCGCAGATACTGTTTGAGTCGTTATCCCCTAGTCGACTTCCTTTGGGCCATGGTCGATTATACTGAGTTTTCATTCTACCTTTAGAATATCATCGTTGTTGAACTTTAGTTAAACCGAGAGGGGGGGGGGTGAATCAGTTTAACATATTCATGGACTTTTACAACTTTTCATTAAAACTTATTTACACTTTCGTTTCATGTCCAACTTAAAATATGAGTAATCTTAGAATGTGAGAAGCAAGTATTAATATGATATAACATTAGACTTAATATGAGAGCAGCAGGTATTAAGAAGATGATATAAATCAGATCAACACATAAACATCATGCACAGACACACCAGATATAAGTGGAAACCCATAAAGGGGGAAAACCACATATTATTATTGTTGTGATGCAAAGGAAAGCTCCAACTCCCTCTCACCACTATTTCTCTGCAGGCACCAACCTACAGGAGGCTCCTACCTCAATTTCAGTTAGCAACTTGCAAGGAAGCACCAACTCCTTCAATTTTCTACAGCACTAACCTGTGAAGCTCCAACCTCGCTCATTTACAATCGAATGTGGCTATTAAGCTGCAACTTGATAGGGAAGCTCCAACTTCCTCAATTTATCAAACTGAATGTTTGCTGATTTACCTTAGATATCAGCTCTGTTCTATAGCTTCTCTTTCTGCTCTTCTTCTCTTAATCTTCTCTGCCTCACACTTCTATATTTTTCCTTCTCTAGATTTACTCTCTCTAACCTCTCTTGAGCATATCAAATTGATATTATATATAGAGATTCTCACATGACTATTTGTATTTCACAAGGAATTTGGAGTGAACAGTCATGACTCTTTGGCTTCTGTCTTCTCATTCCTTTATCCAACTCAATTTTAAAATTATACCAATATGAACAAATTTCCATGCTACAATGGGAGTTATCTTTTCCTTAGGATACTTGCCTTTGCATCACAAACAATAAAAAATTAATTACAACATTTACATTCACATACATATTTCAATTTCACTCAGCTCCTTTTCTGGATTTTGGCTTTACTGGATTGTCTTTTCCTGCTGCTGTTAAGATCCTGTTCTGCATACTCTTTGTTCACTGTCATCTGCATATTCCACCTGTTCACTGCACTTTTGAATCCCTTTGTTGTACATCTCTTCAACTCTGCAATCTTTGTTTTCCTTTGTCAGACCTCATTCTTCCTCTTTCTGTGTGCATATAAAATGAATACAGCAAATTTGTACTCAATCCAACTGTCGACCTGGGCAATTTCAATACTCCATTTTCTAGGCTGGCAATTTAAATAATTAAAACTTACTTGCACATAAAATTACCTGCACTCAATTTAGTACTTAACTCGATTTTTCTTTCTATGCATATAACCATGCATCTCCAACTTTTCGGGCCTTTGCACTTATATGCTTGATTTAGAACAACTGTAATATTAGCTCACAGCATAATATACCAATATATTGTAAATTTTTCTACCCAGTGTTTCGAAATGCTACATAGTATCCTTGACTTTGGCTTAAACCCCAACGCATCAACATTCGATATATATTAACATAAATAAATTCTTATATGCTCATGGTTTCCTCATAATATATATATATATATATATATATATATATATCTCCGAACCTTAGGACTAAAGTTATAACCCTTCGCACTTTATATTAAATCCAACGCTTTGTTTTAAACACATAACCGTATAATAAATATTGGCTCCTGACCCCACCTGCAATGAATTTACACTGTCGATCATTGTCGATATGATCCAGGCTCTTTTATTAAACTTCGGGCAAGTCCAGTGTGCGATCACCGTTCGATGGCCCCTTCCCAAATCAATGGCTCATCACAATATCGCTCAACGTCTTGGTACGAACTATAACGTGTGATGGCGCACTTTAGACGGTGGTTTTGGAACTTCACCCGACGCCACGTGTCAAGCTTTCTATGGAATCGCTCGCGAATGGGGAAAAACTGCTTGCTCCACAAAAGCGGTGCGATGTAAACTGGAAACCTCCGTCACTGTTCACTCCAAACCACGCTCACTGTTCCTCTCGGTCACGGTTCCGCTCCTCTCACTCCAGGTTCCATTTAACCCCATCAACGCTCTATTCGAGACTTTGCAAGGTTAAACGCTCCTTATAACCAGCTCAGCTTTCGCTCTCCCATTGAAGACTCACCTCGATACATAGATTCACTTCCTAGGTGAAATCTCTGGCGCTTGAACTAGCTGCTCTGTTTTTGAAAGCGTCGATTCTTTTCGAATCGATGCTTCAGCTTATATATCAGTTCTCCTCACGGTACTCGAGATACCCCTCATATATTCAACCAAATAATTCCACGATTGCAAATATCAACTAAGCCAGTTCTTCATTATAAGAAGGTCTCTGCCTGAATCTTGAACTTTTAACTTCATACGCAGAGATTCATACTCCTTATTCTGTTGCTGAAAAGGTTCTCTACTGCTCTGTCTGTAATTCCTCTGTTGCTTCTGCTTCAATTCCTCTGTTTCTTTTATTGCCTCTGCTACCTCTCTTTCTCTTTTGCCTTATGGATAGTTTAGGTGCTACTCCTTTGCTAATTCCTTTGCCATCAATGACAACATTTCCCCCAATGTTTCGTAATTTGCAAACCAATTCAAAGAACTACTGGACAGGATGCACAAGTTATCCGACATCTTCCGTAGCCAAGTGATTAGAAAAACACTAGTAAGACTCAATCATAAGACTGAACGATAATACACTCGTAATTAATTCCAACATTAGTGGACCCACTCTAGTGTGGTCATTACAAAGATAAATCGATTTAAGTCAATTAATGTATCATTGAATATAGCCTCCATTGAATCAAAGTAGTTTTTATCAACCGATATTTCAAAGACAATGTGACATGTCGACATCACAAAGAAATTCTAAAAAAGACAAATTTTCTACAATTTGTGTCAAGAGGTTATCCAATCATTGTTCAACACATTAAAACAACACCTAATAACCTACTCAAATTTAATCACGACTCATTCATTTTCACTTATTTGGAAGATTAGTCCAAACTTATTATACACCAACATAAAACAGGATCTTACATCAATATATTTTATGCTACAGGAAGAAATATAATTATATATTTATATATTTTATAGAAAGGTGTTTTTTAATATCTAAAGTTTTTTTTTTTTTTTTTTTTGAAGTAAGGGGGAATATCATTTAAATTAAAAAACGTTTAAAAAAAAATTGGAGTTTGCAATAACTACTATTAAAAGTTACAAGATTATTTGGAAAAGTCTAAGAGGGGAATTATGAAAATAATATTTACATAATAACATAATAGAACTAAAATATTATGGTATTTTGATCAAACCAAAAAATGGAGTCAATTATTGAAGATAATAAAACGGAGTTTATAATGAAAGAGAAAGGATGAATTTCAAAAACTTTATATAATTATGTTTCAATGTTACACATAATTATAGGGAATTTTGTAGGAAATGATGTTATGATTTCTATCTCACACATCGAAGATAGAAATTATATAGACCCTAAAATTGTTAACCAATTGGTAATTGTCTAGTCAAATATAATCGAAAAATTAGACCTTTGGAATATAAAACAATATAACATAACTGATTTACAAATAAATATTATAGATTGTACCATTATATCATAATTCTTAGATCAATCCCTATGCAGTGACCGAGATGACATAATTTTAGGTTCATCTGGGGTGGAATCACTAGGGTCGTTCATTTAAATACCAAGAAAAAGTTTCTGACATTTTTCTACAAGAAGAAAAAAACAACACTCCAAGATGTTACATTAATGTTGAATTCAGTAACACCAAAGGATACATAATATATCTCAAAAGTAATCCTTCAAGAAAGTCAAAAGTCAAGGAAAAATATGTGGAAGGAAGTTGACAAGATTATCGCATATGAAAATGAAAAAGTTTCTTGCCCCAAAGACCATAGTGAAAAGTTGCTTGCATAGAGAAAGATGTCTAAGGATAATAACTAAGGAAAGAAAACAACAGTTTCGAGAAGAAACTCAATGAGAGTCTATCAGAGAAAGATGAAGAATATTTGTGCTTGAAATACCTTAATAAAAAATTATTAGAACAAATTATAAATTTAAAAGATAAAAAGCTTGAATGTCAAAATAAAGTTAACTCAGAAAATGAAGGACCCTTACATCTCATAAATCACAATCAAAATCTACTCGAATTAAGAAACTTAAAAATGATATGAAATCATTAGAGAACAAATTTGAATAGCTTATGAAAAATTCTAAGTATTGAGACGTAACTTTCCAAGTTGAAGGAAAAGGAATGAATGTTGATCCATCCAATATCACAACTCATGAAGATAAAAACCACTTGAAGGAAATCAAATACCTCAAGTAAATCAAGAAATCACCAAAAACAGGATAAGGGAAATCAAATAAAAAAAAAAGCCTTTTCAAAACACAAATCATCAAAACAAGAATCCCAACTAGTCTGCAAATCCATATCACTCAGACCAGACACAAATTAATTATTTTCCAAAGAATATCAATACCACCATAATACAGTCTTCTGATAACAATCCATCTCAAGATTCCACATAATATTAATTTAGGATGGCTAGATCCCTTCCAAGTTCAACAATTGTATTTATCACTCGGATCATATCATATTATATCATTGAAGATGACAACTCAAAGGAATCTGAAAGATCAGAATAGATTACAAGATAAAGAAAAAAATAGCACGCCTTGTCAGTAATAAGCTTTGAGGGTAAATATTTTCTGAAGAGGAAGGCAATGTTACGAGTATAAAAAATAAATAGTTAATAATTAATAATGATTTGTAAATTCAAGAGGCATGTCTCAAAAGGCGTGGCCGTTCATGAAGGGATACCGACATATATATATATATATAAAAGACCCTAAGGTGTAACCAAACCATATTCTCATTCAGACATTTTATATATATACTTTTAACCTCAACTTCCATATTTGTATTCGAAGTGTTCTGAAGATTATTGCAAAGTACAAACTTTGCCCATTACATTGTTACAAGAGTGAAAATGACTAAAATTCTATATGATGATATCATGTTATTTCTTAGGGATTTAGTTTTTGGTGTATTGATTACTATATATGTTGCTATACAATTCCTTAAAATTCTATATGATGATATCATGCTATTTCTGAGGGATTTAGTTTTTGGTGTATTGATTACTATATATGTTGCTATACAATTCCTTAGTTCTTTTAGATGTAATGACTGATAATGATTCGTTATAGCAAACAACTTTCCATGAATTGATTTTAGAAAGTTAGTGTATTAAATTTAGGTTTTTTGGATGTTCAATCCATAACATTCGTATCTTACAAAATAATATCTTTGTAAGCTTACCTATATTTTTTTAAATTAACTTGAATTGCATTGTACATGGATGCACTTTTGGTAGAAGTTGACACCATCCATTCACTGAGTTTTCCAACATTGTCATCAACTTGGCCACATGGAGTATCAGTGTTTCGCTCTCCATTGTCAAGTATTGACACAAATTATAGGTAAATATTTTTGTTTTCTCACCTTGCCTCTCATGGGGTGGATAGTATCAAGAATTAATAGTGAAACGTCAATATTTCAAGTCCTATCAGTTGAGCAAGAACAAGCGAGCCTAATCCAAAACAAGGAGCGGATCCTCTAGCTGAAGTCAAATCTATGAATGTTATTTTAGTTTCTAGTTTTCCTCAAACCACCATTTAGTAAAAAATTTAAAGCTTCTGCTAGACAACAAGATGTGATAATCTTCAAACAACCATTTTAAAGAACTTCCATGACATCAAATTCTATACAAATTAGAAAATGTTCCCAAAATTTTTGAGCCTTAAAGCCATGTTTTAGAGTTTAATGATCTTCAAATAACCGTTTGTGAGCACTTCCAATTAGCAGAAGACACCAACTTCTATTTGTTAGGTCCCTATATTAATAGTATAGTCCCTTATTGTTGTTAGTGTAACCCCGTTATTGTTATTATTGTACCCCTGTAACCCCCATATTGTTATTATTGTGCCCTTAAATTATTATTGTTATGTCAGCTAGGATTACATTGTGGCCCCATGGACTGCTATATATAGAAAGGAAGTTTTGTAATTTGTAATTGAAATTGTTTATTTATGTAATGTCTTGGAGTTTGCCTCTCAGTGGCTTATTTATTAAGGTGTTGATATCTCTTTTCTTCTATTTTTGGAGCTGGTTTCACAACATTTGGTATCAGAGCTTTGGATTCTAGGGTTTCGCTGCTCCAAACAAGTCATCGTGTCATTTTCGCTATAAATTGTTTTCTACGAAGTTTCAGAAGATGAAATTGTTAAAGTGCGAAGCCAAAATCCTGAGGAACATTGTCGCAAAATTTCAGAGCTTGGTTAGCAATATTTTAGGAGATATGATCTGTTGAATTTAGGGCTTTTTGCAGGCTCCTGAATTTCACGTAAAAAGGTCATCACGGCATTTTCGCTATAACTTTCTTTCTACGAAGGTTCAGATGCTGAAATATTTAGAGAGCGAAGCCGAAAGCCTGAGGAACATCATCACAAAATTTCAGAGCTTGGTTCGCAATATTTTCGGAGATATGATCTGTGGAATTTAGGTCTTTTTCAGGCTCCCGAATTTCATCTCAAAGAAGTGATCGTGGGAAAATATTCGTAACTCTCTTTCTGAGCATCGGATTGGAATTCTAAAAGAAGTGACTGGAAGTACACGGACTGTAGTGTCCTGTCTATAAATTTCAGAGCCAAAGGAGCAAAAAGTGACACGTGGCAAGTCGTACAAGTTCGCTCTACTGAACCTGTCCATAATTAGGTAATTGTGGGAGATTGGACATAACGTTGCCTTGAAGAATGAAAATCAAGTCAGACCTGTGGCATTTGAAAGAAGCTTCAAAGGACTACTACAGGGCCAAATTTCAGATATTGAGGATCTGCAACTTGCAAGTATAGAGATAAGTCAATTTCAATATTGAGCTCCTCTAAAGCAAGTAAAAGGTGTGTATTTTTTATTTTTTTTTATTTTTCCGAATTGCATAAGTCTTGTTTGAATAATCAAGTTGAATTGACTCCAAGGGCATATTGTAGAATATATTTCAGTATTGGGTTCTGAAATGCCTCCTACAAAGAATTCAACACCCATTAAGCATTTAGAAGGCTCTACTATGAATCATGAAGATGAAGAATGGCAACATGACATATCAAATTTACAAGAGCAAGTGCAACAAATTTCGCTCTCGCAAAGAGCAACAAAAAATGACATGGAAGTTTTGAAGAAAGGCGTGGAAACTAATATGGATGGTTTAAGAAAGGCGTGGAATCTAAGATGGAAGTTTTGAAGAAAGGAATGGAAGCTAATATAGATGGCATGGAGGCTGGCATGGAATCTAAGATGGATGACATGGAAGCTAAGATCGATGAGAAAATGGAAAACATGAAGAATTTTCTAAAAGCAGACATGGAAGGTTTGACAAAGTTGATACAAGAAAGGTTTCCTAATGGTGAAAAGATAGTAGAAGAACCTCATGATGAGAACAAAGTAAATGTTAATTGTGATTTCATAAACTCTAATGTTGGCGGGAAGAACCACCATATTCCAAAGATGGATATGAGGAAGTTTGATGGAAAGGATCCTGTAACATGGATACTACAGACGGAGCAATATTTTGATCTCCATAACGTGCAAAACACACAAAAGGTACGCATTGCAACTTTACATTTAGAACAAAATACATTTGTATGGTATCGATGGCTTTGCTCCCGTAAAAAAATTGTCACTTGGTCAATTTTTACGGAGGAAATGATAGCACATTATGAGGATACAAAGAGCAACACCTTCTTTAGCCAATTGATAAATCTCAAACAAAGGGTTTAGTGGGGCAGCACATTGAGGACTTCCAAAAATTGAATATAAGGGTAACTAATATTCCAGAGGAACACAGGATTGATCTCTTCTTAGGTACTCTAAAGGATAACATCCAACATGAAGTTCGTGTTTTGGAACCTGATTCAATGGAGAAGGCATTCAGGTTGGCAAGAAAAGTTGAATGTAAAATTATGGCGACAAGGAAGCCTACCACTCAATTCTATAAAGAAGGAAGTGTTGCTACGCCTAGATTTCCACAACCTACAAGGTTGACACCACAACAATTGGAAGAAAAAGAGCAAAAGGGCTTTGCTACAGTTGTGATAGCAAATACACTAAAGGTCATAAGTGTGCTGAGAATAAATTATTTTACATAGATTGTGAAGAGGAAGAAGAAAATGAACAAGAATCTCCAAAAGAAGAGGGTATACACCACGAACCAACTCTCTAAGAGGAAGAAATGAGTCCGACCATATCGTGTAATGCATTGGTAGGAATTACCACTCATCAAACTCTCAAGATAGAAGGACATATCAAGAAGAAAAAGGTAATAGTGTTGATTGATTCAGGTAGTACCCATAATTTTATTCATTGTAAGATAGCCAAGGAATTGAATTGTTTCCTATACCCAACACTAGAATGTCAAGTGATGGTTGCAAATGGAGGAACTATAAATTGCTCTGGAAAATGCCATAATATCAAGCTAACCATGGGGGAATATGTATTGACTAGTCCAATGCTTGCCATTCCTATGGGAGGTGCTGATGTTGTACTAGGAGTACAATGTTTACAATCTTTGGGGACGGTAGCTTTTAATTTTCAAGAACTTTTCTTGAAATTTTTTTCAGAAGGAAAGGAAGTCGAATTACGGGGTATTGCGGGGAAGCCAGGAAGGATAATAAGCTCTAATGTCATGGCAAAGCTTCTAAAGAAAGAACAGCGAGGCGTAATTGCACAATTATGCTCACTAGAAGTTCCAACATCAAAATCATCTATTTCTGCAGATCTCCAACAAGTCTTGAACAATCATTCCAAGGTGTTTGAAACTCCCAAAGGACTCCCACCTATTCGTGATCATGATCATGCTATTCATTTGATTCCAGGAAGTGTTCCTCCAAACATCGGGCCTTATAGATATCCTTATGTCCAAAAGAGCGAAATTGAACGTATGATTGCAGAAATGTTAGAGGCAGGTATAATTCAACCTAGTCAAAGTTCTTTCTCTGCTCCTGTAGTATTGGTACACAAGAAGGATGGATCATGGCACATGTGTTCGGATTATAGGGAGCTCAATAAGCTCACCATTAAAGATAAATTTCCCATTCCTGTGATTGATGAATTATTGGATGAATTACATGGAGCAATTTGTTTTACCAAGTTGGATCTTTGTTCAGGATATCATCAAATTAGAATGAAGACTGAAGATATTCCAAAAACAACATTTCGAACTCATGAGGGTCATTATGAATTTTTGGTCATGCCCTTTTGCCTTACCAATGCACCTTCTACATTTCAAGGGTTGATGAATTCCATTTTCAAACCCTTCCTTAGAAAATTTGTGCTAGTATTTTTTGATGATATACTAATCTACAACGGGTCTTGGAAGGATCATGTTGAACATGTTGACAGGGTGCTCAAACTATTGCAGGAGAAACAATTATATGCAAAAACATCCAAATGTTTCTTTGAAGTACAAGAGGTGGAATATCTGGGTCATATTGTATCTCACGAGGGTGTTAAAGTAGACCCTAACAAAATTAAAGCCATTAAGGAATGGAAAGTCCCCACAACCATAAAGAAGTTGCGAGGATTTCTCGGGTTAACAGGGTATTATCGCAAGTTTGTTAAGAATTATGGGAGAATAGCAACACCTCTAACAACATTATTGAAGAAAGATGGATTTTCATGGACTCCTGAAGAAACTAAGGCCTTTGAACATATTAAAGAGTCAATGTGCCTAGCACCAGTCTTAGCTACGCCAGAGTTCACAAAAACCTTTATTGTGGAATGTGATGCCTCAGGAAATGGAATTGGTGTTGTTTTAATGCAAGAAGGAAGACCCATTTCTTTTGAAAGTTGTCCAATCAAAGGAAAGTATTTATAGAAACCTATTTATGAGAAGTAAATGTTAGCAATACTGCATGCACTAAAGAAATGGTGAACTTACCTAATGGGAAGACACTTCAAGGTAAAAACTGATCATGATAGTCTTAAACACTTTTTGGAACAAAGACTATCTTCAGAAGAGCAGCAAAAATGGGTCACAAAGATGTTGGGTTATGACTTTGGAATAATCTACAAAAAAGGAAAGCTTAATGTTGTTGCAGATGCACTCTCAAGAAAGAATGAAGAGGTGGAAGCATTGCTTTGTGCCATTTCTATTATCCAACCTGATTGGATAACCGAAGCAAGAGATGAATGGAAGAAGGACAAAGATGTATGGACACTCATTCAAAAGTTGCAGCAAGATCCTAGTACATCTGATACATTTAGTTGGAAAATGATTCCTTATGGTACAAAGATCGCTTATATCTTTGTAAGAATTCCCAACTAAAACAAAAGATTCTTCTGGAATTGCACACTTCTCCTTTAGGTGGACACTCAGGATTTTTAAAAACTTACCACAGGGTGAAGAAAGAATTTTTTTGGGATGGCCTTAAATCTGATATTCGAAAGTTTGTGGCGGAATGTTTGGTTTGCCAGCAGAATAAAGTGGAAACAATTAAGACCCCAGGACTTCTACAACCTTTATCCATTCCAAGTCAACGTTGGGAGGAGATTTGAATGGATTTTATCACAGGTTTACCTAAGTCCGAAGGAAAGAGTGTCATCATGGTGGTAGTTGATAGACTTACCAAGTATGCACACTTTTGTGCATTATCTCATCCATTTAAAGCAAGTACAGTTGCTACTACATTTATGGATACAATTCAAAAGCTACATGGGAACCCAAGGGTTATTGTGAGCGACAGAGATCCCATTTTTACTGGAAATTTTTGGACAAAGTTATTTTCTTGTTTGGGTACTCAATTAGCTCATAGCTCATCTTATCATCCACAATCTGATGGTCAAACTGAGATAGTAAATAAATGTTTGGAAGGATATCTTCGTTGTTTTGTATCTGATAAACAAACACAATGGGTCAAGTGGTTACCTCTCGCTGAATGGTGGTATAACACTTCCTTCCATCCTGCAGCAAAAATGACCCCATTTATGGCACTTTATGGATATCATCCACCATCGATCACATCATCTTTAAGGGAAAATTTGAAGGTTCAAGCAGTGGAAGATCACGTCGAGCATCAGCAAGAAGTTCTCCGACTCTTAAAGGATAACCTGAATTTGGCACAAAATCGAATGAAACAACAGGCAGATCAACATCGCAGCGAGAGAAGTTTTGATATAGGAGATTGGGTATTTTTACGGCTACAACCATATAAACAAATGTCCCTCAAGCAAGTTAAGAAGGATAATAAATTATCGCCAAAGTACTATGGTCCTTACAAGGTGTTGCAAAAGATTGGTACTATGGCATACAAATTGGAGCTTCCTGCTTCTTCGCGAGTACATCCAGTTTTCCATGTTTCGTGCTTAAAGAAGGTTATAGGTGAAAATCTTCCAGTTCAAACAATATTGCCAGAACTTGATGAGGAAGGAAAAATCATATTGGAACTGGAAGCGGTCACGGAAACAAGAACTCGACAACTACGGAATCGATCAATTTTAGAGTATCTCATCAAGTGGAAGAACTTACCCACTGAAGATTCTACATGGGAGGATGAGAATTTTATACAGAAGCACCCATAGCTACTCAAGCGTTGAGGACAACATTTTTTTGAAGGAGAGGGGCATGTTAGGTCCCTATATTACTAGTATAGTCCCTTATTGTTGTTAGTGTAACCCCCTTATTGTTATTATTGTACCCTTGTAACCCCCATATTGGTATTATTGTGCCATTAAATTATTATTGTTAGGTCGGCTAGGATTACATTGTGGCCCCACTAAGATTACATTGTGGCCCCATGGATTCCTATATATAGAACGGAAGTTTTGTAATTTGGATCATCCAAGAATTGTTCATTCATGTAATGTATTGGAGGTTGCCCCCTCGAAGTGGCTTATTTCTAAGGCATTGATATCTCTTTTATTTTATTTTTGGAGCTTCTTTCACAACACTATCCAAACTCGGAAATGTTCTAAGAATTTATAATCCATAAGATGAGTTCCATAGTTTGTGGTCTTCCTTAAACCACCATTAATAAAAGACATCAATTTATGTTATGCATTTGGGTTGTGGTCATCCTAAAAAACCTGAATTTAGAGAGCACATTTATCCATTACTAGTTGTTGATCCAAGTGGATATTGGTGGCCAGCCGCCTATTCCACTTGGGGCCCAACCATTGTTTCTTTCAAATTTTCAGTTTCCTTAATTGTAGCACAATTTACTATTTTTAGTAGTTTTTCGGGTCCTGAACTTCTGGAGCCGTTTTGAGGCCCTCAACGATGTTTTTTGGAATCACCGAGAGCAACATGGAAGTTCATTTGATGTCGCTCAAATCAAAAGTTGTATTCCTCGCATAAATATTTTTAATGAAGTATTTTACGCGTCAAACGGAGATCGTATGCCAAAGTTACGTCCCCAAGAACATTAATGTACCAATTTACCCAAACGGGGCCCATAGTTTTGGCGCTTCATCTCCTAGGGTTAGGTTTTTGATTGTTTAGGGTGATGCCTCATTTCTCAATAATAAATAGGCCCTCGAGCCCCATTGTAACAGAGTTCATAGGCCTGTAACCGCCACATCTCTTCTCAGAGATAAGCTACCACCACCCTAGATAGTTTATTTCCATTATGTCTCTAAGCATATTGAAGTTATTTGTTGTTAATGAAATGAAGTTTTATTTCTGCTGCATGTCTTCTTTTATCTGTATTTCATCGTGTTCCTGCATAAATTCAGATCAGTGGTATCAGAGCGGCTTGCTCTTTCTCAATCCTTCTTTGCATGCCCCCAACGAGGTCGGGGTATAAGGAGTTAGGGCTCGATCTGGTTGAACCTTTGAAAGATCAACCTCGCAAACCCAACGACCGCCCATGGGGGAAGAAAAGAAAGATGAGGGAGCAAGATCATATCGAATTATTGCTCGAGGAGACCCTCGAGAAACAAAAGAACGCGATGATGGATAACTTTGCCCAGATACTTCAACGACTGCCCACAGGCGGCGAATCTACATGCATCAGTCACTCTCGAGGCACCACTCCTTTGAAGGTACAAGTAAACTTTTACACTCCCATATTTGAGGGCCAAATAGATGTAGACGCCATAGATAAATGGTTGAATCTATTAGAAGGACATTTATCGGTTCATGACTTTTCTGACCGGGGGAAGATTATTTTGGCACTCCTCAAAGCCGTCCCCCATGTCAAGGACTGGTGGGAAATCTACTGTGAGAAAAAGGACGAGGGGGAACCCTCTTTGTTCTCGAACATACCCACTTGGAATTATTTCCAATACACCATCAAGGAACAATATTACCCCGTGGGGAGCTATAAGGACAAGTACATACAATGGACTACGTTGCGGCAACAAAGGGATCAAGATGTGCATGAGCTGACGAATCTGTTCCATACCCTGCGCACAAAGTTGGGTATCAAATATCCGAAGAAACATTTGGTGCTGAAGTACCGCAGTTTTCTGCATAGATACATTCAAGAGAAAATGGAAATCCTCGACATCTCCTCTCTTGGTACGACATACCGGTATGCTTCCAAGATTAAGTAGAAATTCAAATAGAAGAAGCGAGACTTTGGATCTGCGAATCAAAAGCAAGGGCAAGGTGCCCCCAAACCACAGTACAAAGGACAAAACCAAGGCATGGCGACCCAAGACAACCTACGAAATTTGCAAGCAAATAATAACACTGCGAAGTCGAAGAAGGACACGGTAAAGCAGTCACTAGTGGTCGAGATGAAGGCTTCTGAATAAGATTCATACTTCGACTCTGAATCAGAACCCAACAAGGGGAATGAAAAAGGGAAGCAGATTATTGATGCAGAGCCCAATGCCACCGTTTCCACCATGAAGATCCAGAAAAGGAAACTAGAAGATCCAGAGGAGGAGGAGCATCTCTTCCACTCCTAGATGTGGGTAAAGGGCTCCTCGCTACAGTTCATTGTCGACAACGGGAGCCAAAAGAACCTCATTTAAGCAGACGTCGTGAAGCAGTTGGATTTGCCGACTACAACAAACCCACATCCGTACACCATCGGGTGGCTTCACCAAGGATGGGATCTTTGCGTCAGCCAACAATATCGCCTTCCCTACAACATCAAGCCCTTCATAGATGAGTTATTATGTGATATTGCTCCTCTTAATGTTTGTGATGTATTATTGGGCCAACCATACTTGTGGAAGCGACATGTCGTGTATGAGTCCCGACCTCGCACTGTTTTTCTACTTTGGGCAATAATTTGTACGGGATACCAAAGGTACCACCGTCTGCTGCTATCTCTTTCGGTACTGCAAAACAATGCAGCAAGTTCATTTCCAAAACCGGGAAATTTGTTTTCTTAATGATCCGCCCTCAAGGCAAGAAGAACACTATGGCCATGACTTGCAAACAGGGCTTCTCCGCACAAAAAAAAAAGAAAAGAACAAGGTCATGGAAGAGTACAGGGACATCTTCACCTCACCTATAGGGGCACCTCTACATTGTTAGGTCAAACACCCCATCGATCTAACCCCAGGTGCATCGCTGCCCAATGGACCAATCTATCGGCGCTCTGTTCTAGAGAACGATGAAATCAAGAGGCAGATTCAGGAGCTACTGTAGAAAGGTCACATTTGGCCAAGTTCATCGCCCTGTGGGAGCCCAATTGTGTTGGTGCAGAAGAAGGATTGGACTTGGACACTCTGTATTGACTATCAGGCGCTGAACAAGATCACTATCCGGAATAGGTACTTGATCCCACAGATTGATGACCTTCTATACCAACTCAAAGGAGCGAAATATTCCAGCAAGATCGACTTGAAGTCCGGGTATCACCAGGTACCAATCGAACCCTCCAATGTGTGGAAGACTACCTTCAAAGCCAAGGAGGGCATTTACAAATGGTTGTTCATGCCTTTCGGGTTGACAAATGCCCCTGCAAGCTTCATGAGGCTGATGGACGACATCCTGCGACCATTCACCAACTCATTTGTAGTAGTGTACTTAGATGACATCTTGATCTTCAGCCAAACTTGGGAAGAGCACCTCCACCACATCCGAAACTCCAAACATTGCGACAAGAAAAGTTGTGTGCCAATTTGGAGAAGTGCACTTTTGGCATGACCGAGGTTCAGTATCGAAATACATTATTGATGAGGTTCGGGATTGGCCAACCCCAACCACTCGAACAGAGCTTCACAGCTTTTTGGGTCTTGTTAATTTCTACCGCAGGTTCATGTTGGGATTCTCTCATATCACTTGGCCCTTGTGTCAAGTCACCAAGGGAGGAGCAAAAGCAAAATTATTTTGGTCAGAATCTCAAAAGAAAGTATTCGTAGAATTGAAACATCGCCTTTGCTTTGCCCTTGTGCTCACATTACCAGACTTGCAACAACCATTTGAGATCAAGACAAATGCCTCTAACTATGCTATTGAGGTAGTTTTTATTCAATAGGGACATCTAGTGGCATATCACAGTGAGACACTATCTGACATAGTCCATCAGTATACAAATTATGACAAATAAATGTATTCCATTGTGCAGGCTTGCTGACAATGGAAGCATTACATTTTGGGGAAGGAAATAGTCATCCACACAGACCACATACCCCTACAGTTCATACAGACACAAGGGATGTTGCAGAACAATTGCCATCAGAAATGGTCCACATATCTGCAACAGTTTCATTTGAACATCATGTACAAGAAGGTCAACACCAATAATGCTGTAAATTGCCTCAGCTGACCACCGATCGTGGCGCCAACCACTATTCTCAACTCTTGTGGGCACGATATTTCTGATTGGTTGCATCTATACAAGAGCGATCCGGAATTAGGCCACACATACAAGACACTCTTGGAGGGTACGTAACTTCCAAATTTTCACCTCCATGATGCATTATTATGTCACTTGGGACACCTTTTTGTTCCTTCAAGTGAGCGTGCCAAGATAACTTGGGAAGCGCACTACAGTCGGGTCGCTGGGCATTTCAGGGTTGAGAAAACAGTGGCAGTACTACAAAACTATTTCTATTGGTCGAACCTTCGACAAGATGTCGGGAAGTACATCAGATGTTGCACTTCTTGCGTTATTTCCAAACTGACCATCAAAAAGCAAGGCCTCTATACTCTGCTACCCATCCTAGTCGACCTTGGTAATCCATGTCCATGGATTACATATCGGGCCTTCCTTATACTAAGCATGGAAACAACTATGTTTTCGTGGTCGTCGACAGATTCTCGAAGATGGCCATTATGGTGGCTTGCAAGAATAATATCACAACATAAGCCACTGCTAAACTCTTCTTTGAACGAGTGTGGGTGCGCTTTAGGATCCCACAGTCTATCATCTCAGATCAGGACAGTAGGTTCCTCAGCACATTTTGGTCCAGCCTCTGGTCAATTCTAGACACCAAGCTCACCAAGTCCACAACTTTCCATCCCCAAATTGATGGCCAAATAGAGGTCGTCAACAGGATGATCGTACACATTCTGCACATGTACAATTCAAAGCATCCACGCACATGGGATGAGAGTCTTCCCTATGTACAACACAATTATAACCGGTCTCTCCAAAGCTCAACCGACCATAGCTCTTTTCAAGTGGGCTTGGGATTCCAGCCACTATGTCCCATTGACGTAGCCATGCCATTTGCGGCTACTCCAGCCGATTCGGCTCATGTCCAATCTGAAGTTGATAAGGCGAACAATTTCATTGAGCGCATTCAACACATCCACCAACAAGTTCATGACATATTGGAAAGACCAATGCTAAGTACAAGCAACGCCATGATCAACATCGGGTGCCACACAACTTCCAGGTGGGTGACGAAGTGTGGTTACATTTGCAAAAGGAGCGCCTTGCTGGACCCCACCGCAAGCTTCGCCCACTCCAATATGGGTCGTACACCATCACCAAGGTTGTAGGGGCCAATGCATTTGAGCTCAGTATTCCACCATTCCTTGGTCCGCACCCAGTGTTTAATGTGGACCACGTTCGACCCTACTTCCCACCTCTACTAGACACGTCCGACATTGCAAAACATCTCACAACAACAACGTTAAACCTGCACTACATGGAACAAGCCACCACAGATCGTATCATGGACATGCAAATCAAGAACACTCACCAGCAGAATATACAACTGAATCAGGTTGTCAAAGTTGGCCAACTCCTGCACCAAGGAAAATGGTTCACCAGGGACGAAGTTCAGCAGAAGTTTTATCATCTCATGGAGGAACTCAACGCAATGGAGACCATTGCTCCCTAAGGGGGGAGGAATGATCTTGGTGGATATTGGTGGCCACCCACCTATTCCACTTGTGGCCCCACCATTGTTTCTTTCAGTGTTTCAATTTTCTTAATTGTAGCACAATTTACTATTTTTAGCTGTTTTTAGCGTCCTGAACTTCTGGAGCTGTTTCGAGTCCCTAAATGACATTTTTTTTTGAAAATCTGAGAGCAACATGGAATTTCCCTCAATGTTTCTCACATCAAAAGTTGTATTCCGTAGATAGATCATTCTAACGAGGTATTGTATGCGTCAGACGGAGATCGTATGCCAAAGTTACGTCACCAAGAAGACTGATGTACCAATTTACCCAAACGGGGCCAATAGTTTTGGCGCTTCATCTCCTAGGGTTATGTTTTTGGATGTTTAGGGTTATCCATTGTTTCTCAATAATAAATAGGCCCTCGAGCCTCATTGTAACAAAGTTTAGAGGCCTGTAGCCACCACATCTCTTCTCAAAGATAAGCTACCAGCGCCCTAGATAGTTTGTTTCCATTCTGTCTGTAAGCATATTTCAATTATTTTTTATTAATGAAATGAGGTTTTATTTCTGTTGTATCTCTTCTTTTGTGTATTTTTGTACTTCATTGTGTTCCTACATAAATCCAGATCAGTTTTCCACTTCTAGATTTCATCACTTTGCTTGAACTCACATACATTATTTTGGATAAGGAGCTTGCACGAGTGGTGGGAGGGGGTGAGATGTTGGAAACCCAATCAATTTGAGTTATGGTATTATTCACTTAAGGAAACATGAAGAGTCTAAAGTGAATATGAATTATTATCAGGAGTCCAAGAGACCTTAGAAGATAAATCCAAAGGTTATAAATCACCTACTTGTATGTGTACCTTATTAATGAAGATGGATTTTCAAATTCATCACACATTTGTGTGCATTATAGCATTTTTCCATGTACAAGATAGATCCCATGTAGAATCACCTACATTGATTCTTCAATTCATTATGTTTGGAATTTTCTTCCATGTCTAATTGGAGATTACTGTTATATATTATTGTGGGAGGAAGACATTTGAATTAATATCAAATCCATATATACCAAATGATGTATGATTTTTCTCAAGTGTAAACATATATTAGTGGAGTTTAAGTGATTGTTTGAATAGGTACATATATTTCTTAACGAATACCGGCATAATGTCATCCTTTATTACGATGCAATGAACTTAGACTTGGTGATACGTAGGTAGGAGGAGAATATTGTTAGAGGTGATAGGGTCCATGCGAGTATATAATGGATTCAAAAGGGATATGAGGGCTCTAAATTATTTCTTGAATTCTTAAAGAAGAAATTTGTAGTTGAAAAGTGCTTGGTCTTCATAGAGACAATGATTTACGTGATGAATATCCCTCTAGGATTCAAGGCAAGTTTGGTGATCACTTTAAGAGTATTTTTTCTCCTTATCCCTTGACAAATATCAGTATTGTTTCTAATAATGGTTGTTATAGTGGTTCTACTCAAGGTCTCTATTATAGATCATGAAAGGTTGGACAAGGATTCCATGAAGCATGAATATTTTACAAGCCTTTATTCTTTGAAAAAATTTATCTGTATAGGGATTCATGAACTACCTTATGAGTTCTACAATCCAATGTGCATATGACTTTAGTAACCTAGCTTCAGAACCTTTTTCTGAAATATGTTTGAAGAATACTAGTAATTAGGTTTAACCAAGCTCATTTTAAATAATGCTACAAAAGACACCAATGCAAGGTAGAAACCAATAACTTTATTGAGTGTTACATACAAAATACAATCCAAGGAAATTTCATCGTGAGTGTGGGATTTCACCAAGAATATTAGCGTACAAAGTTGAAATGTTTTTTTTGAAGGTGGCTTATGATTCGTATAAATAATGGTTTCTCTCTGGGAAGCCTTCAATAGGCTTAGCGCCAGAGGTCATGGAACTTGGTTCTATAGTGAAAAGCAAAAACACACCAAAGAAAGGGAGCAAAGGGAAAATCTGGTGGTATCGGCAGCAATTTATTTTATAAAATAAAAGGATCGTGAAGCAGTTTTGGTAGTGTGTTTGCCAGTGAAATATGAATAGGCCTTTGGTCCTATAGTAAAGTTCAATGGGTATCTGCATGGATGAACGAGCCGACAACTAATCTTAGTAGCATTGTTAAAAGAGCCTTTAGGCTAGTAGATGAACAAGTCAAAATCTTTAGTTTAGCGGCATTGTTTGGCAGTTAAGCCAAACATAACAACAGAACATTAATTCTGTGGATTAGTTGCACCTTAATGTTGGCACTAAAATAATACCTGGAGCTTTGATAGAAGAATAGTTTGTTAAGAGGAATATTTAGCAGTGTTTGAAAAATATGGAGGTTCACCAAAATTAGAAAAGTCTCGCTAAAGGTTATTGAAAGTAAAAAATGCTAAAATAAGAAAATAAACAACAATTTAACTCGGATTTTGAATTTAAACCGAAGATCAGAGATTGAAAACTTCATGAACATTTTTAGATGACAATTTGTGAAGAGGAAAAAGGAAAAAATAAGGATTCATGCAATAATACAAGAAAATAATTGAAGCCAAAATTATTTATAAGCTGGTTTGATCAAACTCGATTGAACAAAGAACAATAGAGTTCTCATGATTGATTTGAGGTGAATTTGTAAGTAGAATGTTGAAGGTATTGGTTATCAAGGAGAAATTGATTTATTTAGAAAGCAGAGAAGGCATTCATGGCTCTAGTATGAAAATGAATGAACGATGAACCAATGAGTGTCAAGCAAGTTGTATATTGCAGATCAGGGGTTGGTGCTCCTTCAAGTGGATGTTGGTAAATATTTGGGGACGTAGCTCCATTCAATTGTAGTTGATAAATCATGGAGTTGTAGCTTCCTCCTGGTTATATCTAGAGAATTGTAACGACAAGTTGTAGCTTGACTTATGAAGCAATTAAAGAGAAATTTTGAAGAATGTATCTGTTCCTTGTGTTTTCTATTGTAATTGTTGAATATCATTCTAATTTCAATTAATTGATGAGGTACTTAGTGGCGCACTAGTGTTCTAACACAAGTGAAAGAAAGTTTTTGAAAGTGGTAAAAGTTTTATAATACTAATTCACCACCCTCTCAATATTGTCCTTGTTTGCAACAATTCGTATCAGAGCCAAGTTGCTCCATATCAGTTTAACACCTAGAAGAAAGATCAAGGACCATCACAAACCAAGAAGGAGGATTCAACAATTAAGCACCTATATTCAATGGAATAATTTTTGTTTTGTTTTGGAAAGTAAGGATGAAGACCTACATCCATTCAATTGGAGCTGATGTGTGGGATGTTGTGGAAGAAGAATATCAAAATCCTTCAGCAGTGATTGTCAAAGATCAGAGGATGGAGTTCATATGCAATGCTAAAGAAATTAATTCCCTTCTTGCTGGCCTACGTAAATCAGAGCTTGTCAAGGTAATGGCCTACACATCTACCAAATCTATCTTGGGAAAGATTAGCAGTTGTTATGAAGGAAATAATAAGGTAAATAAAGATAAACTCCAAGGGTATAGGATGCAATTTGCGTCTTTAACTATGCAACATGATGAAGATGTTGGAAAGTACTTTTTAAGAGTTGATGAAGTTGTGAACACCATAATAGAGCTTGATGAGAAACTAGATGAAGCTATGGTAGTTAAAAAAAGTGTTTAGATCTCTTCCTAAAAGGTTTAATCCCAAGAAATAAAACATTGAAGAAATGACCAATCTGAACTCTCTTACTCTAGATCAATTACTTTGAATACTCACTTCCTATGAGATGAGGATTTCTAAAGGCCTTTCTGTGGCCAAGAATCATCCTTCAAAGTAGAAAACAAGCGCAAAGAAGAGCATGATAACTCTTGTTGCGAACCGGATGAATAATAAGCCAACATTGAGAGGAAGCTCAAGCGACCACCAAGTTAATAGAAAGGAAAGTTATCCTTTAAGTGTTTTAATTATGGAAAATTTGTTCATTGTGCATCAAAGTGTCCTGAAAAGAAGAAGAAAGATTCAAGAAAATTCAAAAGGATAGAAATAAGGCTAAGAAGAGGGATTTTATGTTTTAGAAGAGAGCTCCGCTAAAAGTGAAACCAACCAATCCTCAGATGAGGACAAAGATGATGATATCCCTAAAGAATTTATGTCGATGGCCATAGAAAATCTGCAGGTTGAGGCTATTACTCTGATGATGAAGAGGGAGAAGTAGATATTGAAGGAGAAATGGTAAGTGTAGTTGAGGAAATAGAGAGTCTAAGGAAGAAAAATAAGTCTCTAAGGAGTCTTTGATAAAATAAAAGGTTGAGGTTATTGGGCCATAGCTTTTGAAAATAGAAATGGGGAAGAAGATCTAAGAATCTTTGAACCAGCAGTTGAATGAAAACGTACAAACATTAGAGAAATTTTGAGGTAAAAAATTGGCCTTAGAACAAAAATGTACGATAAAAATCAAGTTTATAAGAACCAATAAGACTCAAGATGATGATGCCAACCATGGGGGATGATTCAACATTTTTGGAGTAAAAAAGTAAAAAATAATAATAATAATAATAATAAAATAATAAAACTACTTTTTCAACTCATATTTTAAACTTATCTCCCTATGGTTTCACAAAAATTTTGAGCAGGAGTGCTCATTGGATGCATAATTTAATTCCTCATCCAAGAAGTACCCATGTTTTATACTTTTGATGGACCCTGCTACACGAAAAAAGAGAAATACATTAAAAACATGATTGCAATTATCTTTTCTCATGTATTTCTCATTTTTCATGTACCAGGGTCCATCAAAAGTATGCAACATAAGTAATCCTTGGATGAGGAATTAAATTTTACATCCAACAAGTGCTCCCACTCAAAATTTGACTAAAACCATAGGGAGATAAGTTGAAAATATGAGTTGAAAAATAGTCTTTCCAAAATTATTTTATAATATTTCTTAAGTGACGCATTTTAGACCTAAAAATTTTCTAATGCATGTGAAAATATGGAAGGAGAAATCGTTTTGCTAAAGGAGTTAGAGAAGACCAAAATGCAGCTCAGTTTCCACCAGAAATTTGGAAAAGGGATTCAGTGTTTAAATGAAATATTGGAAGCACAACGAGTCTCCTCAAATCGTAATGGTTTTGGATTTGAAGCGGATTCAAGCGCAATCGCTAAATTAAAGGGAAAGAAACAAATTACTCTTGTTCCAACAACAAAAGAAGGGTCTGTGCAGCAGGAAAAAGAGATTACGTAGCCCAAGAAAAACCAGCAATAAAAAAAGTAAAACATTGGGGAAAAAAAACATATTGCTCAGAATTTAGCTAAGTGCAGACAACAATATTCCAGGAACAATAACATATTACTAGTGTATTATTTCGCATGAACAAACTACGGCCACAGAGCGGAAAATTGTAGAGTCAACGTATCGTATAACAATGCAGATCTAGAAGAATATTTTATGAGAGGAAAAGAGACCCAAGTATAATAATTATTTTGCTAAATGTCAAAATTTTGGGCATATAGCAGTCAATGGAAGACTTGAGGAGAATAAGAAAGAATCAATTGAACAAAGGCCCAAAGTGTGGAAATAAAAGGAGAAAAGAGAGCAATGTGATAATGCTTTGTATGCTCAGAATTAAGGCACCCATTGGTATGTGGAAAATGGTTGTTCCAGGCACATGTCAAGGGATAGAAGCAATTTTTTGACATGGAAACCAATTGATAAAGGTTATGTGACTTTTGGCAACAATCCTCGAGGAAAATTTGTTGCAAAAGTTGTGGTCAGTCTATCGAATGGGATAAGAAAAGCCAAGAGTGTTTTTATATCGATGGGTTGAAGCATAACCTCATTAGTGTATCACAGATGTGTAATCAAGGTTATAATATGATCTTTAAAGCCAAAAACTGTGAAATCATGTTTACAAGCACATGGGAGATAGTTTTTGAATCTGTGAGAAGAGATAATAATGTCTATGTGCTCAAAGAGAATACAAAGAGGTGATGCTTATCAAATATTGATGAAAGTTGTTTATGGCATGGGATACTTGGACATTTGAACTTTGATCAGGTAGTCAAGCTGAGAAAGGACATTGTTAATAATTTTCCCAGACTATCAAGACCAGAGAATATAATTTGTAAATATTGGCAATCGGGCAAGAAAACTCGTGTTCCATGCAAGGAAAAAGAGAACTCATCATCAAAGACATTGCAGCTGGTACACATGGATTTGTGTGGACCTGTTGAGGCCTCAGAAACCTGTGGCAACAACAAGGGGGATAACCACCCGATCCGAACCTTAAGACAACTCCTTTTTCATTTGGGATAGTGGCTCCGACTGGATATAATGGGATCAGTTTCCCAGATTTGGGTTTTTATTTGATTGTTGGGTTTCTCTCAAAGGATTTGCATGAAGAATTACTAAAAACTAAAACAAATTTATTCTAAAATGTAAAACTTTGAATTTAAACCTAATTTAATCTAACCCGGGATAATACTAGTTTGATGTGATCTAAAATGATATCTATTCAATCTATGATGATGAAGATCATCACAGATTTAATAGAGTTATTACTTTGTAATATGATTCTCTTGAAAAAATAGTTAATCAAAAGAAAATGAGAAATATATCGCATATATCTGATGATCATATATAAAACAAACCAATTTCTATCTTTATATCGTACAATAGTGCAACTGATATTTCAGATAAAAACAATCGATTTCATATATAATTCATAAAAACTAAATTCATCACCAATATTCAAAAAACATATTTAGCATACATGATAATAGTACCAGATGTGTACTACTATGTTCATCTGATCAGCGATAATAGGCCACATTCAACTCCTCTATCAATAAGTCTTTCAAAGAATACAAAAGTGCATCAACATTGATCATCAAAATGATATATATAACTGAAGAGCCCATGTTCCATTACTTTATCAAGGCATTCACAAACTTACTTACAATTAAGCATTCTTTGCAAATGTTCTCAATAAAATTCTGGACCCTTCTCTAAATGCATGAGAAGGGTTTAAATACTAAACTAGCTACAAACTAAAATTAAATTATTAAAAAAATGTAGAGGAGGTTTCAAACAACCTTCCTCTAAAAACTTAACTTAAACAATATTCTAGGAACTTTGAACTAACAACCCTAACTTTGTGAATCCTGTCTTTCATTCTGAGTGTGATCACGAAGTTGACAAATATCTAGCATTGCTTTAAGCTGAGCTGGCTATGATATCCGTGGCCAAATCTGTCCCTTGAAAATAGCATTTGAAATTACTGACTGAGATCTTTTTGCTGAATCTGTAAGAGACTGAAGAGTTTGATGTTGATGGTAAGGTTTGAACAGAAAATTCCAGTAATTTTCCTGATCAAACTTATCAACTTTTTTGATCAATTCCTCTTGTGTATCTACTCTCTGTCTCCACTTTAGTTCTACTTCCTTTGTTCCTGAAAACACATCAAACATGTTTTCTTTAAGAAGTTCTGTTTTAAATAATCGATCACATATAGACTGAATAATCTCATTTGATTTCTTGGATGTCTTGGTTGCTACTTTCTCTGCTTGATTAATTTGTGCTCTCCATTCTGTGAATAACAATTCTTTGTGTAGCTTATCTATTTGTGGTAGATTAGCTTGTTTTCCTGTGTCTGAAATTTGCCACTGAATGTGTTCTTCGATTTTCTTTTCAAGTCTTTCACATTCCAATTTCTGAATTGCTATTTGCTAAATCATTATCTTATTGGAATCACAATAAGAATCAATCATAGAAGCTTGGTGACAAAACATTTCTTGTTCTTTCTTTAACATAGAATTTACATCAAGTGCTTCTTTGATGAATTGTTCTCACTGTGGTTGATTCTGTAATTCAGCCATTACTTTTTCCAGATGTGCTTGCTTTTCATTAAGCTCTGTCTGAGACTTCAATTTGAGATTTTCAATATCTTCATGAAATTGAGCTATGCTTATTTTGATCTGTTCAATGGACTTGGGTTTCTCTTCATTTAGTAACTGTTCTAACTCTTGTACTTTGGCTTCCTTTTGTTTCAACAATATTCTAACCTTAGTAGCTTTATCGACAGTAGCAGTGGCATATGCCCCTGCATATGTTGATAACTTGGTTAGATGTTCGAAAGTACATCAACTGTTTCATCTGTTGGTTTTTGAGTTGTTTCATTAATCCTTCTTCTTTTATTCCGTTTAACCACAACTTTGTAGCTAGGAATGTAGAAAATGTCTAATGATGAAATATATTCAATCTGCAGAACTATCTGATCTGTAGGGTAGGCCGGTATGATTTCCTTGTCATGCACTGCTGGAACTCTTTGTAGCAGATTAACAGTTTCAACTATTCTCTGTGAAGGTTTTGGTGTTTGAAAAGTTGATGTCTGATCAATATTGGGATTTTCTTTTGAAGTCTTTATTGCTTGAGAAAATTCTTCCCATTCATTTACCAGGTCTCTCACTTGAGAGGGCTTGGATTGATCCAACATTCTATGAGTATGTTGAACTGTTTCTCAATTTAATTTTGTCCCATTGTTCTTTGTTTTCTCCAGCACTTCTATCTCTTGAAGAATTTGGTCAATTTCTGAATTTGCTTTCTTAGATTCGGATTCCTCAAATTGATCTGAATTATCAGACTGCTACTGTGATTGAGCTGATTCATTTTCAAAGGTATCTTTCATTTCATCATCTATACTAACACTTGGAGTGTTTTTTTCATCTCCAATAGTCAACAGATTCAATGGAACCTTTTCTAGTCTGTTGTTTCTATATGTTTGAAAAGCTTCAGCATATTCTTGACTTAATTGACTAGAAACACATTTCATAACATTAGAGAAATTTTCCATGCCTTGGAAGAAATCATCAAATTTATCTTCTTCCTTTACAAAAGGCTTCATTTTTAGCTCTGTGATGTAATTTTTAATCACATCATTGGGATCATATAATCTTCCTGGCATAAATGCCAATTTTAACAACTGAATCTTAGGAACTTCTTTGTATGTATGGCCAATATTGCTTGGGCAAAGATGATCCAAGTGGATATTGGTGGCCTGCCTATTCCACTTGGGCCCCCATAATTGTTTCTTTCGGTTTGAAGTTTCGGCACAACTTACTATTTTTAGCAGTTTTTCGGGTCCTGAACTTTCGGAGCCGTTTTGAGGCCCTAAACGATGTTTTTTGGGCATCGAGCCTCCAACGAATATCATTCCATTTCGGAATGATATTCATGGCGAAATTTGTAGTCCTCAGATAGAGCTTTCTAATGATGTATCATGTGCGTCAAACGGAGATAGTATGCCAAAGTTACGTCCCTGGGAAGTTGAAACACCAATTTACCCAAACGGGGCCCATAGTTTTGGCGCTTCATCTCCTAGGGTTAGGTTTTTGGATGTTTAGGGTTCTCCATTATTTCTCAATAATAAATAGGCCCTCGAGCCTCATTGTAACTCAGTTCAGAGGCATGTAGCCGCCACATCTCTTCTCAGAGATAGCTACCAGCGCCCTAACTAGTTTTATTTCCATTTTGTCTGTAAGCAAATTTCAGTTCTTTGATATTAATGAAATGAAGTGTTATTTCCACTGCATCTCTGTATTTATGGTTATATGTTTATTATGTTGCGTTCCTGCATAAATCCGGATCAGTGGTATCAGAGCGGTCTGCTTTTTCTCGATCCTTCTTTGCATGTCCCCAACGAGGTCGGGGTATAAGGAGCTAGGGCTCGATCTGGTGGAACCTTTGCAAGATCAGCCTCGCAAACCTCGACGGGCGCCCATGGGGGACGAAAAGAAAGATGAGGGAGCAGGAGATCCTATCAAAATATTGCTCGAGGAGGCCCTCGAAAAACAAAGGAACGCGATGATGGATAGTTTTGCTCGGATCCTTCAACGGCTGCCCACCGGCGGCGCATCTGCATCCAGTAGCCACTCTGGAGTTGCGACTCCCTTTAAGGTACAAGTAAATTTTGACATTCCCATATTTGAGGGTCAAATAGACGCAGATGCCGTAGATAGATGGTTGAATCTATTAAAAGGATATTTCTCTGTTCATGACTTTTCAGACCGAGAGAAGATTATTTTTGCACTCCTCAAAGCTACCCCCCATGTTAAGGACTGGTGGGAAACCTACTGTGAGAACAAGGACCAGACAGAACCCTCTCTGTTCTCGGCCGTACCAACTTGGAATTATTTCCGAGACACCATAGTACTATCTCGTGGGGAGCTATGAGGACAAGTACATACAATGGACCACGCTACGACAACAAAGGGATCAAGATGTGCATGAGCTGACGAATCTGTTCCATACCCTACGCACAAAGTTGGGTATCAAAGATTGAGAGAAACATTTGGTGCTAAAGTATCGCAACTGTCTGCACAGATACATTCAGGAGGAAATGGAGTTCCTCGACATCTCCTCGCTTGGTACGGCATACCGGTATGCTGCCAAGATTGAGCAGAAATTCAAACAGAAGAAGCGAGAGTTTGGATCTGCGAATCAAAAGCAAGGAAAAGGTGCTTCCAAACCACAGAACAAAGGATAGAGCATGGCGGCTAAAGACAACCCGTCAAAGCCACAAGACAAGAACGTGCCCATGAAGCCAAAGAAGGACACGGGAAAGTGGTGTGAGTTCCATAGGAGCTCCACTCACAACACAAGTGAGTGTCGGGCCAAGCAGTCGCTAGTGGCCGAGATGAGGGCTTCTGAGTCAGATGCATGCTCTGACTCCGAATCAGAACCTGAAAAGGCGAATGAAAAAGGGAAACAGATTATTGATGCGGAGCCCAACGCCACTGTTGCCACTGCAAAGATCCAATCACCCACATCCATACACCACCGGGTGGCTTCACCAAGGACGAGATCTCCGCGTCAGCCAGTAGTGTCGCCTTCCCTATAGCATCAAGCCCTTCACGGATGAGGTATTATGTGACGTCGCTCCTATTGATGTTTCTGATGTATTATTAGGACAACCATACTTGTGGAAGCGTCATGCTGTGTATGAGTCTCGACCTCGTGCTGTTATTATTACTTTGGGAAATAAGTTGTACAGGATACCACAGGTACCACCTCCTACGACTATCTCTTTGGTTACTGCAAAACAATGTAGTAAGCTCATTTCCCAAACCAGGAAATTCGTTTTCCTGATGATCTGCCCCCAGAGCAAGAAGAAGACTGTGGCCACGACCTCCAGACAGGGCCCCTCTGCACGACAACAACAAATGGATAAGGTCGTGGAGGAGTACGAGGACATCTTCACCTCACCCACAGGGGTTCCTCTGCACTGCCAGGTCAAGCACCCGATTGATCTGACCCCAGGTGCGCCACTACCCAATGGACCGATCTATCGATGCTCTGTTCTGGAAAATGATGAAATCAAGAGGCAGATTCAGGAGCTGTTGCAGAAAGGTCACATCAGACCAAGTTCATCGCCCTGTGGGAGCCCGATCGTGTTGGTAAAGAAGAAGGATGGGACGTGGAGACTCTGTATTGACTATCGGGCGCTGAACAAGATCACTGTCCGGAATAGGTACCCAATCCCACGGATTGATGACCTTCTGGACCAACTCCATGGTGCAAAATATTTCAGTAAGATCGACCTGAAGTCTGGGTATCACCAGGTACCAATTGAACCCTCTGATGTGTGGAAGACTGCCTTCAAAGCTAAGGAAGGCCTTTTTGAATGGCTGGTCATGCCTTTCGGGTTGACGAATGCTCCCACAACCTTCATGAGGATGATGGACGACATCTTGCGGCCATTCACCAAATCATTCGTAGTGGTGTACTTGGATGACATTCTGATCTTCAGCAAGACTTGGGAAGAGCACCTTCATCACATCCGACAAGTCCTCCAAACACTGCGGCAACACAAGTTGTGTGCCAATTTGGAGAAGTGCACGTTTGGCATGACCCAGGTTCAATATCTCGGATACATTATTGATGAAAAGGGGGTACATGTGGATCCAGCCAAGATCCAAGTCATTCGGGATTGGCCAGCCCCGACTACTATAACAGAGCTTCGCAGCTTTCTGGGTCTTGCTAATTTCTACCGTAGATTCGTGTTGGGATTCTCTCATATCACTTGGCCCTTGAGTCAAGTCACCAAAGGAGGACCGAGAGCAAAATTCTTTTGGTCGGAACCTCAACAGAAGGCGTTCAAAGAATTGAAAAATCGCCTCTCTCGCTATGCCTGCTCACTCGCTCGTACTACTTGAATGACAAGTTGAGATCGAGATGGCGGCTCGACTATGCTATCAAAGGGGGCCTACTTCCGAACAGGATATCCAATGGCATATCGTTGGAGACATCGTCCGAGACAACAAGAACCTACCCATATGTGAAGAAATGTATTCCATTGTGCAAATGTCGACAATGGAAGTATTGTACTTTGTATTTATAATCATCCATACGTACCACCGCCCCCGTGCTCACAAGGTACACAAGGGAAGCCGTGCACGATCGCGACCGTAAGGGTCCACATATCTCGCAATAGTTTCATTTGAACATCAAGTACAAGAAGGGTAGCACCACACGTGCGATCGCTCATCCGACCACCGATCGTGGCGCTCACCACCGTGCTCAACTTTTGGCACGCAGACTCTCCGATCGTCGTTTTTCTATGAGAGTGACCCGGGTAATTCAGCTACACATACAAGGCACTCTTGGGGGGTATGCAAGTTCCAAATTTTCACCTCCAAGATGCACTATTATGTCACCTCGGACACCTTTGTGTTCCTTCAAGCGAGCGTGCCAAGATGATATGGGAAGCACACCACACGAGTCGGGCCGCGCTCTTGTGTGGCCTTCTAGAAAACATGGACATTGACAGTAATATTTCTATCGTATAACCTTCGAAAGGATGTCGAGAAGCACATCGGATCTTGCACTGCTTGTGCCATTGCCAAACCGACCATCAAGAAGCAAGGCCTATATACTCCACTACCTACCCCTAGTCGACCTTGGGAATCCATCTCCATGGATTACATGTCGGGCCTGCTTTCTACTAAGAATGGAAATGACTGTGTTTTCGTGGTCGTTGACATATTCTCGAAGATGGCCATTATGGCGGCCTGTAAGAAGAATATCATTGCCACAGTAATAATCGCTAAACTCTTCTTTGAACGAGTGTGGGCACTTTGGGATCCTGCTACTATCATATCGTATCGAGATAGCAGGTTCCCACACATTTTTGTGAGCCTTTGTTCATCGTTGGACACAAAGCTCACTAAGTCCACAGCTTTCCACCCCAAACAGATGGCCGTACGCAGGTCGCTAACAACGTATTTAACACTCGCGTATGCAACCGCAAGCATCCACGCACATGACGAGAGCCTCCCTACAAGCACGACAAATATAAATCGCAGCCCCTCCATACCAATTGGCTATAGCCCCTTTCTGTGTGGGCTTGGGATTCCCGAAACGCAAGATGTCCTATTGACATAGCTATGCGCGCAACGCTCGTGTCGATTCAAATCACAACCATTCGAAGTTGACAAAGCTAGTAGCTTCATCAAGCGCATTCAACACATCCGCCAACAGGTTCATGATATATTGGACAGAGCCAATGCCAAGTACAAGCAACGCCACGATCAACACCGGGTGCCACACAACTTCCAGGTGGGTGACAAAGTATGGCTACATTTGCAGAAGGAGCGCCTCACTGGACCCCACCGCAAGCTTCGCCCGCTCCGATACGGGCCGTACACCATCACCAAGGCTGTAGGGAACAATGCATTCGAGCTCAGTATTCCACCATTCCTTGGTCCGCACCCAGTCTTCAATGTGGATCGCCTTTGTCCTTACTTCCCACCTCTACTGGACACCTCGGACATTGCAGAACAACTCACACCAACAGAGTTAAACCCAGACTGCATGGAACATGCCACCACAAATTGTATCATGGACATGCAAATCAAGAACACTCGTCACAATGTGCCACAGCATCCAACCGTACGGGTTGTCAAAGCCGCCACCGTACCCGATGGTGCGGGTTCACTGTGTGACCAAGTTCAGCAGAAATTTCCTCATCTCATGGAGGAACTTAACGCAATGGGGACCATTGCTTCCTAAGGGGGGAGGAATGATCCCGGTGGATATTGGTGGCCACCCGCCTATTCCACTTGGGCCCCCACCATTGTCTCTTTCAGTTTTTCAGTTTTGGCATAACTTACTATTTTTAGCAGTTTTTCGGGTCCTGAACTTCCGGAGCCGTTTTGAGGCCCTAAACGACGTTTTTTGGTATGAAAATTTGTTGCGATTTTGATCATCAAAATTGTCACAAAAGTTGTAGTCCTCGGATAGAGCTTTCTAATGATGTATCGTGTGCGTCAAACGGAGATAGTATGCCAAAGTTACGTCCCTGGGAAGTTGAAACACCAATTTACCCAAACGGGGCCCATAGTTTTGGCGCTTCATCTCCTAGGGTTAGGTTTTTGGGATGTTTAGGGTTCTCCATTGTTTCTCAACAATAAATAGGCCCTCGCGCCTCATTGTAAAGCAGTTCAGAGGTCTGTAGCCACCACATCTCTTCTCAGAGATAGCTACCAGTACCCTAGCTAGTTTTATTTCCATTGTCTGTAAGCAAATTTCAGTTCTTTGATATTAATGAAATGAAGTGTTATTTCCGCTGCATCTCTGTATTTATGGTTATGTGTTTATTCCGTTGCGTTCCTGCATAAACTGATCAATCTCATTAATCATAAGTGTAACTAATGAAAGAACATAAGTAATAAACGCTGAAGATAAGCCAAGACAAAAGAACATACGAATATGGCTCAAGCCAGGGAAAAACGTCAAGATGGGGAAAACCCTTATCAATTATTCTTATCATTAATGTCAAATGTTCAGCAGAGAGAGAATACAATACTTCAAAGTCAGAATGATTTTCAAATGAGAAGGTTTAATACCATTGCCCTTAGATAAGAGGAAGGTTCCAACAAGGTTGCAAATCTGATGTTTGGTGTAGGCTCCAAGGACTTGTGTCTTCTCTGTAATTCTGGTAGGACTGACTAGGGCGTAAACACAGTTAGCAACTACCCCATTCACAACCTTAAATACCTTTACTAGACTGCAGATTACCTTCAACCAGACTCTTCAAATACTGGTAGCCCATAAACCTTCTTATAGGCTTCAAAACCCACTACACAGCCTCATGATAAAGCAGCCCTGACTGTGGCTTTCTTGCTGTAGGTTCTTGGCCTCCAGGACAGGGTTCTTAAGCCATGTGGCCTAGCCGTAGCTGACCCAAACTAGTGTAGATGGCTTCAAGGAGAATGACACCTTCACAACAATCCCAAACTGTCATGAAAATCACCCTTAACAGGTGTGACTTCTATCTACTTGAACTCGGACTTGTGATGAAGATAAAATGCCCAAGACAAATCATAAATGTGCCCAAACCAATCTCGTCCTCCATCCTGTGGTACTCTACCCTTGAAGATGACTAAATTGAACCCAACCTTGCCTTCATCTCCTTCGTTGGAAATCACCTTGCAGCCTCTGCGTCACCCCCTTCCAGGCTCAGAGTTCAGCCCCAGCCAAGTTGTTTTGCCTCCTTGGACCCTGAGGAATAGCCTCCCAGTGCCACTTTCTGGATCTTGGCCTCCAAAACTGATCCACCAGCAAAATTTTGAAACCCTTCCTCTTCCTTTGCGTGAGCCTACGCAGTCACTGCGTCATCCCTCTTCCTTCAGTGCTTGCTTTGGCTAGATCTCTTTTGCCTCTCTCTGACTAATGCTCAACCAGTTGAGAAAGTCTCTTCCTCTCCAGATGTTATCTATGCCCCTCACTGCTCAGATCTCTAGCTTGAATTCCTCAGCAAATCACAACTCAGCTAAGCAAGCTCTGATACCATGTGAAAATTCAATTGCCCGAATACTACTGCCGCAACTGATGAGAATTCTTATATTTGTTAATTACTTGAAAAAATTATTTACTGTGTTCTACGGTATATACTGAAACCCATACACTATATCCTTCACAAAATTAAACTGCGGAAAAAAATGTGCAGAAACAAGATCTGAGCAAGAGTAAATCATAGACACATGACACCGATATTTTTGGACCAATGTCCCCGGAAAAACCCAATGTGGGAAAATCGATGCAGCAACTGAGGGTTTGTTTATTATGCAGTAATTTTATGAGTACAAATCTATGATGTTCGAAACTAACAAATCATATAGAGGAAAGCTGACAAATAAAATCTCGTGAGAAGATCTCACTTTGCCACGGGAATCCAACACTGACCTTAGCTAGAGATGAGTTGCTCTGCGCTGCCTCTATGCAGTGACTGCGTCACTTTGCGCGGTCTTTGCGTCACAACTAAAATTGCCCTCTCTCTTTGCACTATATCTCTCTGCTGACTGGAAACGAGCCCCTTCTAGCCTCCAAAAACTCCCTCTGGTTACTGGCACTAAACCCCGATTGTTTCCTCAACAAAAAATCGAACTCCCTCTAAAGCTCTATGGAGTCCCTACATAGCCTCTGCGCGGTTGGCTCTGTGCTGCTCTATGTGGCTTTTACTGCCTCCTCTTCTTTGCACTCTCTGGAACAGGAAACTCTTCCAACCAAAAACTATCTCTGCTCCTCTCTGCAAAAATATTCTCGATCTATTTTCCAAATGATCCATCAAGTCCTTATAATCTTCTCATTGAGTATTCAACAATCGAGATTAAATCGCTAATCAATGGCTAAGATTAACTTGACTTAATCTCTGACGTTTCTAGAAGATTCACACTCTATTTTAATTAATATTTATTAATTTTTTTAATTTCCTAAGTTTAGACTTAGGGTCCCATTAAAAATAATTAATTATTTCCATAAAACATAATCTGAGTGGAATTTTCCAAAATCCTTTCTGGGTTCTTTGGAATACATGTGCCTAAGCCTCCCTGCAAATTTTGAGACTTAGAGCACCTTTGATGCTACCAGAAATCAACACTCCCTGTTAGCGAGGAATGTGCTCTAGCAATACATCCAGTTGAAGTACTGCTCTGATTCTGCAACATCCCCTTTGCGCTGCTGATGTCTGACACTATTGCCCACCAACACCGCGTTGTTGCATCCATGTTGTTGTTGACCATGCATGCTACTGCACTGCAACAAAAAAAACATGCAAAATCTGAACTAAGTGTTCAGTAGGATGCATCTCGTACTGAAGATCTGATTGCTACTAGGATCTGCATTGTCCCTCTGAAGTTGTTGCGTTGTTGTTGACTCTGCACTGTGCCTTCCTACATTGCTTCCAACTCTACTCTACGCTGCTCAGACTCTGGCACTCTATAACCACTGCGTTGTCACTTCTGCACCAACTGAAGCTTGTCCATCTTGCTACTTCTGATTTGGTCTCCCGTAGCAAGGTGATGATCCGAGAGGTGGACTCCTCAAGGATTCTGCCCAATCTAAAGTTCTGCTGAACTACAATTCTAGATCGGCCCAACGCTTCCCTAGGGATATATGGACAATCATGGTGAATATTGTAGGGTAAAGGAAATCTAGTGCGTGGTGGATTTACTTCTAGCAAAAACACAAGCATATTGCAAACAACAACAATTCAATGCAAACAAATTTAATGCATGCTATATCAATGTTAAACTTGGCTTCCATAGTAATGTTCCACATTTGAATGGACTTCCCAAAAGATTGCATTTTGTTTAAATAATGGTTCATGCATCTCCAGTAAAAACTAAAAGCTAGATGCCAAAGGTGTTTGTCAGATGTTACTTATGAATGCATAGATAAGATTGGTGTAATTCATATATTCTCATTGTAATACTGAATGTTGAATCTATCCCTTCAATGGTCCATGAATTGAGTTTTAACTCGTTGAGATTTTTTTTTCTACAGAACGGAGCTCAGTAGCAGCATAACACTTTTCAGTGTTATTATTCATTAAGTTTTGTATTTCTTGAATTGGAATTGGGTTATGTAGCTACATAGAAACTTTGAGTTTTCTTCCAAGTCTGGGTACTTGTCTATGATTTCTGGTACATATGCAAGCCTTGAAAGCATGAGAATGCACAAGAATAAACTCCCGGGATGAATACTCATTTCATTATAAGGACTTCTCTTACGTTGATGTCACCATGTCAGCAAGGACATGTGTAGATAGCTTGACACAATGAAACAAGCAGTCAAATTCCCCTAGAATGCACTTAACTTTCCATATGCCTAAAAGTAGAGGCAATAGCTAGCTGGAATCCAATCCAGGAAAATGCCCATATTATCATCCTATGCTTAGTAGTGCTTACAAGGAAATTAGTTGGGCATGTGTTTAAAGTCTATACAATAAAAAAAAACACCCAGAAATCTGAACAAGCAATAGGATATCAGTTTACCAAGTCAATCTAATAATATAGCACGTCTGGCATCACCTTGAGATTGTTGCCTTGGGTTTACTGGCTGTTTGAATTTTCAAGTGAAGGATATTCCCTTGGATTATGTGTAATCAACGGACTGGGATCTTGAGCACTAAGGAATAAGATGAACTTGTAGCTGATTTTATCTCATCACTGGTGTATTCTAGCTGGGTAAGTGTCAGTTGATGAGGTTGCAAATTTTCACATATTACAAAAAAATATGTCAATATATGGTGGCAGAGGGAGTAAAACTCCATTAGCACCAGAAGACACAGGTACAATAGACAACGAAGATGACCAGTTTTTCTATCTTACTGATGCAGAGACCCAGTTGTTGCCATAGAAGTTAAACAACTAAATTTAGACTCTTGATTATAATGACACTTTCATCATGATCTCTATAAGGTAGTACCTAATAATCCTTTTCCTTGTTAAGTGAGGAAGCAAGAGAGCTCAAGTCCTTAAGTACCCTGAGAATTGGAGCACTAGACATTTTACTTGAAAGAAGCATGGTATTTGTCTCAGCAAAAACACTGGAGTTCACTCACTGCAACCTTGCTCAATTTGGCAATTTGGTGATGAAAATATGTCAATGGGGAGGTGCCAGTTTCACTAACTTAGCCAATATATATACATCATGAGAATATACAAGGTCTAACAAACCTTTGCATGCCAGCAAGGATGATAACAATCTAAACTCTGTTCCAGGAACATTGACCAGCATTGTTTATAAAATGCCATGTCTCACCTCAGCACAAGCACAGAACCAAATCATCACTGTGGTGTATACTTGTGCTGAAGAAGCCACAAATGCACACCAAGATGCACGCTAACAAATGTCCTTGTTGACACTGTCTTTGTGTCAAGCTATCTACAAATGTCCTTGCTGACACTGTCTTTGTGTCAAGCTATCTACAAATGTCCTTGCTGACATTATGACATCAATGTAAGATAAGCCCTTATAATGAAATGGGTATTTATCCCAATGACATCAATGTAAGATAAGCCCTTATAATGAAATGGGTATTTATCCCAAGAGTTTATTCTTGCACGTTCTCATGCTTTCAAGGCTTGCATATGTGCCAGAAATCATAGACAATTACCCAGACTTGGAAGAAAACTCAAAGTTGTTATGTAGCTACCTAACACAATTCCAATTCAAGAGGTACAAAACTTAATGAATAATAACACTCAAAGTGTTATGATGCTACTGAGAATGCAGGGGTCAGCAAGAAGAATATTAGGTGAGATAGAAGATGTTGGAGAAAAATAAAGATCATTGACATTAGAAAAAAAGTCATAGGATTAAGATCTCTTGATTAGAGACCAATGATGGTTGGAGAACATGCTACATGGTCTTGAACATGACCATCATTGTTTCCCAAATGTGGTGGTTGTGCAAATGCATCTTTCTGTTATGCTAGATTTTGCACAAAAAATCTAATTCTGTGACTGTCACTATGCCATGAATCAGCACAAGTAGATCTAGAGTTTGTGAAAAAAAATAAGCGAATTTTAAATCCAATGGATCTCCCTTTTCCATGAGGATTGTGACTCCAAGTGAGTTTGAACAAAATCATAACATAAAATAATCATAACTTCCTCAATACTTTTCAAAATCACTATTATGATACCAATTCAGAAATGGCATAAAAATTTGGTCTCTGATGGCAGACTTCAATCTAGTACCTAGGCAAGGAAAAAATTGCCTTGCAAGATAGGGCTTTGATATGTATGGAAGGACAACCTCTTGAGGGAATAACACCTAAATACTGCACAAAATCACTATTATGAACCCAATGTGGAAATGAAGCCAAAATTCTGCATCTTGCAGTTTGATTGTAATTAGCCACACTAGTGAAAAAATATGCACGTCACAATTTTTTGGTGGTTGAAGGGAGTAGATCTAGTGGAAGTTGAAAAGTAAAAAACCTCAATGAGCCAAGGTATAGAGCCCTTGATTGTAAAAACCCACCAGTGTTAGATCTAGTAGCCGTGTGAGATGGAAACCTTAAGAGGTGACTATATCTACATGATGCAATCATTGTATTACAGCTAGTGCACCCCTCTCATCTCATTTTGTAAATAACATAGCAGTGACCTATAGCTTGGAATTTGGAGGGATTGAGTGCTTTGTCCTCTTTTGGATTTAGAGTGATGAAGGTAGCATTTATGGTTGGAAAGGCACCTCGGATTTAGTGTAACTTTTCTTCAATGCCTAGACCTCATTTTTAATGGTGAACCAAATATGGTGGAAGAAATTTGTGGTGAAAACATTAGGACTTGGATATTTTCTGGCAGGCATATCCATGACAGTCAATTTGACATCTATTAAAGTGATGGGCCTCATGGGACTGGCAGTGTGTTCTTTCAAGACTAATTAGGGGATGTGTTTAGTGATCATCTGAATGGCAGTGAAACCGTCCTATTTGATTTTTGAGAGGAGAGACCAGAAAAATTTTGTTGGTTTGTGCTCAATATGTTGATGAGAAGTTAGCTTATTACCTTGATTGTTCTTGAGATGAGTAATTCTATTACAATTCCAATGTCGAATCATCGAGTTCTATAAGTAGCCAATACCTCTGACTTGGGCACATCTGAAAGGAATCTAGGTTTAATTCTGGATCATACAGAAAAGTCTTGTTTGATTAGCAACTGTGGCAATTTGGGGTCATTGTTTGTCTTGTGCAGACCTTGGTATTAAATTCCGAAGAAGACCGAGTCTCTTTCATACTCACATATTTGCAACAAAGATATCTGAATATAGGGTCTGGATTTTTGCTCATAAGTTTGGGATCCATTGATCCAGTCCCTTGTCATCCAATTGCAATCAAAATGAATGAAATCCATACCTCTCATAGGTCCAAGATTTCTCTGCTGATTGGACAACATTCTGACCTGCAGATCCCTAGACAATTGTCTTATCTTAACCTTTCTCTAAATAAATTTAAGACTGAAATTAATGATCTGAAATGTTGCAGGACTGTAGTCTGTTCACGAAGTCCGCATGACTCTCAGAAGATAACTTGCTCCAAGATGGTCTGTTGAAGGAGTTAACTGATCTTGTCTTCTTTCACAAATCTGAAGACATGGACTTGTTCCTAAGCAGCTTCGGATCCTCTATTGATACACACCTAAGACATTAATGATGGTCTTATAATATATATAACCCTGCATGTCTTTTCCAAAGGGGTTTTGCTTGGGGTTTTATTTGTCAAAAATTTCATTGGCATTCACCGACTTATGGTGGATTGAAGACATGACAGCCCGATCTGCAGCATAAATCAAACATATGTTATGTTATCTTCCAAGGTGATGCTTGTGCCTCGGACTGAGTTTAATCTGCATATAAGAATTCTTACCTAGCAGATTGAATTGTCCACTCTCAAGGCATCCTCAAGTGGCACTATGGCACTCATTTGGCATCTATTCTATTAGTGATCAAGGCTCCCTATAGGCGAAAATATGTATCAAAATCTGAAGATGTTGAAGAATTTCGGTCACTTTTATTGTTACAGACCTGAGGTATCTTATCTAGAAAGTTTCAACTTAATATACATGATGGTATTGCAGATTCCAGGTGTTCTTTTGTTAAAGAAGATTCGGCCACTGTACTCCAAGGTACTTCCTATGATAACAACCATGATATGCTTTGATCCTTGTAATCAAAGCCCTCAACTGTGAGCCATTATCAAGCAGAGTTTAAATAGAGTCCTCACCTTGCACATTGATCAGTCATCATTGGAATTTCCGTTGATATAAGCAGTATGAGTAAGTGATACTGCCTCTTGTTCTCACAGATTTTTCATCTTCAAGCAAACAAGATTCGCATTATTAATGGCTGTGCTGTGATGATAAAAAAAATAAATCCTAATGGCTGTGCTGTGATGATAAAAAAATTCTGACGCTGGTAGTAGGAACAGAACTCTATGGAGAGAATGTGAGTACCTAATGAGTATAGACACTATGTATCAGCATTTGTATATATTGAGATTGAAAAATAGCTTATAAATTGAATGATAAAAATAAGTTTAACTCACCCTGTTTTTATTGTCTGGCATCAAATATTAAAGTATAGGGAGAATTACCAATATCACTTCCGTTTACCACTTTAAGCTTTGCCAAGATTTGAAACCAACGCCCTTCAAAATCCTTGTTGTGTCGGTATTGCTTCCTTACTGTGTTGGTATTGCTTGCGGTGGAAATTGACGGCGAAGATAAAATGAAAATCGCATAGCCCAACAAATTAGTGGCACAGTATCACCCTCACAGAGGCTAACAGTTACCGCGAATGGAATGGATAAAGTCTCTATTAAAAAAGATGGAGGATGCTCTCACACAGGCCAAACAATTAATCCATCGCGTCACTCAATAGCGAGCGAGGTGTTTTGGTTGCTGTATTCTCTGTATTCTCTGCAACCCGGGCAACTCGAGCTCTTTGGATAATGTAGAGAGTGGAAGACAATTTTGGATCACCTCTTTCAAGAGGTTCTAGGTGACATTCAAATTCTTTCCCATACCCAGCGAATTGTTTCAACTTTCCACTGCAACGCTTGAGGCAAAGCCCGTCCTCCTCCAACCTGTCCCAAAAGAGCTCAACCTTATAATAAAAAATAAGGGTTTTTATAAACCCCTCCCATAGACTTAAATATGGTTAAGTGCCGCCAAAATTTAGTTGGGCAAACACTAATTTATTTTTTTTAAATGTATTTTTGCTTTTTTGGATTTAGTGAAAAGTTGTTTGGCGGGGATTTAATTTTTATTTTGATTTTCAATAATTAATTTATATTTTTATATTTAAAAAAAAAAAAAAAAAAAAAAATTCAATAATCCAATTTAATCATTGTGTATCTTTACAATATTACCATGTTTTGTGATTTTAAAACATTTTGATAATCCAAAATTAAAATGATATTTGGAACAATAAGGTTTTGTTTTCAAGGAAATAAAAAACCAACATCAATAAAAGTCACTAGAAATTTCAAAATAGACTAGATGAAACCATAAATCCATAGATTATTGGAGATTCTTTGAGGATTCTAGCAAATGAACCCAAGTAAACCAATGCATAAGATTAGTGCATTTATACTATTCCTAGATAATTATTTTCACTTTCACCCTTGATTTCTTCTATTTTTTTTTTTTAACAAGAACGGGTATGGATTTCTATTAGAGTTTGGCCAAAATGTCTTTCACCGGTTACATTAGGTCGGGCATAGCCCTTAAACTTTCTTCCACGAACTGATCATAGGCCCCAAAATTTGGGAATCCACAGATTTTACTCGAGACTATCGAGTCTATCTTCGTTATTTTCCCTATCTTAAATAGAAATACAAACTGTTTCAGTAGAATGCAGAAAAACATAGCAAAATTTATGGTATGGAATCCCACTCCTCACTTCCTTCTGTCAAGAGGAAGCCTGCGGGAAGTGGAACTGCCCTGTTGGCCTCCAAATCAGCATCCTTATTATTTTCCCTCAGAACATGAAGAAAGGATGCAGTCCGGAAAGATTTCACCAGAGTTCTGATTCTTGAAATCACTCTTGCCAATCTGATATCTGTTGGAGAGGAATCCTCCACTAAGACTTTGATAATAGACTGAGAGTCTCCACTGATACTGACATCTGAAATACCAATAGCATTTTCTTGCTTGAGACCTTGCAGAAGTGCCAAGGCTTCAGCTTGCATGCTAGTAGACTGCCCTAATCCCCAAGCGAACTTTGTCACAATTATGCCCTCTTTATTTTTTATAATTCCTCCTGCCCCAGTGAATCCGGGGTTGCCTTTCGCTGCCCCATCGAAAAACAAGGAGTATCTGGATTGCCTGAGGAGAAGATCTGATAGATCATTCTCCTTTCCTCTGAATTGCCACTCTTTTATGTCCTTGTGATGCCTTATATCGCCAGAGAATTGGAGATCCAACGAGGCACCCCATTCTAAGTCTTGCTGGCTTAGATTCAAATCCGGCAAATGTTCCCCCAGACTTTCTTTCCATAGACTTTTTATTTTAATGATGATGAACTGCGAATTTAAGCTTTCATCTATGAAAACTCTTCTATTACGCTCAAGCCAAATTTGCTAGCAAACAAATTTCGGCAAGGAGAGCCATGCAGCTTTAAAATTTTCATTCTTTGGGAGCGTTTCTGGATAGAGATTTCGCCAGTTTGCAAATAGATCTGTGATAGACATGGGTAAGATGAATTCAGTTTTCCAATAGCTCAATAGACCTTGCCAGATTTCTCTTGAAAATTTGCAGTCTAATATGATGTGCTGGGCGTTCTCTTCACTGTCACAGCATAAATGGCATCGAGAGGGACCTTGGAACCCTTTCTTCTTCAATCTGTCAGTTGTTAAAATCCCTCTGTGACATAACAGCCAACAAAATGAGTCAACCTTTGGCATGGATTTGAAATTCCAGAGCCCTTTCCAAACAGCAGGATCAGGAGGGACGTTAGGACGATCTTGAAGGCTTTTATATCCCTGCGCAACAGTGTACAGCCCTGGGGCGGCTCCCCAACCACGGGCATCCTTCTTTCCCATGCGCAGAGGCACCTTACCATTTAGCAGAGACAGGAGGAGATCACGTGCGTGAGTCAGCTCTGGAGGAATGGGAGGAAGTCTCCAACGCAGCCAATTGCTGCCTGCCCACTGGGAGATGTCCCAAAGAGTTACGTAACCTGCGCTGTTCAGCCACAAACGAAGCGCATGCAGAGAGCAATGAGACGATAAAGGAGGATACATCATGATGCAATCGTCCCATATCCTAATTTCTTTGCCGTTGCCTGGAGTCCAATACGCTTTGTCTCTGATTAAAGGGGCTGCTTTGTGGCAGAGTTTGATCAGATGCAAGCCTGTAGTGGGCAGTGAGGTGTCCAGGCATCTCTTCCTCTTCCCCCTGAAATATTTCCTCCATATAGCTCTTTGCGCCCAACCTGGGTGTGGTCCACTGATCCTCCAGAAGATCTTGGGTCCCATGGCTATGTTTTGGAGGCTGAGGTCTTTGAAGTTGAGGCCTCCTTCAATCTGAGGCTTGCAGATTTTCTCCAACTTACCAAAGGGATTTTCCTGTCATTGTGATTGCCCCCTTTCCAGAAGAACTTACGAATGAAGGCTTCCATTTTTTTTATGATGTCTGAAGGTGCAAGGAAAACAGAGAATTGAAAAATGGGGAGGCTACTGAGAATGTATTTGATGAGGACAGTCGGCAAGGTTTAACCAAGAGAATCCCCAAGCTTGAATTTTGGCCTTAAATTTGTCCAACAGAGGAATCCAGTCTCTGCTGTAAGCCAGTTTACGAAAGATGGGAAGGCCCAAATAAGTAAAAGAGGACCAAGAAAGGGAGGCAGAAAATCCAAGGATTCTGGAGATGGCAGAGAGGGTGGAAGCAGAGATATTCCAGCGAAAATATTTACACTTACCTTTGTTTAAACAGCTGCCTGTAGCTTCACTGTAGTCGTCCAAGACCTCCTTAAATCTTAAAGCAGATCTGGCAGAGGCAGCCCCTAACAAGAGGGTATCATCCGCAAACAGGGTGTGATTTACATTTTTAACCCCTCTGGCTATATTGAGCCCCAAGATCTCTTGGTCAACCAATTTCTGATCAAGGTAGAAACTCAGGACAAAAAAATGAAGGACGAAGAGAAGCAGAGAGAGGGGGCAACCCTGCCTAAGCCCTCTTGAAGCTTTAAAAAAGCCAGATGCTCTCCCATTCACCAAGGGGGCGATCCAAGGATCGACAATACAAGCACGGATCCAATTTAAAAAGCCCATTCCAAAGCCAAAATGTTTCAAAACTTCCCAAAGAAAGCTAAGTCTGACCCGATCAAAGGCATTTGCTAAATCAAGTTTAATTACCATACCTTTCTCTTTGCGAAGATGGCTTGAGTGAATCGCCTCTTGCACGAGAATGAAATTGTCAGCAAGCTGTCTCCCCTGAACAAATCCGCCTTGATTCTCCGGGATGATGACTGGGAGGATACCTTTCAGCCTGTTGGCAATTACCTTTGTGATTAATTTATATCCAATATTACAAAGATAGATGGGTCGGAACCGATTAAATTCTTTAGCACCCTTTTCCTTGGGAATGAGGGCGAGAAAAGCTGAATTGGTGCTGCCCCCTATTTTCTGACAATTTTGGGATTTCAAAATAATTTTGTAGAGGTCTTTCTCCACAATCTGCCAGCAGGTTTGAAGGAATCTTGCAGTGAAGCCATCCGGGCCTGGGGCTTTGTCCGGCTCCATGTCGGAGAGAGCATCTTTTATTTCTTGTATAGAGATCTTCGCTTCCAGCTGTTGATTCATTAAAGGTGAGATCCTAGGGGGAACCGCCTCCAAAAATTTAGAGTTTGGGTCGGTCACTCCCTCTTCTCTGTACAGGTTTTGAAAGTGATTGAAAGCTGCTCTCTTTACGCTCTCAAAGTCTTTATGTGTCGAGTTACCATCCTTGATTTCTGCAATAGAGTTGAAGCTCTTTCTGGCTTGAGCTTGTTTGTGGAAGAAGGCAGTATTTCTGTCTCCCGCTTTAAGCCATAAACTCCTAGACTTTTGTCTCCAATGCTCTTCCTCCGAAAAGCAAGCTTTATGGAAGCATTGCTGAAGCTCAGCTTCCTTATCTAACACTTCTTTAGTGATTTCAACATCTTCGCTTTGGGCATGATGCTGGGCAAGATTGTCTTGGGCCTGCCTTCTCTCTTTTGAAGGGGAGGGAAGAGATTTTGCCCAAGATTTAAGAACAACTTTCAGTCTTCTAAGTTTTTCCTCCCAAATGAAGAAAGGTGAACCTTTCACTGGCGTTTTCCAACTGTCCAGAACCAGATTCATAAACTCAGGTTCCTTGACCCAAAGAGGATTGAACCTGAAGGGAATGGGGCCAAGATCAATGTGGCCCAACATCTCAAGCATAATGGGCTTATGATCAAAAACACTGCATGGGAGTATATGCAATCTAAATTCTAAGCCCAACAAAAGGAAGAAACTCTGCACCAAACATCTGTCAAGTCTAGCAGCAATGTGACCAGGACCTATTCTTTTATTGGACCAAGTGTACTTACCATTTTCTAGGGGGATATCTAGCAGATCCCAGTCCTGCATGAGGTCTTCCACCCACTCCCTTGCAAGGTCCCTTATGATTGTGCCTCCTCGCTTTTCCTCCATGCGCAAGGTAAGATTTAGATCACTTGAAACAATGATGTTTTCCAAGTTTTTCAAGATTTAGATCACCTGCAAAATATCAATGTAATAAACAGTTTCATATAAAACATGTTCGATCCAGGGAGAGGATCAACAAAAACTGGAAAAGTATAAACATCATGGTTGTTTACATCCTTTTAAAAAATTATAAAAGGGAAATTTCCTAAGACACTTGCCTTCATCCAAAAGAAAAACATATTTGAAACATTGTGTATCTTCAAACCTCATCCATCCTCAATAAAGAAAATAGAAACAACAGAAAATCATAAAAGCTATCAGTGAACTGACAGTGCTGCGCAACAACTGGGTAGAACAAAGCCATGATAATGCCGACATTTAAACGATAGCTTTTCATAGTCCAATTCCTGGATGTGGGTCCAATCTACGACTATTATTTTTATGGCTTCTGGCAGCCCAACTTCCAGGTCCATCTCAACGCATATGTGAGCACAGGAGCGTAACTGATCTTTTCTCACCGCTTGATCGATGTATCTTCCAAGAGTGTTGCCGATGGTTTGCAGGGATTTTTGGTTCCAGCAATGCAGAGGAAGGTGGGGAAGACGCACCCACAATGGGACAACATAAGGCACATCTTGAGCAGGGTCGAAATCGGGCGTCCATTTATTTAGGTATAGCCCTTGAGGCCCCATGAAGTATGGCCCATTTCTGAATATGAGGCTTTTGTCTTATGTGTTCTCGAAAACAAATACGAAGAATCCTTTCCCTACGAAATGACTTTTAATACCTTTCGAAACTTGTGAACTATTGCATAACCCCAAAAAGGAACTTGTGCCTTACACGTTGAAAGGCACTAGCCAGATCCAACTTTACAGCCATGCCTTTTTCTTTGTTTTGAATGCTAGAGTGTATTGCTTATTGGACCAAGATGAAATTGTTCGTAATCAATTTGCCTTTGACAAATCCCCCTTGATTGACAGGGATAATTTTAGGGAGGAGACCTTTCAATCTATTAGCCATGATTTTTGTTATCAGCTTGTAGCCAATATGGCAGAGCGAGATTGGCCGAAACCGATTGAAAGAGTTGGCACTCTTCTCTTTGGGGATAAGGGCCAGAAAGGGCGAATTAGTGCTCCCACCAAGTTCATGGTAAGTTTGGCATTTCAGGATCATCTTGTGCAGATCTTTCTTGATAATATTCCAGCATGTTTTCATAAAGCGGCCAGTGAATCCGTCCGGTCTGGGTGCTTTATTTGGCTCCATGTTATCAAGGGCATGCTTGATGTCATTTATAGTTACAGGAGCGTTCAACATCGAGTTCATCTCTTCATTGACCTTTTGGGGGACAAGGTTCAACAAATCTGGGCATAGATTTACCTGCGCTTCCTCCGTATACAGCTCCTTAAAGTGTTGATGAGCAGCTGCTTTTATGCTGGCAAAGTCGTTATGGGCTTGTCCTGTAGAATTTATTTCTTTTATGAAGTTGAAGCTCTTTCTATCCTGTGTCTGCTTGTGGAAGAAGGAAGTGTTTCTATCTCCAGCCTGGAGCCAGAGACTGCGGGACTTGAGCCTCCAGTATTCTTCTTCCTGGATACAAGTCTTATGGAAATTTTCTTGGACTTCTTCTTCCTGGGTTAGACTGTCCCTTGATATGCCCATGTCTTCCATCTGCATTTGATGACTTTCAAGTCTGCCCTGAGCCTCCTTCCTAGCTGCAGACGGGGAAGGGAGTCCCTTGACCCAATCTTTGAGGGCCCTTTTCACCTTCCTTAGTTTTTCTTCCCATACAAAAAATGGGGAACCATTGACAAGGGGCTTCCAGGCATCCTCAACTATCCCAAAGAAATCAGATTGCTGGACCCAAAGGGGGCTGAAGCGGAATGGAATAGGCCCCAGATTCAAAAGCGGCTTCATCTCAAGGCAGATGGGCTTGTTATTAGAGACCGAAGAGGGGATGATAAAAGAACTAATTTTAAGACCAAGAAGAAGGAAAGAGCTTTGAATAAGAAAATGATCTAACCTCGCTGCTGTGTGGCCCGACCCTGCTCTTCTATTTACCCATGTATATTTTCCTTTGACAGGCTTGATGTCAAGAAGGTCCCAGTGATGAATAAGATCTTCCACCCATTGCCTTGCAGGATCCTTTACTGTGCAGCCCCCACACTTTTCATCCTGGCGTAGAGTAAGGTTCGTGTCCCCAGCAAGAATGACATTTTCCATCGGCAGCTCAGAGGCTAAATCACGAATGGTGTCCCTGCAACTTTGTTTATCTGCCAAGATGACTGGAGCGTAAATATTAACGAGATTCAGTGTGTCCTTAGTTTGCAAATGCTGAAGCTAAATTAGAATATAGTTTGTGGATGTTTTAACCAAGATTTCTTTAAAGGAGGTCATGTCCCATAAAACTCCTAGACCCCTCCGATGCTCCTCTGGAGGAGACAGCTATGCTTCCGCCCTTACCCAAAAATGGATCCTGAGGCTTCCCTGTGTGGGAGGGCCCTTTTCTTCATTCTTTGGGCCAACCTCTTTATCTCCCTCAGTTCCCGAGCTCAGAGCGATGAAGCTGTTCTCATTATCTTTTAGGCCAGTCACGGGTATGGAGGCATTTCCCAAAGGGGAAGAGTTGCCTTCCCCCCTGTCAACTCGCTGCTTGTTTGGCCTTGGCCTGGAGGTAGGTTTGGATTTTTTTGTTGGCTACCATTCTGCTTCTTTCTCTTTCTCTGGGGTCGCATTCTTGGGACAGCTTTTGGCGAAATGTCCATATTCGTGGCATGCGCGGCACTTGAATGGTAGCTGTTTATAGTCAATCTTCTGAATGTGGGACCAATTCCCAACTGTGAGCTTGATGGCTTTAGGCAACCCAACTTCCAAGTCGACTTCCACACATATTCTAGCACAATAATATTGTTCATTCTTGCAGCATCTGTCAATAAAATTCCCAATGGAATTTCCAATTTGAATAAGGGAGTCCCATTTCCAACAGTGCACTGGAAGATTTGGGAGTCTGACCCAAACTGGTACATCGGAGGGGATGTCGACCGAAGAATCAAAATCAGGGGTCCAATGATTCGGGTACAAGCCCTGCGGTCCCATGAAGTATGGTCCATTTCTAAAGATGAGTTCCTTGTCCTCCTTTGAATTGAACTCGAACAAGAAATAGCCGCACCCCAGAAAGTAAGATGTGACATTGTTCTTGATGAGTGGCTACTAATTTCTGTTAACCCAAGCTTCCGTAGTCTTTGGAGATGGCCATAAACCTGTAAACTACCCTATTAGCGCTCGTTTCGCGAGAGAGATGGCTACCTTCATAGGTCCCTCAGGGATTTCATCCAGTTTCTTCACAAACTTGGATGCCTGTAATTTCAGCTTCTTCTTCTGAGAGGCGATCAACAGGTAGAAAACCTCCACCTCAGGAGGAGGGGGCAGAGGGGCGCCCTGAGAGGCTGCCATCAGTCGACCAAGGTCGAGCAGACATGGAAGAGCCCTAGCAGGAGCAGATGGGCGGTGAAGATAGTATTAGAAGCGAAATCATAGCAGTGACCCAAGCAGGCAATGTTCCGACAGGAATCGGCGCGGCGTGCAGAGGATCCACAACAAAAATTGAATAGCTTGAACGCAACCATTATTGAAATTTTATAATTGTTATTTAATTGAATTATTTAACATTGGAGAGTAAATGAATTATTTATAATAAAAATAAATGAATTATATTAATAAAAATTATTTACAATTGTTATTTAGTTGAATTATTTAAATGTTATTTAGCATTAGAGTAACTAAATTATTAATAAAAATTATTTTTAATTATTATTTAATTAAATTATTTAAAACAAAACGTAAATAAAATTGGCCATGTGCGATTTGATTGCTTCCATGGGGTTTCAATAGTTGCTGGGGTTTCAATAGCCTCCGATTTGGAGGAATGGCAGTGGGTCACGGGCTATTTAGCGCTCATTCCTGGAAATCTAGAAAGTCATGTAAAATTCGGGGTTTTAGATTTTGTATAAATCGCTGATGATGGAGTTGGATTTCAAACAAGTTGGTGAATGGATCTCAAGAGCTGTTGCTTCTCAACTTACTGACTTTCTTGATATAGCAGTTGTTTTGCGTGGTGACCAGGCGGCTGTGAAAAGGCAAATCAACAAACAGCTGTGACCAGGCCGCTGTGAAGAGACAAATTCGAACGCAAGTAAGTCTCTGCTCTCTACTAACTGTGTGTATTTAAAATTATTTACTTGAATGGTTTTCTGCTCTCTGTCTCGATTTTTTTTTAGCAGCAATCTAAAGATTGCGTTGAAGACTGATCAGACATGTATTTGTCTTCATTTTTAATGTTATCAAACTTCTTTGGTTTTATATTGATGTATTGCTTCTGACAAGGTTTTGTCTTTTTTTTTTCTTTCTATTTTCTCTGCATATTGGATAAAATAAAATACAAGTTAGTGAGCAAAGCTTGCTCAATAATGTAACGTAAGAATATAACCTCAGTAGGGTTTTGGACCTTGACATAACTTTGTAAGCTGTTTTTCTTTGCAGTCACTACTGGTAGTACTGTATTCAGTTTCACTTATTGAATAAGTGAAACCCTTGTAACATGTCTTAGACATTTGATTACCTTTCGTCTTTGATAAATCTATTTCTTCCCACAAGGCTTTATCTTCTTTCATAAGTAGCTTTTATATTGCCTGCATGTGGAAGCAAATATAATCAAATTGCTGGGAAATTCTCACTTACTGTTCTAGGAACACGTGACATCAACAAGGCCTTGAAACGTCAGATAGCCTTGCAGCCAGTTGTTATAACAATAGTGGATTGCAATATTGAAAACCTATTAGCAGGTCTTAGAAATCATAATCTAAACAGATATAGGCATGAGAATATAGATGGAACAGCATGGAAAGTAATCATTTTTGAGGTTCCTGTATATTACGATGAACATTGGTTAGAACTTGGATTCTATTCAGCTTTATAAGCATTTCTGCTTGTTGTCAGTTCTTATCGTGAGTATATGTGATCTACTTATTGAAGACTTCATAACATGCATCCCGATTTTACTTTGAAAGAGATTTGGGCAGAAAGTGTGGTTGGAAGAGCCTGTGATGTCAATATTTGTCAGTTTGGAGTCTTTCATTGAAGTGGAGATTAGTCAAAATAGACACCAGGATGCCAAGATATGTGGGTGGAAGAAATAACATACGTTGCAATTGATATCTACCTCACACGATTCTTGATATCGCTTAGGATTTGAGGTTGGGGAGTAAATATTTTTTCTCCATTGGAAAATCTATTACATATTTCATTTTAAGTCATTAAATATGTTATTAAACATGTCATTTTTGTGTATGTATAGATCTATATTTATGAGCTATTTTTTAACAATATCGTAGATATATATTTTTAATCTGTAAATTGTAATTCTATTCTTGATGAAAATGTAAACCACATTTCTGTTGTCCATGAAGCCCGATAAAAAATAGTAGGAGAAAGATACCATTACTCAGTAAGACAATGAGTTTTGCCACGCTTATACCCAAAGGATGCAAAAAACATACTTTCAGACAAAACAGACCATAGATTGTCCTCCATTTGTTCCCTTCATTAAATCCTATAAACAACATTAAGATACAATTAAAGAATCCAAGCTCCTCTTAGGTCTGATACATCATGTACTGGAAAATATATTTACTGCATTCCTTCTAAAATACTATGAACTTTATTAAACATGCCGATAAACAGTTAAGACACTATCCCTCGATTCCTCAAGGAGTAAGGCACCTACATCAGTCTGCTGACACTCATTGGAAAGTGCATCAACATTGATATTGAGCTCTTGGAAAGTATCGAGTATATGAGGCTAGTTCAAAAAGATTAGATGCCTCCATCAACTGATCTGCAAGCGGCTTCACTATAACACCATAAACCTGTGAAACTCCTTCCATCCAATTGATATCCAAGGAAGAGTCTTAATATCTGAAGTTGGTTAGTTTCTTTCTCTAGTGCAAACTTAGTCAGAAATATCAAGGCCATCATTGCTGCATAATTATTTGACTGCTGCCCTAGCACTGCTTTGAATTTTAGACTGTGAGAAGAGAGTGGCACCATTACTACTAAATTCTGCTAGGCCCTGCCAGGTCTCATCAAATAAACTCCAAGAAGGAGAACAATCAAGCAATATCTCATCCATCTGCCTTGGAATTTTGTATTCTGAGAAAAAACATGAAAAGTGGGTACCTTTCTCTCTTCAATGCTTTTTGCATTTCGAGCCCACCATATACTCCATAAGGCAAGGCAAGAAAGAGCTTGACATTTTTCCAATTTCTCAAACCATGTTTTTAAACATTCTTCCACTGAAACTCTTTTCCATACATTCCAATTTCCAGTGAAATGTTCCAAGTCTTTCCAAAGTTTATGTGCACAAGGACACCAAATGACCAGTTGAGTGAGAGTTTCTTCTTGTCTTGTGCATATAATTCATAAAATATGGCCCTGTCTACTCCTTTATTGCCTCACCTTCCAAGTGAGGGCCTTGTTCCTCAAAAATAACCACAGAGGGATCTGAGTCTCATCTACAAAGACTTCAATTTTCAAATCTTTGAGCACCACCAGCTGACCCCTTAGAAGAAGCATGTCTTTGTATCCTAAACGAGCTGTATATACTTTTAAATTTTTATCTTTGAACCTGCCAATGAATCCACTCTTCCCTCATCCTGATGCTTCTAGTTTAAAACACGTTGAAAGAAGTAGTCAATGGAGTGTCCTGGAGGGGTTGTGTTGGGCCTCTTACCGTAAAATCTGTCATTCAGAATGTAAAAGCCCCAAACACTGAGATGATTGATTTGGGTAACTAGAAGGTTGGCCACTGTCACCTTGCCAACCCTCCTCTTGGCTCTTCTCTGACTCAGGCAAGGCTTTTGTAATTTGAATTGCTAAAATTTAAAACTATGAAGTGCAAGGAGATGTGAAGGAGATGTAACGGGTAGTTGATAGCAAAACAAATTTGAAAAGTCTCCAAGCCCCTGATGTAAAGGCTGAAGTCATCGGTATATAGTGTGGTGAATAAGGTATGAAATCAATTCCTCCAACAACAACATTGGATGTATATCATCAAATACAGGCTTGAAAGATTCATTTTTTAAAATCATTTCGTCCCCAACAATTAAGGTACTACCATCTACGGAAATACAACACCATTTCTCAAGAAGGATGAGAATAGTCTTTGCAGGATTTGAGGATGAATATATGTCATTTATTATATATGGATTAAGCATAGATCATTTGATATTTCTTCCAGTGCCGCAATTTCTATCCACCACTGATATTTAAATGGGATGTCACCTATCTCCTGTACAGTTACACTGACTGCAAGCTATTGCATGGGCCTTCTATCCCTAGATGTGGTGTTTAATTATAAAAGACAGGATGGATGACATGTGCACTATGCAATGGATGACACTTTTTCAAGATCTTTCTTTATTAATAAACAGATACAGGGTAATTTGGGGAAAGAGCTTGAGGGTTTGATTCTTTTTAGATAGACAGAAAATGAAGAGACCACTCAAGCATAATTCAAAGGTTGACAGATTTGGTGGTCTACTGAGACATGAAGAAGGGCATCATGTGGCAGGAAACCATCGGAAAGGACATCATGCTAGATGTTGTGTATACGTATCAATTGTGGAGCAGAATAATAAAGGGAACAATAATTAAAATCCTCAAGTTTGTGATGATGAGAAGATTTAAAGTAATTTGTTAGAGACAAATGGTAGGAAGAACAGTCATTCTGTTTCAAAGCATGCAGAATGTATTGATGAGGTGACAAAAGTCTTATAAAAGTCTTGACAGAGGTAAGAGAACTCAAGGAAAACAATGAAGGTTAGGTTGATGAGCTGTGCAAAAATTTACTTATTGGTCATTCTCTAGAGAGGGCATTAAGGCATTCCAAAAAAAAAATATCCCTCGCTCTGTTGTTTTACTTATGAGTAATGAAAAGCACCACTAGCACTAGAAGATGGAAACCTAGAAGAGAATATCCAATCAAATGTTACCCTTTGATATTCATGGGTAATCTATCAATTCATCAGCTGGTCCTCCTATAAAACATGCCGATAAACAGTTAAGACACTATCCCTCGATTCCTCAAGGAGTAAGGCACCTACATCAGTCTGCTGACACTCCTTGGAAAGTGCATCAACGTTGATATTGAGCTCTTGGAAAGTACCGAGTATATGAGGCGAGTTCAAAAAGATTAGATGCCTCCATCAACTGATCTGCAAGTGGCTTCACAATAACACCATAAACCTGTGAAACTCCTTCCATCCAATTGATAACCAAGGAAGAGTTTAAATATCTAAAGTTGGTTAGTTTCTTTCTCTAGTGCAAACTTAGTCGGAAATATCAAGGCCATCATTGCTGCATAATTTCAGACTGTGAGAAGGGAGTGGCACCATTACTACTAAATTCTGCTAGGCCCTGCCAGGTCCCATCAAAGAAACTCCAAGAAGGAGAACAATCAAGCAATATCTCACCCATCTGCCTTGGAATTTTGTATTCTGAGAAAAAAATTGAAAAGTGGGTACCTTTCTCTCTTCAATGCTTCCTGCATTTCGAGCCCACCATATACTCCATAAGGTAAGACAAGAAAGAGCTTGAAATTCTTCCAATTTCTTAAACCATGTTTTTAAACATTCTTCCACTGAAACTCTTTTCCATACATTCCAATTTCCAGTGAAATGTTCCTAGTCTTTCCAAAGTTTATGTGCACAAGGACACCAAATGACCAGTTGAGTAAGAGTTTCTGCTTGTCTTGTGCATATAATTCATAAACTATGGCCCTGTCTACTCCTTTATTGCCTCACCTTCCAAGTGAGGGCCTTGTTCCTAAAAAATAAACACAGAGAGATCTGAGTCTCTTCTACAACGACTTCAATTTTCAAATCTTTGAGCACCACCAGCTGACCGCTTGAAAGAAGCATGTCTTTGTATCCTAAATGAGCTGTATATACACTTTTAAAGTTTTATTTTTGACCCTGCCAATGAATCCACTCTTCCCTCATCCTGATGCTTCTAGTTTAAAACACGTTGAAAGAAGTAGTCATTGGAGTGTCTTGGAGGGGTTTTGTTGGGCCTCTTACCGTACAATCTGTCATTTAGAATGTAAAAGCCCCAAACACTGAGATGATTGATTTGGGTAACTAGAAGGTTGGCCACTGTCACCTCGCCAACCCTCCTCTGTGCTACAGTCTGGCTCTTCTCTGACTCAGGCAAGGCTTTTGTAATTTGGATTGCTCGAATTTAAAACTACGAAGTGCAAGGAGATGTGAAGGAGATGTAAAGGGTAGTTGATAGCAAAACAAATTTGAAAGTCTCCAAACCCTTGATGTAAAGGCTGAAGTCATAGGTATATAGTGTGGCGAATAAGGTATGATATCAATTCCTCCAACAACAACATTGGATGTATATCAGCACATACATGCTTTAAAGATTCATTTTTTAAAATCATTTTGTCCCCAACAATTAAAGTACTACCATCTACGGCAATACAACACCATTTTGCAAGAAGGATGAGAATAGTCTTTGCATGATTTGAGGATGAATATATGTCATTTATTATATATGGATTAAGCATATATCATTTGATATTCCTTCTAGTGCCGCAATTTCTATCCACCACTGATATTTAAATGGGATGTCACCTATCTCATGTATAGTTACATTGACTGCAAGCTATTGCAAGGGCCTTCTATCCCTAGACGTGGTGTTTAATTATAAAAGACAGGATGGATGACATGTGCACTATGCAATGGACGACACTTTTTCAACATCTTTGTTTATTAATAAACAGATACAGGGTAATTTGGGGAAGGAGCTTGAGGGTTTGATTCTTTTTAGATAGACAGAAAATGAAGAGACCACTCAGGCAGAATTCAAAGGTTGACAAATTTGGTGGTCTACTGAGACATGAAGAAGGGCATCATGTGGAAGGAAACCATTGGAAATGACATCATGCCAGATGTTGTGTATATGTATCAATTGTGGAGCAGAATAATAAAGGGAACAATAATTAAAATCCTCAAGTTCATGATGATGAGAAGATTTAAAGTAATTTGTTAGAGACAAATGGTAGGAAGAACAGTCAATCTGTTTCAAAGCATGCATCATGTATTGATGAGGTGACAAAAGTCTTATAAAAGTCTTGACAGAGGTAAGAGAAATCAAGGAAAACAATGAAGGTTAGGTTGATGATCTGTGCAAAAATTTACTGTATTGGTCATTCTCTAGAGAGGGAATTAAGGCATTCCAAAAAAAAAAATATCCCTCGCTCTCTTGTTTTACTTATGAGTAATGAAAAGTACCACTAGCACTAGAAGATGGAAACCTGGAAGAGAATATCCAATCAAATGTTACCCTTTGATATTCATGGGTAATCTATCAATTCATCAACTGGTCCTCCTATATACTTTATAATGTTTGCTTATGCATGTACAAATGATAGTTGCCTCACAAGTTGCTGCATGCTATTCAACGATGTGCATACTTTAGAAGAACTGCAAACTAAAAATGTTTTCCGGGTATTGAGTAATGATGGACAAGTTTCCTATCACACATCATCCCATATTTCAATTGTTAGATAAGGTGCATAAATATGGATATTGCTGTGAGTATGCTAAGGAAGACAGGAAAGAACTATAGAACTATTATGCATGGCCACAAGAATTTGGTCTCGTCCTGCAAATTGCTAGTAGAAAGAGTTTGGAATGCGAGTTTGTAAAAAGGCTGAAGTGATAGGTATATAGCATGGTGAATAAGGTATGAAATCAATTCTTCCAACAACAACATTGGATGTATATCAGCACATAGAGGCTTTAAAGATTCATTTTTATAAATCATATTGTCCCCAGCAATTAAAGCACTACCATCTAAGGCAATACAACACTATTTTGCAAGAAAATTAGGATAGTCCTTGCAGGATTTGAGGATGAATACATGCAATTTATTGAACCTATGGATTAAGCATCGCTTGCCTCCCATACCACAAACAAATCCAGATAGTTTTCAAAAATGTAATTGCAATAGCATTTGAAACAATACCGTGTCCTCTAAGTAAGAGGAGAATTTCTAGAGCTGGTTGGAGAAGACATTTATGGTGTCACGGAGTTTACAAAAGTTCTTTTTGGGATGGATAAACATATCACGTTGTAAAGCACGTCCAAGGTTGTAACCTCTTGCTGAGATATTTCAATTGCAATGGATTAAAACGTGTGGATTTGAATTTTATAGATGGATGGATAGCAGAGTTACTTTTTGGAAGAGGTGCTGCTTCTAATGGATTTATGTAAGAGTGGATTAAAATTTTCATGGTTATTTATGTGTTCAGAAGATAAAAGGTTTTGGAAAATTTTATTGGATGAATTGGTGATTTGAAGCATGTAAATTATTATTATTATTCTCCAATTTTAAGGTCATGACTAAACCAGACACCAAATTGGTGTATGAGACTTCCTTTTTTATGGGATAAGGGACCCACCTTCGCCATAATAAAACAAACAGACAAGCTGGCATTGACCCACATTGTAGTTTCCTCCATTCTCAAGCACTGAGGAATCAAATTTATTGTATAATTTCACCAAATTGGCACTTGTCCAAAGCCTCCCAAATCTCATCATCCAAGAAGTCTTCCTAAGGATCCAAATTATTTCTTATATTGCCCCAAACATTGTTGGTTTTTGGGGAATAATGCTTAATTTTAGATCTTAGCTCATGGAAGCCTATTGTTGAGATTGTTAAATTTGGACAACTAGGTCCAAACTCCATGTTATAATGCTCAGATTAAGAAGCTAATATTTTTGTTGGAATCCTCTTTCAGAGAGGTGTAAAATCCATATATAATATGTCTTAATCCGATGAGCAGAACATATATCTTGAATTTATTATTCTTAATAAATTATATGTGCCGGTCGGCCTTGAGGTTGCACGCCCCCAGCAGATGTGTCACACGCCCCAATGATGGATATAAATACAGGAAAAGTTGGAGAGCATTTCATCATCATCACAACACACATCTTCCTCTCTCATCCAAAATAGTACGAGCTACCTGGAGGACGAGTTTCATCCACACGTGGGAAGGAAAAGGAGGACAGACCGTACGGCTGAGCTGAAGTACGATTTTCTGCTGCTAGGGTTTCGCAGAAAGTTTGACCAACATTGACTTTGGTCAACGCATGGTCCAATCAAGCGGAAAACTTGTGGAAGGTTCGATTTTTGAAGGCCGTACTACTTGGCACAAAAATCGAGGTCAAAGGGTTGACCGTTTTGCTGCTGCGTTGACTTTTAGCTTGCTGCCCTGCGTTGACTTTTTCAGGACAGCGTTGACTTTTGTAGAGTTGACTTGGGTTGACTCATTTGCTGATTGGAGGACTGTTGTGACACATGCTGGGCTAGCTGACCAAGGAGACTTTGCTGGTTGAAGCATCCTGTTGACCGCCGAAACGAACACACACATTTTTCCTGTTTCTGATTTGTCTTCTGTAAGATCTACTTATATGTTCTATCTGCATTTTGCTTAACTACTTGTTTGATTGCTGTGAGAAAAGTGAAATTGCTCCTAGCATAGAACATCTACAAAACTTTACATGGTATCGGAGCCGAGGTGAAGACAAACTCTATCTTTAGCAATCATCACCGAAGAAATGGGTTCCACTAGTCTTGACTTCAAGGAGAATGACAAGCTGACTGGAAGTGATGACTTCCATGCCTGGAAGATGATATTAGACCTTAAATTGGAAGATCATGATCTCCTGGATCATGTGACATGGAAGATTCAAGAACCTCCATCCAATGCCTCTGCTGCTGTTAGAAACAAGTATAAGAAGGGTGAAAACAGAGCAAAGCTGCTGATCAGGGAATCCATAAATAAGAGTCTGGTTGCCTACATATCTGAACTAGGCACATCCAAGGAGATGTATGACAAAATGATACTTATGTTCCAAGTAAACAATGTGAACCAAGTGCTATTCCTCAAGAACAAGTTGAAGAATATGAAGAAGGGCCGAGACGAGTCTATTCAAACTTTCTTTATGAAGTTGACCAAAACCAGGAACAATCTGCTAGCTATTGGGGAGACAATAGTTGATCGTGAGATGGTTCTCACCGCACTTGGAGGACTTCCATATGAATGGCAAGTATTCACAACTACCATTCTCAACAATAATACCATTCCTAACTTTGATGAGCTTCTGTCTAGATGTATGCAAGAAGAAACAAGGATGAAGGAATTCGATAATGAAAGAAATGCCGCCTATGGTGCTCATTCCCGAAAGAACTCGAGGGTCCTAAGGACATCTTAGCCGCAAGGGGCCTGGAAAAGAGATGAAAAGGGTAAATGTTTCCACCCGCTTACAGTTCGTCGACACTATAAGCAACGTCTCTTCAAGAAGGATTCTCCCGATAGTGACGATAACAACAATCAACCTCTAAAAGGGCATTAAATACCAGGTATGAGGAGTCTAATGTTGTTGATAAAAGAAATGAGTATATTCCCAGACCGCTCTCTCACCGCATCTCCGCCCGACACTATGGACGTCTGGCTAATCGATAGTGGTGCCTCAATACACATCACCGGATTCAAGGAAGCACTTTCTGACATGGTTGAAAGGGATACTAATCTAGAAATTATCCTTGGGGATAATGCCACTTATCCTGTGAAAGGGACCGGGACTGTGACCCTCCACTTGTCTCAAGGACAAGTCCTCCGTCTACAAGATGTACTCTATGTACCCAAATTGAAGAAGAACCTTGTGTCCGTATCTGCCATGGAAGACAAAGGATTCAATGTAACTTTCTCTGATGGAAAGGTACTCATGTGGAAGAAGAGCTTCAAGGAAGCTATCTCAATTGGTTTTAGAATTGGTACACTCTACCAGGTTGGAGGGAGTCCGTTGGGAGCTATGACTTGTGATACTATTCGTCAAACCGAACTATGGCACCGAAGATTTGGACACCTTCATTACAAGGCTCTTCCCGAAGCAAGGAAGGTGGTGACAGGGATGCCTGATTTTGGAAATAATCATGAAGGTGTATGTAAGGGCTGTGCTGAAGGAAAACATACAAGGGGACCTTTCCCCTCAAGTGTCACAAAGACATCTGATATATTGCAACCGGTCCATTCTGATCTATCTGGTATGTTGCCCGTAACATCCCTGGGGGGATGTTCTTACTATATGACATTTACTGATGACTTCTCTCGCAAAACCTGGATATACTTCTTGAAGAAGAAGGATGAGGCTTTCATGTGGTTCCGTACATTCAAAGCCTTGGTGGAAAATATGACGGAAAGAAGATCAAGATTTTGAGGACTGACAATGGCACTGAATATGAGTCAAATGAGTTCAAAGACTTTTGCAGAGAAGCTGGCATTAAGAGGGAGACTACCACTGCATATACTCCTGAGCAGAATGGTGTTGCTGAACCCAAGAATAGGACTATTGTGGAAGCTGCCCGTGCCATGCTATGTGACCAGGGTCTACCGAAGTTTCTGTGGGGAGAAGCTGCAAATACTGCTGTGTACATTCAAAACCGATGCCCTCATTCCACTTTGGACTCCAAAAATCCTGAAGAGGTTTTCTCTGGTAAGAAACCTGATGTCTCACATTTTAGAATTTTTGGATGTCTTGTCTATTTTCATGTGCCGAAAGAAAAGAGAAGTAAGCTGGATGCTTCTGGGAAGAAAGGAATGTTTGTGGGCTACAGTGAGACTTCTAAGGCCTATAGAGTCTATGTACCTGGTCAAAGGGAAGTAGAGATATGCCATGATGTCACTTTTGACGAAGATGCTTCTCTGAAGAAAGTAGTAGATCTTCCAAGATCTGAAGAAAATCATGAAGAAAGGCCTGGAAATCAAGAAGAACCGCAGGATGAGACAATGCCTGATATTGAAGGACCAATGGACCCTATTGATCCATCTCCTTCGCTGGGAAAGAGACCATCATGGCTCAGGGACACCCTCGAAGATGCTGAGGGTCATGCTGCCCCAAGGGGGACATTCCGAGAAAGCAAGAAGCCGTGTAGATACCAAGGGTATCTAGCTGCCATGAGTACTATTGTACAATCTGAACCTGGATCTTTTGAGGAAGCGATCAAGCATCAAGTCTGGAAGGATTCTATGCATGAAGAATATGAGTCCATTATGAAGAATGATGTCTGGGATGTGGTCCCGAGACCGAAGGACAAATCTGTTGTCACCGCCAAATGGCTCTACAAGATCAAACATGGATCTGATGGGAGTGCTGAAAAGTTTAAGGCAAGGTTTGTTGCCCGTGGCTTCTCTCAAAAGGAAGGAATTGACTATGATGATATATTTGCACCTGTGGCACGATATACCACCATTCGATCAATCATAGCCCTTGCTGCTACGCAAGGATGGAGTCTTCATCAGATGGATGTCAAGACCGCTTTTCCGCATGGTGCAATAAAGGAAGAGGTGTAGGTGGAACAACCTCTGGGATTTGAAGTTCAAGATCGAGACACTTATGTCTGCAGGTTGAAGAAAGCCCTCTATGGGTTAAAGCAAGCACCAAAGAGTCAGTACTAGAGGATGGATAGTTACCGATGGAAGCTTCGGCTTCACCTCGAAGCACGTCGATCCCACCTTTACTTCATACAACAGGAAGCCCTTATCTTGTTGGCCGTATGTGGACGACCTCTTCCTGACAGGTGATGACCCTCTCATTCATCAATGAAAGAGGGAGCTTGCTGCTGAGTTCGAGATGAAAGACCTAGGACTGATGCACTATTTCCTAGGCCTGGAGGTCTGGCAGAGACCTGGAGAGATTTTCCTTTCTCAAGGAAAATATATTGTGAAGCTTCTGGAAAGATTTGGGATGGTGGATTGTAAGTCCGTGTCGACACCAATGGAACTCAACTTTAAGAAGTTGAGTGGCAGCGCTGCTGGGCCTATCTTGGCCAATCCTACTGAGTATCGTCAACTCATAGGAGCTTTGATGTTCTTAGTGAACAAACGTCCGGACATATGTTTTGCAGTGAACACTTTGAGTCAATAGATGGTTGAGCCTCATCATTTTCACTGGGTTGGTGCCAAGAATATTTTGAGATATCTTCGGGGCACGATAAACCATGGGCTGAGATACACTGCCGGGAGTGTGATACTCCGTGGATATACTGATGCCGATTGGGCTGGCAGTGTGGTGGATCGTAAGAGCACAACTGGATGCTGCTTCAATCTTGGTTCTGCTTCGATCTCATGGATGAGCAGGAAGCAGAAGTCGGTGGCTTTGAGCACCGCGGAGGCCGAATACATTGCCGCTAGTATGGCCTGTTGTGAAGCAGTTTGGTTGCGGAAGCTCTTTAGTGAGCTGTTTGGACATGTGCTAGATACCACTGTGATACTCTGTGATAATCAGAGTGGGATTCGTATGACCGAGAATCCTGTGTTCCACGACCGATCCAAGCATATTGATATCAGGTACCACTTTATCCGGGATATGGTACAGCGAGGCGCCGTAAGGCTCGATCATATAGGAACTGATGAGCAGGTCGCGGATATTCTCACTAAGCCCCTGGGGAAGGTCAAGTTCCTAACCTTCCGTGAGAATCTTGGTGTCGTGGAGAGACCCTATAATGTGGGTCCTGTTGGACGATGAGCTCTGGGAGCTCTGGGGGGCTTTGGGGATAGCTTCTCGGAGCTATAAGCACTCATAATGCTTCTGCCCCACCTTTGTGATCATTGAGTTGGTTCACCACTCATTTATCTGTGCCCCGTATGCATCCTACCCATTGAGTTCAGGGCTCATGGGAAGTACCTCTCATTTGGCCAATGAGGTGTGGAAAAGCTAGAGACTATTAGCAAAGACTGATGGACGCATCAGAGATTGCCGTACTCTCTATCTAGGATGGCACGGTCCAACCACTTGATCCGGGAT